>JAQQAC010011420.1:30349266-30483037 GCA_029783875.1 Phataginus tricuspis | reverse complement strand
AAAGGGGCATTACGATTGGCAGACATAGGGTGGGGGGGCACGGGGGGTACTGTACAGCTCAGAGAAGACAAGTAGCGATTCTCATCTCACTACGCTGATGGACAGTGACTGTGGTGGGGTTGGTGGGGGGGACCTGGTGATGGGGGGAGTTCAATCATCACGGTATTGCCCATGTAATTGTAGGTTAATGATACTAAAATAAAATAAATTATTAAAAAAAAAAAAAAAAAAAAAAGAAAACGACCTCCAAACAAATATTGAACTCTACTCAATGGTGCACATGCTGAAATATGTAGGACTGACGTGTACTGACATCTGCTTATTTTGAGATATAGCCAAAAACAATGGAATAATTGATCCAGGAATGGATAAAGGAAAAGGTAGATGATAAAGAACAGTAAGATATTAATAGTGGAATCTGGGTAGTAGGTATATGAATGTCCACAGAACTCTTTCAACTTTTCTGTATGTTTGAAAATTGTAAAATAAAGTGGGAATAAAAGGAACTGCTTGAGAAAGGCAGATGACTAAGTGAACAAAAGGCATGGGAATTGGGAATTGCAACACAAAATCTTGATTTGAAATAGAAAGGAAGACAGGTAATTGTAGTATGGAAAAATACCAATCATTATGAACACACTAGAAAGACTTTGGGCAAAGGAGAGAAAAGCCCAAATTCCTGGCTAGAAGAGAAAAAATGGAGGAAGAAAAGGAGGAGGAATGAACTACAGTTAAAGACATCGATCCTGCCAATACCTAGATGAAACCATTGTATAAAATGAATAAATCATTAACAGAACCTCCAAAAAGAATAAAAGGTATATCTGCACATTGAGGCAAAGTATAAAATGAAAAAACAATATATGGGGCAAAATGGGCAGACCTGGCAGAACATGGAAAGTTAAATGCTAAACACAAACTAAATCTCAGGAGAAAATCAGAACCTACAATGGTTAATTTAAACTCGTTTTTAGCAAATACAATGACAATAAAATAAATGAGAACCTGTATAATCACATCTCTTATTCCCACATTCAGCATTCCTAAGAATTCCCAGAAATGGAATATTGATAGGAATTACATTTAAAGTCTCATATTTTGAATACGTACGCTTTTCATATACCCAATTCCATGGTAATCTTTCCATTTACTCTTTTCACAAGATGACATGTCAATGATTCCTTCCTTGTTAACATGTTATTGATAAATGAAGTCTAATGGGCTGTATGTTTGACATGATTTATATTACTATTTCATTAATTGTGCAGAACCCAAATTAGGAATATGTACTCTAACAAACAACTGCATTCTCTTTACACCCTGAGAAGTAAACTATTTTCTAGAACCATTCAAATGGCCTCCTTTCCCTATGCCTTTTAAAGTATCTCAGAAATGTATGGACATACATTCAGAGGATGAAAGAAAAGGAGAGAGAAAATTACATATTGCTGAGGATAGGTCAGACTTAATAGTGTGAAATAAAGCAGAAAACAGGAAAAGGACAGAAGTACCAGGGGCTACAATAGAAGCGCAGGTAGAAGAAAAAAACAAAAATGAGGGAGAAATGGAAAAGTGTGCAGTAAGGATATGGTTTTTAAAATGTAAATTAATATGGAGATTCTAAAATAAGGCCATTTTGAAAGATGGCGGCGTGAGAGGTGAGACAGAGGCTTCCTCCTAAAACCGCATATAAAATGAAAATAAAGCTACTAGAACTACTCTTGAAAAAGCAACGGGAAAGAGGACTACAACAAACTGCATACACCTGGAGACAAGAGCAGCCCTCAAAGAAAACGGTAATGTACTAAAGCTGTGGTCCTGCGGGATCCAAGCCCTTCCCCCACCCCAGCTCACCGGCAGGAGGAACAGGAACAGAGTAGAGACGGAGTGGAGAACTGGGACTGCTGAATACCTAACTCTGGAGATCTACCCTGGGAGCACAAACCTACATTTCATGGTGCTTGCATGATACTCTTGTAATTAGGAGCTTGGAAAGCTAAGACAGGCGGAGTTCCTGGAGAGACTGAGATTCCAGCTGCTTGTGAGATCAGGGATCCATACCCAGCTGCTCTGGGACAGGGGAGGGGCGGGCAGTCTGAGAGACTTCCTGGCAGGGAGGAACTTGGCAGGAGGCCTGCTGAGGGGGCAAGGACTGCACAGAGCTTGCTGCTCGGGAGAAAGGACAGGTAGACAAAATTGTCCGGGTGTACTCTGCCCAGCAGTTTGGGAGTTTTCTGATCTTCAGGTGTGCCACCTCCCTAGCTGCCTCCACGGCTCCAGGAACCCCTTCTGTGACAGGCAGACTAGTGCACCTTTCGCCTGGCCAGCCCCACTGGGCTTGCAAACCTGGAAGCCCTACCCTGGTGTTGGGCCAGCCAGAGGGAGGATCTGTCTACAGCAACTAAAAAGGCAAAGCACAGAGGCTTATACCTGTGTGCTCAGCCCACTGGTTCAGACAGTGGAGACAGGCATAGCAGCCAGGAACCAGGAAACAGCCCTTTCCTCCCCCGAGGCACCAATACCACTCCCCTACAATCCCTGACATTGCTTCAGGGCTGAGCAGCTCCAGAGAGTAGAGCTTCTGAGCACTAGAGGGCTCCATAAACAAATATGAAATGCCAAAGGAACCTGGTCCAGAGTAAAATTATTAATACAACTCCTGAGAAAGATTTAAATGATATGGACCTTATGACTCTCTCTGAAAGGGAGTTCAAAATAAAAATCATGAACATGGAGGCACGGAAAGATATTCAAGAACTCAGGAATGAATTCTGGTCGGAGATCCAATTCTTGAAGAACACAATGGACGGTATTAAAAGCAGATTGGATATGGTGGAGGAGACGATAAATGAAATAGAAACTAGAGAAGAGGAATACAAAGAAGCTGAGGTACTGAGAGAAAAAAGGATCTCTAAGAATGAAAGAATATTGAGAGAACTGTGTGACCAATCCAAACGGAACAATATACACATTGTAGGAGTACCAGAGGAAGAAGAGAGAGAAAAAGGGATAGAAAGTGTCTTTGAAGAAATAATTGCTGAACACTTTCCCACACTGGGGAAGGAAATAGTCTCGCAGTCCACGGAAGCCCACAGAACTCCCAACACAAGGGACCCAAGGAAGACAACACCAAGACACATAATAATTAAGATGGCAAAGGTCAAAGATAAAGACAGAGTATTAAAGGCAGCTAGAGAGAGAAAAAAGATCACCTACAAAGGAAAACCCATCAGACTGTCATCAGACTTCTCAACAGAAACCTTACAGGCCAGAAGAGAATGGCATGATATATTTAACCTAATGAAACAGAAGGACCTCGAACCGAGAATATTGTATCCAGCATGATTATCATTTAAATATGATGGAGGGATTAAACAATTTCCAGACAAAGGAAAGTTGAAAGAGTTTGCCTCTCATAAACCACCACTACAGGATCTCTTAAACAGACTGCTCTAGAGGGAAGCACCCCTAAGGCTAAAAAGATGTCACCAGAGAAAATAAAATCATAGCAAAGAAAGCAGACCATCCAAATACTAACTAAACGCAAAGAATAAAACACCCAATATATAAAGAATGGAGGAGGAAGAATAGGAAGGGAGAAATAAAGAAACGTCAGACGGCGTTCACAATAACTTAACAAGAAAGTTAAGTTAGATTCTTAGATAGTAAAGAAGCAACCCTCGAACCTTTGGTAACCACGAATCTAAAGCCAGCAATGGCAATAAGTACATATCTATCAATAATCACCCTAAATGTAAATGGACTGAATGCACCAATCAAAAGACACAGAGTAACAGAGTGGATAAAAAAGCAAGACGCATCTATATGCTGCTTACAAGAGACTCACCTCAAACCCAAAAATATACACAGACTAAAAGTGAAGGGATGGAAAAAGATATTTCATGCAAACAACAAAGAGAAAAAAGCAGGTGCTGCAGTACTTGTATCAGACAAAATAGACTTCAAAACGAAGAAAGTAGCAAGAGATAAAGAAGGACATTACATAATGATAAAGGGGTCAGTACAACAAGAAGATATAACCATTATAAACATATATGCACCCAACACAGGAGCGCCAACATATGTGAAACAAATACTAACAGAATTGAAGGAGGAAATAGACAACAATGCATTCATTTTAGGAGACTTCAACACACCACTCACTCCAAAGGATAGATCAATCAGACAGAGAATAAGTAAAGACACAGAGGCACTGAACAACACACTAGAACAGATGGACCTAACAGATATCTATACAACTCTGCACCCAAAAGCAACAGGATACACATTCTTCTCAAGTGCACATGGAACATTTTCCACAATAGACCACATACTAGGCCACAAAAAGAACCTCAGTAATTTCAAAAATATTGAAATCCTACCTACCAACTTCTCAGTTCAAAAAGGTATAAAACTAGAAATAATTTCAGAAAGAAATCAAAAAGGCTCACAAATACATGGAGACTTAACAACATTCTCCTAATGAATCAATGGGTTAACGACCAAATCAAAACAGAAATCAAAGAATATATGGAGACTAATGACAACAACAACACAAAGTCACAACTTCTGTGGGACGCAGCGAAGGCAGTCTTAAGAGGAAAGTACATTGCAATCCAGGCCTATTTAAAGAAGGAAGAGCATTCCCAAGTGAACAGTCTAAAGACACAATTATTGAAATTGGAAAAAGAAGAACAAAGGAGGCCCAAAGTCACCAGAAGGAGGGACATAATAAAGATCAGAGAAGAAATAAATAAAATTGAGAAGAATAAAACAATAGAAAAAATCAATGAAACCAAGAGCTGGTTCTTTGAAAAAATAAACAAAATAGATAAACCCCTAGCCAGACACATTAAGAGAAAAAGAGAATCTACACACATAAACAGAATCACAAATGAGAAAGGAAAAATAACGACAGACCCCACAGAAATACAAAGAATTATAAGAGGATATTATGAGCATCTGTATGCTAACAAGCTTCAAAACCTAGAAGAAATGGACAACTTCTTAGAAAAATACAACTTTCCAAGACTGACCAAGCAAGAAACAGAAAAACTAAACAGACCAATCACCAGCAACGAAATTGAATCGGTAATCAAAAAACTACCCAAGAACAAAACCCCCGGACCTGATGGATTCACCTCTGAATTCTACCAGACATATGGAGAAGAAATAACACCCATTCTCCTTAAGGTTTTCCAAAAAATAGAAGAAGAGGGAATACTTCCAAACTCTTTCTATGAAGCCAGCATCACTCTAATACCAAAACCGGGCAAAGACCTCACTAAAAAAGAAAATTACAGACCAATATCCCTGATGAACATAGATGCAAAAATACTCAACCAAATATTAGCAAACCGAATTCAAAAATACATCAAGAGGATCATACACCATGATCAAGTGGGATTCATTCCAGGGATGCAAGGATGGTACAACATTCAAAAATCCATCAACATCATCCATCACATCAATAAAAAGAAGAACAAAAACCACATGATCATCTCCATAGATGTAAAAAAGCATTCAGCATCCATTTTTGATTAAAACTCTCAACAGAATGGGTATAGATGGCAAGTACCTCAACATCATAAAGGCTATATATGACAAACCCACAGCTAACATCATACTTAACAGCGAGAAGCTGAAAGCTTTTCATCTAAGATCGGGAACAAGACAGGGATGCCCATTCTCTCCACTGTTATTCAACATAGTACTGGAGGTCCTAGCCACGGCAATCAGACAAAACAAAGATATACAAGGCATCCAGATTGGTAAGAAGAAGTGAAATTGTCACTATTTGCAGATGACATGATACTGTACATAAAAAACCCTAAAGACTCCACTCCAAAACTACTAGAACTAATATCTGAATTCAGCAAAGTTGCAGGATACAAAATTAACACACAGAAATCTGTTGCTTTCCTATACACTAATGATGAACTAACAGAAAGAAATCAGAAAAACAATTCCATTCACAATTGCATCAAAAAGAATAAAATACCTAGGAATAAACCTAACCAAGGAAGTGAAAGACCTATACTCTGAAAACTACAAGACACTCCTAAGAGAAATTAAAGAGGACACTAACAAATGGAAATGCATCCCATGCTCTTGGCTAGGTAGACTAAATATTGTCAAAATGGCTATACTACCTAAAGCAATCTACAGATTCAACGCAATCCCTATCAAACTACCAACAGCTTTCTTCAATGAACTGGAACAAATAACTCAAAAGTTCATATGGAACCAGAAAAGACCCTGAATAGCCAAAGCAATTCTGAGAAGGAGGATTCAAACAGGGAGAATTAGCTGACTCTACTACAAAGCCACAGTAATCAAGACAATTTGGTACTGGCACAAAAACAGACACACAGACCAGTGGAACAGAATAGAAAATCCAAACATTAACCCAAACATTTACAGCCAATTAATATTTGATAAAGGAGCCTTGGATATACAATGGGGAGATGACAGCCTCTTCAGCAGCTGGTGTTGGAAAAACTGGACAGCTACATGTAAGAGAATGAAACTAGACTACTGTCTAGCCCCATACACAAAGGTAAACTCAAGGTGGATCAAAGACCTGAATGTAAGTCATGAAACCATAAAACTCTTAGAAAAAAACATAGGCAAAAATCTCTTGGACACAAGCATGAGCGACTTCTTCATGAACATCTCCCCCCGGGCAAGGGAAACAAAAGCAAAAATGAACAAGTGGGACTATATCAAGCTGAAAAGCCTCTGTACAGCAAAGGACACCATCAGTAGAACAAAAAGACATCCTACAGTATGGGAAAATATATTCATAAATGATGCATCTGATAAGGGGTTGACATTCAAAATATATAAAGAACTCACGCACCTTAACAAACAAAAAGCAAATAATCCAATTAAGAAATGGGCAGAGGACATGAATAGACACTTCTCTAAAGAAGAAATTCAGATGGCCAACAGGCACATGAAAAGATGCTCCACATCGTTGGTCATCAGAGAAATGCAGATTAAAACCACAATGAGATATCACCTCACACCAGTGAGGATGGCCAACATCCAAAACACAAACAACAACAGATGTTGGCGAGGATGTGGAGAAAAGGGAACCCTCCTACACTGATGGTGGGAATGCAAATTAGTTCAACCATTGTGGAAAGCAGTGTGGAGGTTCCTCAAAAAACTCAAAGTAGAAATACCATTCGACCCAGGAATCCCACTCCTAGGAATTTACCCTAAGAATGCAGCAGCCCAGTTTCAAAAAGACAGATGCACCCCTATGTTTATTGCAGCACTATTTACAATAGTCAAGAAATGGAAGCAACCTAAGTGTCCATCAGTAGATGAATGGATTAAAAAGATGTGGTACATATACAAAATGGAATATTATTCAGCCATAAGAAGAAAACAAATCCTACCATTTGCAACAACATGGATGGAGATAGAGGCTATTATGCTCAGTGAAATAAGCCAAGCCGAAAAAGACAAGTATCAAATGATTTCACTCATACGTGGAGTATAAGAACAAAGAAAAAAACTGAAGGAACAAAGCAGCAGCAGACTCACAGAACCCAAGAAAGGACTAATAGTTACCAAAGGGAAAGGGACTGGGGAAGATGGGTGGGAAGGGACGGATAAGAGGGTAAAAGGTGTATTACGATTAGCAGACGTAAGGTAGCGGGGGCACGGGGAGGGCTGTACAACTCAGAGAAGACAAGTAGTGACTCTATAGCATCTCACTACGCTGATGGACAGTAAGTGTAATGGGGTTGGTGGGGGGGACCTGACGAAGGGGGTAGTTTAATCACCATAATATTGCACATGTAATTGTAGGTTAATGACACCAAAATGAAAAATAAAAAAATGAAAATAAAAAATAAAATAAAATAAAATAAGGCCATATTTAGACAATTGGGTTGTATGTCTTTAATTTTTCCCTTTTCGACAATATCTACTGTGAATCTGCAAGGCACTATGTACACAATAATCACTGCCTTGTAAATAGGCAAAAAGGTATAGTGGGGGATTTTTGGAGCAAGGAGATGGAATAGGAGCTTGCTCCGTCCACTCCATGCATCGACCTGGTATTGCAGTACTTCCGGGAACAGTGCACCCTCCTTGAGGGGGAATAAACGAATGTTAAAAATCAAAAAAAAAAAAAAAGGTATAGTGAGAACACAGAAATTATAAAGAAGAGAAGGTACTTATGCTATTTCTACATATCCCTTCTTAATCATGTTTTCTAAAGTACAAAATTTTATTTTGAGGTCAATTTACTTTTTCTTTTGTTGTTTCATTTATTATATCTAATAAATCTCTGCAGACCCAAGATCACCAAGATTTACTTCTAAGTTTTCTAATAGTTCTATTGTTTTAGCTCTTACTTTTATGTCAATGATCCATTTTGGTTTAATTTTGTATATGGTGTGAGGCAGGGATCCAACTTTATTCTTTTGCATGTGGACATCTATTTTCCCAGTACCACCTGTTGAAAAGACTATTCTTTCCCTCATTGAACTGTCTTGGCACCTTTGTCAAAAACCAACTGACCCTAAAAGTAAGGGTCAGTTTATTTATTTATTTTTTTTATTTTGGTATCATTAATCTACAATTACATGTGCAACATTATGGTTACTAGACTCCCCATATCATCAAGTCCCCACCACATACCCCATTACAGTCACTGTCCATCAGCGTAGTGAGATGCTATAGAATCACTACTTGTCTTCTCTGAGTTGTACAGCCCTCCCCTTGCCCCCCCACACACATTATGTCTGCTAATCGTAATGGACCTTTTTTCCCCTTGTCCCTCCCTTCCCACACATCCTCCCCAGTCCCTTTCCCTTTGATAACTGTTAGGCCATTCTTGGGTTCTGTGAGTCTGCTGCTGTTTTGTTCCTTCAGTTTTTTTCTTTGTTCTTATACTCCACATATGAGTGAAATCATTTGATACTTGTCTTTTTCCATCTGGCTTATTTCACTGAGCATAATACCCTCTATCTCCATCCATGTTGTTGCAAATGGTAGGATTTGTTTTCTTCTTATGGCTGAATAATATTCCATTTTGTATATGTACCACATCTTCTTAATTCATTCATCTTCCATTTCTTGGCTATTGTAAATAGTGCTGCGATAAACATAGGGGTGCATATGTCTTTTTCAAACTGGGCTGCTGCATTCTTAGGGTAGGGTCAGTTTATTTTTATTTATTTATTTCTAGACCGTCAATTCTGTCCCATTGATTTATATGTATATCCTTTTGCCAGTATTGCACTGTCTTGATTACTGTAGCTTATAGTAAGTTTTAAAATTGGTTAAGAGTGAGTCCTCCAACTTTGTCCTTCCTCTTTGAGACTATTTTGGCTATTCTGGCCCTCTTATAGTTCTATATAGATTTTAGGATTGGCATATCAATTTCTGTTAAAAAAGAAAAAAGGCAGCTGAGACATAGATAGGGATTACATTGAATCTACAGATCAATTTGAGCAGTACTGCCATCTTAACAATATTAAGATTCCAATCCATGAACATGGGATGTTTTCCTGTTTATTTAGATCTTTAATTTTCTCCACAATTTTGTGGTTTTCAATGAACAAATCTTTTACTTCTTTCATTAAATGTGTTCCTCCATCACATAGGTCACTTTAAAGATCAAATGGATGTAAAAGTTTTTATAAATTATGGAAATGCATGGTATCACTGATACCAAAAAACAAAGGATTTGAAATCACAATAGCAAAAGTGAAGGTTGTAAAGCAGAACTCAGAAGTAAATCCCCTGGCTAAAGTTATTCTCAGCTGAGCCACCGGTGAAGGACTATACATTTCACACACAAATGTAATCCAACACTAGACTTACATACTTAGTGGGAAGGCACTTTTCACTATTTTCAATTAACTAGCTATGTATCAACAATACAAAGAACTGGAAGTCCTCCAAGTGGAGTATGCAAGTATGTTTTCTTTGTGAGGTGTACAGAATTATCACTGAAATACCTCCTCTGCCAAAAGAAATGAAAATGAAAACTAACATGATTAGAAGCATGCAAATGATCTTTCACTAATAATAAAATAGGAGGGGCCAGAATTAAGCCCCAAAGGAAAAAATAACTTAAATTAGCCCTAGACCTTAGGTTCTCCTTTTGATTAAGGATGAGCTCTATTGACAATATTAACTATATTCTAACAGTAACACAGTAACATGCAACATAGTAAAAATAAAACTCAGATCATAATGCAACAAAACAGAAAAATTACTTGCATAAACAATTATTTTAATTGCAGTAAAATAAAACATGAAACTAGAAATAATCCAAATTGACAACAATAATTTTTAGTCAGGGCCTGTGAACATAATGTAATAAATTATGGCATTAGAAAACTCATGGGAGGAAAGCAAACACAGGGTCAAGTTTCATATCATGCCTACAAGGTACAAAATGATGACAAAATGGCATGTAAAGTATGACTACAAGTATGTAAAACTTCATACCTACAAATACTGACTGACAGAGGCAATATGTAATTAAAAAAAAAAGAATTTTCCTTTTTCTTAAGCTTTATATATTACTGGTAATCACTATCAAAAAATGACATAAGCTAAAAACTACAACTATGGGGCTATTTCATAGTATGAAAATATAAACGCATAAGAATAACCAACTTTGAAACTGTATTAATAAACTGATAAAGGGGAAAGATTCATTTAATCTGTCACAGCAGTTGCAAAGTAGGACTATAAAAATTTGTTGGTCATCTCTGGTAAAACCATCATTTTCTACCAGATTTCACATTAACCATCACTCTTTCAGACATAATGAAATATTAAGTAGATGAAAAATACATTACTAATTTTAAATAGAATGAGCACCACTGGATTAACCTTTAAAATTAAAAATCTGACTCAAATCAACAGGCCAGATTAGAACAAAGAAGCAAACATTAACATCCCCTAAAGTTCTGGGAAAAACATCAGTTTTCAAGTATATATGGTTTTTATTATCAGAGCAAAATTGTTTGAAATTTTCAAGTTTTCTCGAAGACCTCTATTCAGTGATTCCTTCCACCCATGTAGCTCACTCATTAAGGAAAAAAAAAAAGTGACATGAGATTCTTTTATAGCAGAATGGAAGATGCCAACATTTTCCCTCTCTTCAGCCACGCTGGTCAGATTTCTGTAGTTTAAACCTGTCTTAGATAAAAAGGGTAAAGTAATGTCCTGAAACGGTAGGCAAGATATCAACCAGGCCCATAAAAGGAAGAAGTCAACAAGATATAATGCAATGTAAGTACAATGTTCATGAAGGAATGATTAGAGGGGAGGGCAGAGCTGACAGCACAGTGTGAGCAGCTAATCTATGCACCACTCCAACCTAAAGACACATGCAATGATGAGTTCCACGTGGGCACATTGCTTCTGCTCTTGGGAGACCTGATACCAACAGTTGGTGGCTCCTTTGTATAAAAAATAGTGTAAGTGACCCTCCCCACTCCCATACCTGCTCATCCACCATGCCCTACCACCCCCCAACACACACATACCCAGAAACAGGTAGAAAGATATCAGTAACTTCTCAGAAGTTAAGGACTTGAGTTGCCAGATTCAAAGGGACCCCACAAACTGTTCAAAAGAGTCCACACCAAGGTATTTCATGGTAAAGTATCAAAGTGCATTTCAAACACAGGGGACATGAATGATTTTATAAGCTTCCAGGGGTGGGAAAATCAGGTTAGATATAAATGATTAACAATTAGAATGGTTATTTTCCAAAAGTAATTCTAGAAATAAGAAGACAATAGCATGATACCTTCAAACTTCTGAAGGGAAATTATAGACAAACTAGAAGCAGCCTATGCCCAGTCAAAACATTCTATTCTCACACTTGATGAGTAAGGACATTTTCAGACATGCAAGGTCTCAAAACTTTGCCTATTTTACACCCTCTATCAATAAGCTACTAGAAGATCTACTACACCAAATAAAAGAGAAAATGAAGAGAGAAGAAACTTAGCATACAGGAAGCAAATGCAACACAGAAAAGGGACTCGATCTCCAGCAGGGTGAGAGACATCCCAAGAAGGCAGCAGCCAACTGAAGCAATGGGACTCACAAGGCACAATGGCAGGCTGTCAGCACCAGAACCTCCATAGCTTCTGACACTTGTTTTTAATATGGGTGAGCCTGCTCCGGGTTTAACTTTTAGTTTGTCTTGACCCCGTGTTGATCAAGTTCCTGCTGTCCCCTCCCCTGGTAACTAGATTGGCTGAGGACTTATTTCACACCAGAGAAGTGTTTTGCTTGTACCTATTCCTGAGAACTAGAGCTTAGAAGCAAAAAATAGATTGTATCTGTGTACTCCCCTAACCACATTTCTGTAGATATTTAGTACCCTATAAAGACTTAAGCTCTGCCACAGGCCCTGATTATGGTGGGTCTTATGGATTCCCAGAGCTCACTATTTTCCCAATGACTTACCAAAGAGGACTCATTTTTCTTATTTTCTCCTGTGAGCCCTCATTTAACAGTGGCAATTTAGACCTCATTTAACAGTGGCAATTTTTCAAAACCAATGATACACTGCTTAGGGACACACACTACAGCAGAGACTGGCTTATTGTTGACCAAGCCCTTTCCCTTTTCTGCCCACAGCAGTGGTACCTTTCACAGACTTCCTTGCAGTCAATTGCAGCCATCGGCTGCATTCTGGTCAGTGGAATGTGAGCAAAGTGATGTATATGCCACATCCAGACCTGGCCACCAAACTTTCCATGAAATCTACCACACTTCCTCTCTTTGCCCTCAAATCTGAATCAAATGCAGAAAACTCAGGGAAGGTCTCTGATGCCCTGGGGAACAAGAGTGACTAGATAAAAGGAGCCTGAGTTCCTGGATGACCTTGTGGAACAAACTACCCCTTTGCCACTGCTTTCCAACTTACAGCAGACAGAGATATGAGTGAGGAATAAACTTTAATTGTGTTAAGCCATGAAACTCATGGGTTGTTTGTTAAAGTAGATTAGTCTATCCTGACTGATAGACACAAAAAGGTAGTATAGCTATTCACTTTTTCTAAATTAAACCACTTATTGATTAGAAATACACATATAAAGGGTGGCCTGAGAATGAAGGGTTAGGCAGGAAATGGCCCCAAGAGAGTGATGGGATAGTGATTACATGACAGGAAAGGGATACCTTTAAAGAATACATACAGGAAATTTCCAGGATAATTGCAATGTTCAATTTCTTGACCTAAGTAATAAGACTAAAGAAGATCATTTTATTATTCTTCCTCTGAAACTGTATTTTTGTTTTATATTTTTCTATATTTCACAAATTAATTTTTCTGCTCAAAATAAATTATATAAAGATAGGATAGACACTTGAAAAATTTGTTGGAGTATTTGGAGAAAATAAAGTGAAGAAAAAAACTAACCCCCACCCCCCAAGAAAAACAGCAACTCTTTAACTCCATGGAAAAACTGAAAGTTAAACAAGAAAGGAAACAGTCATGATACAATACTGGCTGAGCAGTAAACAATATTTAGTTATAATGAAAACACCAACTATTGACTTAAATTGCAAAATTGGAATGTTGCAAGAAGAGGAAGAAAAAATAATGAAGAAATACAAAATAACAATAAAAACTATCTGAAGACACTCTTATTTTAATTGCATATATATGGTTTTCAAACAATGTGTTTATAAAATATATAAGTTCTATTTTATAACTGGCTACAGCAGATGGACTCTAAGATGGTTCCCTACCATCCTTCCACCCCACCTACACCACTCACACCTTTGTGTAATTACCTCCTCAAGAATATAGGTAGGACCGATAGACTATGACAAAGGTTATAAGATGTCACTCCCATGACTAGTTACATTATGTAAGACTGTATAGCAGCAAACTTGCTCTAGACTCTCCTAGATGGCTTGATGAATTGGTTATATTGGGAAATGCCATGGGGCCAGTAACTTCAGACTGCCTCTCTAAGAGTGAAAGCAGCTTTTAGGAGCTTGAAGACAGCCTCTAGATGACCAAGGATCCTTTAGTGAGCAAGAAACCTCAGTCCTAAAACCACAAAGAAATTAATTCTGCCAAAAATCTAAGTGAGCTTGAAACCAAATTTTTATTAAGTCTCCAGGTCAGAATTCAGCCCAGCCAACACCTTAACTACAGCCTCATGAGACACTGAGCAGAGCCCAGCACAGCCATGCTGACTCCTGCCCCACAGAAACTGTGCAAAAATAAATGTGTGCTATTTTAAGCCACTAAATTTGTTTCACAGCATAGAAAATGAACACAACAGCTTTAAAAACTTCAGATGAAGGAATTCAGCAAACTTGTATGGATACAAAATCAACACAAAAAATCAGTTGCATCTCTATACACTAAAGATGAACAATCCAAAAAGGAAACTAAGAGAACAATTCTATTTATAATAGCATCAAAAAGAATAAAATACTTAGGAATAAACTTAACCAAGGAGGTAAAAGACCTGTAGACCAAAAACTACAAACACTGCTGAAGTAAATCAAAGGAGAAATGAATAAATGGAAATCCACCCCATGTTCATGGATCAGAAAACCCAACATTGTTAAAATGTTGATAGTACTCAAAGAAATCTACAGATTCAGTGCAATCGCTATCAAATCCCAATGACCTTTTTTGCAGAAATAGAAAAACCCATCCTCAAATTAAAATTAATATGGAATCTCAAGAGATCCTGAATAGTAAAAACAATCTTGAGAAAGAAGAACAAAGTTGGAGGTATCACACTTCCTGATTTCAAAACTTACTAGAAAGCTACAGTAAACAGCGTATCACTGGCATAAAGACAGACAGAGACAAAAAGAACATAATAGCCCAGAAATAAACCCTGGCATATTTGGTCAAATGAATTTCAATAAGGATGCCAAGACCATTTAAGGGGAATGGACAGACAGTCTTACCAACAAATGCTGCTGGGAAAACTGGATAGCCACATGCAAAAGAATAAAAGTGAACCCTTACCTTATACCATATACAAAAATTAACTCATAGTGGATCAAAGAATAAATGTAAGAGCTATAAACTATAAACTCTTAACCTATATACTGTAAAACTCTTAGAAAAAAACATACATAAAAAGCTTCATGACATTGGACTTGGTGATGACTTCTTGGATACGACACCAAAAGCCCAAGCAACAAAAGAAAAGGTACGTAAATTGGATTTCATCAAAACCTAAAACTTGTACATCAAGGACACTAGCAACAGTAAAAAAGCAACCAAGAGAATGGAAGAAAATATTTGCAAATCATATACCTGATAAGGGATTAACAACCAAAATATACAGAAAACCCCTAAAACTAAAAAAAAAAAACAATTTAAAAATGCACAAAGAGCTTGAATAGATACTTCTCCAAAGATATACAAATAACCAGTAAGCACATGAAAAGATGCTCAACATCATTAATCACCAGGGAAATGCAAAACACAGTAAGTGAGACACCACTTCATACCCATTAGAACGGTTACTACTTAAAAAAAAAAAAAAAAATAGAAAATAACCAGCGTGTCAAAGATGTAGAGAAACTGGAACCCTAGTAAACTGTTGGTAGGACTGTAAAATGGTACAGATGCTATGGGAAATGGTATGGCAATTCCTCAAAAAGCAAAACATAGAATTACTGTATGATCCAACAATTCCACTTGTGGATATATACCCAAAAGAAATGAAACAGAAACTCAAACAGATATTTATACACTTGTGTTCATAGCAGCATTATTCACAATAGCCAAAATGTGGACACAAATCAAATGTCCATCAACGGAAGAAATGGGCAACCAAAATGTCATCTATACATACATCGGAATATTATTCAGCATTAAAAAGGAATGAAATTTTCATACACGCTACAACACAGGCAAAACTTGAGGACATTGGGCTAAGTGAAATAAGCCAGACACAAAGAAGAAATAGTATATGATTCCACTTACATATGAGACACCTACTGTAGTCAAATTCATAGAGACAAAAAGTAAAATAGTGGTTACCAGGAGCTGTGGGGAATGAGGAATTATTATTTAAGGGGCACAGTTTCAGTTGGGATGATAACAAAGTTCTGGAGATGGATGGATGGTGGTGATGGTTGTACAACATTGTAAATGTACTTCAGGCCACTAGAATTGTAGTGTTAAAAATGATAAATTTTACGTTATGTACAATTAAAAAAAAACTGGATAGCAAAGTATGAGTTTGGTAAGACAGGAGGACAGTAACCCTCTCATATCCTTGACTACCCACTTAAATATAGTAATATCCAAGATAGGGGAAAATCATCTAATCTAAAATCTTTTTTTTTTTTATCTTTAGTCCTATAATCCTTAGGTCACTTAACGGTAGCACTTGTTAATAGCAACACCATGTATTCTTACTAACTGTCTTGTTTGTTGTTACAAATACTTTAAACCATTTAACAGGGAAATATTCTAATATCCTAACCCTCTGCATACAGCATAGCCTATTTAACTTAGAATACAGAGAGATACAAGTTGCTACTAGCTGTTAAAATGTTTCTACTTAGAGAAGTGGGTGATACAGAAAGAATAACAAAGTGATCAGACCAAGTAACTTAAAAATTAGATGCGTTTCCTAAATCAGTAACCACATGATACATCAAAACTGGTTAAAATTGTGGTGTTCATAGTGAAGGAAAATTATGATATACAGGGTTCAAAGTGAAAACAATGAAAAAAGATCAAGTATGATTGCTTAAGAAGGGCTTTAATATCCACCTTCTGAGAAAATAAAAACACCTTGATATGCACTTGCTCTCCAAGGATTTTGCCCAACCTCTTTTCCACTCTCTCTGCTCTGACCTCACTTTTTTAGGGGTATGGGGGGTGGCATTGTGAGGGGAAAGCTGACACAAAGATAGGATATAACAGGATAATAGGAACAAACCAGGTAATAGGAAAAGAAAGAAAAGTACTCCAGTTTATTTTTTCTCTTCACTCTGAATACTAAATACCTCAACATCATCAACTGCTAACAATCCACATTTTTAAGGACAAAACTACATTTCCTGGAGTCACAATCTAATCTAAAGCAAAAGACAGGAAACCATGTGCAGGCTTTGCATTTGTAAATTAAGTCTGTATGCCAAATTCTTTCAACAACCTTGGCTGTCACACAAGGCCACAGTTAACTATGGTGACATGGACCTTGGGTAAAAGGGTGGAGCACTAAGCTCTTTAACAGCTTTCTGGCCTAAGAAGTGAGATCAGTTAAAGAACTTAAAACTCAGCAACTCATTCCTAAGAATAGAAAACACCAAGGTTTTCATGAGAAAGTACATGGGTAGGGAAGGTAGCTATGCTGGGAGATAGCATCGGTGATAACCAAGAATTTAAAGAGAAAACTTCATGATGTTGCACATGATACCATAACAGTTCTATGGGAAGGAGAATAAGAATTTGGGAAGTTGCTTATTTCCCTGTATGAATTCAAAATCATTCTGTAAAACAGTCCATTGTTCCCAGTGTCCCGTTGGTCCCAATGGCAAGTGTGAAAGTCTCTGAATTGGACTATTTCAACTAGGGGCATGCCCCCCCACCCCCATGCCAGGAACAACAATGTTTTCCCTGCTGTAAAACATCTGACTGATCCTTGGCAAACACTCTCAGAACCAGAACATCACATCAATCCTAGTACAATCCTGTTTTCCTCCTTGTGCACATTTTTCTAAAATACTTTCCTCATTAGTCTTCCTTAATCATGCTCTTCCCTTAAAAAAGGAAGACAAAACACTGGATCATAGGATATGAATGCTAAGCAGATTTTCACCCCAAAACTTAGCCTTAATCTTTTGAAGGCAAATGTCCTTCATAAGTTCCCTCTTTGTGGCTGTCACTTTTCCTAAACCACAGGCCTTCCTGACTTGCAGCAGGGCCAGGACAGATTACATTTATGTGGCAGGCTCTGTCAGGCAAGCTTTGACAAGGCCTCAAAATAGACCCTGGGCACCAGCAAGGGAAACAGCCACTACAACTTCACCATCAGATGTTGGCCCCTCAGCACTTTTTTTCCTCTAGTCTTTCTCATTCTGAAAGGGCAAAGATTCCTAAACTCCTCCTGGTCATGAGTGAGCTGTGTAACAAAGAAATTAAAAATTTATACCTCCCTTATTCTGCCTACACTTTGCAGAATAAAGACTGAATACGTATCTACCTCCTGCAGTGGGAAATTAATATGTCAGTAGCACTCTGGTTTGCAAAAAGATTTTTGGATCTCAAACACCACAGAGGTTTATTATGAATAGACTAGGATGCAGAAGGTAAAGGAAGAAGAGGGAAGGTGGGCTCTTTCTGTGACTACTAATATAGTAGCTGACTTCAGCAGGGCAGTAAGTTAAACTATATACAATGTTTTAATTGGTATTGGCCATAAAAATCCTAAAACAATCAACTTACTACAAAAGGTATTCATTTAACTATGTGGTATGTCCAGAACAGCACCAGTCTTCAAGCTACAGTATTTTTACCCTTACTAGTACAAATAAAATTAGCCACCTGTCATTCAAAATCACCTAATAAAACACATTTGTAGTATTTTTTATAAATGGAGAAGAAGATAAAGAATACAAAGTAATTAAGAGCTCCTGTCTGCTTCTACAAGGCTGAAAAAGAAGTTAATTTCTATTATAAAATAAAGCCCAGTACAGGATTGAGATGAATTTTTAAATTTTCACAACTTCAGTCCCAACCTTGCAATCACACTTTCAGAAATATGTTCAATGTGCATATTTATGGACTAGGGCGAAGACTTACATATGAGTTGTTCATTACAACAGTGTTCGTAGAAAGCTAAAAACAATCTAAATGTCTTTAATAGGGAATGGCAAAATAAATAATGGAAAATGAATAAATTATGGTTCATCTACACTAGGCAGGATGCCAGTGTTTTTTTAAAAAATTGACAGACATATGTGCTTGATATATCAAGACATATCAAGGGTAAGAATGAATGGTACAGGACATATATGATTAAATACTAGTAGAAAATTTGGAGAGGGACACACAGGAAACCAGTAACAGTGGTTGCTTGGATTAGGGAGTGGGGGGAATGAAAAAGGTTAGAAGTTTATTGTGACCATATGATATTTTCTTATTAAATGTTTTATCTATTTTAAATAGTCCTACAAACATCTACTGAACCCATGAAGTGAGCATTCCCCCATGTATGCCACCTCTTTCCTCTTCTTAACCATTTCTACTCTTCTCTACTGCTCTATCAGCCCACCAACACCAAAGCATACATACATAACAAATCTCAGTTTCTCAAAGAAATAGAATCCTCTCTCTGCCCCCATCAAAATAAGGAAACAATAGAACAAATGAAGAAGTGTAGCTTATGATAAACCCTGCTTCTAGCACAATGCTTGGTTCCTTGTACGTCTGTCCTAATTTAGTGTAGGCCAAAAAGTTTTAAAAGTGAAAGTGCAATGTACAACACACAAAAAACAATTCCCTATGGTGTCTTATCCAGCATATTTTAAGGGAAAAATGAAGAGACAGGCAAAGCTATTTTACCCACAGGGTAAAGCTTACTCAAGTCCTTCCTTCTGAAGTTTTAAGAGTTGAGTTTTGAGCGATGGTCATAAAGGCTATTCTTTATTTGCAAACTAGATAAGGCAGTACATTTTCCTGGTTAAAGGTTCATCTCTCCATTCAGATTCTCCAAAAGAGAAAGCAACTACCTAAAAGGAAAAGGCTCTGAACTGGCCTCTCTCTTTTGTAGGGGCAATGGACAGCGCTCCTATGGTGAGCACAGAATAATTTTAGTTCCTCTAAAATAATTCTCATCACCATTCCCAGCATGCTGCGGGAAGAGTTACTTTTTCTATACATCACCAATTCTATTCCTTTTCACTCTAGGAGCAGGGTAAACAATTCACAAAGAGCTCTGCATGAAACTGCTCCCTCCCTTTCATTTCTACTAAAGATGTTTTTGTTTTTGTTTTGAGAGAGAAAGAATCTACTTGCCAAATATATTCTCCATATCACTTGTCTCCTTCATTATGGAGGTGCTTATTAAGTCCTGACCTAAGAAGGCTTCTCTTGCATATCCACCTCTCAAGACTGTCAGTTTGGTGGTTTCCCCAAGGGATTTTCCAAACAGGAATCTCTATTCACTGGGAACTGAAACTCTTAAGTCACTATTAGCTGGATAAAAATCAAAAGCAACATTAGGGAACATTCTCAATATTAGAATGGGTACCCAAGGAAATAAGATGCCAAAATTTCATCAAAGAATTCAATGAATTTGGTAAGCCAGACCAACAGGGTAAACTTACCATTACATTATAACCGATAACTAAAGTTCTTTATAAATAAAATCAAGGTATTTGAATTCCAAAAAGAAAAAAAAGAAAACAAGGCTAAAAGTATCAAGAACTCTTGTAATTCAAAGTTATTTTGTGCAGCAACATTATAAAAGCCAAAAATGATCAAATTACATTTCAACAATAAAAAGTTATTTCTAGTTCAAAATTAATTCATTCCAATAATAATTCACAACTTCAATACAGACTTTCTTTTATAACAGAATTTAAATAACTCGGTATAGCCTCATTCTACATTTTTATGGATATATTCACAAAATGGCTGAGGCCTTTCACTCAAAGGACTACGTATTTGGTACACTGCAGATTCTTTCAGTAGACTTTTTCATACCTTAATGGTGGTAGCTCTCCTTTTCACTGACACTTCTTTCTAGACCCTTTCATTGATCTTCCCACATCTGGCAAAAAAAAAAGGGTAAAATCAGAACAATCCACTTAGGGAACTAACGTACTATTCTAAATCCAACCATACAGCAAGAGTTCTCTTATTTCCTTACCATACTTCATGACAATAAATACCCAGCAAGAAACCTAACAAAGCATAACACAACACTCCCCCAAAATGAGTGAGGGCATCCAATTAAAACAGCAGTAACAAATTTCTAGTTCTTGTCTTCCAACTTTAAGATCCAGATCAATGATTCACAAAGTGAGTGACCTAACTTCCTACATGAATCACCCTTTCCGAAATTCTTATTCTACATGAGTAGAACACTAGGTCATCTCTCTGTTAAACAGAACATGTTGGTTAAACAGGGTTAATTCTACAAGACTTTCAAACCACAGCAAACCTCAAGTCCCTGCCAACTCACTCTTATCTGCAACACTTTGCATTCTCCAACAATTGCACCTTTCCAGATTCATCCCCCAAAACAAACTGTTATCTTGAAAAAAATGTTACCTTCAACACTGATTAAGAACCCATCCATCCATACCCTGCTTTCCACCTCTCAGGTTCCATTACCGCACCCACATTCTCCTCCCATGGTGGTAATATAAAAAATTGATGACCACTGTTCTCCCTGCGTGTATCTTTAGTCAATTACCTACTTAACAGTTTTCTGTTTACGGCATTAATGCTGAGTCATTAAATGTAAACTCAAAGAAAGTGCACCGTGAACGGTGAAGCTGAGGATCCCAGGATCCCAGTGAGCGCCCCGCAGGCCCGCCTCTGCAGCCTGTCTCCCACGGTGGAGCGCGTCGGGCGGCCCCTGGAAGCGCTTGCCCAGGAGGAAGGCACCGAGGGGGTGTCCTTCAACCGCACCTGCACTGGTGCTGTCCCGCAAGAGGAGCAGGCTGCGGAGCCGGGCGGCAGGACGGCCGGGGTGGACACCCTGCCCTCGGCGCGAGCCAAGGAGGAAGGGCAGGTGCCCCGAAACGCTGCCCCCCGGACCGACGCACGTCCCGCTGCCCGTCGGGGGACACACCGCCGCGGGACAGGCGAGGAGGACAGGCAGGCACGCGCCCGGGAGATGGGGTCTCCGCGGCCCAGCTCGCCCTCGGCGCTGACCAGAGCCGCTGGACCCCGCGCGGGACGCGGCAGCCCCGAGCCGGGGTCGGGCTGTGCGAGCTCCGCCCCCGCGGAGGCCGAGGGCCGGCTCCCAGACCCACCGCCGGCGGGAGGCGAACCCTCACCTGTGTCGGGCGCCGCGAGCGGGGCGCCCGCCGGGGCGACGGCGCGGGGTTCTGGGCCGAGGGCGCGGGGCGGGCGGCGCCGGCGGCCGGTCAGTCAGGCAGGCGGGTCCGCGCGCCGCGGCGGGACAGCGGGAACAGCCCCGGGAGGAGCCACAGTCGGGCGGCGGGCCGAGGGGTGGGGCGGGGCGGGGCGAGCGGCGACCCGCTCACCCGGAAGCAGTCGGGCCCGGCGGCGCGCGGGTTTCGTGGGCCCAGGCCGCCGCGTCGCCCCTCCTGCCCCCTGGCGGGCCCCGCAGCGGGGCTGGGGTCTCGGTTCCGACTGCAGGAAACGGGCGGACCAGGGTGAATGGGACTGTCGAAAGGCGAGAAGCCGCGTTTCCAGAACCACGACACGGGCCTGAAAGGACTTCGGATAAGACTGCAAGGCGGGGGAGGCTGAGTCGCCGGGCCCGCGGGGCCTGGCCGCCGGGGTCCTCGGAGGCCGCCGGCTCCCGGTCCTGGGCTCCCTCCGGTTCCAGGCGGCCGCAGGCCCACGCTGGGGGCGGCCGACCGTGCTAAGGCCCTGCGGGGACCGGGAGAGCGACGGCGAGGCCTGCGGGCCGGCCCCGGGAGAATGGCAGCGCCTCCTGGACCAGCACCCGACGCTCGCACACACGGTTCACACCTGGGACGGCGGGACCCGAGCTTATTCAGGAGAATAAGGCCGGATTCCGTCAGGAACCGCCCTCAAGCCTCCTGCGGGCAGCAGCTCGTGGCAGGCCCACCCGTCAGAGTTGGTGGGGGCTGGACCGGGCCCGCGGAGGCTCCAGACGGGAGTTAGAGACCTTCTGTCTTGGCAGCGAGACGTCGAGGGGCCTTCATCCAGTGAGGATCATAGCAACCGCTTTGAAACACAGTCTTTAACCTTTCACGGTTTCTCTTTCCATCTTACTATTTCTTCTCAGACCCATGAGTGAACATTTTGCTATGATTTTGACCTGGGACCAAGAGGAGCTGAATCTTCACAAAAGATCACACTGTGTTAGGATCTGAATAAAAGGATTAATGACATATTCTGCTAAATCGGTTAAAGACAAAAGGAAAAGCGAACCTGCAGAGAGGAGCTATTCAGGTAATAATGCATTACCTGAATAATGCCGATAAACCCAATAATACTTATTAAATATTAGCTTATATAACCATGATTAATGGAAAGATGGTTTGGATAATATCAGGATTAGATTCTCTTGCCCTTTGTTTCACTCTTTAGCTACTTGTTTTGGCTTACACCAAAATAACAGAAAAATACTGTGTCTTCTGGGAAAACGGTGGGAGCTCATACTTACTGAGTATGTACTATTTGCACGCTGTGCACTTAGATATGCAGGAGTCCCCCTCTTATCCTGGTTTGGCTTTCTGAGGTTTCAGTTACCCCTTGTCAACAGTGGGGAAGTGGATGACCCTCCCTCTTACCTAGAGTTAGGTCAGTAGTAGCCTAAGGCTGTGTCACCAAGCCCGTGTCATTCTCACTTCCTCCCATCACCTGGGCATTTTATCATCTCACATCATCACAATAGAAAGGTGATTCAGTACAGTAAAATATTTTGAGAAAGAGAAACCACACTTCCATAACTTATTACAGTGTTGTCATTGTTCTAAGTTACTGTTTTTAATCTCATTGTGCCTCATTTATAAATTAAACTTTATCATTGGTACGTATGAGTAGGACTAAAGGTGGTATACGTAGGGTTCAGTATGATCCGCTGTTTCAGGCGCCTACTGGGGGTCTTGGAATATAAACCCCATGGATAAAGAGGGACTACCATAGTGCCCCTTTCAGTACTAGTGTCAACCTTGAGATAGGGGGATTATACCCATTTTAGTAACAAAGACATCAAGATTCAGAGAGATTGTGACTTGCCTAAGGTAACAAAACTAGTAGCTGGGAGAGTCAGAATTTGAACTCAGGTCTTTCTAGCCCTAATTCCCCTTTGCGAAATGTTGCTATACTTTAATATTTAAGACGAAAATGTAAGTGAAGTGTCCAGCCAAGCCAATTTCTATGTTGCCTTTAGAATTTTGTTGCAAAAATATACTTTAAGGTAGAGTGGTATGGGGAAATTTTGGAAATCCTCTTTATTTTTACTTCTTCCTCTCTAGGATACTTGCCATCCACTTGGCACCAAAACAATTCACTTGTTTTAAGAGTTCATAATGTCATGTGTCTTTTGAATGATCCCAAGAATGTTATATAAAGTAAGGCGCTAACATTCTGGCATTGTAAGAGGGTCCTGACTAACTGCATCACCGAATTATTTCACAAGCAGTCTTTCTCTGCACATTAAGTGGTTTCTTTCGGCCAAAAATATGTGTTCCCAGATCTTTATGGAATATTCTGACATGTGTATGCCCCCAGGTCTGTGTGGGCTGGCTGCTCTAGGGACATATTAATAGATGAAGAAAAATTTTGCAAGTGTTTATTCAGTTTTGATGATTGAGGTGGTAGAATTTGTACATTTTTGTTCCTTTCATATCAGATCTTCCACATTTTTCCTTGATGATGTCAAGAAATAATTTTCCTTTCTCAAGAGCAAACACTCATTTTTGTGGTTTTCACAAAATTAAGTTGTCTTTTGCAAACATAATACTGTGTTTCACTGTGTACACATCTCTGGAAAATGCCATTAGTTCACATGTTAAAAATAGGATGCCACTTTTCAGAGCCTGATATTTTTATTACTAAAGTGTGTGTGAATGTGTGTGTGTATTTTGGAAGCATTTTTTAAATTTTTGGTTAACTTCTTTACAAACCTATGGAAACCTGGCAAAGCAACAATCTTCAACTATGTAGATTTAAGTTCTCTTTCTAAAAATTCCTTATCTAAATACACTATTTTTTTCTTTCTCTGTTCTTTTTTTTTTTGACTTTTTATTATGAAAATAATTATAGACTCACAAAAAAATTGCAAAAATAGTACAGAGAGGTGCTGTGTACCCTTCACCCAGTTCCTCCATTGGTAGCGTCTTACACACCTATAATATATTATTAAAGCTAAGAAATTAACATTTTGCTGTCTGCTGTAGGTCTTTATTTTTATGTTTCATATAAAAAATTGCCATATTGTAACAATTCATTTCTATTTGATTTGGCTCTTCTCCCATTCCCAAAACAGCAAATGACAGTCAGTAAGCGTGCCATGGTACTTATCTGGAATTACAAGTTTACCAAAAGATTCTGTGGATTAACACACTTAAAAATGATTCATTTGTTAAGATTTTTGCTTTTTCTGTTTATACTGTTGCATATCATCCTGCCCTAATAAGCCTATATATTTGTACAACCTGTGTATGTGTGTATTTTAATACACTCTCTGACCACTGGTATGTTTTCAAAGAAATTGCTATTAAAGGAAAAGGAAAAAGAATGTAAAGCTCCCCATTTGACAAAAACAAGTTTCTAAACATCTAACTATACAAGTGAAAATTCCATGGTCTGGCATTGGAAGCCAAATCTCACTAATGGATAATTCTGGCTCTATGTGGATTCTCCTAGCCAGAGCAGGTCACTCTTTATTCCACCTGAGAGAAAACCAAAGAGGAAAAATATAACTTGCTTTCTTCAGTCTTAGTGGTGAGGAAAGGTTGATGAGGGGAGAATTTGGGATCTTGTGTAGGTATCAGTGATGTATGGATGTCTAGTCACAGATAATCATGTAATAGCTCTACTTCATTGTATACTCACAAATAGTCAAACATCCTTCTTATTGTGGTTCATTTAACAAACCTGCATCTACTGTGTACCAGGTACCCGGGTACACAGGAACACCATAGAATCTCTTTTATAAATGAGTATGAATCTCTTACTATGTGTCTAATACTTTCTAGATGCTAGGGATCCAATGGGAAGTAAAAAAGCTGTTTCCTTCTCTCATGAAACTTACTGTCTCGTAAATGGGACAAATATACAAAAGTAACTTTATAATCCTAACAGACACTACTAAGGGCGGGTACCTGGTGTGTGAGATCATTAATGTAGAAAAAAATCTAATCTGGGGTGTCAGAAATGGCTTCTTGTAGTGAGGGATGCTTTGAGCCAAGATTTTAAACTGCCTCAGGATGAACTCAATGCCAAAGTGGAGGAAGAGCAAGGAAGAACATACAGATTTCGTGATGGAACCAGCAGAGTACCACAGACTGAAAAGAATGAGGGAGTGCCTCCAACGTCAGTTTTTGACTGCTTCTCTGGGGCATTTTAGCTCTTGTGTGTGGGAGAGGATTTGGAGGTCTCCAGAAAACCTGCCTCATTTTGTAGCTGCTTTGGGAAGACACTGAACGGATTGATTCCACTCTGGGATTTGCGTTGGCCTCTAGGAAGGACCCCAGCCTCACCTTCTTCATGTCCCATGTCACAGTCCTCTAAGACCGGCCTACTTCTCTATCTGAGGGACATTTGCAGCACACTCTTCTGGGTCTTCTATTTCAACCCCTATTAGTCCATCCTCCCCACCAACCATCATAGTGGTCTTTCGTTATTAATTACTAAATTTAAAAATTATTACAAAATAATCCAGATGCACCAAAAAGTATGGTGCATACCATTTTGCACCCTTAGGATGGCTATAATAAAGAGAAACAATAACAAGTGTTGGTAAAGATGTGGAGAAACTGAACCCTCAGATATTGCTGGTGAAGTTGAAAAATTGTGAAGCTGCTTTGGAAGCTCTTCAAAAAGTTAAACATAGAGTTACTACATGACCCAGCAATTCCACTCTTAGATATATACCCAAGAGAAAGGAAAATATAAGTTCACACAAAAACTTATACACAAAAGTTTATACTATCATTATTCATAATAGCCAACAAGTAGAAACTACCCAAATGTAGATCAACTGATGAACTGAAAAACAAAATGTGGTCTATACATCCAATGGAATAGCAGTAAGCCAGTAAATGCTACAACATGGATAAATCTTGAAAACATTATGCTGAGTAAAAGAAGCCAGCACAAAAAACCACATGTATGATCCGTTTATCTGAATGCATAAAGACAAAAAGTAGACTAGTGGTTGCCAGGCTGGTGGGAGGGGGTAACAGGGAATGCCTGTTAATGGGTATGAGGTTTCTTTTGGGATGATGAAAATGTTCTGGCATTAGAGTACTGTTCACAAAGTGATCACAACTTTGTGAATAAACTAAAAAACCACTAAACTGTACACTTTAAATTACAAATTTTATGGTATGTTAATTATATTTTAAGAAAAAGTGTAGTGTATAATAGTGTACACACATGTACATACTACCCAGCTTAAGAAATAAACTTACAGATACAAACAAACAAAAAAAAGAATGAGAGAGATGATGTGAGATTAGAGAACTAAGGGCCCACCATACAGGATCTCTTAGGCTTGGAAGGATTGTTTGAAAGCAATTGAAGAATTTTTAATGGGAGTGACATCAGATTTGTTATCAAAAGATCACTCCAGCTTCAGAATAAAGAATTCATTATTTAAATAAATATGTCCTGAGTGCCCACTATGTGCCAAACCCTAGTCTGCATTCTGAGTATACAGCAGTGGACAAAACGGATTGATTTCCTATTTGTGAAGCTCCTACAGAGAGTACACCAATAATATATAAAATGATGAGAAGTGCTACAGAGAATATCGGAACCTGGAAAAGAATAAAAGGGGAAGATGCTATTGCCGTTTTATTAGCTTTAGCTGTGTCAAATTACTGATCATTCATTTTTTTTTTTTTTTGCCTCAGAACGACATTAGATTCATGAGATTCAACCTGGTTGGATTCCCAATTCAACATTAGAATTCTATTGTTCAAACTAATACTTGGAAGAGTCAGAAAAGACCTCTAAGTAGGTGATCCAGAGAGAGAGACAAGCCATGCAAATACCTGGGGAAGAACATCCGAAGCAGAGGCACAGTTGGTGCAAAGGCCATTAGCAGAAATGTACTTGCCATGTTTGAAGAGCTACAAGGGAGCCACTGCAGCTGAAGAGTAACAGACAAGAGGGAAGAATGGTAGCAGCAACCAGATCATGCTGGGTCTAGTATACCACAGTAAGAAATGGGGTAAACTACAAGTTTTGAACAGAGGAACTAAAGAGTCTGTCAATTTTAAAAGGACTGTTCTGTTATTATGAGAGAATACTATGAAAAACTATATGGTAACAAACTGGATAACCTGGAAGAAATGGACAACTTTCTAGAAAAATACAATTTTCCAAGGCTGACCCAGAAAAAACAGAAAATCTGAATAGACCAATTACCAGCAAGGAAATTGAATTGATAATCAAAAAACTACCTAAGAACAAAAGCCCTGGACCAGATGACTTCACTGCTGAATTTTATGAAACATTTAATACCCATACTCCTTAAAGTTTTCCAAAAAGTTGAAGAGGAGGGAATACTCCCAAACTCATTCTATGAGGCACACATCACTATAATACCAAAACCAGGCAAAGACACCACAATAAAAAGAAAATTACAGAACCAATATCCCTGATGAACATAGATGCAAAAATACTCAGCAAAATATTAGCAAATCAAATTAAAAAATACATCAAAAAGATCATCCATCATGATCAAGTGGGATTCATCCCAGGGATGCAAGCATGGTACAACATTCGAAAATCCATCAACATCATCCACCACATCAACAAAAAGGACAAAAACCACATGGTCATTCCCATAGATGCTGAAAAAGCATTCAACAAAATTCAACATTCATTCATGATAAAAACTCTCAACAAAATGGGCATAGAGGGCAAGTACCTCAACATAATAAAGGCCATCCATATATGACAAAACCACAGCCAACATCATACTTAACAGAGAGAAGCTGAAAGCTTTTCACCAAAGATTGGGAACAAGACAGGGATGCCCACTCTCCTCACTGTTATTCAACATAGTACTGGAGGTCCTAGCCATGGCAATCAAACAACACAAAGAAATAAAAGGCATCCAGATTGGTAAGGAAGAAGTCAAACTGTCCCTGTTTGCAGGTGACATGATACTGTACATAAAAAACCCTATAGAATCCACTCCAAAACTACTAGAACTAATATCTAATTCAGCAAAGTAGCAGGATACAAAATTAATACACAGAAATATGTTGCATTCCTATACACTAACGATGAACTAGCAGAAAGAGAAATCAGGAAAACAATTCTATTCACTATTGCATTGAAAAGAATAAAATACCTAGGAATAAACCTAACCAAGGAAGAGAAAGACCTATACCCTGAAAACTACAAGACACTCATGAGAGAAATTAAATACCAATAAATGAAAGCACATCCCATGCTCATGGATAGGAAGAATTAATATTGTCAAAATGGCCATCCTGCCTAAAACAATCTAGGATTCAATGCAATCCCTATCAAAATACCAACAGCATTCTTCAATGAACAAGAACAAATAATTCATATGGAACCTCAAACGACCCTCAATAGGCAAAGCAATCCTGAGAACGAAGAATAAAGCAGGGGGAATTATGCTCCCTGACTTCAAGCTCTACTACAAAGCCGCAGTAATCAAGACAATTTGGTACTGGCACAAGAACAGACCTATAGACCAATGGAACAGACTAGAGAGCCCAGATATAAACCCCACAATATATGATCAATTAATATACGATAAAGGAGCCATGGATATACAATGGGGAAATGACAGCCTCTTCAACAGCTGGTGTTGGCAAAAGTGGCGAGCTACATGTAAGAGAATGAAACTGGATTACTGTCTAACCCCACACACAAAAGTAAATTCAAAATGGATCAAAGACCTGAATGTAAGTCATGAAACCATAAAACTCTTAGAAAAAAACATAGGCAAAAATCTCTTGGGCATAAACATGAGCAACTTCTTCATGAACATATCTCCCCAAGCAAGGAAAACAAAAGCAAGAATGAACAAGTGGGACTATATCAAAGTAAAAAGCTTCTGTACAGCAAAGGACACCATCAGTAGAACAAAAAGACATCCTACAGTATGGGAGAATATATTCATAAATGACCTATCTGATAAGGGGTTGACACCCAAAATATATAAAGAGCTCATGCACCTCAACAAACAAAAAGCAAATAAGCCAATTAAAAAATGGGCAGAGGAGCTGAACAGACACTTCTCCAAAGAAGAAATTCAGATGGACAACAGGCACATGAAAAGATGCTCCACATTGCTATTCATGAAAGAAATGCAAATTAAAACCACAATGAGATATCACCTCACACCAGTGAGAATGGCCAACATCCAAAACACAAGCAACAACAAATGTTGGCGAGGATGTGGAGAAAAGGGAACCCTCCTACACTGCTGCTGGGAATACAAATTAGTTCAACCATTGTGGAAAGCAGTATGGAGGTTCCTCAAAAAACTCAAAATAGAAATACCATTCGACCCAGGAATCCCACTCCTAGGAATTTACCCTAAGAATACAGCAGCCTAGTTTGAAAAAGACATATGCACCCCTATGTTTATCGCAGCACTATTTACAATAGCCAAGAAATGGAAGCAACCTAAGTGTCTATCAGTAGATGAATGGATAAAGAAGATGTGGTACATTTACACAATGGAATGTTATTCAGCCATAAGAAGAAAACAAATCCTACCGTTTGCAATAACAAAGATGGAGCTAGAGGGTATTATGCTCAGTGAAATTAGCCAAGTGGAGAAAGACAAGTATCAAATGATTTCACTCATCTGTGGAGCATAAGAACAAAGCAAAAACTGAAGGAACAAAATAGCAGCAGACTCACAGAACCCAAGAATGGACCAACAGTTACCAAAGGAAAGGCACAGGAGAGGATGGATGGGAAGGGAGAGATAAGGGGAAAAAGGGGTATCACGATGAGCATGTATAATGTAGCTGGGGGCACAGGGAAGGCAGTATAACAGAGAAGACAAGTAGTGACTCTATAGCATCTCACTACGCTGATGGACAGTGACTGTAATTGGGTATGTGGTGAGGACTTGATAATAGAGGGAATCTAGTAACCATAATGTTGTCCATGTAATTGTACATTAATGACAGAAAAATAAATAAATAAATAAATAATAAGGACTGTTCTGTTAATGGTAGAGTCTACATGGTCAGTATAGAGATGGATCTCTAAAATTCTTTTAACAGTGCTGTATAAAAAATTTCCTAATAAAATGATGAGACTCTTAGCTGCTGTATTGTGAATCAACTTTAGGGGGGCATTGGTGAGATGAGAAAGACCGGTTAGGCTATTGCAATGACTCTGCAATGGAGGTAGTAAGAAGTGGTTAGAGTTCGAGTAAGTTTTGAATTTTGAAGATAGAGCTATTAAGAACTGCATATGGAATGGATTCAACATTTGGGGCCTGAGCTACTGGAAGTTGGGGTTGCCATCCACTGAAATGTGGGAGGCAGTGTAGGTTTAGCAGGTTTGGAGGAAAAGGCTTTTGGACAAGGTGAGTTTAAGATGCTTTTTGGACATCCAAGTGGAGAAACCAAATAAGAATTGAATAATCAAGTCGTATTTCAGAGGAAACATCCAGGTAGGAAATACAAATGTATGAATCCACCTAATGATTAGGATTACAAGGACCAGTGACTTGAGAAGTAAATGGAAATACTCAAAATTTTTAGCCTAAAACCTCTTGCTCATTCTTTTGTTCTGGGCTGGTTTTGTTTGTAGATAGCTGTCAGTTACTTTATATTCCCATTCAGAACATTTTTTTTCACTCCTGTGTGCATTCACTTGTGTTCTAAAGGGTTTGTTTTTTAATGTTAGTCTTGTCTTCCCTAACAGATTCTACAGTTTTGAGAAAAGATCTGTTTTCTCTTATATACTCTACAATGTCGTATCTTAGGAACATTTTATAATGCTTGTAAACTATTCTAATATGGACTTTTCATTTCGTTTGTTGTCATAAGTCTTTGTTTTCTTATAAATATTTAACGTAGACACTTCTGGCTATCCTGTAAAAAATAAGGGGAGCATTAGAATTTTCCATCTTTTCCACCCATGCCCATTTCAGGTTAGACAAATAAAAAGTGAGCCTTCTGCAAAACAAAAATGAATGAACAGAGGGGCTCAGCCTCCTCCATATTGGCTTTACACACACACTTCATGTCAGAGTAGGGTGGTTCCCCACAACTTCAATAAATCTATAGCCCCCCTGTCCAAATCCATCAAGGAAGAGACCCTTCCCATTAGTCCCTGGATTCACTAACTGAACCAACATGGATTACCTGCCTATCCCTCAACAAATCACTGTAGCTAGGCAAACTGTGTGCTGTTATTGGCCAAATACGAGTCCTATGCCTCACCTCCGGTTCACTCAAGGAGCATGGCTGCAGAAGAGGAATGGTTCCCCAGAAGAAAAAAGGGTGCTGTCCCAAAATAAGGAAATGGATACTGATGTCAGAAACCAATAGGTATGCTATGCCTAGTAACTCTAAGGCCTGAGCATTGTTCCCTCTTAAGCTTTTAAAGGAAGTTAGCAATACTATAGCACTCACTACAAATCTCTGCCGATTCCTCACTGAGTACTGTATTTTCCCCTGTATCATTAGGCTGCCATATATTCACTTGTCATTGGTAAGTGAACCCCACAAAGTGTAAATGCATGTGTAAAAGTTAACCAGCTGGAAGGGTCAGTACTTCAGCACATCACTTCCCAGGATACGCCCACCCAGGTGCTGCAGGTAGTTTCTTGTTCCACAGTTCTTCCCTATTGTCAGTCTGCCTGAAACATATTTATCTGCCCTCAGTACCCAGGAGGCAGGGTGGCTGCTAGCTGAGATGCCTGGGAAACCACTGGAGAAGCAAATGATGATGAATCAGCTTAAGTTCAACTTTAAGAAGGATATGTACACAGTGGAGAAGCTTGAAGGCAAAATGTATCTATAGATGCATCTGTTTTCCCTCCAGCTACTTTTCAGCTTCACCATTTCCATTCCTTTCTACACTAACATTACTTTCCCCACAAAATGTTTGACCTTATTTAAATGGCATTTTAAACATTTTAGTTCAAATTTTTTTTGCAGATAATGGATAACTTTGGTGTAAAGAGAATGTTGGCTCTATCTATTATTCTGGACTTTGGAGTGGCTTCTCTAGATTGCTGCTTCTCTGGACACCAAACATAACATTCTCTGTTCTAGTACCTGTTTCAAGTTTGTTATAAGACTGGCATGAAATCACACCAAATTGAGTAGTTGTTAAAGTTAATCTCACATCCTGGAGTTGTGTGTGCTACGGAATAGCCTGCTTTTATTAAGAAGCACACTTCTGTCCAGAATCACTGCTCTGTGGTCCTGTTCATCATAATTTTGTGTTTGGGAGATTTGGGTTTGTACTTTAAAAATAGATATGATCATGGAATAGTCATGGGCTATAGCTATTAAAATTTGTATTGTAGGTGCAAGTTTCATGGGATAATGTTAACCATGTATTTAAATGTAAAAAGATGGTTACTAAACAATATGTTCTAGATCATTCCAACATTGCTTAATATTATACAGACATAGAGAAATACTTGAAAAGACCAGATGTTAACCTAAAGGAATGGAATTATCAGTGATTTGATTTGATTTTCAAAATATTCCTAGATGAAATGTACTACATCCATACTCAGATAAATTAACTTTTAAAGAAAATAGTTTATAATACCAATACCCAGAGTCAAAATATGTGAAAAACATAACTAAAAAGTAGATCAAATTATGATTCCGACCACTCAACACAATTGCAGATTTTTCTTTGGCCTTGCGTACATCATTTTTTCTTTCATTTTTAAAAAAACCATATATTGGATGCTGGAAGAAAATGAACAATGTGGCTCCTGCCCTACTAGAACTAACTGTTCAATTATTAGACTTCAATTATTTGAGTACTTATTTGCTCTAATTTTGTAAAAATGGAAGTACAAGCACTAGTTATAAGAAATGCAAGTCTTATAAATGTCATGTGAGTGATACAAAGATGGAAATCATTAGGCGTGCCAGAAACAAGCAAGTCTCTGACTTCAATCAGGCAATCAGACACTCATGAAGTGAAGCCCAGTGAACTCAGTGAAGGAAAAGGAGAAAATGAGAGATCAAGTACAGAATCCTGGAAATCATTGTTAAATGTTGTAGCTAAAAGTTTAGGCATGTTTTATCTGTTTTTTTTTTTTGGTATCATTAATATACAATCACATGAGCAGCACTGTGGTTACTAGATTCCCCCCATTATCAAGTTCCCACCACATACCCCATTACAGTCACTGTCCATCAGCATAGTAAGATGCTATAGTCACTACTTGTCTTCTCTGTGTTGTACAGCCTTCCCCATGCTCCCCCTCTGCCTACGTTATGTGTGCTAATAGTAATGCCCCTTTTCCCCCCTTATCCCTCCCTTCCCACCCACCCACCCCAGTCCCTTTCCCTTTTGCAACTGTTAGTCGTTTCTTGGGTTCTGTGAGACTGCTGCTATTTTGTTCCTTCAGTTTTTGCTTTGTTCTTACACTCCACAGATGAGTGAAATTTGGTACTTGTCTTTCTCCACCTGGCTTATTTCACTGAGCATAATACCTTCTAGCTCCATCCATGTTGTTGCAAATGGTAGGATTTGTTTTCTTCCTACGGCTGAATAATATTCTATTGTGTATATGTACCACATCTTCTTTATCCATTCATCTACGAATGGACACTTAGGTTGCTTCCATTTCTTGGCTATTGTAAGTAGTGCTGCGATAAACACAGGGGTGCAAATGTCTTTTTCAAACTAGGCTGATGCATTCTTAGGGTAAATTCCTAAGAGTGGAATTCCTGGGTCAAATGGTATTTCTATTTTTAGTTTTTTGAAGAACCTCCATACTGCTTTCCATAATGGTTGAACTATTTTACATTCCCACCAGCAGTGTAGGAGGGGTCCCCTTTCTCCACATCCTTGCCAGCATTTGTTGTTCCTAGTCTTTTCTTTGTTGGCCATCCTAACTGGTGTGAGGTGATATCTCATTGTGGTTTTAATTTGCATTTCCCTGATAATTAGCCATGTGGAGCATCTTTTCATATGCCTGTTGGCCATCTGAATTTCTTCTTTGGAGAAGTGTCTGTTCATATCTGCCCATTTTTTAATAGGGTTATTTGCTTTTTGGGTGTTGGGGCGTGTGAGTTCTTTATATATTTTGGATGTTAACCCCTTGTCGGATATGTCATTTATAAATATATTCTCCCATACTGTAGGATGCCTTTTTGCTCTGCTGATGGTGTCCTTTGCTGTACAGAAGCTTTTTAGCATGATGTAGTTTAGGCGTGTTTTAGAGATTTTGATTCTTTAGATCTGTAGGAAAAGATTCCTCCTAAACAAGTAAGTTTACTGTTTGATTTTAGACATTTCCAGGTATGCTTTATATCTGAAAGCTGAGGACTGCCTGTAGTTGGCTCACCATTGCCTAAAGAATATATTCTAAATCATGTATCATATTAATGATGTTAAAATCCACAAGTTTATAATGATTCTAAGAAAAGAAAAAATTTATGTTACCAAAAGTTGCTAGAGTAAGTAGGGAAGTTAATGGCAATTGATAAATAAAGGGGAGAATCAAACATTTATTCTGCCTTTCATGTACAAATTGTATTTTAGGATAGCCAAAGAGTTGTTAAGGAAAAGTCCTTTCATATAAAATGTTTCCAACTAATGAATGTAAAAGGAATACCTTTTTTTAAAAAAAGGAATAATTTTTAAAATCATTGTTTAGGAAGCTCCTAAGAAAATAACAGATTTAAATAACAATCATCAACGGCTGCTAAAACCATTAAATGAAAGACTGATGGATAGAGTTATAATGGATAGCTCAGGCTAACAATATCTGGACCCACCGATCACTTTGAACACTGTGTCGAACAGCCATACGTCATTTGCTTCCTGTTGTGGTGCAATTGAAAACATACTGAATCATCTATGAAGCATTTTTGCCACACCCCAAAACCTTCTGAGTTTGAATACAATCAAGCCTCTAAATGTAACTATCAGAATACAAAGAGAAGGGAGGATGAACCATATAGGAAAATGTCAAACACCACCAAGGAGATGTAATCAACTAAACCCAGAATGTGGAAACTTCTACCGGACAAATGTCAGGATTTCTTCGACAAATAAATTACCTTAATAAATTAAGAGTTTTAAGAGACTTCACAACCAGTTATAGTATGTGGATCCTAATTTGACAAATTGGTTATAAACAGATATTTTGAGACATCAGGGTAGTTTGACTATAGACTGGATATTAGATGATATTAAGGAATTATTATTAAGGGTTGATAATTTGTGTCTGTGGCTGTGTTTTTGAGAACAGTCTATTAGAGTCATGTACTGAAGAATTTAAGGATGAAGTTCTATGATCTCCAAAATTTCCTTCAGAATACTCCAGAGGGAGCGAGGAAGTGGCAGGACAGATGAAACAAGGTTAAGCAAGGATTGGTAAGTGTTAAAACTGAATGATAAACAGTGTCTCATATAATCTAAATCAGTGTATGGGCATGTGGGGTGTAACTCTACATTCTCGTGTGTGTGTGTGTGTGTGTGTGTTTTACATGTTCATAATGGGAAGTTAAAATCTAAATAAATGCATATGTGCTTACTTACATATATGCATGCATAACGGTTTGGGGCAGCTTACTTCTACACCTGACTTGTGCCCTGGGAGACTGAGCAAATGAACCTAAAGACCAGTAAAATTGGACACCCGAGTGGGTTGGTGTGGGTACACTTGTCTGAATGTGTAATCCTCAGGAAAGGAGGACTTGTGGCTGGAACCCCTGAGGGAAGTGTACCAGTAACAGCCACAGTGGGGACAGGAGGCTCAATCCAAGTCACTTCCCTCAAGTGGCATGTGTCCAGAGACAATCAGAGCAGTGGTACCTGAAATGCTTGCTGACACCTGGAGCATGGGTCTGAATGAGGGTGTGGTTATCTCAGACTGGGGCTTTATTAGGTCTAAGGACATTGTGCTCAAATCCTGTGAGCAGCAGAGGAAGTTGACAAGGGCATTGCTTCCCAAGGGCATGGCTTTGGAATGTTCTGGAGTCAGCAGTACTTCAGCAGCTAAGATAACACCTTCCAGAGCAATCAGTCATGATGGCTGTGATTCCTAGCCAGATAGGGGAGGGAGGTAGAGTGAGGAGGAAACAGGAAGTCTGAATTTCCCTCTGGTCTAGGCAGGGAGGCTTGTGTTGACAAACAAGAGACATCCCTATGGTGAGGCACTGTTTATCAGCAGGTGAGACAGGGTTTATTCACTACCCAGTTCTTTAGTTGCACGATTGTATCATTACATTTTATGCAAACAGTCTTGATGATGTTTCAGAGGTGTGACCAGAGGATTCCTCCCACTCCCTTGTCCCTTGTGTAATTTAGGGCAGGTCATTCTCCTTTAAATTAGGGTAATAATACCTTGCCTTTCTACATTTGGGTTGCTGTGAGGATCTAAGAGATTATACGGAACTATAATTTTTATGAACTATCAAGTGCTATACAAATATAAGGCATCATTATTACTGTAAGTGACTAGGTGTTTTATTTCTTAAAGCCCTTTATTTTCTTTGATTATATGTTAACAATAAATGTTTAATTAGTACCTTATAAAAGTCATTAAGAAACAACTACAGAGGAATTTAGCATATAGTATGATCTTTCTGCATTCTCCTATATTACATAGGAATTTCTGGGAGTAAGAAAATCTTATCCAGCTAATATTTTATATTTATAGTCTTAATACATGCTCATCAATTTAGGAGACAAATATGTTGTTATATATCCCATAAATAATGCTTAATTTATAATCTAAATTTCATAAGTCAGCATTTCTTCTGTTCAATAATGTAGAATCAGTGGACCAAAGCAGGAACTGGCAAACTATGGCCCATGGAAAAAATCTGGCCACCATCTAATTTTGTATGGCCTACAAACGAAGAATTGTTTTGACATTTTGAAATGTTTTTTAAAAAAATCAAAAGAAGAATATCTTATGAAAATTACATGAAATTCAAATTTTGGTGTCCATTTATTGGAACACAGCCATGTCCATTAACTTATGTACCATCTATGGCTGCAAGGGCAGTTGAATAATTGTGAGAGAGACCATATGATCCACAAAGCTTAAAGTATTTACTATACGGCCTTTTACAGAAATGTGTGCTTATCCCTAGAATAAAGGATTCAAAGGGACAGAAACTTTTTTAATTGTCTTTGTTGCTAGCTGTCTCTTAGGATAAATAAACCTGGGGTCTGTGAAATCAAATTAGTCATCTGCAATAAGAGAAATTCATAGTTATGGTTTTAATATGTAATAACTAGTTTTGAGTCAATTAAGAAAAATTTATAAAGTATAGATAAAATATAAATAAATAGAATACAATTAAATCTTTAAAAATATGTTCCCATTTTGCTCAACAGTGGTGGCAAAGAGAATCAGGATATAAGTACTGCAACCCCTACTTTTTTTCTCCCTATTAGTTGCATGAAATGTCTTTTTCCATCCCTTCACTTTTAGTCTGTGTATGTCTTTGGGTTTAAAGTGAGTCTCTTGAAGGCAGCATATAGATGGGTCTTGTTTTTTTATCCATTCAGTGACTATGTCTTTTGATTGGTGCATTCAGTCCATTTACATTTAGGGTGATATTATGGATATGTATGTACTTATTGGCATTGCAGGCTTCAGATTCGTGGTTACCAAAGGTTCAAGGTTAACTTCCTTACTATCTAAGAGTTAACTTAACTCACTTAATATGCTATTACAAACACAATCTAAAGGTTCTTTTTTTGTTTTGTTTTTTCCTCCTCCTTTTTCTTCCTCCTCCATTCTTTATATATTAGGTATCATATTCTGTACTGTTTGTCTATCCCTTGATTGACTTTGGGGATAGTTAATTTAATTTTGCATTTTCTTAGTAATTAGCTGTTGTACTTTCTTTACCGTGGTTTTATTACCTCTGGTGACAGCTATTAAACCATAGGAACACTTCCATATATAGCAGTCCCTCCAAAATATACTGTAGAGATGGTTTGTGGAAGGTAAATTCTCTCAGCTTTTGCTTATCTGAGAATTGTTTGATCCCTCCTTCAAATTTAAATGATAATCTTGCTGGATAAAGTAATCTTGGTTCAAGGCCCTTCTGCTTCATTGCATTAAATACATCATGCCACTCCCTTCTGGCCTGTAAGGTTTCTGCTGAGAAGTCTGATGATAGCCTGATGGGCTTTCCTTTGTATGTGATCTTATTTCTCTCTCTGGCTGCTTTTAATAGTCTGTCCTTATCCTTGATCTTTGCCATTTTAATTACTATATGTCTTGATGTTGTCTTCTTTGGGTCCCTTGTGTTGGGAGATCTGTGCACCTCCGTGGCCTGAGAGACTATCTCCTTCCCCAGATTGGGGAAGTTTTCAGCAATCACCTCAAAGACACTTTCTATCCCTTTTTCTCTCTCTTCTTCTTCTGGTACCCCTATAATGCGACTATTGTTCCATTTGGATTGGTCACACAGTTCTCTCAATATTCTTTCATTCTTAGAGATCCTTTTTTCTCTCTGTGCCTCAGCTTCTTTGTATTCCTCTTCTCTAGTTTCTATTTCATTTATCGTCTCCTCCACCATATCCAATCTGCTTTTAATACCGTCCATTGTGCTCTTCAATGATTGGATATCCGACCAGAATTCATTCCTGAGTTCTTGAATATCTTTCTGTACCTCCATGAGCATGTTAGTGATTTTTATTTTGAACTCCCTTTCAGGGAGAGTCATGAGGTCAATATCATTTAAATCTTTCTCAGGAGTTGTATTAATAATTTTACTCTGAACCAGGTTCCTTTGGCGTTTCATATTTGTGTATGGTGCCCTCTAGTGCCCAGAAGCTCTACTCTCTGGAGCTGCTCAGCCCCTGAAGCAATGTCAGGGGTTGCAGGGGAGTGGTATTGATGCCTGAGGGGAGGAAAGAGCTGTTTCCTGCTTCCTGGCTGCTATGCCTGTCTCCACTGCCTGAACCAGTGGGCCGAGCACACAGGTATAAGCCTCTGTGCTTTGTGTTTTTAGTTGCTGTAGACAGGTCTTCCCTCTGGCTGGCCTAACACCAGGGTAGGGTTTCCCGGTTAGCAAGCCCAGTGGGGCTGGCCAGGAGAAAGGCGCACTAGTCTGCCTGTCACAGACAGGGTTCCTGGAGCTGTGTAGCCAGCCAGGAAGCTGGAGCACCTGAAGATCATGAAAGCTCCCAATCTGCTGGGCAGAATGCACCTGGACAATTTTGTCTACCTGTCCTTTCTCCTGAGCAGTAAGCTCTGTGCAATCCTCGCCCCTTTAGCAGCCCTCTTGCTAAGGGCTTCTTTGTTAGGAAGTCTCTCAGACTGCCTGCCTTTCTTTTGTCCCAGAGCAGCTGGATATGGATCCCTGCTTTCCACAAGCAGCTGGAATCTTAGTCTCTCCAGGAATTCTGCCTGTCTTAGCTTTCCAACCCCTAATTACGAGAGTATCATGCAAGCACCATGAAATGTAGGTTTGTGCTCCCAGAGCAGATCTCCAGAGTTAGGTATTCAGCAGTCCCAGATATCCACTCCCTCCCTGCTCCATTCCTCTTCCTCCTGTCAGTGAGCTGGGGTGGGGGAAGGGCTCGGATCCCACAGGACCACAGCTTTAGTATGTTACCCTTTTCCAGGAGGTCTGCTCTTGTCTCCAGGTGTATGCAGTTTGGTGCAGTCCTCTTTCCTGTTGCTCTTTCAAGAGTAGTTGTATTAGTTATATTTTCATATTATATGCGGTTTTAGGAAGAAGCCTCTGTCTCACCTCTCACACCACCATCTTTAATCCCGAGAATCAGGATATATTTATTCTCTGGTTAATGTGCAGTGGAAACTGACTCTGGCTGAGAGAAGCAGGGAGTTCATTGGGAAGAGAATTCTTGAGTAGTTCCAGAGCTGTGGGAGGAGCTAGAGATCAAACTTTTGCAATGACATCCCCAGGTTATCAGAGCCAGACAGCTCCAGGTGCTAGCAGCAGAAGCCCTGGGCCTGCTCTCAGGGCATTTCTACAAGACTTTAGGAGTCTTCCACTTAGATTTGAGAAGTAAACTGATGGGCTCAGGTTATGGAGCTGGAGGCAAGGGAATGGAGTAATGTGATTGGGAGCCTCACTGGAACCCCATGGTTCAAATGGAGAAGGAACAAAAAGGAAGTAAGAAGGCAGAAGGGATGCCAGGCAGACAGAAACCAACAGATGTCTCATGGGGAGCTTGTCAGGAAGCTTGGCTTTAATCCCAACTTCAGCACCAAATCGATGGATGTGAGTAAGTCATCTCATTGGGCTTCAGTTAGGGGTAGTACATTACATATTAGCGTAAGTGGAGAGGCACAATTAGACCTGTCTGCCATAAAACTATTCATTGGCCACAATACATAAAATTATTACCCTCAGAACAATCTTTTTTGAGTTAAAGGACAGTATCTTCCAGAGTAACAAGTCAAAAGATAATTGTGTGACCACTATCACCCCTTCTATTCAGTATTGCACTAGAAATAATAGACCTAAAGATTGTAAAGGAAAAAATGTTATTTTTTGCAGAAGGTGTGATTGAATACATATAATATTCAAAGAATCTATAAACCATTATAATTAATAAGTGAATTCTGCTGTCACTGGATGAGGGTGACATTTCATTTTATTTATATATCAGCAACACAATAATAACAAATAAAATGAAATTTTAAAACTGGTACTATTTACAACAGCATAAAAAATATTAAATATGTAAGAATAAATGTAATAAAAGATGTGCAGCCAATTTCCTCAAATTATCTGTAGATTAATACAATCCCAGTGAGAATCCCAGAAGACTTTTTGTGTGTAGAAATTGACAAGCTGATTCTACAATTTATAAAGAAATGTAAAGGGTGAAGAATAGCTAAGGCAATATTGAAGAAAAGCTGGAAGGTGTGTGCCACAAGATATCACAACCTATTAGGGTGACCAACTGTCTTAGTTTGCCAGGAACTTAAGGGCCTTCTGATATGCAGTACTCTCAGTTTTAATACCCAGAAAGTTACACATATCAAATCACCTTAAACTAACATAATGTTATATGTCAGTTAGTTTCAATAACACTACGGGTGGGAGGACCAATTGTACTGAGAAAACCAGGACAAGTCAGTCACCCTAAGACTTAGTATAGAGCTATAGTTATTAAGACAGTGTGATGTTGACAAGAGTATAAACAAATACACCAATGAGAACAGAGAAACCAGAAATAGATCCATCCATGTTTTGTCATCTGATTATGACAAAGATGGCACACAGTAGTCCTTTTGGGAAAGATGATCTTTTCCATAAATGGTGCTGGATAGTTAGCTATCCATATGGAAAAACAAAACAAAACCTCAACTCCTAGCTCTTAACACAAAAGATAAGTTCCAGATGAATTTTACTTTTAAATGTGAAAGATAAAATAGTAAAGCTTTTAAGGAAAAAAAGGACATTGTCTATATGATCATGATATGGACAAAGATCTCCTAAACAGGTTGTAGAAAATACTAAACATAAAGGGAAAAAAATTGATAAATTGGACTAAATTAAATTTAAATGCTTGTATTCATTAAGAAATATTTTAAGAAAGTGAAAAGCCAGCTACAGAGTAGGAGAACATACATGTGATTTTTATATGTAGTATATATTAGACATACATTATATATGTAATTATACATTACATATACATTTCTTTTGCATTATTTTATTTACTATTATGTTTTAAAAATATATTTAATATAAATTTAATATTTATTTTCAAATATACAATTATATATAATATAAATGTATTTTTACATATAAATCACATATATCTTCTCCCACTCTATATATGTATATGCATTTGTGTGTGTGTATGTATGTGTATTGATATATATTGTTTGTTAGATATAACTCATATACAGAATATATAAAGTTCCCATAAATCAATAAGAAAAAGGCATATGAAATGGTGCTTGACTTTGTTAGTCATCAAAGAGATGCACATTAAAACCTCAATGAGATAATACTACATACCTACCACAAATGAAAAAGATAGACAATACCAAGTGCTGGTAAGGATGTGGGGCAAATAAAACTTCCATACATTGTTAAATGCAATATCAAATGGTACAGCCATTTTGGGAAAACATCTACAACATGCACAGCTGAAAACATCCATACCCTATAACTTAAAGATGCCACTTCTAGCTACATACCTAGGCACCTAATGGTAAATCTTCCTTACTGGGTTAGGCTTGGGGTCACACATTCAAATGCATACAGACAGGGGTCTGGCAAGTAATATCAGCTGTGATAGACTATACATAGTGCCAGAGACCGTGGTAAACTGGAGAGCTGTGTCCTATCTATTGTCACAATTGACACCACTTGGCTGTCCTCTGTATTCGAATTTGTGATCCCAGACCTAAAGCCATTAAGGAAGATTATGTTGGGTGCCTGGGAAGCAAACATTCTCCACACCGAGGAAGAAACAGCTGGCAGCTGTGCATGCCAGCCAGAAGGGCATGTTCAGTGGAAGTGATTTCAGTGGACATGCTAGACACCATTTGGCATAGTGGCCCTTCACTCTTCTGTTTATTGCCACCATGTCCAGACCTTGAGTTTCAGCCTCTCTCAGTGGCATATTGCTCTTGGTTGGATACCTTACCCAAGCCAGGTGCTAGGCATGGATGCAGTTGGTGCCCTGCCCAGATCCCCTTGCACAGTGCTCTATCCCCCAGCTGCTGTGAATGTTGGCTGCTAGCAGCTCACAGCTGCCCCCTTCTTTTGAATTGCCCTGCCAAAAATTGCTTGAGAAACTATGCTCCCCCCTGGAGGCAGTCAATAGCCAATAATTGATGGATAGTTGGGTACAAAGGCAGGTTCCATTGCTTCAAGATGGGATAACTGCAGTTCCAGGCATTCTCCAGATCCTTCTGTGGGATCAGGCTGAATCCAGACCAGCTCAGCTCTGTGTTATATCCTGCCCTTGTGCTTCCCTCACTGCTTTCCAGGTTTCTCCTATGAGCATTCCCCCAACCAATCACTTTCACGAGATTCCCTCTGCTTCTAGGGAACCCAAGCTAAGTCACAGGGCTCATAAGATGCTCTTTCCCCAAAGAGCCACAGAGCCTAGGCATGCCAAAACAATCATAGAAATGGCAATACAACCACAAACTTCTGGAGCTCAGTTACTTCCCTTGCTGAGCTGTGCTTATTCAGCTTTCCTTTGATTTCATAAAAGCCTGTGGTAGCTTTCCAAAAATCCCCCCTTTTTTTAAAGTCAGCCAAAGTCCATTTCTCTTCCCTGGAACTAACATAATCTTATCTTACATTCTGCGTAATCTAGGTCTGACCTAGCAAGGTTTTGGAGATATGACCAGTGCTTTGTGGAATAACATCAGGTAGAGACCTGAGGGAAAATTGATTACCTTCCTACTCCCCTGTCATCAGTAACCAGGAGTGTTGCTGGGAATGCTCCCCATCCTTTAATGCTCCAGGAATTTGTCTTGCTGAGGAGCTAATTTTTCACCCAGGGCTCTGTTTCCCTGAGACCTTCTTGATTTCTGGGAGGCTCTCTTTCACTGGCCACCATCCTCTCTTGTCTCTGTTTTCAGTCCTGTCCAGGAAGGCTGTAGCATCTCTCTGAGCCTTCTTCTCCCTCAAATGTACTTTTCTACATCCCCTTATTCTCTCTGCATGTGCATATGTGTGCACGCATATGCAGTGTGTTTGTGAATTTGCACATGTTAGGAAAGCAGAGGAGGAGGTGGGGAAGTCACAGGTGGGTGGTCAGATTTCAAATCACTGAACTATGGGCTATGAAGAAAGGGTGACACAGCATAGGCCTGATTAGTTCCACTCAGAATGGTTTCACTGATTCATCAGAAAATTGATCCTTCTGACCCAGTCTCCCCTCTCAATAGTCAAAGGCAGCCTTTGCTGGAGCCAGTAATTGTGCCTCTATAGCAGTTTTAGGTAGTTCATCCCAAGACAATTTTTTACCTAAGCCAAATGTGAGTATAACTGAATAATATTTTAAGATACTAAAATCTTTAGTTTTACAGTGGGCATATCCTCCTCTCCCCTCCCTCCATTCAAGTAGACAGTCATGTGGCCTCAGGGGAGACGTGCTGCAGAGTGAAGAGTAAAAAGTTGACAGTCTTTCTGCCTTGTTCCTAATGACTGGTAGATGCCATAAACTGTAGTCCTCTGGTCTTAGAACATCCACAGATAAGGTTTTTTTGGCCCACACAGTACCTTTTAGAGGTATGATTATGGTCTCATAGGGCTTGGCTCTCCAGTTTGCCACAGTCCCCAGTGCTCCCTATAGTCTATCACAGTTGGCATTAGTTGCCTGGCTTCTTTCTGTGTGCACTTGAATCTGTGACCCCATGCTTAAATCCATTAAGGGAGATTATGTTCAGTGCCCAGGAAGCAAACATTCTCCTCTCTGAGGAAGAAGCAGGAAGACTAAGAGAGAGAAGGTTTCCATCAGAAGAGGAAGAGCTTCCTATTGTAGTCATTAATAAGCCAGGGCCTCTTAGCATCATGGAGCATAAGAAGAAGCAGTTTTCACAGTGAAATCTGGACCCTCAGGCTTGGACCATGCCTAGGTCCAAAAACCTGGGAGGTGGGAGAGTTACAGAAAGGGCTGTGTTGGGGGAGCAGTACCCCCAGGATAGGAAAGAGGTGCATGTGAGGACCTCTGGTCCCAGTGAGGAAATTCTCCCTCCCACCCTTAACTCTCCCCTCCTTTCCCACGTGATTCGTCCACTGACTAGATATTTATTAAGTGTTCATCATGCATCAGGAATTGTTCTAGAGGCTGGAGACATAGCACTGAACAAATGTTTGTGAGCTTCTATTATGTAGTCTGTCTGTCTCTGTATCTCATCATCCAGATTCTCAACTGTTTCTAACCATCACCACCATGCTCTACCTTGGTAACTTGAATACCCTTTGCCTTGAACAAGATACAGAAAACTGTCCCTTCATATAGTTCTAGAATGATAGCTCTGAAAAAGCAATGAGAGCTGATGACAGCCTCTTCCCCTAAGGAATGGAGACCCAGATGGTGGACAGTCTGCACCCTGCCTCTTAACCTGCTTGCTATCTGATCCCCACTGGAAGATAAGCTCCAGCAGGGTAGGAATTTGATCTCCTTGGTCACAGCTGCACCCCCAGCAGTGCCTTGAACAGTGCTTGACACACAGTGGGTTCTCAATACCTATTTGTTGAATGTATGAATGAATTAATTAATTGACCAGCTAGGCAGTTAGGAGCAGAGTTGGCCCCAGATGCCACATGAATTCCTGTCCAGACACTTTCCCAAACTGCAGGTTAGCAAGGGAAAGTCAATGTTTTTCATACAGGCTTTTAACAAAAAACTAAGTGAGAAAAAGAATAAAAGAAAATTCAATGACAAGGGTGGTTTTCAGAAGCACATATGATCATGGTTGAAGTCCAGAGGAACCCAACCTAATGGAGGGCACCTTGAGCTGCAGGTAATTTGTTGATCAAATTCCCCAGAGCCTCTTGAACTAGCTGCTGTCACCTGGGAACAGGTATATTCTGGAGGTAAAGGGCTCCCTAGGAAAGCTTCCCACCTACCTAGAACTCCCCACCCCCCAATGTCCTGCTCCTCCACCCCACATGCAGCCACACTTAGTGGTTACCTAACCCATGGTGGGGTAGGGGTGAGGGGGTTCTGCACAAACTTACAGAATTCAGAGCCTTGGCTCTTGGCTCCAAGGTGTTTGCACATTTTTGGAGGAAGATAACATGCTCCTGAAACAAGCCCAATGATGGCTCTGATAGGATTTTGCTGCACTCGATTTAAATAACAACCCTAGGCAAGAAGACTGGGCAAGAAGCCATCAGGAGGGAAGACGCAGATGGGAGTAAGGCCTAAGAGAAGGGAGAGAAGGCCTGGGCCTAGAGTATGACCTTCCCCCTTCTTCTGGTTGCAGCACTTTGATGATTCTGCATGAAACTCCCCCAATCCATTGCATACGGTCTTGGTGCGACTGTTAATCAAGTGCTGTGGCCAAGGGGTATGTGTGAACTCATGACCCCAACCCGCTGTTCTTTTCTTTCTTTCTGGAATTTGAATCTTGAGCACAGGAGCATACAGGTAGAAAAACCTGTCCTGACAGAACTCCCTGAAAGGATCAGCCTTAGTTCCCACTGCCTGGACTCCTCAGGTACCCTAATTTCGCTTTCTGGGGCCTGACAGTCAGATTCTGTGCATGCTCTGAGCTTTCCCATTCATCCCAGTAAGGCCTTTAAGGGCCACTCTCTGTTGGTGGCAGCACCTGCCTTGTAGGACTTCTGGAAAAGGGCTCCTGGAAAATGTGGGATGGAGCTGACAGGAGGAGCCAGAAAGGGGTTGGGGCTTCTTCCTGGGGAGGTGAGGACACTACAGCAGAGCCTCTGGGAACTCTCTTGCCCTGGCTCAAGGGAAATTTCAACCAGGCAGGAGACATCAGTGGAGCTAGTCTGGGAATGCCCTTCCCTGCTTCTCTTTCTCCTGGAGCAGAGGTGCCCACAAGGATGCTGGACATGCTACTGGGCCATTGCCAGTGAAGACATACCTGATTTTGAAATAGGTGTCTCCATCTGAGAGATGGAGTTACAGCCAGTCAACAGAGAACTGGGCAGGATGCATCAGAAACTGGGGATGGGCTAACGAAGAAGGTTGTGGCACTCTGTCCAGTGAGTTGAGGCAGCAAAGACTTGGGCACCCCTAATGAAGAGAATCAAGGTCTGTGGAGGAGGGGTACCACAGTGATGCCGTGATTGTAAAGGACAGGTGGCTGCTCCAGTCTGCCTGGGTTTGAATCCTGGGCCCCTCACTGACTGTGTGATGGATTTCTTTACTGGTAAATAGGCCCTTCCTCAACTCAGTGTTATTTGGCTGGCAAATAACAAGCAGTCAATGAAGAATGTTTAGTGTTATTATTTTTCTCAATATAATTTGATTATATTAATCTAGGTTGTTAATTACCAGCTGTTATTATCACACACTAAACTTCTGATTCAAAGCCACAGATCATCCCTTTATGCATACCCACCCACACACAAAACAGGCAATTATATTTCAGAAATATCCTGGGGGCCAATCTGATATTACAGACTAATAAACTGGAGACAAAGCTGATAAGCTGTCATAAAGAAAAGATCCAGCGGGTGTGAACTTCTACCATGATGTCAAGAGGGAAATGGTGGTCTGAGACACAGAGCCATGGAACACACAGGCATGCAGGGGAGTGGCAGAGTTGGTCCAATAGCCTGGGGTTACTTCCTGTTCTGATAGGATCCTTGGAAACTAGATAAGGATACAGCCCATGCCTCTTGAACAGGAGCAAGAGGGCCCTTGGGGTACTCAGTGAGCCCAAGGAACTGGGCCTAAAAATGTCACTGTATTATTAAATCTCTTCAAGAGGATGAAGTGATAGAGAAAGTGCTGGCCTGGGAGTTAGGAGGCCTGGAGTCCACAGAGGGGCTATTAGGACTTCCAAGAAGTGATTCATTCGCCCAAAGCCTGGCTTTCCCATATCAGCAGCCACTCACCATGGCGTGCGTGTCCTTCCTCCACCTTTGTGAATATGGCCTACTCCATCTGGAACACCCTAACCTCGCTCCCTCCCCACCTCATCCAGATGTCTTCAGGATCTCTGAGTTTCAAACACAATGTGCCACAATAAAAAGTGACATTTTATCCCAAAGGACAGCTGGCAAACATGGACATAGCTCCTGGGTTACGCTAACAAGTAGGCCATTTCCCTGGGTTATTGAAGATGAGGATTTAAGCTAAAAGACTGCACTTCCCACTGCACTCCTGCAAGGCAAGAAGGACAGAGATTATTAACCTCCTTTATTGACAAAGGAACTGAATCTTAGTGAGGTGGAGTAACTCGCTCAAGATCACAAGAGCTGGGAAGTGGTCAGTCAGCCCCATGTCCCCCTCGTGTGCCTCAAATCCAGGGTGCTCTCCTTCAGATTCAGTTGTATCCTAGGTGGCCCTGTTATCTCCTGGTTATCTGGGCTCTCGGGGGCCTGCTGGGCTCAGGGTCTGGGAAACAGTCCACTCCAAGCAGAGGGCAGCCCTTGGGAAAAACCTCAGGTGTGTCCAGATCATCCTGGGGGGTGTTTGGATTATATCAGCAAACAAAATGCAAAGTTCCCCATCTCTGAGGAGTTTACATCCTAGGGGGACAGTGAGACACAATAAACTATAAACATAAAGAAGATCATGTAGTATGTTAGGAGGCAGTGAGGACTACGTCAAAGAAAGAAAGGAAAAAGAGCGGGCGGGTGGCTATCGGAAGGATGGTCACGGGATGAAGTGTTGCAGCCCTAAGTGGAGTGGTCAGAGCAGGTGTCGCTGAGAGGGTGACATCCAAGCAAAGGCTTGAAGAAGACAAGGACTGAACTGTGGGATATCTGACAGATAGGACTCTAGGCAGACACAGGAGCCAGAGGCAGAAATAGTCTACTGTGGGCAAGCATATACCAGGGTGGCTGTAACAGAGCAAACGAGGGTTTCAAGAGCTAAGCGAGGCAGGTCATACTGGGCCTCATGGCCTCTATAATAACTATGACTTATACTTTGAGTGAAATAAATTAACCATTGAAGAAAGGACATAGTCTGACTTATATTTTAAAAGAATAACTGCTATATTGGGAGTAGAAGCAAGTGTGGAAGTCTTGGGGCCCACCAACTTGAACAAGTCAAGAAGGCAAGAAACCAGCAAGAGTAGGCAGAGAGGTAGGGGGAAAACCAGACTCCATTTTCCAGAATCAGAGGAAGAAAGACTTCCAAAGGACAAAGTGGATCCTATGTTGCCCTTTTTCAAGACTGCCACTGCAGTGAGTGTTCCAAAAAGCAAATCACATCATATCATTAAGCTTAAAGCCCTTAGATGACTTCCCACTGCCTTTGGGAAAAGTCCAAGGCGATTGTCAGGGCTTGTGAGCCCTCCAGGAGCTAACCTCTGCTTGCCCTGTGCCTGTATAGAGCATTTGCTGCTCTGCAAACACGCGGTGCTCCCTCTTCACAGGGAACCTTTACATGCCTCTTCCTTTGCCTGGAGTGCTTTTCTTCCCCCTTTCTTCTGGAAACTTCCCATCAGTCCTGCAGGCTGTGACTTATATGAGATATCAGCCCCTGTCAAGTCTCCCCTGGCCTGTGCTCACCTGAGGGGCGGCGTTCACTCTGCTGGTGAGACTGCCTGCTCCCTTCTCCACCTGCCCCAGCAAAGGGCAAGTTTATCGAATGCAGATGGCATTTCTCTTTCACCAGAACATGAAAAACTGTAACACATACTTGTGAATGAGTGAATGAATAATAAAACTCAACCTGAGACATCTTGAGTTTAGGTGTTTGTGAGACACAGAAGGCAGAAGTGTCTGGTTGAACAGCAATATGCTGGTAAATGTTTATCAACCTGCTCTTGACAAAGCCCAGTTAGTAGCATCTGTTGGACGCCATAGTGTAAATACTCCCACTGTGGCCAATGTCAAGCGGCTGACGTGACATTGCTAAATATAGATTTGGGAAGAGAGGTGTACAGCTGGGTCTCGCGACTCATGAGCGGACTCCAACACCGCACTGCTTGCAGGCAGGTGGAAGCGAGGGTGTAAAGGTCAGGAGTGGATGGATTTGGTAGTCACCTGCAGAGCGATGGTCACTGGAGCCAAGGGACCTGTTTCCAAGATGGCTCGCTCACACGGGTGGCAAGTCAGTGATGTCTGTTGGCAGGAGGCTTTCTTCCTCACGAGGAGCTCTCCATAGGGCTGCTTGAATGTAACTATGTGGCAACTCCACAGAGCTTCATCCACCTCCAGTAGGTGGTCCAAGAAGAGGATGGCAGAAGATGCAATGTCTTTTATGGCCTAGCCGCAGAAGACATACACCATCACATCTAGAGTATCCTATTGGTCACACAGACCAGCCATAATTCAGTGTTGATGGGGATGACACAGAGCATAGATACCAGGAGGAAAGGGTCATCGGGGATCGCCTTGGAGGCTGGCTACCAGAGATGGGGTCAGAACTCTGATATAATGTGCTTCATGGAATCACACCTATGTTTGAGTTTGGGTTCTTGATAAAGTTGTTAGTCAGGTCTCAGAGCCAGTACATGTTCCTGTAGATTTTAAGGTTGGTGCAGGAAGAGGCCTAACAGTGTGGAGAATTTTTTCTGTGAGGACCATAGGCCAGCTCAGCAGAGGCCTAACATGTAGCTCCATTGTATATTTCAGACACAGACTCCTCCCTTGTAAGGTATGCAATGGCTCGACGTAGGAGCCTGTGTGATGAGATACACGTAACATCATTATCAGAATGTGAGAAGTGCATTTGCCTGATTCAGTGTAACCTTATGATCAGGGTTTACCTCTTTCTACCTCTGAGATTCTATTTTTTCCAGTAGTAAAACATACTATTTGGGGGATATGTTTTTACTCGGCAAGGGCTTACAGTGGCATACACAACACCTGCAATATCTGAAGATCGGAATCAAAGCTGTGGAAACAATTAGAATTTTGTTTAATTGCCTTTTGGGGAATTATCTGCTGCTTCCATCTTGTGGCCACTTAGAGTAATAGCCAATACGGTGTTGCTTTTGGTCCAGTGAATCACCCCCAATGCCCAGAGTTCCTTCTCTTACATCCCTTCCCAAGGTTGTCTGAATTCTGGGTGAATACCTCCTGTGCAGGTTGCCAATATGCGAGGCAGTCTATACCTACGCGTAAAGATTGGATGATTAGACAGTTCTTTCTGATATTAAGCCAAATTCCACCTTGGTCTAATTTTTATCCAACGTGTCCCTTTTCTTTGTCTAATTTTCTAACTATTACAGGGCAGCTGCCTATTGTATTTCCACATGTTGTATCTCTACATTGAATAGTTCAGCCTGTTCATCATTCCTTACGTGATGTGACTGCAGAGCCCTTGTCATCCTGTGCTTCTCTCTCAGGTCAGAATCCCTAGAAGCAGAGTCTGAGACAGGGATTTGAGTTCAAATTGTTCATTGGGGAACTCCCAGGTATAGCTGGAGGGCCATGAGGGATGCAGGATGAGGCAGGGGACAGGGCTAAGCCAGGATGTGGTTTCAGCCCGATAAGAGCCTCAGGCTGGTCCCAGGGCAGCGCTGCGCATGAATGGTACCACAGATTAATACCCCCAGGAGACACACAGTCCAGTCTTTTCACTCTGTGTCACTTAGCCATTGGCTCTAGGGGTGTGAGGAGTTAGGAGTAACCTTCCTGAGTGAAGCGGTTCCTGTTTGGGCAAGTGGGGTCTCAGGAGCAGGGTACAGCTGGGTAGTAGCTGTAATGGGTCCCCAGGAAAGGGAAGCCATATACCTTCTGCTTAAGATCCCGTCTCTGCTGTTATACCTAGACCAGGAACCACATATCCAAGGTGTAGAATTCAAGGGGACCACTAAATCCCGTTCTCCCAACCCAGGATCAATAATCTCAGCTCACATCAGGGCTGTGCTAACCTAAACCCCAAAAAGTTTTTCTCATAAAATTATTCCCAAGCCAACTGTTTTCCATCAGTGCTTATGGCATCTGGGTAATACCAAGAGCAAAAAGTACTTTTGTTGCTTTAAAATACCATATTGCTATTTTGAGCTCACATTCTAGCCAACTGAGTTCTCTTTGAATCTAGACTTTGTTTACCAGCCCACCACTCTGCTCTTACCTGCAGACTTGATAAGTGGATCTCTTTGGTGAATTCAACTTGCTTGTCTGCTCTTGACACCTAATGGCAGTTATATATGGCTCTTCTGAGGTCTGGTTCACAGCCCCTCCCAGATAGCTTCTGTTCTGTTGCTGTCACCCATTCAGCATCCCCCTTTAACTTGGGTTAAAAATGGCAAGTGAGTCAGCCAAGGCCTAATGGAATCTGGGAATGAGATAAACAGGCAGCCTGGAACCTGGGTAGTTTAGGAGACAGTGCTGGGTGACCCATACTGAAAGCTGGAGAACATAACACCTGGCCTTGAACCTTCAGGTAGCTTGACAGGAGGTGGGGAAAGGGTGGGGAGTGTCTGAGGATAATTTAGGGAATGTATTCAACTAATATTCAAGTTCTTCAAATGCTTTGCAGAATGGTGTATGATTGTATTGAACTTGATAATTTGTAGACAATTATCCTGATAATTATCTTCATCCACCCTCTAGAATAATACCTTCCCTGTATCAGTGGAAGTACCACTTTCAGTGTCAGACACAGAGAAGGTAGGCAATATGAAGCCCTCCCCCTCCCTCCATCCATCAGCTGGGAGCAGGAGGTCACCCCTCATATCTGACCTGACTGTGGTGTTGGGCGCAAGCTTCTCTCCCCAGGCCTCCATCAGCAAAATAAGCTGTCATCATCAGCAGTCCAGCAACCATATTTCTATTTGCTACTCTTGCCTAGAACTGGCAAACCCTTTCCCCCAAAAGGCCTGGATGAAAGAATCACCATGAAAGGCAGATCACAGGAAGGGCCAGGGCCACCTAAAATCACCTCCTGCACCCCAGAGATAGATGCGTCCCACCCACCCTTTGGGAAACACTGACTTTAAACATGTCCTGAAGTGGATAATCATCTAATTATAAGGCAGCTTAAACAAACTGTGGTTCTGACATCAAGCAGCACGTCCAAGGATGAGGAATGCCTTCCCCTGAATGCAGGAACAAAGCAAATTCCAGGCAGCATGGTTGAAACAAGACAGTTGATTTCAGAGTCACTATATCTGCCTATGTTTAATATAGGTGATTATTCTTAGGCAAAAGCATTCCCGGTGAAAGTCACAGTGAAGACTAAGTTCCCTCCCTCCTCTTCCCTTTCCTTGGATCCAGTTCCTCACCCCAGAGATAAATACTGCCAGTTCCTTGTGCATCCTTCTAAGTGCATGCCAAGTGTGCTGCCTGCAGCCTAGACTCATCATTTCTTTGAAATAGGATGCTAGTAATCTTTTAAAAGCCCTTTGTTCCTTTCATGTCACCTGTCTTAGTTTGGGTTTCCTCAGAAGTAGAGACTGAAGCAAGGGTGTAGGTGTGAGTGGTTCATTAGGTAGTGTCGGGGAACAGAGGTGATGGGGTGGAGATGGTGAGACCAGGAAGGGAGAAACCAAGACAGGAACTTAAGCAGCGAAGGCATAACCCAGAATTTCATTTTGGATATACTAAATTTGAAATGGCTTGTAGACAGCCAAGGTAAGCAGGTACTTGGCAAAAAGAGTCAAATTATTCACAGTCAGTAAAGTGGAGCTGATCACTGTTTAGTATCTCTGGCAACAAGTTCCTCCTCTGACATGATGTCTGTCGCCGCCTAGGCTTTCTTTGCCCTGGTGATGGATTTTAGTTAACTGGAGCCTGAGCATTCTGTCAGACTCCATTTAGAGTCACCCAGAAGTTAAACAGCCAGCCTTTACTGTTGGTGGCAGCTGCTTTCCAGATGCCAAAATCGCCCCTGAGGTCTTTTACTGCATTAAAAAGTGGTTCCAGATGCTGCCTTCCACAGACTTCATACTTACGTCTGCTTAGATGTTTTTCAATATATTAGTCTGCAAAGTGGAAGCCATTATCACACTCATTTATTTTTCATGGAGTGTTGTAACAGGATGAGGCAGAGAGCTATATAACTAATGCATGCTGAGTACAACTGAGAGGCACTCCTGCCACCTTAACATCATGGAGAGTGTTAAAGCAAAGGCAGCCGTGGTCACGCACTGCGTTTCTTCTGCCAGGAGACTGGTAACAAAGACAGAGCAATGACTCTTTAGCTTTCAGCTTTAGTGGTTCTTCAGCCTCAGTGAGCAGAGAAACCATCTGAGGGTGATTCTACCTCAATAGGTCTCTGCCTCTCTCTTCCTCCCTTCCTTCCATCCGACAAATACCTCTTAAGCTCCTGCTATATATCAGACAACAGTTTAGGCCTAGGAATCTGCATATTAACAAGTCCTCTAAATGATGTTCACATAGGTAGTGCATAGGATACATTGTAGGGGAAGCTGGCCTAAAGAAACCTCTAATAATACTGTGGTTCTCTAATATCCATTGTACCCAGCTGCCAGCCTGTACACACATGCTGTATTGTACTTGGGTATCTTCCCTTCTCTGCTCAGCTTTGTGCTTTGGGAGAGGCCAGCCACAGTGCAGGTCCCAATTGGTCGATGGCAATCATGGTTTTTCCCATTCCCCTTTGCAGGCATCAGTTTAGACATAGCCATGTGATGCACATCTGACCAGTGAAACCGAGGGGAAGTCTGAAGGAGGCTTCTGGGAAAGATTTTCTTGGTCCTGATAAAAGACACACTGGAAAAAATGGTCTGGTTTTCTGGACGTGGCTGTATCTAGATGTGGAGGCTAGCACTGAGGCAGCCGTCTTATGACAGTGAGGGGGAGGCCAGCCTGAAAATGAAGCCTGCCCACCAGGGTGATAGAGCGGCCAGATGGAAAGAACTTGCTCCTTGAGGAGGTCACTGGGTCACTGAACTGTCCACCCTTGCAGCTGGCCTTTCCTTGGACTTCCAGGCGTGTGATAACCTATTTCCCTGCTTAGCCAAATGAGTTTGAGGTTCTTTTACACTTCCTGCTAAAAAAAAAATCTGATTGGTACTGAATTTGTATGTGCATTTTTGATTCAGGGTTTAAGCTTTCTGTAGTTTACTATTAAATAATTGTAACATAATGTCTCACGTGGGTTCCCTAGAAGCAGATCCTGAGATAGGGGCTGGAGGCACGTGATTTATTGAGGCTGAGCTCTCAGGAAAAGCCAGTAAAGAAGGGAGTGAAATAGGATAGGAAGAGAGTAAGGAAAGAGTAAGGATGTAGTCTCTATTACCTGTAGACTCTCAGGCAGTCTCTCCTTGGCCTGATCCATGGGACGTTTTGGATCTGTGTTGTCTAATGGTAGCCACTAGCCAGAGGTGGCTCTTAAAATTTAAATGAATTGAAAGGTATTAAAATTTTAAATTCTTTATCCTCACATCAAGTGCTCAGGAGCCACTGCAGCTAGAGACTACCACACTGAACAGAGCAGACGTAAGTGTTTTCCTCATCCTGGAAAATCCTGCTGGGCAGTGCTGCGGAGTGTAATTCTAACACAGAGCTGCCCTCCGCTCATGCTGTAGCACACCAGTGTCGGTCACTCATTGGCTGCCCCGGTGGGAGTAGTGGCATTCCCTCCCAGGGAGGTGGCTCCCAGCAGCCAAGGGTAGCCCTCCAGGGCTGAGTGCAGGAGAAGGTCGCACCCTCAGCAGCAGCACCTGCCGCAGCTCCAGGTTCAGGTAAAGGGATCTGGGTGGAGTACCAAGTGTGACCACTGCTGTGGCATCAATGGCAAGAGCCAGGATGTAGTGCATCTGGCAGCGTTTAGATGACTTGCTTCCCTGCTCATCCTCACTGGGAAGTCAGATCTCTTGGGGTGGCTCCCAGGGAGCACCTCTGGTGCCTACCCATCCCTATGGTTCAGATGCATATCACTGGATAGACATACCCGATGGGCATATCACTTAAGAGACGCTCAGATTTCAGAGGGGACAATGGGGGCTTGGGGAGCAGAACACAAGGCAAAAAGAGACATGGCCAGTGAGTGAGACCCAGAAAAACTGCTGAATGTCAAAGAGGGGTGGTGACCCTGGACAGGACGTAGAGCCACTGCAGGGACTGTCATCTGGCCTCTGTCCCACTAAAAAGAAGGTGAGGGTGTAAACTATTAAGTGCTCATTATAATGCATTTTCCTACATTTTATGTCTGTCTACTCCTTGGTTCCCTCTTCATATGACACCAATTTTGTAATGCCATCTTCTACCAAGAGAATAGAAGATAATTCAGTCTTTCCTGATGCATGGCTGATCAAAATGTGTTTGTATTGCTACTTCAGAAACATTTCTTTCTGCCTCACAGCTTCATATGGGAAATGACACATCTCTACCTTTCTCCTTAGTTCCTTGACCAGGGGTTAATTCTTGTTTGGGGAATGTCCTCAGATAACACAGCCATGTGATCTCACTTTCCTTAGCTTCCCAACTGCTGCTGTCAGCTGACTGGTTCTGCTCAGGCCAGGTCCTCGCTGCACTGTTTGGTCACTGGTGGTGTGGTGGTGATGGTGGTGGTGATAGTGGTGATGGTGGTGGTGGTGGTGGTGGTCGTGGTGGTGGTGATGGTGGTGGTGATAATGGTGTACAAGGAGCTACATAAGCCTGAGTCATAGTGACCCCTGAGCAAAAAGCAGAGGAGCTTCTCATTCTGATTCTTCTCCTTGGAGTTAAAGATAGAATCCAGAAGCTCAACAACACTGGTGTTTCTATTCCTGTCCCCTCAAGGCATACCAGCCCTACTTCTAACTCTGTGGAGGGCTGTTCTCTGGCCACTGAAGCCTGCTTTACTCACCTGTGTGGCAGGCTGCAGGTGTCCAGGAATTACTGTCCCTCTCCTTGCCCCACCTGCACTCCTCACTAGCCTTCAACCAACAATGAATGGAAGTTTGTGTATAAACACCAAAGCTCCTCCTCCCTTGGGTGGGATATCTGAGCAAGAGTCTACACTGGCTCCTGGGGCTCCCCCTCATGATTGAGCTCCAGTTGTCCCATGGTATTCAGCTTAGTCCCCTCATTTGTCTGCCTTTCCCATGCTTCCTCGCTTCCCCTCCTGCTGGTATTTGCTTTCGCTCCAAGTGAACTGCCTGCACCTGAATGAGTGTCTCAGCCTCTGCTTCTGGAGGAACTCAACAAAGATACTAGGTGAAGTCTACCAGAGCAGGTGTCACTGGGGACTGGTTGATGTGGACATAGTGCTGGCAGTCTGCTGCCCAGCCTGAGCCCTAGGACCATCACCAAGGGCACAGAGACTGGAGTAGCACAGCATGCCTGCACCTCTGCTGAGTGGTTAGTTTAATTCTGGAGTGAAGATTATTAGTGTATGAGACATGCAACATGCCACTTACTCCCTATCACTCTTACCAGTTATAAAGCTGATACTTTGTTCTCCATCTGTCTGACTCCGGTATTTATCTCTCAGTTGGCTCAGAACTAAAAAGAAGAGTAAGATATTATTCATTGAGCCTCCTGAAGCTGTTACAATAAGCATGATAGACAGCAATTCAGGAAGAGCAAAATCCAGGGACATGGGTGTTGATAAAATGAAGGTTCCTGTGGCCAGGATTCTCATCTGGCCTTGGTTGGCTGGCTCACTACACACATGTGGGCAATGTGTTGTTATTGACTCCATATAAAGAGCCCTGCCCAGTGCTCTGGGTGACACGGTGGTATGCCGCAAGGCTGCAGAAGAGCAGAGCAGAAGCTGGAGTGGTGGCAGCGCCAAGGACGGAGGCCCAGAGGATGGCTGTGCGGGCAGAGAGGCCCGGAGGCAGAGACTGGCTTGCTGCATGCAGACTCACTCTGAGTGAACGGGATTTTAGTGATTGACCTGCCACCATGGAAATAAAGTTGGGTATAAACCCTTTCACCCCAAGAACGTTCTACTATCATTTCTTTGGTCACACTTAATCTATAGTGAATTTGCCTGGGGCTGAAATCCATTGGCAAGACAATGGGTCAGAGGGTGGCTGGATGGTGGCCACTGGCCTGAGGGAAGGAGCAAATCTGTAGTCTGTAGAAGAGGAGGCAGAATGAGGAAGTAGGTGGCATGTTAGAATAAGAATTCAGGGTCAGAGACAAGGCAAAAGCCAAATCACCAGAGCACCTGGGGAGGCTGGGATGTGATCCTGTCGGTGAACCAGAGCTCCATCATCAGAAACGGGTCACTACCCCCAAAATGGAGTAAGATCATCCTGCTGATGCAGAGCTTCTGGGGTAGGGCTAGCCAGATGCCGCCTTTGTCAGCAAGGATTGGTCCTAGGGCAGGAGGCTGGGCTGCAGCTGTGGATGGAAGAGAAACAACAGCTAAGGAGACAGGCTGGTATTGACCAATTCTGCAACCAAAAATTTAAAAGACTTGCTCAGTTCTATCCTTGTTTGTAAAGGGCAACAGTGTGCTTTGTCAAACCAGGGGAAGGAAAATGCCATTCTTTAGTGCCTTGTATCAGATTTTGCAGAGATGAGCCTTAAAAGCTCTCCTACCCAGCTTGTATCTTCCTTCTTCTCTGTTAAGGTTCTTTAATCATGAGGGAACACCAGCTGCTCTAAATGACTTCAAATCTGTCCTGCCCCAGACAAGTTATATACCAGGTATACAGGTCAGGACTCTGTCAGTTGCAAGGGACAGAAACCTGACTAAAATCAGCTTAAGCAGAAAGAGAACTTTTCAGTTCAGGTAAAGTAACTGGAAAGGATGGTGGGCTAATTTAGAGGGTGGGAGGAAATCCGAAGAATACAGGATCTCAGGGACCGGAACCATGGACTCACTGTCAGTAGGACTCTAAGTTTGCCTCTGCTTTTCTTGGCATGTTCATAGTATTCCCTCTCCAGGCAGGTGTACAGCAACTTTAATCCCCCAGCAGCCCAAGGGTCACATCCTTTCAAATTTAACAATGTCAGTAGAAAGACTTCCCAGGAAGTACTCTGGTTAGCTCTGCCAAGATCTTATGCCCATTTCATGGGCCAACATATAATAAGCAGTCAGTAAGTACTCTTGAGTGAATGAATAAGGTCATAATGGCCCATGGGATGGATAGAGCCACCACTGTTGTAAATTAATAAATTTTAGTTTGTCTGTATCTTGAGATACTGGTTTACACACACTTGCTGCTGAGAGATGTCTGCTCTCAGTGTGTTGCAGAAACAGTCTGAGCCTACAAGACTGAGAGCTTTGGTAAATTCAGCAAGGTAATTAAATGCCACTCTGGCAAGTCTGCTAGACAATAGCCTGCTCTCCTTGCTCAGATAACCACCTGGACCACACTGTTGATTGAACATATGCCTTTGCCTGTTTGAATCTTGACACTGAGAGCTTAACAATGAAGTATATATTTTTCAAATTTATCTTCACATTATCATTATGAAGTAATTGTCACAGATCTTGTCTCCATTTGATAGCTAGGGAAGTCAGGCATATATTAGGGAGGTCATTGTTTTCCAAGATATGTTTTTCAGAACAAGAGCCTGCTAAGTGATCCATGGAAAGGGGTTCTGTAGCTAGGATTAGGAAACCTCTCATTCACAATACAGGTTGGCATAGCATATTAAAGGTTTTGGTAAGAAACTAAGAAACCTGTATGAACTGAAATCTGCTTCATGCTGGTCAAAAGGATTTGGCCAAGTTACTGAATCCAGAACCTGCTCCTGCATACGGCTCTTGTTCCCTCCTGTTTTCCACTCTTTCTTTACACTTTCCATTTAAAACCAACCCCTTCATCTATGCCCAACCAACATCACACCTCCTCCACCATTCTCAGGGGTTTTGTTTGTTTCCTGGTTGCAAAAAACTTGCTTCCATTTGGTGGGCTCAGGACAGGGATACAAGGTGGTCACAAGCTGCCTGCTGGTTGCAAGGAGAGGCTCCAGCAGAAGCCCTGGCACCAGGGGACGCAAGGGCGCCCTTAGGGCTCCGAGTCATCTGCAGGCGAACCCTTGGAAGGGGTCCTCGCGCCGCTCAGCCCGGGGATGAGTTTGGTGGCCCATCTTCCCGATGTGGTTCTACCTCTAGGAAGTGGATCCCTGGTAGGCCACAGAGAGAGGGGCTGGCTGGCAGAACCTGGGGCATGCATACGACAGTGCCTGGTGCAGGAGCCCCCAGTCCTGTGAGCCCCGGAGTGGGGGGGCTGTGTCCTCGTCGCGAGGAAGGGGCGACCGGTGCTACGGAGAGCAGAGTGCGTGGACCTGGCAGCCCCTCCACCTTGGGTATCTGACCCATCCATGGGCTTGGGGCTGGTCGGCAATGTGCAGCCAAGCTCAGAAACGGTGTCACCTCTGGAGGCGGAGCGTACGAGGAGATGGTCCGGGGTGGCGCCTGGAGAAGAGCCTGGAGGTGGTAGGAGGCTGGAAAAGGGGCGGCCCTGGTGGGCTCTGTCCAAACAGCAGAAGCATTAGAGGGCTCCGTGGGACCCCGGGGGCACTGCCTCTACATCGTCTTTATCTCCTTCTCCCAACGCCTTTGCCTTCTGAATCTTCCCAATCAGCACTGACACAAAAACAAGAGTCTTCCTAAATCCTTGTTTTCCATGGTCAGTGGACCACATCCTCCAATGGACCACCACCCAGGGGCCTGCCAGAAATGCAAGTATCAGGTCCACCCTGACCGCTTTGCCCTCAACCACAGCCAGGTTTCTCTTGAAAAACGCGTCAGATCTTACCTAATCTTCACTAAAAACACGTGTTTTCCCAGATTCTTTCCCTTCTGCTCTCCCTTCCACATTTCCCAGAACTAACTTTCCAAGGACCCTTTTTGGTAAACACAGGGCAGTCACTGGTCACACTACTGAGGACCTGACTCTACTTGGGCCCCATGTGAGGTAGTGTGATCAGTACAGAGTCCCTTAGCAGAGTCCAAGCTCTTACTTGTGGAAATGACATTTTCAGACAGTGACAGCCATTTTCCAGCTTGTTCTCAGCTCCTCTCTCTACTCCTGGTCAGCAAAGGGCTGACCCTACAACTCCATCTCCCAGGCTCCTTTCCCAACTGGGCACTGCCAGTGGGAAGTGCTGGTGGAAGACTGACAGTGGGAGAAGGGGGAGTGTCTCCATCAAGGTGGCACCACCTCTTTGGTCCCAATCCTTCTCCTGCCCTCACTCCTCCAGCTGTAGGAATGGTAGCAGCTCCCGGCCCTTGCTAATCTCTGGGTTACCTCACCCTCCTTTGCTTGGCTTTTTGGTTTTTCTCATAGTTCCCCATACCTGGTATGAGTTATGTCCCCTGAGTGAACATTGACTGATACATGGAGATATCGAAAAAGGTTGGGAGGCAGTTGAGAAATAGCAAATGCTACTTGACTGGTTGGACTACCTTGAAGTCAAGGCACATCCGGGAAAGTAGGGGAGACCAGGCGGCAATGGCAGCGTGTTGATGTCATGGGATTTTACCTACCATCCTTTGAAAGCTATGTCCTCTACTCTAGGGGGGGTGTGGGACAGTTTTGTGAACAGAGAAAAGGGCAGGTTGCAGAGGACAATCCAGCTGTTTGCACATGAATGATTCCCTCAGGTTGTGGTCAGTAAGTCCCAAATGAGTGTTCTTGTGCAGCTGCCTGAGATGGGGTCACAGGAGTCATCCTATAACAGAAACTTCCTCAGGGAACAGGTTGGGGACAGTTTCTTTTGGCTGCATCCATCACCTGTCTGGGCTGGGCCATCTGCTGAGTTGTCACAGTAAGTAGTTGGGGCCCATTGTCAAATGTCAGTATTTTCACCAGCATCCCACACTGCTCACCCTTGTATCTCACCCTTAACCCTGGGAGGACAGGCAATTCTTTCATACCTAATGGGAAAAGATACAAGAGAGACTGTCTTTTTCTCTCACAGACTTCTAAGTAGGAGGCCAGTGTACTCTGAATGATGCCCTTTCAAATGAAGAGAATAGAATTCTAGAATCACCCACTTCAGGATAGTTAGAGATGGCAGCTCACCGAATATGATTTTGTAATGAAATCTAAGCTTTGAATTCTGAAATAAATAATATGTACTTATTTAGAACATTGCATGGGTGTTTGTGAATGTATGTGAAAATCCATCACCCTTCAGGTGTTCCATGATCAAGGCATGAGATGAGAAGTAGGCTGTGCCTGGAAGCAGAGACAGTGTGGAGGCTGTGAGCGGAGGGCAGATGGGAAGCCCTCCACCAAGGTGTCTGTGGATTTCTCTGAGGTTGAATCTGGAACTGCCAGGTCTTGGGTGTTGTCCCTTGGGCATGTCCTCTGGGACCTGCTGAACTGGTGTGAGAGTAGTCTGAGGCAGTATGCTCTCCAGGAAGGAATGCTTCTCCACCCTTCACAGGCTGGTGGAGGTGGGATGGGCGGAGCTTTTGGATGAGATTAGAGGCCCCAGCTGTGTGGTGTGAGAAGAGGGTGACCCAACACTCTCCTGGCACTTTGGGAACCGTGGAGGGCTGCTGGTGGGTAATTAGCCCTGGTAGAAGGTGGGCTCCTCCTCTGAAGGTCTGCAAGAAGCCACGAACATGTCAGAGCCTCACAAATGTGGAACACTTGTCCTTTTGTCCGTGTTGGAGTCAAAATGCTTCGTTGATTTGATTTTTGTCATCTATTCCTATAGGAGCCTTGCCCCCAGAAACCCTGGGTGAGATAAAAATAGTTTATGTGTTGAAATATGTTGAAAACAAATTCCCATGGTTAGGAAAAATATCAGTAAAGTCTTTGTTTTTTAGCTGTAGTTTTCTTTAATTATAACGGTGATCCTTTAGAAATTATTGATGACAGGAAAAGACTTACTATTTACAATTCCCTCCCTTCCTCCTCATAAGGCAGTGCTTAGTAACCAGAGGATTTTTGTTTGCTAAGTGTAAAATCAACTTCCCCGTAACAACTGGCTCTCTGCCCTTGAGGACAGAGGTAGGTGATGTGGGAATGCAAGATAAGGTGAGGCAGAGGGTGGTGGACCTGGCCAGGTGGAAGAGGCTGAGCCAAAGAAATCTGCATGGGGAGATGAGGACAGCAGCCCAGAGGGCAGCAGATAGAGTGCTCTGGGGGAAAAGATATGTTTAATGTAAGATATTTTGGAGTAAAATGCTGGGCAATATATAATGCAAACCATGAATTTTGTTCTCCCCAGAAAATCTAGGCTCTGAAAATTCTCAATTCTGGAGTGAAAATCAATTTTCACTATTGAATAGAGGAGTCCGTTTTCCTTTGGAGAGTCAATTAAAGTCATATCCTGTTCTGAGATGGAGGCAAGAAGGGGACAGTGTCTACCTTTGGGGCTCAGCCACATCTTGTTTGTATGAAAGTGTTATATAAACATTTGAAATATTCAAAACATACAGAAACACACAAAAAGTGGAATTTGCACTGATGCTGTTTTAATTACACTGTTAGAATTAACCTATCCAGAACTAGTAGTTTGGTGTGTATCCTTTAATGTATTTCCTAAGCATTTATACATGACTGTTTAGCTCACAAAAGAATTTGAGGTTGAAAACAAATTCTCTTTAAAACTTTGAATGTATTGCTCTATTGCCTACTTCTTTAACATGCTAAAATTAATTTTTAAAGAGTACATGTTTGGGGGATGAATTCAAATGATAAAGGATATAAATCTCCTGACCACTGATACATCTAGCTGCCTGGTTTCCTTTGCTTGGGGGCAACCACTGCCACTGGTTTCTTCTCTTTACAGATATACTCTGTAATAGTTATGTGTTTACAAATATGCATAGCATGCACATGTTTAATGTTTCATATTTAATTAAATATGAAATTGCCACTTTTGAAGTCAAAGAAAATCAGCACTTTCATGAGAGTCAACCTAATAGATATGTATCTATATGAATATATTTTTTAGTAACACTAATGGTAGCATTCTACATACATTTCTCACCTAACAAAAAGATCTTGAGATCTTCCCATATCCCTATGCACAGAGCTGCCTCATTCTTTTTTTTTGTTTGTTTCTACTTATTTGTTTTCATAGCCAGCTATTATTTTAAAATTTACATTCTGTAAAACTGAATTTTACTTTTGATGTACAGTTCTGTGAGTTTTGACACATGTATAGATCTGTGCACACCACCATCACAATTAGGAAACAGAAATATTTCAAACATATTCATGTAATTACCACCAATGACAAAGGCAGAACAGTGCCTGCATACATCTAGGGATCTCTCCTCAAATCCCCCTCCCCATTTCTATGCATTTCCAACACTCCAAGACAGTATTTTCCTTGACTTCTAATGCCACAGATTAGTTTGTTCTATATGAAATCATATAGTTAGTATACATGTTTTGTTTGCCTTCTTTTGCTCAACCTTTTGTAACCTTCATCCATGTCATTGTATGACTATGGTAGAGCAATGAATTGCACAGTATTTCATTATATTATGGCATTATTTGACATGCAGAATTAAAAATTTTATGTAGATTGATAACTGTGTTCTCTCTAATGGTTTCTGGGTTTTGTTTTATACCAGAAGGCCTTTAGCACTCTAAGATTATAAAATAAATCCTCCCATGTTTTCTTCTAGTACTTTAATAGTTTTAGTTTTTAGATGTGAGGAATGAATCCAACTTTTTTTCCAAGGCACCAAGTTATTATACAAATGCTCATTTAATCCTCACAGGAAATTTATGATGGATACAATGACATGTCTTCCTTTTACAGAAGAAGAAAGTGAAAGTAAGTAATTTTCCCCCATCACAGAACTAATAAATGGCAAAGCTGCAGTTTAATGTCTGTGTGTTTATTTATTATACTACCTAGCCTTTCCATAGGAGGACCCTATCTGTAAATACCATAAATATGAGACAAGTGGTCTTTTTTTTTTTTTTACCACAACACAAACACAGTATCCAAATATTTCCAGGAATACTTTTGTTTCCTTAGAAGTCTTATTATCAAGAGGTTACTTAGTAAGGAGCAAGGAATTTGACACCTTCTCACCTCCCATTCAACCCCTCTTTCTGTTACCAAGAGGTCTCATTCTTGAAATAATATTTTTTCTCAGCCTGGTGTTGGTTTTCCCTTCTACTGATTTTACTTTTTAAATTGTTATCACCTGTGTAAACAGCCTTAGGACATGTCATGTAAGCAATGATAAAACTGTTAAAAATTAAACTGGACTTCTTTAAAAAATCCATCGGAGTGTGTCTCAAAGAAGAGAAGGAAGTTTCAAATGCTTTATAGCTGGAGACCAGAATAAAGGGCAAGAAGGCCTGAGTCAGTTTCTAGATCTGTCACTGACATCATATGACTCTGAGAAAGTCACTTTTGTGCTCTTCTTTGTGCCTATTTGTCAAATGGACAATAGCCGTTATAATAATGTAGCCCCTCTCTTTCCCCTAGTTTACTTACTTTCTGCCTACAGTGGGAATTAAAAACAAAGCTACCAAAAAAAAAAATTCTGTAAGGAGAAGGCCCTCATCAGAAAAATAGGCTAAATTCCTGAGAGTCTTAATCTAAGTTTAGACACTGATGTGTAGACCTTTCTTTACTGGAAGGTTTTCCATATGTTTTATAACTTTAATTCACATAGCCATACAATGTTCTTTTGCCAAACTAAACACTGAAAACATGTTTCAAAGTGTTCTCACGAAGTACATGAAAACATGAAGTAATAAAGTATTTCAGTCTGTTTCTGATCTCTGCTACTTGCTACAGTCTAAGAGAGAGAGAGAGTGTGTGTGTGTGTGTGTGTGTCTGGCTGGCTGTTTGTCTCTATCTATCCCTCACTGTCCCCATACAAATGCTGGCAGATCTTGTATGTGAAGAGCACCACAGCTGATGTACTTTCACATTTGAGGATAGTGCCCTGAACATACAAAATAAATTGTTTTTGTTTGCAACCAAGAAATATTTTATGCTGGTGAGGACACTGGGTTATCAATCCTAAAGTCATTTTGGAGCAGAGTTGGAGAACACAGAGAAACCAAGGTCAGTGGGGTCTATGCCTCTGCAGTAAGGAATCCAGAGGTGGTGTGGGTGGCAGTGTGCCATGGGCTTTCAAGCCATGGAAGCTCCAGGTTCAAAGTCAAATGCTGTCTCTACCATGTCCAAGTGTTAGAGGTTCTAACTAAGCCTGACTCACTCCATTTTGAAACAGGCTAAGCAGCTCCCTCCATCTTGCCCTCTAACCAGACCTTTCTGAGCTCAGGAATTTCTCCTGGAGCCCCCTGGAAACCACAGATAAGGACATTCTATTCTCGAGGCAGTTTCAAAGCACAGGCTCCTGGATGCCAGCAAGTCTATCTGAGAGATGTTGATTCCATGAAGGTCCCCTTCAAAATGCTTTGGCTCTGAAGGGCACTTTGGAGATGGTATTCGGGCACTGGTCCACCACCTTCCCAGGCTGCAGGCTTCCTGAATAAAGCAGACTTTCCTTTTCGTCAGCACTTGTCTCTCATGTCTTGGCCTTTTGAGAGACAGCAGCCGATGGTGGGCTACAAGCTGTGTTCCTTTGGGTGAGAGTCTAACCTCTCTGAGCCTCAGGTTTTCTTAGTTTTTATTTTAAAATTTTCATGCAGTGAAATTCAGTGTTTATAATGTAGAGCTACTGAGTTTTAACAAACATATAGAGGTGCATATCTACCACCATAGTTACGTGAATGGTTTCACAATCCTAAAGATTTCCTCATGCTGCCCCTTTAATACCTCCACCAATCTCATCCTGCCCCACTAGCAAACACTGATCTGGTCTCTCACTATAGTCTGTCTTTCCAGAAAGCCAAATAAATTGAATCATGTATATGTATGGTTTTTTTTTTTCTAAGTCTGACTTCTTCCATTTAGCAAAACTTACTTGAGATCCATTCATGTTGTTGTGGGTACTAATAGTTAGTTCTTATATTTGGGAGTAGTAGTCCAGGGTATGCATGTACCACAGTTGGTTTATCTATTCACTGGCTAAAAGACATCTGGGTTTTGATAATTTGTGTCTTTCAAGAAATTTGTCCATTTTTCTACATTGTTGAATTTGTTGGCCTGTGCTTATTTGTGATGTTCCCTCTTTAATGCCTGATACTGATAGTGTTTTTCTCTCTCAATGTGTCTTACTAGGGGCCTATTAATTTAATTAATTTTCTCTAAGAACCAAATTTCCTCATTTGTTTCCTGTTTCGTTGATTTTTGTTCTTTATTATTCCACTCCCTCTACTTACTTTGGTTTTAATTTTCTCTTCATTTTTCTAATTTCTTAAGGTGGATACTTAGTTTATTGATTTTCAACCTGTCTTCTTTTCTAATATAAACATGTAATACTATAAATTTCCCTCTAAGCACAGCTTCAGCTTCACCTCACAAAATTTTGATATGTTCTGTTTTCATTTTCATTCATTTAAAATATTTTCTCATTTTCCTTGTGCTTTGTTCTTTGACTCATCACTTATTTGAAAGTGAGCTTCCTAATTTCCAAGTATTTGGGATTTTTCTAGATATCTTTTTGTTTGTGGAGTTCTAATTTAATTCCTTTGTGGTCAGAAAAGATACCATCTGACATTAATCCTTTGAAACTTATTGAGACTTGTATTGTGGATTAGCATATGGTCTATGACAGTGAATATTCCAGGTGTAGTCAGAAAGCATGTGTATTCTGCAGTTTTGGGGTGTAGTTTTCCAAAAAGATCAATTAGCAAAGCTAGCTGACCTAAGTTCTCTATATCCTTATCAAATTTTTTGTCCACTGGTTCTGTCAAGGACTGAGAGAGGTATGTTAAAATCTCCAACTATAATTGGGGGTCTTAAAATTTGTCCTTTCAGTTTAGTCAGTTTTTGCATCATGGTTTTGAAGCTCTGTTATTACATAGATACACATGTAGGATTATGACTTCTTGATGAGTTGACTCATTATTTTGAAATGTCCATCTTTATTTTTGTAATACTCCTTGAAGTCTACTTTGGTATTAATATAATCCTACCAGTTTTCCTATGATTTATGTGTGCACAGTATAATGGAATCTCTAGTGCATTGTTCAGATGTGTTTTCAGGACTGACTAACTTACTTGGATCTCAAGTAAGTTTTGCTAAGTGGAAAAAGTCAGACTCAAAAAAATTCATACATATACATGATTCCATTTATATGACTTTCTGAAAAGACAGACTACAATTCACATCATTCTCCTAGCTGCTGGTAGTGTGGGTGCAGATAGCTTACAATTGTCTGTATCGTCTTTAGCTGAAGGTAGCTGCCTTGCACAGGGTTATCACATCTCCCACCTCTCCCCCTCACCTAAGTACCAACTAATCTCCTGTAAGCAAATCTCTGAGTCTGTTAGTAGGGGTATTTGCTTTGTGACTGTCTCACCTGAGGAAGATTGCCCCCAGGCAAGTTCACCCTGGATTCAATGAGACCAAATAACAACTAAACAGTAGGGTTTATAAAAAGGTTTATACCACACTTTATTCTCATGGTGGCAGGTCAACTGCTGGCATCACATCTGCCTCTGAGGCATTAGCAATCCATATATGTCTCTGCCTCCAGGCAGAGCACTAGGCAGAGCTCTTTATATAGTAACACCAACAATAATGTCTCACTGCCAACAGGTGTGTAAACATTAGCCTAGCAGTAGGTTAATTACATCATCAAGTAGTATAGGGTCAGGTGAGGATCCTGGCCATAGGCACTTTCATTTTCCTACAGTGACATGTAGTATATCCTTTTCCATGCTTTTACTATTATCTGTGTCTTTATATTTAAATTGCTTCTCTTATAAATAGCATATAGTTGACTTACTTTTCATTATGACCATTGCTGCCTTTTCATTGAAGTATTTAATCAATTTACATGTAATATAATTTTGATATGATTGGGTTTATGTCTACCATCTTGTTCCTTTTCTATTTGTCACATTTGTTCTTTGCTACCTGCTTTCTGATTACTTGGGTATTTTTAGAATTCCATTTTATATCTTCTCTGGGACTTTAAGCTGTACCTTTTGTTTTATTGTTCCTTTTTTTTAGTAGTTGTTCTACACATTACACTATGCATCCTTAGCTTATCATAGTCTAATTTGAATTACTAGACAACTTCACATATAATTTAAGGAACTTACAACAGTGTACTTCCATTTACTCACTTTTTGTCCTTTGTGCTATTGAGATCATTGGTTTTACTTCTTTGTTTGTTAAAAACCCCAAAATATAGGGTCATTTTTGCTTTGAACAGTCAACTTGATTTTTAAAGAAATTAAGAAAAAAGAAATAAGTTTTTCATATCTACCTACATATTTACCATTTGGGGAGCTCTCCCTTCCCCTATATATCCATCTGGTATCTTTTTTTTTCTTGAGCACTTCTTGTAGTGCAAATTTTCTGGTAAGAAATTTTCTCAGCGTTTCTTTTCTGAAAATGTCTTTATTTTGCTTTCATTATGGGTGGATACTTTCCCTGGCATTTTTTGCTTGTTTGTTCCAGTGTTATAAACATGTTCTTCCATGAAATCATTATTTTTATTGTTCTGTATATAATATGTCTTTTTTTCCCTGGCTGCTGGGAGAAATAAAGCAGCATATTTTCAATTCTCAATGGAGACTTTGAGGAAGACAAGTGTGGAGTGCTGAAGTCTACCATGGAATCTACTGCTGTCAGCTCAGCTCTCATCCCATGTGGAGTTATTCAGGCTATAATAAATGTAAATTCAGAAATACAGAGTCCCCAAGACTGCCTGGATAGAGAAAGAGGATGTGCCAACTCCTGTGGGTAAAGGTGGAATTTTCCTAAAGGTCAGTAGAAATTCGCATTGTAAAAGTTAGAAGAGAATGCTTCTGTAGAGCGATGCCTCTAAATACAGGAGAACAAGATCAAGGCTTGGGAATGGACAATTTCAAGTTATGTCCTATAAAGTATGTAAATTTTGAAGTTTTTTTCTTCAATTATGGGAAAAGTTATATTTATCATGTATAAAGTTTAAGTTGCTTTAATATGTTATAACTACTTTAGTTATTTCCAGGCTCCTAATAAAGTGTGGTGAATCTGCATGTCTTGAGTAGAGCTGTAATGGAAGGAAATGAGAACAGGGGCCAGAAGAATATGTGGTATCTCCCCCAAATTCCATTTGTTTTCCTCCTCCTTGCTGGTCATCTTCCTGCAAAGGCCTTTAGAGGCATAGTGTTGAGGTACCCAGGGAGACTCAGTCGTGACTTCCAGACTGGGGCCAATGACAGATGAAGAGGTTTCCCATAGTAGAGTGGAGGTTTGGTAAAGTAGAGAGATGCTGGGAAGAACACATACCTTGGAAGATCAAGGAACAGCCCATTTCCACAAGTTCACTACAGGCTGTCCCTTAAAGGAAAAGGGAAAGCTAATATCTGGGTTACATGAATTTTATAATACAATCTAAAAGAACTATAATGACATTTACACTTCTGTCTAAATTTTAACTTTGCTTATAATTAAAGGAATGGTAAAACAAAAGTTGAATACTACTTGTCATTTTTTTAATTGTCAAAGATTGCTTAAAATATGGAAATAGGCATTTCTACAGTGTTAGTAGAAACATAAATTGGTGTACATTTTGGAGATCAAGTTGGCCTTAACCATACATATTGGATGAGTCCTTCAATTACACTTCTAGAAATCCACTATTATACACAAGTACACAGACATAGTTATAAAGTTGTTCACTTTAATACTGGTTTTTAATAGCAAAATTCTGGACAGAAGTGAAATAACCATGATATTGGATACGTTTTAAATTATACTTCATACATAGTACAAAACACTATATAGCCATTAAAGAGATTGAAGGACATGAACTGGTAAGAAATGATATGCATGGCATATTAATTTAGAAAAGCAAGATGTAGAATATGACTGATCTATTTTTTATAAATTAAGCAATTAAAACTACAAATATATATACAGATAATTAAATTGACATCTATGTTTTCATAAGTACAGAAATAAAATGGAAAGAATACAAATTATTAATAAAGGTTCTTTGGATAAGATTGTACTTTTATTTTTGTTACAGTGAGTATATATTACTTTTGTGTGAAAAGATAAAAATATGGTGTGATACATAAAAACAGCATGAGATTGAGATTGTAGAGGAGAGCATGATTAACTCCACTGGTGTGGGTATGGGTAGTTTCTGGGGTGGTGTTAGTGCTCCAGAGGGATGATGTACCTGAGCAACCTTATCAAGGGTAGACAAGAAAGGTGGAGAAGGAAAAAGGTACTATGTCATGGAGGACAGTGAATATATTGTACTCATTAACATTTTCACAACTATGTAAAACTTGTGGACTAAAAAAAGAAAGGCAAGGAGGTATACCAAAGCAAGAAATGCAAGGGAACCACAAGCTAATTTGACATTTCCGGAGAGCATGTAATGAGAGGCATAGCAGGAGCCAGGCTGCTGGGGGTTTCTTGTACCGCTTGGATGTGGGAACAGTGTCCTGCAGGACAAGGAGGCCACTGATGGAGTTTCAGCAGGAGAGCAACGGCAGCTTGTAGAAGATGCTGGAGAGAAGCAAATCTGGAAGCTGGATCATTTAAATGGTGAGATATAATGAAGATGGAAACTGACTAGTGGTAGGGTGAATAGGAAAGACAACGTTGAGAAATATCTCAGAGTAAGAAAGGACTTGGTGATTTTCTGGACATGGGTGAAGAATGAGAGAGAGATGTTTTGACTGACTTTCAAGCTTTTAGCCTGGGGAACTGGGCAGATGGAGATGACACCAGCCAAGGCAGAAAATACAGAGGGCAAAACCAGTTTGTGAAGAGAAGATGCAAGAGGGTGAGAGGAAACACAGAAGGGGCAAATCTGATGTGAGTGATGGAGAGGGGGATATGGTGATACATGATTTCAGTTTTGGATTTTGGATGTTGTAATTGAGCTGTCTATATGCCATTAAGAAAAACTGTCCAGTAGGCAATTGAATATATTAAGACAAAGTAATTCTATAGAAGTTTAGTGTTGGGCCCTGTGCTAGTCACTGGTTGAGGTGAATGACAGGCATGGTTTTCACCCTCCCAAACTGGAAAGCCTAGTGGAGATGCTATAATCTGGAGCTCAGGAGCAAGGTCTAGGCTAGAGCTTTTAACATACAGAGGGGAGAGGGTTACCAGGAAGAAGAAAAGGAACCTCAGAACTTCTAAGTATCATATACTATGAGCTATACTCTATGCACATCATCTCATTTAAGCTTTACAACATTCCTACGAAGTATTATTAAAATGTTACAGATGAGGAAAATAACTGGCAGAGTTAAGACTCAAATGTTGCAATCTGGTCTTTGGCTGAATTTTCACTCTTAAGAACTGTTTTGCTGCAGTGATTTAAAAATGTCTCTAGATGGGTTCACAGTATCTACTTTGTTCTTCTCCCTCATTTTCCATCGTCTTATACCACATGTGCTTTGCTCAGAACCTTTTTGCTCCCTTCAGGTATCTGACTTTGTACTATGTGGTTTACCTAAGAGACAAAAGTCACTGTGCTAGAAATTGGCTAACTTGTATTTGAATCAACATTTGGGTGATCAAAGACCATGCCCTTAACTGCTATACTATACTTCTATGGGTGGGAGATGTCAGCATTCTTCACAGGGTTAAGAAAGTGGGTTGTGTGCGTGCCAAATTATTTCCCTCATTTGTGGAGTATAACAACGAAGCAAAACTGAAGGAACAAAATAGCAGCAGACTCAGAGACTCCAAGAAGGAACTAGTGGTTACCAAAGGGGAGGGAGGGAGAAGGGGATTGAGAGGTGTTTTGTTTAGTATACATGGTGTGGGTGATCACGGGGAAAACAATGTAGCACAGAGAAGGCAAATAGTGATCTGTGGCATCTTACTACACTGATGGACAATGACTGCATTGGGGTATGGATGGGGACTTGATAATATGGGTAAATGTAGTGACCACATTGTTTTTTCATGTGAAACCTTCATAAGAGTGTATATCAATAATACCTTAATAAAAAAAAAAAAAGAAAGTGGTTGTGTGGTGAAGCAGAAAGGCTAAGGCATTATGGTCAGAGTATGAAATCAAGAGTTAGAGATTTCAGTTGTACTTGGTTCTTTTGGTTACAAGTCTTTTCTGACACACTATTTTCTTATCTAAAGCTTGGAAAGGGACTTGATATTACACTCTTTTCTGAAGCATAGTCCTTAGTAATTATGTTTTTCTGAAAAGTTCCTGGAATGTGGAAGTGGAGAAGATATCCACTCCCACCCAGAATGGGTGAAAGAATGCTGTACTAGGTTTGGTCTATAATCATGATGATTGCTTCTTTGTGTTAAAAAAAGATAGGTACTAGTTGCACTGGGGAAACCAATGCATGAGGCTTCTGTTCATTATGATTGAATGTTAAGTCCCTTTCAAGCACCCTTTCACTCTGGAGAAGGTGTGCTAGACCTCAAGCAGCTGGTTAGAAGATGAGTTCAAATTGCTAACATGGAAAATAGGGTGCTCTGGCTGGGCTGGTGCAGGACTTTGAGAAGTGGGCCCAGGCCAGAGCCTTTGGAAGGTGATTTGCATTCAGAAGTGGCTGAAGCACAAGGGTAACTTACAGGTTTAGTTAAGAACAGAATAAGAGAATGTTAATTTGCATTAGTCTGAAACCCAATGGGGCTGTGAGGAGGGTTATGTCTCAACATAATTGTGGTTAAATGTTATGGTTTCAACCCTGTCCCCTCTTCCTCTCTTTGTGTCCTATCAAGGCTATTTCTCTTTTCCCACATAATTAGCCCTCCTCTGTTTTTTTTTTCTCTGATATCTTATTCATTCGTTTATTATTTGTTATCACTTGCTTTGATAGGGCCCACATGTATGTATACACACAAATATATACATATACACAAATACACATACATGTGTACAAATGTAACACTGGCAACCTCTGATTTATAACTGAATGCTAGGGTCATCTGGAGTCTAGGAGCAGCTGAAAGCCTACTGAATTTTAGAGTCTTGAGAAAGATTCCTGAAAAAAGAAAAGAAACCGTGTTGGTGATTACATAGGTGGTCACTGTGAGATAGGAGAGGACCTGGCCCATGTATCAGTGCAGTGTCCAGCCCTGGCTCTGCTACGTCTAAGAATGAGGGCTATGGACTGTTAAGAGAGCAACTTCTTCCTCCAAATGCTAGTAAATAAAATTTGCTAAGATGTGGAGATGATTTCATAGCCTGCCAGTGATACCCAAGGTGATATGAAGCAGTTTGGTACTGCATGCAGAGGTGGGTTGCTGAGATGGATTTAGGGGTCACAGATGGTCACAGTTCAGGTTTTGGGATGAATCAGACACACATAAAGTCTCTTACGATGACTGCAGAGGCTAGGGGTATATTTGGACTCCATGAATCCATCTCTTTCTTCTACCAGGCAGTGAATTCTTAACATTCCTAAAGACCTGGCGCTTAGAATGATCAAGATTTTTTTAATGGATATGTGAAAATACACGATTTCAGTGAAATGAAAAATAAAGGCAGACGTCCAAACCACGAGATTTTACAACATGGGCTTGGAATATCTGGGCTCTGGGAGTCTCGTGTCCCGCACTCCCGACACCTGGAAGAGTCCAGTTGAGGCAAGAAGCCTTGTGGGGAACAGTAGGAGAGTAAGGCACTGAACACAGAATCCTAGCCACAAACACTGAACAAACGCTACGACCTTAAGGGCCCACGGCAGGTTCCTGGGTCCCCCACCCCACTCCGCCCCGGCGCTCACACACGCGGTTGCGGTTCTGGGCCGCGGGCCTCACAGCAGCGTCTTCAAAAGCTGTATAACCCCAGCTCGTTCAGGGCCAGCACCAGGCCGAGATCAACCCGGGTTCGGGACCCGGCCCGGCCTCAGCGTGCCCCTTGTTCCGCCCCGCCTCCCGCCCTCAACGCGACCCTGGCCAAGCCCACTCCCCTAACAGGGCCCTGGCGCCCCGACCCCACCCTTCCCCAACATCCCCTCCCTCAACGCGGGGCTCGCCAGGGCAGTGCGCTTTTTGCACGTCAAGACTCCCGGCGGTGCAGAAGTCCGCATTTTCCTTCGAGCGCGCATGTTCGGCCCCGCGCAGGGCTTGTCTCCTATAGCGCTCCGTAGAGCGGCTATGGCGAGCTCCACGTAGCCGCGCAGGCGCCTTGGGCACACCGTTCACCTGCCGCCGTTGTTGCCGCCGCCGTCGCCGCCGCTTGGGCTGGATGGGGGGCATAGGCCAGCCAGTGGCACCTAGAAGAAAGAGACGCGACGGCGGCCACGCCAACACCCGCGGGACTAGTATTCCGATCCGCCCGCAAGCCCAAGGAGGAGGCGGGGCGGCCCGGCCCCCGCGGCCCCTGGTGTGAGAAGCTGCCGCCGCCGCGGCCGGGACTCCCTGGGCACTTACCCTCAGGTCACGTTCACGCTCAGAACCCCGCGCTGCGCCATGTTCAAGAAACTGAGGCAGAAGATCAGCGAGGAGCAGCAGCAGCTCCAGCAGGCGCTGGCCTCTACTCAGGTACTATGGCCACTGCTCTCCTTGTCCCCAAACGCCTGACACCGCACGGAGCAGAGAGGAGGGCAGGCTATTCCGCGACCCCTGACCTCTAACCCGACGATTCCTCCCGACGCGGATGGGGATGCCCTCGGGGCGCCCTGTGTCCTCCTCGCCTGCTGACCAGGTCCCGCCCCCAAACTCGGTTCTGGAGGGCGGGTGGGGGTGGCTGGATCCCTCGTGACCTCTGTCAAGAGTTTTCCTCGAGTGCCTGCCTGACCCAGCCTGAGAACGACCCCAATGGCTCCCCAACCCTTCCGCAACTCTAGCTACGGGCTGAGGACGGGGTGGGAAACCCGGTCCCTGTAAGAGCGGACGTTTGGACTGCGGTTCTGTCTCCCGACCCAGACCCCGACATTGAGTGCCGAGGGGCCAGGATCCACAATACCACCAGTCGCGACCGAGTCCATGGGGACCGGGGTCGCCCCTCGCAGGCTTCCTGCGGGAGCACTGGCACCTGCGGAGTCGGCGTGTGACCGGCGACCAGCGCCCTCGGCGGTCACGAGGCCGCCACTTGGCGTGACTCGATGGGTCTGGCCGCTCCGAAAGGCCGGCGCTCTGGGGCCGGGCTGGGCTTCTGCCAGTCTTCAGCCCAGCTTCTGCATCTTTAGGAGTCTAGTTACGTTTGTTTTTCATGACTGCCATCGCGTCAGGAAACGGCAGTTTCCAGGAATAAGGGAGCGTGTTAGTGTTGATTTAAAAGAAGCGGTCTCTGGAGCACCCCTGGATGTGTGTTTTGGTGCTGGCAGCACGTGGTCTCATCCGGGAAGACGGAACTTAAGCTAAATTTCTACCCAGCCTGAGGCTCAACAGATTGAGCAAATCCCCCGGTTTTAGTTTCTACAAGAAAGATTGAGTTTTGACTAATTTTGAGGCATCCCATACATTTAAAAAACGTAACTATTAAACAGGCTAACAACTATTAAATAGCTATTGCAGTTTATAATGAAACTATAAATTAAAGTTGTTTATATAGCTCATGTAGCGTCAAACAGTGCTTGAACTATATCAGAAAATGACTGAAGGCTTGTTCATGGTAAATATTTTACTTTTCATACCATTTACTGCAGGCGTTCTTAACTTTACAGAACTCAGTTATTTAAGAAACAAAATAAAAATTTTTAAGTGAGGTAGAGATGAGGAATGTGGGGAATGGGCATGTTACTGAATGTGAGGCACTTACACTTGTAATTTACAAAATACAATTGATCCAGGATTCCACCTCTAGAAATTTATTCTAAGAAAACTTAAGGTTTATTAAAGATTTAGCCACATGGATTTTCATTACAGTGTTATTTTAATAAGCAAAACTGGTTAAAAGTTCAACAGTAGAAACTTGGTTAAGTAAGCTGTATCAGGTAGTTACTTATGCAGCCTCAAAAAATGCCAACATTTATTGAGTTCTTAATATATGCAGGCCATTTTGCTCAGTATATTTTACACAGATTATTTTATTTAAATCTCACATAAACCTATAAGGTAGATAACTTTTATGGATGGAGTGAGGCGCAGAGAGGCTAAGCAACTTGCCTAATAATGCACAGTGAATGATAGAGCCTACAGAAAAGTATTATTAATATGCAAAGATATTTGAGTTAAAGGGCAGATGAAAAAGTAGCATCTAAGGTGGGAAAAATGTGTATTTAAGTATATTTATATATAGACATAGTGAAAATAGTTTAAGGAGGGGCTCAGAGGTGCTGCTGAGGTATGAGTATTTTCTTATTTGTAATGCTTAGCTTTTCTTCATTAAAGTGAATTGCTTTGTGCATTAACAGAGAGGTTTTTTTTCAGAAACAACTGGATCATAAAATGTTACTTTGTATACAAAAGATCAGCCCTCTTTGATAATATGTTTACCAAAATGCAGTAGTAAATTTTTAGTAATCAGTCACTGATAGAAACTTGATTCTGTCCTGGTCTCATACTCTCATCTATTCAGAACCCTTCAGCCCTTCAGGACGAGAAGTTTTGGATTACTGTTTTCAGAGTTAAGGATTTCTTTCAACCATGCATCTTTTTAAAAAAGTCTTGATGACAATCCTTTTGCAGCAGATTATCTGCATCCTTGTTTTCTTAAGCAAAGAATCTTGAATTTGTATAATAGTATTATTATTTCTTCATTTTTGAGTATAAATTATTTTGTGTTGAAGGCACCATGCCCTTAAGAATTTAATGGAATGTGAAAGCCAGTTCCCTTTTACTTACTGAAGAGGGTTGGTTGGTTGGTTTGTTTTTGGTCTACTTTTTGAAATTATTTTGTTACCTTCCTTGCTATCTACCAGGTCTTCTACTCCTACTTTTGAACTGTTGTGGGCTTTGATTCAGTTTATACATAAACTTCTAAAATTTTGTGTAAAAACAGGGCTAGAAGCTGAGGGATTCTTCATGGCATTTTAGTGTATTAACACACATTTTGAGCTACTTGTTTTGAGTTTTTGAAGGCCTTTGTGTGCATACTTCCTGGTTCTTAGCTTGCTTTCCATATTTGAGATCGCCTGATAGGTATTGTTTCAAGTAGAGTGAGTTGCCAGGTGTAGATCATTCTAGGATAAATGAGCCATTGCTCACAGTATTTGCAGAGCTATCCAGCAGTAGTAATAGTGATAAAGTATAGGGTTCTGTAAAGTTTTGAAAACATTCGATCAAAAGAAGACAGCCTTCTAATAGTTCCCAATGACTTCTATTTGCTTGGTGCTGAGATTAGCTGAACCCTTCCATGACAGATATTATTTTAAGTAAAGTAATTATTTGTTCAACTCTGATGACGGCTTAAAGCCTGATCACTAATTAAAAATAAAGTTTAAAAAACTTCAACTTCCACCTAATATTATTTTTTAACAATGAATATCTATTTTGGATTTTTCAACTTACAGAATGAATGAAATAAAAGAAACGTTAAAAGGCAAAAGAATGCATTGCAATTTCTTGGGATATATGTAGTATATGCATAAAAATATTTAAAAGCATTTTCAAATATTACTAAAACTTAAAAATTATAAAAGTACTGACACATATGGACAAATAAATATTGTATGATTTCACTTATATGAGAGACTTAGATTAGTCAAATTTATAGAGATGAAACATAGAATAGTGGTTGCCAGGAGCTGGAGAGAGGAGGGATTGGGGAGTTATTGTTTAGTGGGGACACAGTTTGGTTGGAAAGGTGAAAAAGTTTAAAGACAGGTGGTGGTGATGGTTGCACAACAGTGAATATATTTAGTGCTTCTGAACTGTACACCTAAAAATGGTTAAAATGGTAACATTTATGTAAAGTATATCTTACCATTATAAATAATTTTATTAAAACCAAATATGGGCCCACCTCAAACCTGGACAATCATAACATTTTTTTAGAGTGGGACCCTAAAAGAAAAGTTTATAGAATATAAATTTTTAAAAATTCCACAGATAGCAGGGACAAGCCTCTTTCTGAAGGAACATGGGCTTACTGTATGTAAATCCAGGTTTACCAAATGATTAGCCTCAATCTTGAAATCGAGGAAAATATAACTCCCAGAGAAAGCATTTAGATCAGAAGAATCAGAGTATACCTGAATTGTTGGTAATCTGTATTTTGACCAGGGAGCATACAGTGGCTATTGATAATGCTTATATAGAAGAGACATTAAGTTCTCATGTTTTAAGTAACAAAACAATCCTCACTTACTGTAATAAAACAGTAATTTAAGTAATAAAACAATCCTCATTAAAAAAAAAAATCAGCCATGTAACTTGAATAGGGTATGGGCCATACAAAGTTCCTGGAGGAAAATTTCTAAGGGAAGCTTTGTCTTCCTAGCTTCTGGTATGAATTAACCCAGTTTGTTAAATTTTGAATGTGGATAAACTGAGAGTTCTGTGGCCACGATTCTCACCTGGCCCTGGTTGACTAGCTCACTGCAAATGTGTGGGCAATACATTGCTATTGACTCTATATAAAGAGCTCTGCACAGTGCTTTGGGTGTGACACGGTGGCAGAGCTGCAAGGCTGCAGGAGAGCAGAGGCTGGAGTGGTGGCAGTGCCGAGGACAGAGGCCCAGAGGACAGCTGTGTGGGTACAGGGGCCCAGAGACAGAGACTGGCTTGCTGCATACAGACTCTGGGTGAATGGGATTTTGGTGATTGACCTGCCACCGTGGAAATAAAGTTGGGTATAACCCTTTCACAAGAATATTTACTGTCATTTTCTTTGGTCACATTGAATCCATAGCGAACTTGCCCAGGGGCTGAAATCAATTGGCAAGACAGTGAGATTCAAAGATCACAAGACAGGGATACAAGTTATACATGCCTCTGCTTTACTTCCCATGGAGGCTATCGGCAAATTCAAAGGGCATCCTGCTGGGCCCACGTGAGAAAGCAAGGGTGGAAACTTTGATTTAAAACTTTTAGATGTCAGGATGCAGAAGGACATGATGAGAAGCTCGAATAGTTTTGGTAACAAGAATGTAAAGACTTACATGAATAGCTAATTCCCAGTTACTTTGGCCATGTCAAGTAGATTTGGCAGAGAATTTAAGCAGAGCTGTGATGAGAAGGATTCTATGGTTGTGTCCTTGCTCTGATCATCCATGGGTGTGGGAGAGTAATGAAACCAGATGTTTGCTATGCTTGTGTAAGAATAACATCTCATCTATTTGAGGGCATAACTTGAGGACCAGGAAATAAGGCCAGAGGCCTCTCCGTAGCCAAAATTATTGTCACCAACTTCATATTCCATAACTAATGTTAAGTTATTCATAAGGCCACTTAAAAAAAATCCCTCATTTAGTGTTTCCTCAGTCTTATTTTGTCTACAATTACAAAAAATATAGTTACCTAGCAAGGTAGAATGAATAGAGAAGATTTACTACAAGTAACAATGCTGACAGAGTGACAGCTGCCCTAGAAAATGTTAAATTATGTTCAATTGCCTTTTATCTTTGAAAACTAGAATTAGTTAATTGATTTCAGAAAGTTATAGATTCAAAATGGTTAAACCTCACGGGTATCTCCACACCCCTTCAGGTATCAATGATGTTCAGCTGTTTTGAATCTGTAACTTCGACAACTATCTGCAGCTATCTAAATTTGCCTAACAGTTCAGCCATCTTGAATAATTTTCCATGAAAACTCCTAGATAATAGAGCCCCTAATGGAGTAAACTTTGGTTAACATAGTTTGAGTTTAATATAGAACTTCCCAGTAATATGAATATCCAAAATTTGTCTTTTTTTGTCTTTAGATGGTGTTGTTCAACCTAGGATTTATACTTTTTAATTCCTATTTTGCAGTATAATGAAAACATTAGATAGATAAATAAATTTGAAATACTCTAGATTTACGGTTAGTGGCATGTTTATCCCATGGTGCTTAGAAAGACAGCATGGCATGGGGAAAGCAATTCAAAGGGGTTGTTGGAATTAGTGGGTTGGGATCAGCTTTTTTTTTTTAATGAAAGAGTAAATGGGGTAAGAAAATATGGCATATTACATCCTAAAGATTAACATTCTGTAAAACCTTTGTTTTAGAGGGGTCTGTGTGAAATGGGTAGCTTCTTTTTCTTTCCTGTGGGCCCCAGTGGAAAAAAACTGAGAAGCTGGGAAAGTGCAATATGGGTCAGAAGACCTGTATGCTAACCCAGATCTCATGGTATGCCACCTGGGCAAGCCAAGTAAGCATTCTGAGCTTCTTTATTTTCTCATCAGGATATTGGAGATGATAATGCCTATCCTGCTTATCTTTCAGACTGGTTGTGAGGATCAAGAGAGAAAATATTTGAAAGCATTTGCAATTATAGGGCAGTTACTTAACGGTGCCTGCTTAAGTACTCTGCAGGGTGTTGCATTTGCCTTTAAGGTAGATATACCATCAGGAGTTGAGAGACATGTATGCCTGGTGTGGTGGCGTGGCAGGGTGTTGTGGCTCCATATAAGAGGGCATTTCTGGAGCTGGTTGGGGTGACATCTGAGCAGGGTCTTGATGGGTAATGAAAAGTCATGGGATAAGGGCAAGATATTCAAGCCTTATTAGTCCTAAAAGTGATTACATTAGTTTTCTATTGTTGCATAACAAATTACCACAACTTTAGTGCCTAATAACCCAGTAGCTATTTCAGTCTGTAGGTCAGAAGTCAGCCACAGGATGACTGGGTTCTCTCCTCAAGTCTCACAAGGCTAGGATGAGGTGTCACCCAGACTGTGTTGTCATCTAGAGCTTAGGGTCCTCTTCCATGCTCACGTGGTTATGGTAGAGTTTAGTCCTTCATGTTTGTAGGACTGATATCCTTATTTATTTTCTTGCTGGCCCTTGAAGGGGACCATTTTCAGCTCCTAAAGGCAACCCGTGTTCCTTGCCATTTGACCCCCATAGGCATCCCTCTGCCCTCTGCTTCTGCCTTTGCACTTTGGGCTCATTTTGACGGGCTTCTGTGATTAGGTTGGGCCCATCAGGTAATCTTTTAATTAACTCAAAGTCAGCTAGTTAGTAACCTTGAATATAACCTTGAATAATGAAGATAGTCAGGGGATCTCATCTTTTTCACAGGGTGAGGGTCATTTGGGGTCATGCTTACCACGGTGACTAATGGTTTTCTTAAACTGAAATTGAGGCCTACAGTCAATTAATAGTCTCTTGACAGGCAATAAAAATAGTAATTGTGAGACTGAATATAGCCACCAGATTTCTTGACAAATAGCTTAGATTCTTATGGGTATGAGAATCAGACCAAGTTTAGTTTGAAGGAATCATAATTTGGGTAAACACTAAAGTACAGTTAGTTTGTTATGTATGTTTCATCCTTTACAGTCATAACCATTCCCTCGTGTGAGCTTGCTCTTACAACTCGGGGAGAAGATGTACAAGCCATAGCCAAGCCTTGCAGGAGGAGCTACTTTTCTGAGGGCAGGGTGTTTTAGGACTTTTTCTTCAACTCTGTAAACCCCAGCATTTGATTTTGTCAGTTTAACCAGAGATGATAAGGCTCTCAGTTACTAATTGGGCTCATAAAAGCCAACAGTTTAAAAAATTCACAGTGTGGGTATACTTTCTAAGTGATTGGATAGTCACTGTCTAGGGCATTTGAAAAACTGAATTAATAACCTAGAGATTTCTTGGAGATGATAGAATCACAGCAGAGAGGATTGGTCACAAGCCATTTTCTCTAGCTTAATAGTACTTTTCTAATTACTTCCCTAACTTTTTGTGCCCTCAGTGGCCTTTTTATTAAAGGAGATCTGACATGTAACCATTTAAAAGCAGATATACAGAGAGAGCTCTTCTTCCTCATTGTGGTACCTTGGAAGCATCTATCTTTGAAGCTGACATGTTTTGAAAATTCCAGCTCTGGATGTGGGAAGGTTTTACTGAATTTTCCTCAACTTCAGTGACAACTCTGAGGTGCTGTGAACATTTGTAGCATTGTCTCAGTATATCCTTTGCCGTTTTCTAAGCACAGTGTTGACATCTAGTCATTCATTTTATAGACATTGAAAACACTGATCAGGCTTCAGCTTTATTTCACATTCAGCCATTTTCTTGTTTAAAATTTTAAGGCCTTACTATTCTTGTTTTATCTTGATTGGGAAAGGATATCTTACCTTGAGGTAACTGCTGCTTATGGCTAATTTCCTCTATCATGTATTGATTTTTGTGGTTTGTCTTAAAAGTATTAGGGTGTTGGAGTTCTGTCTGGCCGGGTAAGCAGAAAAGGAATTTATTGAAGTCTTTTGGGAAGTTTGCAGAATTTCCAGGGGGGCCTGGCTGCTGTGCCTGGCCATATGCGTGCCCACACTTCTGAGTGTTGCAGCTGCCTTGGCTTAGTGCCAGCGCTGCACCTCCCAGTGCACTTGTCATGTGCATGGGTGCATGGGGCTCTGCCTCTGCTCGCCACACAAACTGATTTGGCACGTCTGTTCTCTCACATAGCTCCCTTATGACTCAGTATCGTGGGTGGGTTCATTGGTGGAGCTTGGGTCACCTGCCCTGGATAGAAAGAAGACTGGGTTAATGAGCTTTCTGAGTTCTGATCTATGGATTTTTAAGAGCTGTTTAGGAAGAAAAAGGTGTTATTAAACTTTTGTCATATTTTGGTTAGGAAAAAAAGGTGTTATTAAACTTTTGCCATATTTTGTTGTTTTTCCCCTCCTCCCAGTAACTGTTCCTTCTGAATTCTGCTTTTGACATAAAAATACCTTTCCCATTCAGAGATTATAGAAATAGACATTCCTATTTGAATTAAAAAATCATTTAAATCTTTACTATAGCTTAAGGACAGAGTGAGGATCTGATTGGTGTCTTTTCTCCCACATGGATGGCTATTTGTCCCAACACCATTTATTGAACATCCATCTGGATTTGAAATGTTATGCTTACTGTAAACTAAATACGTATATGTGTGTATGTGTGTGTACATGTGTCTGTGTATACAGTCTTCCTCATGGCCTGTGCCAGCCTAGCCACAGCAGTATGCGCCCACTTGACAGATAGGGTTCCACTTTTTCATTTGTTCACTTACCTATTTAACAAATACTTACTGCCTTTTATTTATGTAGAGTTGTACAGACTACAAAAGGGTAAGACAAGGCATATTTTTATGTGTAGATGAGTTCAGATCCATCTGTTATTGGGAGGGATCTTGACATTTTGGCTGTTTAACTTTTAGGCCTGTTTTTAGTTCACCTTAGAGTAGACCTCAAACACCTAGTTTAAATTTTGGGGCGGTTCTCCTGAGAGTTTTTATACTGAGGTTTATAGGAATCAGGTTGCTCTTTTGTAACTCCTGGGGGAAAATCCCATGGTAAAATAGCTTTGAAACTGAAATCAGTCAAAGGGAGAAATAAAGTGAGAGAAACCCATTTATTTCTTACAAGCAGTCGTCCATTTCTGTTCTCCCGTGTCTCTCAAGACATGGCTGCAGGGAAAGGAACCCCACCCAACCTCTCTGGTCCAGATATGCCCTCACTTGCCCTAGTAATTACCTATTGATATGGAGATTGGCTTCTCTCCACCCCTTGGAAACACCTATCGGTATGGAGATGCACAAAGGCTAGGCTAGAGATTCTGGAAATACTGCAATTTTACCCACACCTTTACAAAAGTAAATGGACTGGCATCTCAGTATCTCACTGTGGTGTGCAAGGTGTGCTTAAAGCAGGGCCCTTGACTAGAGCGATGTTTATCGGTGCATTTCATAGTATTAAATACTAGAGCTGAAAGGCACTTTAAAGATTGAATTGACAACCTCATTTTTTAAATGAATTTTTATTTTATAATAATTATGATATACAGGAAAGTTGGCAAGATAAGTGTGGGGTAAAGCACGGAATTTCCAGAATCTCCTGCCTGGCCTTAGTTCATTTACATACCAATAAGTGTTTACCGCTGCAGCTTCCCACCCCTCTAGGGCAAGGGGTGGAGAGAGGACAACCATTCTCTCCTCCCCTCCATTTCTGGTATATAATTGGGTCTGGCACCTGTCAGTCCCCGGGGACCCACCTGAGGAGTTCTCCCAGAAGGGGTGGGTGAGAAAGTGAGAGCTCCTTGACTGCAGAGACAAGGAGAGTACCAGGCTAGTGGGACCAGGGAGAAAGAGGAGTGAAAGTGGCAGCTGGAAGACAGAGCTGGGCCTCATTGTGAGCAATAAAAAGACTTTCTCCCACAAAATGACATCCCTACAGTATGGGAGAACATATTTGTAAACGACATATCCAACAAGGGGTTAACACCCAAAATATATAAAGAGCTCACACGCCTCAACACCCAAAAAGCAAATAACCCGATTAAAAAATGGGAGGAGGATATGAACAGACAATTCTCCAAAGAAGAAATTCCGATGGCCAACAGGCACATGAGAAGATGCTCCACATCGCTAATTATCAGGGAAATGCAAATTAAAACCACAATGAGATACCACCTCACACCAGTTAGGATGGCCAACATCGAAAAGACTAGGAACAACATCCTGGAGAGGATGTGGAGAAAGGGGAACCCTCCTGCACTGTTGGTGGGAATATAAATTAGTTCAACTACTGTGGAAAGCAATATGGAGGTTCCTCAAAAAACTAAAAACAGAAATACCATTTGACCCAGGAATTCCACTCCTAGGAATTTACCCAAAGAAAACAAATTCTCAGATAGAAAAAGACATATGTACCCCTATGTTTATTACAGCACTATTTACAATAGCCAGGATACGGAAGAACCTAAGTGTCCATCAGTAGATGAATGGATAAAGAAGAGGTGGTACATATACACAATGGAATGCTATTCAGCCATAAGAAAGAAACAAATCCTACCATTTGCAACAACATGGATGGAGCTAGAGGGTATTATGCTTAGTAAAATAAGCCAGGTGGAGAAAGACAAGTGCCAAATGATTTCCCTCATTTGTGAGGTATAACAACGAAGCCAAACTGAAACAAAACAGCAGCAGACTCACAGAGTCCAAGAAGGGACTAGTGGTCACCAAAGAGGAGAGGTGGGGAGGGTGGATGGGGAGGGAGAAGGGGATTGAAGGGTATTATGATTAGTATACATGGTGTGGAGGGAATCATGGGGAAGACAGTGTAGCACAGAGAAGACAAGGAGTGACTCTGTGGCATCTTACTACACTGATGGACAGTGACTGCAATGGGGTGTGTGTGGGGGACTCGATAATATGGGTGAATGTAATGACCACATTGTTTTTCGTGTGAAACCATAAGAGTGTATATCAATGATACCTTAATAAAAAAAGGTATATTTTATCCCAGCCTACTCTTTCCCTTGACTGATTTCATTCCCACTGGTTTATTCACCTCAGGGCTGGGAACACCTCTCTCCCTGGAGCTACAATAGTATACACGATTTTCATATACTCCTCACCTGGTTTCAGTTTCCCCCAATATTACTGCCTTATATTACCATCACAACCTTATTTTATACACAAGGACACATAGCCCTCAAAAAGTTAATTCACCTGAGATCATAGTACTGGTTGGTGGCAAAATGCAGTAGGCAGCCTTGGCCTTCTGGTTGGTTATGTTGTAGTTTCCCTTTTCTGTTTTTCACATGTTGGCTCGTCTCTTCGGGTTCTCTGGGCTTGCTCTGAGAGAGGACTACCCAGGGAGTAGTGCCTGGCCAATGTCATCTTTCTAATTTGTGCAATAATTTTTTAATCTAGGCTTCCTCTAGTTCTTCAACGCCAACAGCAATCAGGAGCAGGTCATCTTCATTTACAGAGCAATTTGATGAAAGTACACCTAACAGAGAGGTAAGTTTGGAATTTCTTCTTTAGTAAACTTCTCACAAGAAGCTTATAATCTACAGTGTAAGGCTGCTGTTGATAACAGAGTGGGAAGTTATTTTGACAGGTCAATTATTTAATTCCTAGGTATTAGTTTTGTTACATAAATTTTTTTTGAAAATAGTAGTTATGCTTTTGTAAAGTATGTTTTCTTTGAGAATCTTAATTTGAGAGGATAATATATTCTGCATTTAATATTAGAGTCTTTTGGAATAATTTGATAATAATTTATTCAACATAGCATCATGTGGGGAAAAGTCCTACAGTTTCAAACCTAGTGATTGGAAACTTAAGTAACTTAACTGATTCCATGTGACTTGTAGCTGATACCATAGCTCAGATTCGATTTTTTTCAACCTTTTTTTTTCTTTCTGTGAAGTGTGACACAGATACAGAAAAGAGGGTAAAACATAAGTGCCCAGATTAGTGAATTATTACAAAGTGAACCTCCCCATTGCCACCACCCAGGATATGGGAAGGAACGCTGCCAGCACTGTAATGCTGCCTCCCTCCGGCATTTTGCCATCGTGCTGACTCTTTGGTGTTTGCTTCCTTGCTCTTTATAGTGCCACTTAGGTGTGCTCTCCACTGTGAGCATCGTGGTTAAACATTGGGTTGTCTCTAGCTCTTGGTGTGGTAAATTATGCTGTGGTGAACATTGTTGGACGTTTCCTTTTGTGCACATGTCCTTGCGTTTATTTTGCTCTGTGCTTCAGAGTGGAACTCCTGGGCCCAAGGGCATACATAGTTTTAACATAATGTGTAATGTTTTGATATAAAGATTAGACATAATAATAAACATTAAAGACAATGCCCACTGCTTCTCAGAGTAGTTGTAGAACTTCTCTTTCCACCAGGAGTTTATGAAAGCTGCTGGCACTGAGTGTCCTCCCTAGTCTTTTTTATTTCAGCCACTTTGGCAGGTATGTCGTTTTCTCTTATTGTAGTTTTAATTTGCACTTCACTAATAAGATTGAGCATTCTCATCTGTGTTTTGGCCATTTGATATATTCTTTTATGAAGTGTTTAGTTTTAAGTATCTTGCTAATTTTTCTATTGGTTTGTCTTTTTCTTATTGATTGTAGTTTTTTTTTTTTAATATAGTGTGGATAGGAGTTTTTTATTGGCTAAATGCCTTGCAGATATCTTTTTCCACGCTATGGCTTGTCTTTTATTTATTCTTTAAATGGAGTCCTTTGAGAAAGAGGTGCTTAGTTTAAATGTACTCCAGATGATTGGTATTTTCTTCTATGGCTAGTGTTTTTTGTTTATCATTAAATAATTCTTTTTTTACCCTGACAGTATCTTCCTGTCTTATCCTGTTTTACATTTTACATTTGCATATACACTCCATTTGGAAAGGTTATTTTTCTTCTTTCTTTTTTTCTGAAGTATAGTTGATAATGCAGTGTTACATTGGTAGAGTTTCACCTCTTTCCCGCAAGGCTATCTAGTTGTCCCATTCTTTCCACAGTGTTCTACTGAGCTACCTTTTTTCAGAAATTAAATGTCCATATTTGGATTGGATGGATTTTTTTCTGGGCTGTCTATTCTGTTCCAGTGTTTGCTTTGTCTTTCATCCAGTACCACACTATCTTAATAACTGTAGTTTTATATTAAATCTTGCCTTCAGTAGAGCAGGTCTTTCCTGTCTTAGGCAGTTTGGACTTGTGTTTTTATACACATCAATACAACTCCTTTTGGGTTCCTGGACCCAATTCTTATGTGAGAGGGGGTCTTCCCATGTACAACACCAGCAATTCTCAACCACTGCCAGGGTGCCCAAGAACTCAACTCAATTCTGATGCTATCTGCCTGAAGATGACACCAGATTCCCCAGTTTAAGGGCTCTGTGCTATAAGAGTCTCCCATACTCTGCACTCCAGTCATAAGCCCCTACGGGCTACAGATTGGAAGTTACAAGGATCTCCCCCTTAGGTTCTGATAATTTGCTAGAGTGGCTCACAGAGTTCAAGAAAACACTTACAGTTTACCAGCTTAATAAAGGACACCATAAAGGATACAAGTCAACAGCCAGATGAAGAGATATATAGGGCAAGGTCCCAAATAAAGAAGCTTCTATACTTGTGGAGCTTGGGGCCTGGCTTGGTAGCATGTGGAAGATTGCTGGTTCCCCGACTGGAAGCTCTGACAGAAAAGCAGGATCCAAGAAAGCGATATGCTCTTCTCAGGGGTTTTTGTGAGGGCTTCATTGGATGGTCATGATTGACTAAATCATTGGCCACTGGATGATTCAATCTCTAGCCCCTGCCCTTGGGTGGGGTCCAAAAGTCTCATTAACATGACAAGACACCCATTCCACTGTTAAGGCTCTGAAGTGTTTTCAGAAACTATGGCTGAAGACAAAATATACTTGGGAAATATATATTTGATCACCTGAACGACCACATACATATTTCTTATAACTCATTATATCTGTGGCTCCATGAGGAAGGGGGTTCCCTGCCCAGGGCAAGTTCCCTATGACTGCAATGAAACTGAAGGGTGACAAGGGTGAGAGTTTGGGAAAAGGTTTTTATTTCTCATGCTCAGTCTTCTCCTGTGGTGATCTCTGCCTCCCTCTCTCTCAGGGCTCCCTGTTGCTGGGCTCTGCTAGCTAGGCTGTTGCATCCCTATCCCATGGCTGCGGCTGGTGCATCATTTCCCTCCCAGGAGGAACTCCATAGGTGGGTCCCTGGTGACTAGTGGATGCCCGACCAATTACACATCAGGAAGGGAGAGGAGGAGAGAATGACCACCACTCTTCACCCCCACCCGAGACTGATGGGAGGCTCTGTGTGGTAAACATCCATTAATATACAAATAGACCCTTATCTGCACACCACTATGAAGGCCAGGTGGGAAATTCTGGGTGAAAACTTCATTTACCCCACGTGTCACAGGACTGATATAACAAAATTCTCTAGATGGGGTATAACTCTGGGAGAAAAATCCTGGGGCAAAATACGTTTGAAACCGAAATCAGTCAAAGGGAGAAATAAAGTGGGAGAAACCCATTTTTTGCTTATAAGCAGTCATCCACTTCTGCTTGCCCATGTCTCTCATGACCCAGCTGCAAAAATGGATCCCACCCAACCTCTCCGGTCCAGATATGCCCTTGCACCCTCTTGTAATTACCTACTGATATGGAGATGCACTAAGGCCAAGTGAGAGATTCTGGAAATATTGCAGTTTTACCACATGGGGTGACTTAAACAGCACACACTTCTCACGGTTCTGAAGGCTGGGCATTCCAACATCTGTGTAGCAGCTGATTAGTGTCTGGTGAAGGCCCTTTTCCTGCTTTGTGGACAGCTATATTCTCCTTGTGTCCTAGCATGACCTTTCCTTGGTGTGTACACCTAGGGAGAGGAGGAGAGGTGGGAGGGGCCACTCACCTGTCTCTTTTTTTTATAAGGGCATTAACACCTCATGAGGGCCCCACCCTCTTGACCTTATCTAACTCATTACCTCCCAGAGGCTCTGCCACCAGATAACATCAATAACCCTTGGGAGTTAGGGCTTCAGCACAGGAATTTCAGGAGACACAAACATTCAGGGGACATGTGGTTTTGCCCTGTATCCTCTTGATAATGGTATATTATATTAATTGCTTTTGGATGTTAAACTAACCTTGCATTCCTGGGATAAATCCCACTTGTTCATGGTGTATAATCTTATATTCCTGGATTTGATTTGCTAGTTGAGGATTTTTCTTTCTATAGTCATAAGAGATGCTGGTCTGTGGTTTTCTTTTTTTGAAATGTCTGGTTTTGGTATCAGGATAATATTTGCCTCATAAAATGAGTTGGGAAGTGTTTCCTCCTCTTTTTGGGAAGAGTTTGTGAAGATGAGAATTATTCAAATGTTGGTATAATTTACCAATGAAGCCTTCTGATTCTGAGCTTTCCTTTGTGGAAAGTGTTTTAATTAGTAATTCAATATTTTTAATTTTTATATCTCTGTTGAGATTTTCTGTTTCTAACTGAGTCAGTTTTGGTAATTTGTGTCTTTCTAGGAATTTGTATCATCCAAGTTGTCTCATTTGTTGGCATACAATTATTCATAGTATTGTCTTTTAATCCTTTTTATTTCTGTAAATGCAATAGTAATTTCCCCTCTTTCATTCCTGTAAGTAGTAATATGAGTTTTCTCTCTTTGTATTTTATTTTTTCTTTTTCAAGCTAAGTATTTGTTGATCTTTTTGAAGAACCAACTTTTGGTCCCTCTTTTTTTGTTGTACATTTTCAGAATTGGAGGGGCAGCTGATCTTTGATGGTTTATTTTTATCAAGGCTCAGTTGCCCTAAGACTTTGCAAAAATGCCTTGAATCTGTATTACTACTTTCCTGGTTTCCTAGCCTATGTACATTTTTTCCCCCATCTTTATATACCTGTGGTCTTTTCAGTAGTGATTAGGACAAGGGAAAGTTGGATACTTTGTGCTTTGTTGCTATCTTTTTTTGTTGAAAGACTTAATATGTAGTAGAAATATCCATAAAGACAAAATAGAGTCTTAAGTTGTGGTCTTTTAATTTGGTCCAGATGATTTCCCCATAGTCTGTATTGCATATTTTCTTACCTGGTGCCTCTGTAGACAAATTTATTCTTGTATCTTCTGCACAGTGTATATTACAGGTACTTCTCAAGGTATACATTGTTGCAAATAAGAATGGAATGAGTTTAATTGACCCAAAATAAGTGTTGCTGTTAACAGCTGTATTTAACAGTGTCTGGGAAGATTGAAACAGGACCGCCTCTCTCTTCAAGGCAGAGACTTACATACTTACTAAGGTACTTTTTTTAGGGTTCCTCCCCTAATAGGAGATACATTCATTCATAGGAGATACATTCATTCATTAGGTACAGAGGAGGCTAGTGGATGTCTTAGGGCAGGCATTAGGACTTAATTTTCTCTTTGAACTCTGGTTGAGAAGGATGGGGAGGTTCTTTGCTGCCAGATTTAGTGCTACAAGCCAGGAGCTAAAGTGGGGCTCCCAGTACTGCTGAAAGGAGGTTGAAAAAAGCTTTTGCTAACTGTTGCCTAGAGCTCTCTGTGGCCCGTTATGAGAAGCTGCTGGCCCCACAGAGGCCCCGTGACCAAGAACTGAGTGAAACCTCACATTGGCCTAGTGACTGAGTCTGTGATAACCTCTGTATTGCCATCCAACTGGGGTTCAGGGAATTAAATTGACTTGATAAAGAGGGATGAGCACAGAAGGAAGGACAAAGATAATACCTTCTTTAAAATGAGCTGGTAAATCAAAATTCTAAAACAAATGCTAAGAAGGCAGCCAGTAAGAACAGGAATTGGCATGTAGATTTCTCCAGATGAAATCAAAATAATAGAACAGTCTGGAAAAACACCTTTGGTAAGGTAAATGAGGTAATCGTTATGTTAAAAAGAACAGAAAATTGTGGGGGGAAAACAGGCTGAAACAAAACTAGACTACGTACATATGAAAAAGCTAATTCGAAATCCTGGAAATGAAAATGAATTGATATAAAAACAAATAAGAATAAAACTCAGACTGGTACCAGTTCATGGCAAAACTTGGGAATTCAAAAAGAGTACAGAGTAATCCCACCAAAAACACAGAGAGATCGAGATTAAGAAAAAAAAAAGAGATCTGGAGGATAGATTAAAAGCTTTCAGCACACATCTGATAGGAGATTAAGGAAGTCTTTGTGAATGTTCAGACACAAAACTTCAGTCAGTGTTAATTCAACCGGTGGCGTCAGTGAGGGACCACACAGTAGTGGTAAATGACATTCTTAGCAGGTTTGGAATAGAATTTGAACAGAGTTTGAGATTGAGCTGAGATAGAATTTATGGAAAGTATTGGAAAACTGATGCCTATGAAACTTTCACAGGCATAAGAAACAAATGACCAGTGGGGCTAGTGGGGAGGAGGGCTCTTTATCCTTAGGCTTTGAGGTAGCTCCAGGGGAACTAATTTTGATACCCTTTGCTTTTACTTGGGCTGAAGGGGGAAGTAAAGCTGTTCACAGCACCTTCTTTTTGAAATGCTTGGTCAACATGTTTTTGTATACTAGGCATAAGCTTTTGTGCTTTTTCTCTTAAAATGTCAAATATACTGTGAACTGTAAAATTATAAATTATTTCCTTGGTGGGCCAGAGTGACTTCACTTCAAAAATTAATTTTAGAAGCCTACGAAGAGTGAATTTATATAGCCTTTAACTTAAAATAATGTCCATTTTGAAGGAAGAACTTACTGAGTTCCCAGGGGAGTATGATTTTCAGCAAGAGTGGAAACTTGGATAGAATGACTCCCTGGAGCCAAATGGGCACCTAGCATATATAAACATTTTTTTATTAAAGTATCATTGATACACAATCTTATGAAGGTTTCACATGAGCAACCTTGTGGTTCCAACATTCACCCATATTATCAAGTCTCCCCCTACATCCCATTGCAGTCACTGTCCATCACCATAGTAAGATGCTATAGAGTCACTACTTGTCTTCTCTGTGCTATACTGCCTTCCCTGTGACCTAACTACATTATGTGGCACCTAGTATATTTTAATATACTATTAATACTATGTTTTAGGATTTAGTATAAAGTCAATTCTTGAATCTACCCAAAGAGTACCAGTTAGTAACATAATCAGAAAAAAAAGACTGAAAAAAATGTTTGTGCTATCTGTAAGATGGTCTCTTCTGTCAGACCACCTGAAGAGTTAATGAAGGCTCTGGTCAATACGCATAACTCTACAGTACTGAAATGAAAAGTGTGAAGTTCTTAAACTTTTGCAGACATTTATTTTCTTATGTGTTCTTTTTTAGATCATATATTATGTATTATATGATAAAATAGCATACAATAACTGCTAAGTTAATGCTTCAGAAGATTCATTTTTTAGAGTTTTTTTTCCCCAATATTCATAGATTTACAAAAGGTTACAACATTTTTTTTTAAGGAGGCCCTGTATGTCCTTTATGCAGTTTCTCCCAAAGGTAGCATTTTATATAATTGTAATACACTATTAAAACAAGGAGGCTGGCGTGGTAGACCCTGAGATAGCCACAGAGCTTATTTCAGATCTCACCAGTCCTATGTGCATTCATATGTGTGTGCATATGCATGTGTGCATGTTTCTTTGGAGAGTTTCTTCATGTGTATATTTGTGTAACCAACCTCTACCATCAAAAAGTTTGTCTTAATTGTAATTTTTTACATCTGATTCATGATTGTTAGTATTTTGTTGTGTAATGTACAGTTACTGAAAGAAAATTGAAGTAGAGAAGAGAATATATTGAAAGAACTAGTATAATAAAACTTATCCTTGAGAGTTACTGTAAATTCCAGTGTCTTGCAAATGAGTTTCAGCCCCAGGCAAGTTTGCTATAGATTCACTGTGACCAAAGAAATTTACAGCAAAGGGTTCTTGGGGTGAAAAGGTTATACCCAACTTTATTTCGAGGTGGCAGGTCAGTCCCTCAGCGCTGCCACCACTCCAGCCTCCGCTCAGCTCTCCTACAGCCTTCCAGCCCCGCCACCCAGTCTCCAGCAGAGCACTGGGCGGAACTCCTTACATTAACACAATAATGGCTTATTGCGGTGTGGAAATGGTAGCATAGCAACAGGCCAGTTACATCATCAGGTGGTTGGAGTTCTGTGAGGATCCTGGCCGTAGGAACCCCACTTTATCCACATCCAGTTTCAAGTTTATTATGTTCATATTGGAGAAAACTCTTGTGTGTGTAAGTACAAATAAATGATTATTTAAATTTTTATGTATTTTTTCCTGCCTCCTAAATTTCCATACTGTCTTTTTGAGTGTTTCAAAAGAAATGGCCCAGTATAAATGTCATCCTAAAGCTTTGTGTTCTTCACTATGTATTATTGGCTTGAGGTCTTATACCAAACTGTTGCTAGACATGCTGTCAGCTGTGATGCCCGCCTGTTGTATATATATCATTTGTATGCCAAGAAGCAAGTTGTTTAAAGTGGGGTGTTGAGATCTGAAACTGCTCAACTCACCTCCATTCCTGACCTTTTCCAGCAACTTCTTATTTCTGTGAGTAGAGTGATGGTGGCAGTGGTGGCGTGGTATAGGCCATCACAGTGTTGTGCATGCTGCCCGGTGAGAACACTTTGCACCATGCCTTTGTAATTTGTTTTTCATTGTTTGTTTTATTTTTACACCTTTGCTTATTACACTGAATGAGACAGCTACTAGCCGGGATGATAGCAGAGCCTGCTTTTCTCTCTGAGTATACTGTCTTTGCTTTGGATTCCTCCAAACAGCCTATATCACAGACTGACAGTGTGGTGAGTCCTTCTGTGGTTTCTGCATTCCCTTTGTAGGGAAGCAAAGTAATTTGGTAATTCTAGGAGCAGATCTCTCTTTACTTGTGACTTACTGTCGCTAAAAGCATCTTTGGTGCCCTGCTGCTAACCCTGCTCTAAACAAATCAGAGTAAATGGCTGAATTCTGATGCTGATGTGTGTTCTGGTAGCTTTTTAACAACAACAAAATAACACCATTTTCAGTGATGATTTGGTTCAAATTCTACACATTTTCTCCCTTGGGAATGTTCTGTCATTAACTAAAAATAGTATGCATTGCTAGAAATCTCTGTTTTACTATTATTGGTAGAAGGTCAGGAATATTTTGAGATGTGCCTCACATTTTTAGGGGGAAAAATGCATTGTGTGTAAATCCATAATTAAACCTTGAGTAGGTAGGTGGATTCTACTGTAACAAATACATCTTATTTTGGGAAAGCTCCAATTTCTGTGTATTAAACATCTGTAAAGAAATAATAACCTTGTTATTTTTTAACCAACTGAATTCATACAATTTTGACTCTTGTATATAATTTCACTTCGGGAAAGTGGCCTTTTTTTCCTAAAGTGTCTAAGTTCTTAATTCAGCAAATTAAAATTTAGCGGTGTTTGACTGCCCAGTAAGGATAGCTGTTGGTATTAGATTGGACACTAAATGAACTCGGAGTGAGGTTTTCTTAAGCAATGAGAATTGGCTTAATTTACTAAGTAGCTGGTGGTGAAATTAGAACATTACTGTACTTAATCCACACAGCCAGTAAAGACTTAGTCTGCATGTGACCAGTAGCAATCCTAACTTACATTCTAAACTTGGCTTTAGAAAAGAAAGCAGCTAAGAGTTCCAGGGATGCCCAAGCTTGGATCTCAGGAAACGAGACCTCTCCTTGGTTCTGGGTGAAGGGACTCCTCACTATTTTTCAAACTGGTTTGAGAGGAAGACAAGAGTCCCAGTAAGAGTTAACTTACCGAGTTAATTTAGTAGCATGAAATGATACTGCTTTATCCTTCATAGAGTAGTAATAGAGACTTAAAAGAAGGGCTCCTAGGCCCACTTCCATAGGTACATAAAAGAAATATATCTGTATTGAGAACTTACCAATTGTGAAAAATGCTAATAATTTTTAAGTGGAGGCTTTAGAACTATTTAAAGAAATAATTTAAGTAGACTAAAAGTCTTCATTGATCGTAAATTTTGTTTTGTTCTGATGAAACCTTCTCCCCACCTAACAAAAGGAAACCATAGCATAGCCTGTAGTAGAATAAAAATTCAGTGAGGGTCTAATTCATTACACTGTGAGTTCAGCAGCTGCTTTTCCTTAATTCAGTTTTTTGAAAAATGTATCTCTTTACCCCAAATTCTAAACATTGCTGTCTCCTTAGTGCTCAGCAGTCAATATAAATAGTTGTTGAAAGATTGAACAAAACATAATTGAAGACGAATCTGGCAGAGAACCTGTGTGTGCTTTTAAATTAAACACACTTTAGAAGGCTTTTCCTGATACCTAGGAATTGCCTCCAGGAGGCAGTGTTGGTGACTGTCCAGTACTGCCATGTGTTGAGCTTGTTCTTTAGGATTCTCTCTGGGAGAAGACTCCTCTTACACTGAATGTCATAACTGCATAAGGACTTAACAGGCGCTTACTGAGCATCAGCAACCAGTCAGGCGAAATGTTAAGTACTGGGCACTAAGATGGAAATGCAGGGTTCTTGCCCTCGAGAGTTGATAGTTTAGTCGGCAGACAAAGATGGCAACATACACATACAATACAGAGAAACGAAGGCTTCATAGAGGAAAATACAGGCCTACGGAATGGGTTAGCCATTCTTGCAAACCATATGAAGCTCCACAAAAGAAGGGGCATTTGAAAGCTGAGAAATGACCAGGAGTTTGCAGGGTAGAAATGAAGAAGGCATTACAGCTAGTGACAAAATCTCTGATTTTGCTTCTAGAGATTCCTAATTTCAGTGTGCAGGGTAACAGGCCAATGTGTTTGTTTAGGTATATGGTAAAACACATAAATTGAAATATATTTGCAGGGAGGGAAAGTTGTTAAAGTTAGACTGTGCTTGTTTGATAGGGTGATATTTCAGGTACAGTGTAGCTTTTATTGTAGGGACCACAGTCATGTGTCAAGTAATTTACTTAAAATAGAATATGGACTCTCCTGCCACTCTTCCTTCAAACCTAAATATTTTATGGAGCCCTTCTTTTCCTTTCTCCATAACTTAACTATTACTTTTCATTATACTGACTGATGGAGAGACTTGATTCCTATAAAGTATGCTTTGGATTTCATAGTGTGCAGTGTACTGTATTTTAGGGTAGAAAGCATTAATTGTGAATGCTATACAAATAAATGTCATATATACAACTTCTAATATTTGAAATGGCAGAGACAGGAAGATAAAAGTTAATTCCTATGTTCCCCCAACCTTTCTTCCCTATGCAACTCTAAGGAAACATCTTAGACTGATAAAATTTGGTAACTCTTTCTGTATTAGAGGCAGAAGTTATCTAAATTTTTATTAGGGAAAAATTCAAACATACTAGAGACGTGGAAATAGTAGTAATAGTGGTATAGAATTCTCCCCCTCCCCCAGTTTCCATTATCTAGTGTCAACAACTAATAACACATAGTTAGCTTATTTTGTTAACCAGTTCCCTCCCCAACTTTCCTAACCATATCAGTACCACCCTCCCCATACATGCAGCTACCCCCATCTCCATTGGATTATTTGAAGCACATTTCAGAAACATTTTCTATCTAAATATTTTGGAATATATTTGTAAAAGATAAAGACTAAAAATGTATAACCAGAATACATTTATCACACCTAAAAATTAATGATTTCTTAGTTTCAGATTACCTAATGAGAGATCAAAAATCTGAGAATACTTTTGCAAGGCTGAATGCCTTCTCCACTTAAGAATAGGTAAGGTCACATATTTGACCTTTTCTTGGTGAGATGTAGGGGAAATGTACGATGATATAACTACCAAGTTACTGAAACATAGTGGCTAGTATTTGGTCAAATGCACTTGTTAGAAACATGGAATTCATTTTACCATGACCTACACCTGTAACTCTAATTTTAGTTAGACACTTAGTGTGTTATGGATACAGTGTAGAATTTTATATTTCAAAGAATCTCATCTATTATCATGGAATCTATGCCAGTTAATGTAATTAGTAGAATGTTGCTTAACTTGGAGCATTTGTCATACCAGTAAAACAAAACTTTCATGTTTGGAAGAAGAAAATTTTTAATTATAAGTTTTTCTGAAAATAGTCATAACAGTTTCATTTAGATTGCTTGCTTTAAATGAATGAGGCATTTCTATTCCTTGTTACCAAGATATTTTTCAGAGCTTAGCCCAAATAACTTTAATTTGAATATTATTTTATCATAGGGAATAATTGACATTACTTCTTTTTCTGAATAGTTTTCTAATTGAATAAGTTCTGTTGATTGAATCCCTGATGTTAAATTTGTCAGGGGGGAAAAACTGGGGACATTAAAGTGGGGAAAGGTATGTAATTAGCTTGAAATAAATTTTGCTATATACTAATCTTTGCTAGTTACCTATGTTACGATAAGATGAATTTTCTAAAACACTTACCGTGCTAGTTTTGCTTTGCATGAAAACATTCTAATAAATGAACAATTACTAATTTTGTTTCATAGATAAATGTATCTAAAAGAATTTTGGTGCTTGCCTTTGTTCTTAACAGTTTTAAAACTTGAGTTTCTGTTCCTTTCCTTCACCATGCTTCTTTCTATTTCTTAGAATGCCTGTATCCAAGCCACAAGATTTCCTGACAGTATTAATGGAAGTGAACCAACAACTCCTCAGGTCTGTTATTAATGTTATTTTTAAAAATACTAAGTCATTTCAGAGTTTGGCCAGCCTATATTAGTGTTAATATAGACCTTCCATTGAAGTAGTGATGCCCCACATTTGATAAGAGATATGTGGTAAGAATGCAGGTTTGTTGATGGTTTCTTGGAAAAAGTTTTAAATGAAAATTATTCAAGTATTATTCAAGTATTATACACCTGTCATGTGAAATCCCAGCATTACTCATTTAAGAAATTAAAAGAAGTGAAAAGAGAACTTTGGAAAAAAAAGGACTGTATAGTTGTAGAAGATTATGGAAGAGGTCATATTGAAAAAATGTTGAGTTGCTAATCTGGAAGGGGGATGTGAGAGAAATGGAATTTCTTTAAAGTTTGCTCTGATGCAGAGTATTTTACTACTAGAGAATTTAGGTCATCTTTGATTTTAAAAAGTTACTTGTAGAGTCAGGCTCAAGTGACATTCTTTCGACTCCTTCCAAAAAAGAAAGAAAATAATTCATTAAAAAAAAAAATAGCAGTGTCTGCAGTGAAATTTGTTTACCTTGGCTTTAGTGATGATTATTATCATTAACGTGGCTGTTCTCACAAATGTAGACAATTTATGAGCTAAATGGTTTCTGAACTAAATTATGTAGGCTAAACATTTTAAAGTGTTGTCTAGCAAATGTGTAAATTACAGCTTCCCAACTTGCTGAGTAGGTTCTGTGTGAACTGAAAAGCACTTTTTTCATGGGTCAGAAGTGGCTGGAAATGGAATCTCAATAAAGTGGTTCTTAAAGTTTTTGGACATGAGGGTCCCTCCTCTCCTTTAAGACCATTTCCACCACCTACCCCCAATATAAAGGGAAAACTCACATATTTTGGGGGGAAAAAGCTAAAGAAGTACAGGAAAATATAAAAATGAAAATAAAAACCATCTAAAGTCTTACCACTGAAAATCACTCTGTTAACTTTTGGTGTTTGTCCTTAATGACCTGGTTCTAAGAGTGTTTGTGTAAAAATACATACAAATTGAAAAGTATATTTAATTACTTTAATTCAAAATGAGTTCAAAATATACATATTACTTTATAACCTATTTTTTATATGTCTTAAATCTATAGTATGTCTTAAGCCTCCTTTCATATATTGTGATTTATATAATGTATCCTCTATTGGTGAACATTTGAGTTGTTCCCAGTTTTTACTATATAAACAGCCTGTGATAAATCTGTGCATATGAAGGGAATGGGGCACTTTCTCCCCTCTTACTTCTCCCACCTTGCCTAATATTATTATTACACCTCTAAAATCCACAAATGAAGCATTCTGGCTTGATTTTTTAAAGTTGTATACTAAAGAGAGTCTTTTGTTTTCCTGCAGTCTTTGCCTACTCTCCCCTGAGCATTTCATTCTGGCATCTTTTGAGACCTTGCTGTTGCACTAATGAAGATGTGTTTCCAGGAAACACCTGTTAAATACTGAACAAAATAATGCAGCTTAGAACAGTTTGTTTATATTATTTTTCACTGTTATTCAAAATAATGTGTTATTGTTCACAATGATGCTCTTGTGCATCACGATTCCTAACGTCAGACTTACTCATCTGTGCAGAGGGCTCTAGCTCAGACTTCTCAGCTGCCCACCATGACTTTGTAAAGCTTATTTTCACTGCCACTAGACAGAAAGGTAGAGTAGAGGTGCCTGTTGGTAGTCAGCTCTTCCTGGCATTCTCTTATTTGAACAAAATAGGCTCCCTGTGCTCTACTCTGCCTGTGCCCCAGCCCTGTCTTTTGTCAAGAAGAGTGATCAGGACTCAGTGCCTCCACAGAGACTCCAAATAAAGCCCACTTGATTTCACATTCCACAGTATATACCCCCGTCTTTGGCCCTGGGTGTATACTGGTGATCCAAATGGGCACTGTCTCCAGGGATATTGCAGTTTAGTGGACAGACCCTCAGAGCACACCTGTGAGGTCAGCTGGGAAAGTTTGGCTTCCTTCTGGTTCACAGATGTGCACGCTGAGTCACTGGAAGTGAGTTTGTGGGGCCTTTCCACTGCTCAATGACAGACCTGGGACCGAAACTCCCATGTCCTCAGTCTCCAGGTCCAGTGCTTTTTCAGAAAAAAGTGTATTATATAAAATGCCAGGAATAGAAATTGAACTCGTTGAGGCTTTTACTAGACCATTGCTGGTAATGGGGAATAATAGAAGTCTAAATGTGCATTTTCACCCCATGTTCTGGGTTTTGGTTACAGTCAGATGACGTGCAATCTACTGCTCAGAAGCTCCAGCTCCGGGTGCCTTCCATGGAGTCTTTGTTTCGAAGTCCACTAAAGGGGTCTCTATTCCGATCTGCTTCTAAAGAGTCTTTGGTGCGAACATCTTCCAGAGACTCTCTGAATCGACTTGACCTGGACTTTGCTGCCACCTTTGACCCATCCTCTGATATGGAGAGCGAGACCGAAGACTCACTAGGCAGTTTAGACAGTCTCAACAGAGAACAACTGGTTCAGTGGTTGCACAGAATGGAACGAAGGTTGAGTAGCTACAAAGGAAAGTGTTCTGAGGTAGGAGCCTGACTTTTTGGCCTGTACAAAAATCTCTTCCCCTACTTTGTACTTCATATTACTGTATGACTTTTACTCCTGAGTTGACTGGACCATCAGTTCCCTAGGCACATGGTGAATGGTGGGTAGTCTGTGGGCACATCTAGGAACAGAGGCCCACTGGCAAGATTCTTAGTAAAGTTTCAGAGCAGGTTGTTTGTGTAGCCCCCGATTCTCGCCTTCCATGCCCCTTCTCTTTCATGTTCCTTCTCTCCCAGGGCGTTTGGATGCCCAGGGTGGAATCCTATCTTTCTTCTTCCCACCCCCCTGTTTATCCTCTTAAGTGCTGGGGCCACAAAATGACCTCTTCTTCCAACTCATGTCCCATTATTACTGACCTGGTTATGTTTACGTAGCCTGTTTAGGTTCACTCTGATTGTACCTGTGTTGACACTTTGCCTCAGATGAATCTTTGCCCTTCTGCACCTGGAGCGTGACCCTCTGTTTGGTCTGCTAGAGGAAGAGGGGAGTGCTGTCCGCCTCCCTTTTGGTCTCTCCCTTGGGCTGGGTTGGGTTAGTTGCCCTCCAGTCCTACAGTTAAAACAGTTCTTCCTCAGGAAAGCTTTTCTGGAGCAAGTCGCCCATGGCTTTTTTTAGACAATGCGTAATGTTTCATAGTTTTAACAGTTCGTAAATTAGCATTGTAGTTCATTTTGATTAATGAATAATAAAGTTCAAAGCATATAAAGTCAGCTGTAACTTCTAGTTCCAATTATGGCTACAATATTGGTAGTTTTACCCTGTAGCCAAAACAACCAAAAAACACCCTAGATGAAATATCTGATACCTTTTTTAAAACTATAAAATACTGACAAAAAATTATTAGGCTATAATCTCTTGACTTGCTGACCCTCAGAGAGATGTAAACAGAGCATTAAAGCCATGCATCTCATGAGGCACTTGTAGGATCAGGCCCCTTTTTGCTTTAACATCTTATTAATTTTTATATCTATCAAAGTTAATAATGGTCTTGATTTTTTTTTTTTTGCTTATTTAGATTTTCATTACTTTCACTGGTTTATCCATGTCTTTTGAGTTTGAAGCTGGGGCAGCAATGTAATTAGTACTGAAGTGTGTAAGACACTGTGCATTTTATGTTCATAGTGCCACTTGATTTGGGGCCATTTCTGTGAAGTGGGTATTAATAATTAATGCTGTATTTTGTAAAATAGGGATTAGAGACTCAGACTTAATCATAGAGATTACATAACTTGCTTAAAGTCACAAAGGTAGTAATTGATAGACTGTGAATTTGGTTCTAGATCTTACTGGTTGTGTCCACTCTTCTGTACTACCTCAGGTGGATTCACACAGCTATTGGGGATACAAACAGCCCTTAGCCTTTGTCTCTACCTTTCCTTGCTACTGTAGGTGCCTGGGATGAAATAGTGGTATTCTGTAATCGTTGGGTTACTCTTCCATCCCTGTATCCTTCCCCCTTTTTGAGAACCACTTTCCTGTCTGTTAATAAGAATTCCTATCTTGAGGTAATGAGAAGGGGCAGATCCTGGACTTAGGCAGAATTTTACTTCTTTTATTACCTTGCTGGACTCACCTTCCATTGCTGCCTGCCTCTTGACTCAAGACATCAGTAGATGCATTTGACAGCACACAGCAGCCTTCTGAGGGAAATGGCAAGGCTCAGAATATGGGGGTGCTTCCTCCGAAAGCTGCAGCCTGTTTCTTTAGGGCCCAGTAGCACTTCTAAAGTAAGGTCCAAATAATTGATTGGAGCATGAGTAATGCTATATAATTTAAAGGTTTAAAAAGATTTGTTGGTCCATAATTTCATCAAGAGTTGCTAGAGTGTTTAAATATCCTATTTAGGTTAAATGGTTAGATGGCTCTTTATGACCTGAATTCCCAGTTTTCATCTATTGGTTATGAGTTCCTTTCCTCAGATTTTCACAGAGCCACAGTCTCAGGCCCTATAACCAGAGGACCATAGTTACATGGTCTGTTCCCAAAGAAAAAATCACCTGGAGAGCTTGTTTAAAACACACATTTCAGTACCCCAGTCCCCACTACCCAATTCTTACTCAGTTAGTTTGGGTGGTCCCAAGAATTTCTGTTCTAGCAAGTTCCCAGATGATGCTGTTGATGGTACTGGGGTGTGAGCCCAGTCTGAATAGCTACCAGCCTTTAGGCGAGCTGGCTCTAATCCCTACCTATGAATTAGGTACTGAAATTTAAAGAGGTATGTCTAAGGTGAAACGAAATAGAGATTTATTTATAGAGTCAACTTACATTTTGTTTTTTAGAAATATATTTGCCTGTTACTTAGTTTTGATTGTATATGCATCTAATTAGGTTGGATTATCTATAAAAATTCTTTTTTTAATTTTCATAATGAGGTACTTCAGCAGAGTTTAGGATAATTAATTTCATTTATTTAGGAATGACTAATGGTGACTTTTTCTTTATTAGCTTGTCACAGCTTATCAGACTCTTCAGAGAGAGAAAAAAAAGCTACAAGTAAGTGATTTATTGCCTGTGTTGATTCAAATGTATAATTTTAAAATTAGAAAGGATTTTACAGTAAGATAGTTCTAACCATCACTTATAATAATTCTCCATATGATCCAAGTATTTAACCTGTTTTACCATTGGTAGTTTTGATAATGAGAGTGCGTGAGAAATCCCAGAGATTTTACCTCTGGTAAGGATGGGCTTCCTTGAGTTCGGATCCCTGTAGTGTTGAAGAGGTTTGGATTTATGGCATGTTGACCTCTTTCAGTCATGTTTCTTAGTGTCCCAGTTTGCAGATTGCATCCTTGTTTTAGTGGTAAAGACATACACAACCTCCTAGGGTTTCCCTTTTAATTTTAAATAGTGCAGATCTCTGTTTCTATAATTCGCTCAGGGTCCAAACCCAAGCACACACTCTTCTTCTTCCTGAAGCTGCTGCTTGTAAAGCTCTTGGTGAAGTGTGTGGGGAGAAGTTACTATAGCTCTTCTGGGGGACCGACCTCAGCTTCACTATGTCATTTTGTTTGTGGCCGGAAGTTTCCCACCAGGTATCCAGGTGATAATTCACAAGTCAGAGCTAAGGAGAAGTAGCCACTGCTATTCAAACATTACTATCGGCTTGCGGGTTATTTATAAGATACAGTCTGTTTTTTACAGTAAAAGTTATTTAAAACAGCTTAGCATTTTGTCCCACTTGAAGACTCAAGTTACATAGCCAAAAAGTTATTTATAAAGTGAGTTTTGGTAACATTAATTTCCTCATGTACAATAATTTTAAATATTTAATCTGCTATAAATATTAATAATAATGGCTACAATAAGTACAACATTAAATTTTCAGCTTTGCTGTGGAATATAATCAGTTCAGAATGGCAACACCAGTTGTTTCTTGCTTATTCAGTGTTTTTTAATTGTCCATAACAAGTGTGAAAGTTGTTATTACGAATAGTTTTTGGTTTGTTTGATATTTTAAGCATGAGGTCTACCAAAATGGGGGATAATTCTGATTTAATCCATTGTATTATTTTCATGTCAGAAATTCATTCTCAAAAGATCATTTTATTCCTAAATCCTGTGGATTATTTGGTCTTTTATTTGTAGATGTGTGTAACCTACCACTAAGTGGCAGTAGAGAATTGTGTTTGCATGGTCCCAAATGCAGAGGGTATTGGAGATAAAATTTAATGGTTTGTGCTCTTTGTTACTTTTTTCATTAGTTTGTCAAGCTTTGAACCAACTCTTTTTTCTTTTTAAATCCAAGGGTATATTAAGTCAGAGTCAGGATAAAGCACTTCGGAGAATTGGAGAATTAAGAGAGGTAAGTTGTAGTGATTAGTACTTTGGGAGCAGTAGTTAAAATCTCTCATGTTTATCAGAATTTCTCTATCTGTTGGGATAGCTTCATACACACTTCATTAGATAAGGTAAAAACTAACTGCCCGACCTATAAGGCCAGGGATCAACTCTTACAGTTTTAATTTGTGTGGTTTCCCCAAGGTGTAAGTTATTGGTGGAATTAATGACCTAAGAATGTCTTATTTAGCAATAGAATATCATTTGGCTGCATGAACAGTGGGAACTTCCAAGGCTAAGCTGTCCTTTCTGTTAGGTGTTTCAGGCTTCTTTTTGTTTTTCCTAACCAATAGTCTTGGTGAAATAAAATAAAAGTTATGTTCACTGAAGTTTTTTGGGGGTGGTGGTGGTAATTTTTACAGAGAATTACTAGAGTTCAGGCAAATATTTATCATTTGGAGTCATGCTTTACTAATTTCTGCTTTTGTCCTGTCTTGAAAAGGATAGAAAATATTGGCTTATGTTGGTTAGAGAATAGCATTCTGTATCTGTGCTATATCGCTTTTCATAAACATTTTAAAATCTTTTAATTTTGAAATATAACAGACACAGAAAACATGCACAAAAAATCCATAGCATTCATGTACATGGGAAACACCACTGTAACTGCCAGCACATTGTAGGTCGCCGCCAGCCTCCCCGAGAGCCCCCGTGTCTCCAAGCCCAACTGCAGAGCCCCTTCTCCAAAAGTACTATGGTCCTGACTTTATTGTACTTCCTTATGTCTCTTTAAGGTTTTGTCACCTAAGTGTGCACCCCCAAATGCTTCAGTCATGCCAATGTAAACAAGTTTTTGATGTATCTTTTAAGTCTTCTTAAATCTGCACATCCCCTGCAGCCCTGTCTTTTTGTTGTGTTCATCTGAAGAACCTGAAGGTCAGAAATTAGTCATTGGCCTGTCCCAACATTATAAGCACAACAGTCTTAGAACAACAATACACATACTCCCATCATCAATTACTGTCACTGCAATTAGTTAAATACACTTTTATATGCTCTTCCAATTCTTCCACTATTAAAAAATCTTTTTCCATGTATATACTGTTAGATCATAAGCCATTACTTATATATTCTTTCCTTTTAACCATTGTGGCATATTTGTTCAACAAGTATTTAATGTTCACCCAAAAAAAGAGGATGCCCTGACTGTTATCCCTGACTTCCCCGTGTCTCTCCACCACTCCTCCCCCGACCCCACTCATGCCTTTCCGAGGGCTATACTACTGTAATGCTGTCTTTGAAGTCAACTAGAAATGTGGGGTCTTGGGCAGAAGAGGATGTCAGGTTTTGTTCCTTTTCAGTCACTTTATGTTACTAGAAAGAAAGTGCTTTTAGAGTTTTGCTAGAGGGACAAATAATATGGCACTTTTACGCAAAAGGTTTTCTATTAAATGAATACCTTTTCACTTAATATTTTTTTGCTTGTTGTCTTATGTTTTGGGAATAATGAAATGGACTAATCAGGGAGTAAGTATAGTCTATTTCTGTAAGAAATGCCCAGGTTTTTTACAGCTAATGATTGGTTTGTGTAGTCATGAGCAGGCATGATATGAAATTCATAGTGTAGGCTAGATGTTAGGCTTCAGGTTCTGAGGGTGTTTTAATGGTAGCAAAGCTGGAGATGCAGGAAAGCCTGTTTTTCTGTTGGGCTCAGGCCTTCTCCACTAGAGGTCCCTGACTGAGGGGGGTCTCTGCTCTGAAAATATGCTCCAGCAAACAGGTGATGAACTTCAGTCTGTCAGTGATAGGTAAGCACCCATGTGACACTCACTGCTGGCTTGTAACAAAGCTAGATCTCCTATGTAGTCTTAATCTAAATCATAGACCCAGCATTCCCAGGCATATAGGGGGTGAAGGGAAAGGCCTGTTTTACTAGCGGGCCCCAGCGCTATGCATCTCCTTGGTTGCAGGTATTGAGGGGTTTAGGCAACTAGGAGAGGCTTGGCCAAAAGGTGCACTCTGTAAGGACCTGTGGTAAGAAGCAGATGTGCGACCTTTCAGAGAAGGTGGGCTCTTTGAGTAACCTGAGTGCTGCCAGTCACATTTGTAACTCTGCCTCCCTTTTCTGGGAGCTGGTGAGAGCTTGAGAAGATGCAGAGGTAAGGGAACATAGAACTAAACTAAAGGGTAGTTTTTGCCCTGTGGTACAAATCCATACTTTTTTTTCCCTTGACTGAACTGTTTGCTTTATTTATTTATTATTATTATTTTTATTAAGGTATCATTGATATACAGTCTTATGCTCAGGTTTCACATGACAACATTGTGATTACTACATTCCCCCCCTATTAACAAGTCCTCACCACATACCCTATAATAGTTCCTGTCCATCAGCATAGTAAGATGTTTTAGAGTCACTACTTGTCTTCTCTGTGCTGTACTGCCTTCCTTGTGCCCCATCTTATATATGCTAATCATAATACCCCATAATCCCCTTACAAATCCATACTTTTATTCAGGAACTTTATCTTTTAGTTAGTTAAATTTAGAAAGTACTTAGCAGAGCCACAGATTGATGAGTTTTAGGTCTTTTTTATTATCTGCCTCCCTCTATTAGTCTCCTGTTGCTGCCTCAACAGATTACACTTAAAACAACACATTTATTATCTCAGATGTTTGACACAAGTCTCACTGGGTTAAAATCAGGGTGTCAATAGGACTGTGTTCCTTTCTGGAGGTTCTAGGGGGAGCATCTGTTTCTTTGCCATTTCTAGCTTCTAGAGGCTGCCACATCCCTTGGCTCATGGCCTCTTTCCTCCACCTGCAAAGCTGGCAGTGTTGCATCTCTGACCACTTTTGCCCAGGCACTTCTCCCTCTCTCTCTGAACTCAGTTGAGACGGTTCCCCGATTGTAAGGACACACGTGATTAAATTGGGCCCGCCCGGATAATCCAGCAGTAATCTCCCTGTCTCAAGGGCCTTAATTCAACCACATCTGTGCATCCTTGTAATATATTCTGGTTTGGGGTAGGCTGGAGAATCTTCGGGGGCCATTATCCAGCTCCCACACTGCCTCTAGTGAAGACTGTAATCACTGAAATGCCCAAGAGACAGCTAATAAGAGAAGGAAGAAAACAAGGGGTCTGGAGGTCATATAGTAAATTGCCGCTTGGTACATGTCTTTAACTGTTTTTGTAGTAGCTAAAATATATTTCTGGATATAACCCCTGGTTCCAGTTGCATAAAGATTTATTCAGTAATTTATATGTAAATACTAAATGGATAAGTGAGAGTTCCAGTTATTTTAAATTTTGTTCTGAAGAGAAAAATTTCCTTCAATTAAAAAATATAACCCATAAAACCATGATTACCATTTGAATAAACATTCAGAGTGACGTAAGTTGTAAAATGTTTTGTTTCTTTGGGATTAAAGTCTGAGTAGAAGTTATACACAGTTTCATTAGTACTTTCCTGATTTTGCCTGGCCAAAATTGAGTACATCTTGATTTTGCTATGTTAAGATAGTGAGAAAGTATTCTTTAGTATTTTATTTCTTCCCCTTGTGGTTATCAGTATGTGCTTGAACAGAATCTATGAACATCTCTCCTCATATTTTCTGGAGGACAAAATAACAGTTCTATATAGGCAAATACTATGTGTTTTTTTTTTTAACTTTTTTATTGAAATACAGTTTATATACAATATTATATTGGTTTCAGATGGACAACTTAGTGATTAATCAGTTATACATTATTAAATGCTTGCCATAATAAGTGTAGTTACCATCTATCACCAAAGATTTTACAATATTGGGAGGTGTATTCCCTATGCTATACTTATATCCCTGTGACTAAATTATTTTATAATTTGAAGTTTGTGCCTCTTTATCCCCTTCACCTATTTCATCCGCCCCCACCATGGTTACCAGCTGACTGTTCTTTTTGTTTATGAATTTCTTTCTGTTTTGTTTCTTTGTTTATATTATTTTTCTAGATTCCACATAGAAGTGAAACCATATGGTATTTGTCTTTCTCTGCCTGGCTCATATCACTTAGCATAATGCCCTCTAGGTCCATCCATGTTGATACAAATGGCAGGATTTCTTTTTTATGGCTTGAGTAATACTCCATTTTTATATATGTGTATCATACCATTTTGCCTGTTCATCAATTGGTGGACATTTAGGTCATTTCCATGTCTTGGCTATTGTAAATAATGCTGCAGTAAACATAGGGGTGCATAAAACTTCAAATTAATGATTTTGTTTTCTTTGGGCAGATTCCTAGAAGTGGAATTGCTGGGTCTAACAGTATTTTTATTTTTAGTTTTTTGAGAAACCTTCATACTATTTTCCATAGTGGCTGTACCAGTTTGCAATCCCACTAGCAGTGTCTGAGGGACAGCTAGTGTGACAACTTTTTTCCACATAGTCGCCAACACTTATTTCTTGTCTTTTGGATGGTAGCCAATCTGACTGGTGTGAGGTGCTATCTCATTGTGGTATTGATTTGCATTTCCCTGATGATGAGTGAGGTTGAGCATCTTTTCATGTGTCTGTTGGCCATGTATGTCTTCTTTGAATCAAATACTATGTCTTAAATCAGTATCTAGCATATTAGGTACTTTTTAAAGAATCTGATAAAGAAATAAAAAGGTAAGCAAAGACATTTCCAACAGATACCCTATAATTTTTTTTGCCTGATATTGAGTCTTATATCATGAACAGATATTAAACAGGAATTTAATACTATGAGGAAGAGGTAATTAAACTTTGCAAATTATGAGCTCATCTAAGTAGATAGGATTCTCTGATTCCCTTTTAAGGCCTGTTGAATGGGGAATAAATGAAGATACTGTCTTAGATGTTACCTCCTTTCTCTGTCCTTTGTCTGTGCATGACATGTACTTTTTCCAGGCTCACTCAGACATAATTTGTTATAAGCGATTGCTGTTCTCAAAGCTAACTTCAGGGAGGGAGAGTTCATCTTTTGCAGCTTGAAGTCACCTCTGAATGTAATGAGTAACATTGGGCTAAGATAAAAAATAGTGAAACAATTAAAGGTATTTGATACATTTCACCCATCAGAATTTCTCTCTAACAATATAATCAGCAAGACCTTGCAAAATTTAGGCACAAAAATGTTAATTGCAGGGTTTGCCAAAAATTGGAATCAGTCTAAATGGCCAAAAATAAAAGAATTATTGAGTTGGTTTTATTTAATAATATTACAGAACCATTTAGTATTGTGCTAGAAAGTTCAAATAGTCTAGATAAACACTGAAGGTAAGTCAACCAGAGTCCACTTCCACTTGCCAGAGATAGCCCTCAGCAGTAATTACCTGTATATTGTTTCACAAAGGTTTTGTTTATACAGTAATTTAAATAGTGTTTTAAAAGACTGTTTAACCACAGTGTTGATATTTTGCAACAATTACATTACACTCCAGTATCTTATTCTTGTGACTTGACGAGGGTGTAGTTTAAGGAGTTAGCTGGAGGGAGCATTATTGATTATATTCAGTGTCAGATAAGCAAAATTGTAAGTATTTTCTAAATCATTACTGATTTAAGCCTAAACTGGAAGTACAGTTTATTTAGATGTCCGAAAGTTACTTTTCTCAAATGTTTTAACAAAATAGTTTGGATGATTGAGCTTGATAAATAAACTGTCACATGATAGTAATCTTGAACATATTTTTTCATCTCCAAGTGGCTAACATTCAGGGGTTTGTTTGCCCAGTAAGATAGTGAATTTAAAGTTCAATTTTGGATGGAATCAGTACTGGTGTCACTTTTTTTTTTTAAGAGGCTTTGTTGAGTTGCTGGAATGTTTTTAAAAAAGGGGGGAAAAAAGTGACCAGAATGGTGAAGGGACTTAAAATCACATCCTTTTGGGGTGATTGAGAAAGCTGGGGATGTGTTTCATGAGAACACCAAGGAACATTGTCATTTTTCAATAAATATATATTATACCAGACCTGCTATGTACCTGGATTCTTATATCTTTATTTATGCACATATGGAACATTCTAGATAAGAATACGTAAGAGTGGGTAAGACAAAATCCATGACCTAATGAAGCTAATTTTCAGGGTAAGACATACATACATACTTACATGCATACATATGTAACAGACTATCAGGTAGTAAATAGTTCTATTAGGAAAAAATTAAGCAAGCATAAAGGGGTGAAGGTTGAGTGAGGCCTTAGAGAGAGTGGGCATGGACTGACTCCTTAGAAGAATGGATTACAGAGGGTAAGAGTGGAAGCAGTTAGCAGTCTCTTGCAGCAGTAGCAGTGGTAGTATGGAGGTGGTGCAATGGTCAGATCTACCCACTTGGAAGGCAGTGCCAGTATGATTTGTTGATGATTGGACATGGGGGAAAAGAGGAGTCAGTGTTGACTCCAGGGTTTTTGGCTTGACTGATAGTGAATGGTGGTATCATTTGCTGAGATGGGGAGTAGTGTGAGAAGATTAGGTTTATTGGGAGAAAACATCAGGTTTTTGCCAGGCTCCAGAGTTTGAAGTGGTGTCGTATGGAAGGAAGATAAGATTGGTTCTTAGTGACCACAGGGTCTGTCTAATCAGAGGAACTTTTTAAGGTGGGAAGTGACCTCAGATCTCAGGGTCCAGTTCTGGAGCTAGTGAAATCCTTATAATGGAGGTGTTGGACAGTCGACTAGCCAGCCTGTGGGCTCTAGTCAGAATATAAGTAGGCAGTTCGTAGTTCCTGTGTAACAATAGCTTTTATTAACAGCAAAGTGAAAAAACTACCTGGCTAGCTCAGTCGGTAGAGCATGAGACTCTTATTAACAGCAGAGTGTTATTGGTAGAATTGTGTAAGGTAGCAAGAGAAGTGCACATGAGTAGGAGATGCTGCCGTTATGTCTAAGGACTTCTTATCCAGATGATTCAAAACCTGAAAACTGTAGTGTAAGTTGAGGAGTTGTGAGCTGTTAGGTATGCTGTATGACAGAGTCTAGTATGGTAGGGTATAGTAATTAGAAGAGACAAATTTTAAAGTAACCAAAAGACTGCAGTGCTGTAAAGGAGGTGTGCAGCTGTCCAGACTAAAGAATTAGCCTGTGCGAAGTCAGGGGAGAGTGCTCTGCAGACTTGAAGATTTCAGGACTGAAAAATTACCTTCCCGTTCCTTCCTGAAATGGGAGAAAGGAAAATTGTCATAGAGCTGCTAACTTTTATTTTTTCAAGAAAGGACATCAAGGATAAAGAACCAGATTCTTTTGTTGTCATTATTTCATGAAAGAAAGGTTTTTAATAACAAAAAAATTAGGAAGGATGTATTCTCAGAATGAAGTACAGTTGTTTAAATGAAAGAAATTTAGCTCTAAGAAGAGCACTATACATTTGCCTTTCTGTTTCTTATTTCCCCATGGATCAGTGCCAGCTTCATTCTGGACATGTCCTGATTCGAAGACCAGCATTGGGAAACTACTGCTATTGGGGAAAGGCAAGCCAGGAGGTTTAGTGAGAGGAACAGTAAATAGTGTGCTTAGAGATTTAGGGCAGAGTAGGTGTGAGGGAGAACAGAGGACAGTTAGTGCCTGTGTTTGAGAGTTAGTAAGTTTGACACAATGCAAGAAGAGGGCATTGCTTGTGAGTCCTTGAAAACACTGAGGAAATTTTTCTAGTGAATGTATAAGTGGTACAGTAAACCAGAGGAAGACTTGAGGTAAGAATTCTCTCTAGAAGGTTGCTTAGGGAAATGAATCACCGAAAATTACAGAGATCTGAACTGCGGTTATTGATGTGGGAAAGATAGGACCAAAACATTGTGAAGAAAATAATAGAAGAAATGGATTATATGCAGGAATCACAGAGAGAACTAAAGTGAGCTCAGGTAATTAGGAATCCCAAAAAAGTAGAGGGGTTGGTTAGGATGTCTAATCTGTTCCCGATGGTAATCTCTAGCATTCTGGTGGCATGTGAGGAAGAACGGAATCTGAGGGCACAGGATTGAGCCCAGAGGATTAGATGCTGATATTCTCCATGAAGGACATAAAAGAGACTTTAAGAGATAAAAATGTAGACAGGAGCCCTCAAGCCACAGAAATCAGTCACCTCTGTTGAGAGGTAATTGTTGGTGACGGTACACAAGAGAGGTAAAAGATCACTGGATTTAGTTAGAAAAGTTCATTGGTGGCCTTAACATAGCATTTAAGTAATTTCAGAAACTTGAAATTTTACCATTTGATGATCAACTGGCTCAGCCTTTTCATTTTACAGATGAGGAAGCTTCTGGTTTTGGGCTATCGATCGCTTTCATATATTGGGAAGAGGAAGGCTCTATTGGCTGTTTGGTATATAACAGTTTAGTCTTAGATCAAGAGAATATAAAGCAGCCCAAATAGTAAGATGTCTAAAAGTAGGGTGAAACTTCACTTTTATCTTAAGTGATTATTATTATTTTTTTATCATCTCCACATTGATATCAATTCAGCAGTTACTACAGTTCTAAAAATATACTCTCTTTTTGGAGCTTCATATTCTTTAAGGAACAAAGTTATTTGTTGGGGTAAATACTAATGTTTTAAAACCTTGTTTCTCTAATTACTGTTGCTGATACCTTAAGAGAAATGTACATCTGGATTGATCATCTTTTATACTTTGAAAACTTCAAATTTGTATTTTTTTGTTATATACTGAAAATTACTTATAAAACCCTTTGGATTTTAGGAGCTTCAGATGGATCAGCAAGCAAAAAAACATCTCCAAGAGGAGTTTGATGCATCCTTAGAAGAAAAAGATCAGTATATTAGTGTCCTCCAGACTCAGGTAAAAGGGTAAAAGAGAAAGTATTTTGGAATTTTTGGATAAAGAATACAAAGGGGTTTTGATATGATACCTAATAGGTTCCAGATATTTTAAAAACATGGCCTGATTTTTTAAAACTCTCTGCTTTTCCACAACTAACTTTATTATTTATTTTTAAATTTTTTATTAAGGTATTATTGATATACACTCTTATGAAGGTTTCACATGAAAAAACAATTGGTTACTACATTTACCCATATTATCAAATCCCCACTCATTCCCCAATTCAGTCACTGTCCATCAGTGTAGTATGATGACACAGATTCACTGTTTGCCTTCTCTGTGCTACATTGTTTTCCCCATGACCCCCCACACCATGTGTACTAAACATAATACCCCACAATCCCCTTCTCCCTCCCTCCCCACCCGCCCTCCCACACCCCTCCCCTTTGGTAACCACTAGTTCCTTCTTGGAATCTGAGAGTTTGCTGCTATTTTGTTCCTTCAGTTTTGCTTCGTTGTTATATTCCACAAATGAGGGAAATCATCTGGCACTTGTCTTTCTCCGCCTGGCTTATTTCACTGAGCATAATATCCTCCAGCTCCATCCATTCCACAACTAACTTTAAAGATAATTATTTTATTTATTGTGTCTTTTGGCAATTGTATATACCTTACCTATAACTGCAACAAGTTATAACCATATAACTAGGATATCATTGAAAATAGGAAATACAAAAATCAACTTCATTGGGAGTAAACTATTTTGATTTTTACCCCTGTTATAAGCAAAAGGATTATCTCTTACTCTATCCTCTCCCCATTTTAAAAGAAAATACTACTGCCATAATTTCTGTTGGGTTTTTGTCTAGGCTTCTCTCATTTTTTTTTTTTGTTTGTTTTTTTTAGGTTTCTCTGCTGAAGCAACGATTAAGAAATGGTCCGATGAATGCTGATTTACCGAAACCTTTCCCTCAGGTGGAACCACAGGCTGAAGGTGTCACTAAAGAGAACACAGAGAGTGGTGTAGAGCCAGCAGGTAAGCTTGGTCTTGTTGAAAGGTTAACTTAAAAACCAGAGGAAAGTGTGGAGAGATCCCAGGGTGTGATGTGGGCTGAGGAAGAAGTAAAGTGTCCTTGATCCTCATTGTTCCAGGAAGATGCAAGGGGAGTTGTTCTTTTGGTTCTTTGTTGTTATTCAGGAGAAAGTAACAAATTGTTTTCATACCTGAAAGTCTGTGAAGAGCAGCACATTTCTTTTGTAATTACAATCCATTACATTACACCCTATTATTGATGGCAGTTAGATTTCCTATAAACAGGTCAGCTCTGCTCAAGATTAGTGAATGTGCTACTTGCCATTGGTTAGCCATTGTAGCTTCTAAGTAATATTGTTTACATATTTCTACATTCAGAGATGCCTGTATTTGCCCAGTTATTTGCTTTCTACTTGGAAAAGAAAGGATAAATTTTGTCTTAAAATCCAATTACAGCTCTCCCTACTCTTTGAGGCTTTGGGGTACACATTCAGCAAAAATCCTACTTTTTATTTACTAGCTCTTTCTCTCAAAGGTGTTTGTGATAAACCTTTAGTCTAGCCAGAGCCAGAGCAAGGTGCTAAGCAGCTCTCTGAGCAGCCAACCTATAAAGAGTGTGAAAACTTCACTCGACGTGTGAGGTAGAGATAGCTGCACCTATCAGAGCTCCTCTCTGGCTGAGATTCAAGTGCAGTTAAAGGAATCCTCTGTTAATCCTTTTGGGATGGCTGTTCAGACATGGGCCACTCTTGAATAACAAAAGGTAGCCCTCACAATGTCTTGTAAGGAGGATGGATTCAGCTAATGTTACGCAGCTACTGGGTATTGTCATTTGAGGTGAAGTTGAAGCACAGAAGAGATGAACGCACTACTCAGCGTCTTCAGATACAGATCCTATGTAGAGCAGAAGAGTAGAGGTTTGGAAGAGTGCCCTCTATCTGTGTCTGGCTCAGGGTATAGCAGTGTTGGGATAAGGATGCGGTCCTATGTCAGCAGAGGGACTGGTCCCAGAGGGCCTTACTTTCTTTACTGACTTGCCCTGCTAATGCTGCTTTACTGTGAATAGTGGCAGATGGAGCTTCTGCTAAAACACTGGAAATCCTTCAACAAAGAGTTAAGCGTCAAGAGAGTCTCCTGCAGCGTTGCAAGGAAACAATTCAGTCACATAAGGAGCAGAGTACACTGTTAACCAGTGAGAAAGAAGCCTTGCAAGAACAACTAGATGAAAGGCTTCAAGAATTGGAAAAGATGAAGGTAAAAGAGCACATGAGTTCGGTTAATGCAGCCCTTACCCAGGAGCCCTACCACGGGCCCAGTGTGGCCAGCTCACCTCTGCAGGCAGCGTGCAGAGGCTGCCCACCGGCCAGGGCAGCCAAGCACTGACTGCCCCTTGGAGAGGCCTTGTGTACTTGTCTCCTACCGGAGTACGAGACACATCCAAGCTGATCAAATGTTTAGCATTCTCGTGTGAGAAGCTTTATTAGAGATGGAAATGAACTTTTAAAATTTTTTTAGGAGCTTCATATGGCTGAGAAGACTAAACTTATCACTCAGTTGCGTGATGCAAAGAACTTAATTGAACAGCTTGAACAAGATAAGGTAAAACAACACAACTTACAATACCAAAGTTTGTCAGGAACCCAAAATTCACCTTTGGAAGTAGTTTGAAGCATTCAGACTTAATGTTTTCCATAATTTTCACAGCTGCTTCCATGAAAAATCCTTGTTTTGGTTTCTAGATTTTCTAGATTTATGTAACTATTAGCATTAGTTTTGTATCATGTGAAGGAAGCTGATTCTCTGTGATTTCTTGATCCCAGTCAACACTTTGATTTACTGATTAGAATAACTTGCAAAAGAAATCTTTTATAGTTTATAGTACATAACTACATTTTTATATGTTTTTAGTACATAACTACTTCTCAGAAAAATTAAATTATTTACAGTTAAGGCATTACTAAATGAATGATTTAAATATTGTCTTTCAAATATAATGGAAGTAGATTAATCTCTCAGATTGCCTAAAAAGTAAAGAAGTAGTAATGTATATATTAGGATAAATAGAAATTTCTGCAAATGAATTTTGGAATGTATAGTTGAATCTGGCAGTTTAGAATTGGAGCAGGAACTATTACTGTGGCAGAAATACAACCGAAAAATTCATGAGCAAACAGTTTGGACCTCAGTCTTTCAGCCCCGAATTTTGGAGTCTTTTTTTTTTTTATAGCATCTCCAGTTAGCTCTACACCATCCATCATTTTCCTTAGTGTGCTACTTCAGGCTACAGTACTTTAAGTGGCCATGTAGTTAAGAACATGTCAGAGCTGTTCTGCTTTTGAAATGTATTGGCCAGTCTTTTCATTATATAATACTTTTGCTAGACTCTACTTCATAAACTCATTGAAGGCCCACTTTTAAAAATTTTTAGTTAAGGTATCATTGATATACAGTCTTTTGAAGGTTTCACATGAGCAACATAGTGGTTTCAACATTCACCTATATTATCAGGTCCCCTCCCATTCCATTGTAATCACTGTCCATCAGCATAGTAAGATGCTATAGAGTCATTACTTGTCTTCTCCATGCTATACTGGAAGGCCCACTTAAAAAAAAATCTTGTTATTATGAAAAACTTAAAACATTTACAAAAGTACAAAGATTTCTGTGACCCCTTCACCCGGCTTCCACAGTTAAAAATCTCACGGTTGATCTTGGGTCATCTGTACATTTCCAATCCCCATTATCCTCAACTGAGGATTTACTTTGTTTTAGAGCAAATCCAAGAAATCTTCTTTCTTCTAAAAGTATTTTAATGTATCTTCAAAATAAAGGACTCTCTGTACTTCTATAGAAATATAACCATATTATCATGATCACATCTAAAAATGTAAAATTAATTCTTTAATATAATCAACTATCTAGTTAGTTTCAGATTTCCCTCTTTGTCCCATATCATACATTTTTCTTTGCATTTTTGTGGCTCAAGATCCAAATAAGGTTCTTTCATGGCAATTGGTTGATATGACTCTTAAGACTTGTTTTAATCTATCAGTTCCATTGCCCTCTCTCTGTCTCTATTTTTTGTTGTTGTAATTTGGTTTTTGAAGAAACTAAAGGCCCATGGTTTTATTTTGGAATTTTGTTATAATTATGCTCCATTTATTTAGCTTTTATCCATCCATTAATATTAGCAACTGGAAGAGTCACACCCTAAAGCAAGGGCTGACAAACCTGGGAAGTAAGGTAATAGTATTCTTAACATCATGAAATAATTGTCATAAAGTCTTAGTTTTTAATTAAGAGACACTTTGAACTACCCATTTTTTGTTAGTTGGAAATGACTGATTTAATATATCCTATTTGATTAGCTTTTTCCCCTAGTGACTTCATTTCTTGTGTAGTTATTCAGCGAGTAGGAAGACAGTAGCAATTAGCAAATTGGAGGAATGGGGGTGCCTCATATACAATAGTAAGGAGCAGTGGTGGGACCAGAAGCTGTCACAAGAGGAAAGGAGAGCTGTCTCACTGTCTCGGTCCATCCAGGGTGACAACAGTAACCTTATACTCTCCACAGGCTCCAAGGCACTCTCTTTGTTACAGCTCTGAGCCAAGCACAAGAGGCTGCATTTTCTTCATTATAAACTGCTTACTAAAACAGGGCAAACTATAGCAAGCATTTATACAAAGACTATAAAATAAATATTTTAACTAAAATGTGTTAATACTTAAAAGGTTAAACTTACTATTAAAGTAACTTTTTAAATTAAAAATACCCTGATACAGCAGGTAACTGGCATGATTGTAGTGCATAGTGCAGAGCATAGACTTAATTTGTTAAGTCCTGAAATAACTCTGTGGTCGCTTAGTAAGAAATACTGTATTTTCTGCCTTTTAAAGTAAGTTTGATATGTGCTATTGATGATGCAGGTGTGTTATGCAAAATGAATGCTTTAGAGTCTGCTCTTCTGTTTAGGGGATGGTAATAGCAGAGACAAAAAGGCAGATGCATGAAACCCTGGAAATGAAAGAAGAAGAAATTGCTCAGCTTTGTAGTCGCATCAAACAGATGACTACTCAGGGAGAGGAGTTACGAGAACAGAAGGAAAAGTCTGAACGAGCTGGTGAGAATTCAAGGGGTACACGTGATTTATGTTAGAACTCAAAAGTCATATAAAGTGCTTGACCGACCAGCATTTAGAAAATTAGTTAGCTATTGATGAAAGTTTGGTTGACGGAAGAGACTGTGCAAGACACTGCCTGCACTGTTCCTTAGAGAGGCAGGGATTGGTAAACTATGACCTGTGGATGAAATCCATCCCATGTATGGCCTGTTTATACCAGCCTCTCCAGCTAAGGAAGGTTTTTACATTTTTAGATAATTGATGAAAAAGAAGAATATGTGGCAGAGGCCATACATGGTGTGTAAAGCCAGGAATATTTACTATCTGGCCCTTCACAGAAGTACTTGCTGAGCACTGCCATAGTGAATGAAAATTCAGGTTTACGGTTTTGGAACTCCCCCAGAAGGCACAGCACAGTACACACTAAATAACCACTGCTTTATGATGCTCTAGGGTAAACACAAAGTGCAAGATGTAGTCTTCTTTTTAAGGGAATAATGAACCATTTGGGGTTACATATAATTAGTATGTTTTGACACAGTAAATGCCGGGCTGTAAAATCTTAGAGGCCTGCGTAGTGTCAAAAGGGTACAATATGGAGTAGTAGTAGGACAGAAAGGACCACCAGCATAAGGAATCTAGCACAAACAGGTACCTGCGGGCTGGCCTCAAATGAGAGTAGAATGGGCCTAACCAGTGAGACGGGCACATGGTTCAGGCGCTGTGTGACCCCAAAAAGTGGTCCTGGTGGGTGTGTGAAGCCACTGGAAGTGTTCTTGCTGAGATGGGAAAGGAAGACAGACTGTGAAAGAAATGACAATTAAATCGTAGAAGGTGAGTAGCTGATTTAGACTTTGGTCTTCTAGGTAACGGGAAACCAGTGACAAGGAAGCCTAAAGTAAAGGGAGCTAGTGTTTTATGTAGAAAAGAGATGAGGTGGGAAGTCAAACTTAGAAGCAAAGGCAGAAATCCAGGTGTGAGGGCCTGAGCACTGTGGCCACCTTGTCCAGGAGAGTGGCTCTGGAAGGAGAGGAAGAGCAGAATCTGCAGGTTTGATATCGCACTGCCTTGGAGGGGCAGAAGAAAAGTGGGCATCTAAGGCGACTGCAGGGGTGTAAGCTTAGGAGATAGAGTGAACAGTGTGAAGTCAGAAAGGAGTCCTCAGTGGCCGAGTTGAGGAGTGGCGTGGTGATGGGTCTGCTTAGGCACCTTCCCAATGAAATCAGCATGTTGGGATTTCAAAATAAGAAAGTGCAACATCTTTTGGGAGTCACAAGCCTAAGCTTGAAGCCTATGGTTACATCCTCAAGAGGCTGATTTCTCCAAAGAGTATACTCTGCCGTAGGAATAGTAACGGTGGTGGCTGCAGCTCCCGTAGGCACTGGTGTGTGTGCATGCACTGCCCAGCTGCTTCTATGCCCATAGCCACCATTTCATCATTCTCTGCACAGCTCTGTTATAAATGCTTTACTTGTATTTCCTTGTGTGTATATTTGTATTTAATCCTTACAGTTTCTTTTTTTTTATAATTTATTTTGGTATCATTAATCTACAATTACATGTGCAATATTATGGTTATTAAACTACCCCCTTCATCAGGTCCCCCCCCCACCAACCCCATTACAGTCACTGTCTCAGCGTAGTGAGATGCTATAGAATCACTACTTGTCTTCTCTGAGTTGTACAGCCCTCCCCATGCCCCCCCAACATTACATCTGCTAATCGTATTGCCCCTTTTTCCCTCTTTTCCCTCCCTTCCCACCCATCTTCCCCAGTCCCTTTCCCTTTGGTAACTATTAGTCCGTTCTTGGGTTCTGTAATCCTTACAATTTCTGTGAAACAGGTACTATTATTATCCTCATGTTACAAGTAAAAAAACCGAAGAACATAGACATTAATTAACTTGCCTCCATTCATGCATGGAGACTATGTATTTGGTCTGGATTTGAATCTGGGCATTTTGAGTCCAGAGTCTATGCTCTTAACCATAGAAATCTTGAGTTTGGCAGAGAGAAATAAAATAGAGAAAAAAGTTACCCAAAACCAGGAATGGTGGATATTTATTCTTTTGGAAGGAATAAAAGAGGCATGTCTGGAAGTAGGGGAGATAGGATTAAGACTTTAAAAAAGACCTTTGAATTTGGCGGGGATTAGATTCCCAGGACAGTTTCAGAAATGATTTCGGAAACTAGATTGTAACGTCTAAGCGGGGGGGAGTGGGTTTGAATGGGAGAGGTAGTTGATTGACACCAAATGTGCTCAAAAATATTTCCCTATCTCTTTGCAGTTGTTTTATTGATGCATGGTTAGGGAATTTAATTACTGAGTTTGTTTTCATCAACCTAATAAAATGTCCCTCAGAGAGCATGAATAGACAGCATCTCAGAACATAATCCCTGCAGACTTCCCTGGAAGAGTTGGAGCACTGACATTGTTCAACAGGTGTGCTTGCTTGTTCAACACGAGAACGTGATGCATAGTCTCAGCTTCTCCCATCAAACCTTTCCATTCTTAGCACTGTTTTTGTTGACTACTGGAGCCAGTCAAGAGAAAATAATGCTAGCTAGGGGATTACAACTTTTTAAAATTGGGGTGTATCTTGGGAGGAGTAGGAACCCCTGACTAAATGCCAAGTTGAAAGGATAAATGATGGAAAGGTAGGCAAAATAATTAATTCACATGTAGGATAAGGTTTTCCCAGGCTACTGTTGCAGAGCCTTCCTTCTCTTGCTTCTCCAAAACACAGAAGTATTTTTTCCTTAAATGTGATTTTCATAAAACTAAAGTTTTATAAATATTTAATAGCCTATAATGTAAGAAACTTCTCTGTTAATAGTCCTGTAAAAATATTGAAATTAAAAAATACTTAGAATTACTACTTAAAGTTGTTTAATAGACACATTTATTTTGGGAAGTCTTTGGGTCACACAGAGTGCTTTTATAGGTATTTTTTAACCTGTGTTTGTAGTTGCCATTATTGAGGGCTGGGACAGAAAGTTGTAACACAGAGATTGATTAAATCTAATGAAAGCTAACTTTGCACACCAATTGCATTTCATCTCGTGGTCTTAGTTGAGGCTGAGTAGTTTGTTCAAATATAAAATGCATATGCCAATTAATAGAAAAATTCCAATTTAGTGCTTAGAGGAAGAACAGATCTTTGTAAAGAAAGTAGAGTTTCCATAAATAGCCAGTGAACATCACTTGGCTCTTGAGGCATTCTATTGCTCTGTTAAATATTTGTCTTACTCTTGCTTAGATTTGAAATTCAAAGGCTAAACACATAAGAGCTGGCCATGTGAAAGAAACATGAACATCATTAAAGCTGGCAGTTGTTAGGATTTTTAAAAGTAAATGTGTCTATGTAAAATAATTGTTAAAGAATAAAAACTCTCCTAGTGCATTTTCAACTGTAAAAAACAACTCTGATATATTCAATAATTCTTGACATGTGGCTGTTCATAGACAAATAGCTAATTTCTTGGGCTTGCTTATTCTGGAGGCAAAATAAGATCAGGTGCATTCCCCACTACTTTTCTTGGAAAACAATCTGTTGCACTGCCTCTCTTAGTTTTTCCAGCTATAATGCATCCTATATGTTGGAAGATAAAGGACATCTGAATGTCTCTGGTTTTATAAAGGACAATTCTAGCATAAAATACTGAGACAATTGAATATGGTGACAACCTGCAGTACTTTATCTATTCTTTAGTGGAACGTTAGGCATGTTTTTTGAAATACAATATTATAGCACTCTTGTTTGGTTAAAATGATTGATTTTAGTAGATAAAGAAAACCAAAAATAATGTATTTGTTGCAAGCATTTTGCTACAACTATTAGTATTCCTTTCTTACTTAAGAACAGGTCATCAAGTAACCAGATTTTAAATCTGGAGCAGTCTGGTGATGCCGCTTAAGTGTGCAGTATGCTGTGTCTTAGGTGATAGGTATCATTACCAATTGCCTAGAGTATTACCTCTTCAATGTGGCACCAGGGAGGAATTTTAATGCTACTAAGGTTTACACTGGGTTTTGGCTCTTCTGTATGTATGCATGTGTATGTTTTAACCTTGGTGGGAGGGGGTGGGGTATTGGCTGGTTATTAGTACAGCATATCACCCCCAAAATTTGGAAAATAGAGAAAATGAAAGCACATCACTGTTGTTTCAGTACTCTAATTTATCCTTGTCTCCAGCCCTTATTTTTATATTGCCCTCATGATACTGTGCATGTGGTTCTGTATGCCATTTTCTTGTCTGACATATTCTTAAGTGCTTTTACTCATTGCTGAAGTACTAACATTTTAACGGCTGAGTCAGAATGCATGTACACCATTTACTTAGCCGTCTCCCTACTGAGCAAATGTAGATTATTTTGTGTTTGCTATTATGACCAATACTCTTAACAACTTTGTGATACGGCTTATTCCATCTTTGAATTTTTCTTAGGATAACTTCTTACCCATAGACTTTTAGTCTTTTTTGGTTAGTTACCTTTAAATGATTAAAATATAGCCATTACAAAAATAAGAACCCACACCCCAGTGTTAACCCTCACCCTCCATTAAAATTTTCTTGCCTGCAGTTATGCAGAATGAATAGAATATTCTGTATGGATTAGGGAAGTGTCCAGAGTACACTACCTTTGTAAACCCAATTTCCTTTTCATGTACCCTGTGTTTGCTGACGTTATGTGTTTTGTATGATTGGTTGCATTTAAAAACTTAGATTAACTCATAACATTCTTTGCTTTTTAATTGCCGTGTTGTATTTGTGCAGGAAACAAGTCTTTTATTCATTTGCATGGTATAAGCCTGATAGACAAAAGACATTCAGTGGAACATTTATTTGCATTGGAAGGACCCTTTAAAAGAGAGTTCACGTATTTAAATAATGTGTAAGATTTATGCATATACATAACAAAAATTACATGTGTATTTAAGTGCTTTGTTAGTTGCTGATATTTTATGTAACAGTTTTCTTGGAGTCTTAAGTCTCACAAAACATCTTATTTTTGTGCATCCACACATGCCAATAAGTGAATCATGGTGCCTTTCCCAAGCCTTGTATGAACAGGACTGGGGTAAGGGCTCTTTTTTTTTCTTAACATGGGTACTTAGAATAAGCTTTACAAGGAAAATTCCATGTTTCTCAGGCAAAAAGTATGAATTAAAGTAGAATTTAAGTTTGCCATGTTAGGTAAGTAATATGTACATATTTTGGGACAATGAATACCTGATGGAAAATTTATTACTTTAAGTGGAATTAGATTTTCATTCGTTATAGGCTATTAATTGTCATGTATTTTTAGGTGCTTAACACATTTCTGCAGGAGCAGCTGTGCACCATTAGATAGTCATCATCACTGTGCTCTTAATTATGTCCCCAGCAGTGTCACTTTACTGGAAGATGTCAGCACTGGAAGAAGAGCACATTTCTTTGCTACAGAATATTTTCAACGTAATTAAATTTGCTTAGCTTTAGCCTAATATTTCTCAAGATCACCCTGTTGTCTTCAGGGTGTATAATAGAGAAATTTTCATGGTTAACGTGAGGAAAGGAGCACGTGGAAATTTGGATACATCTGTAGAAGTTTTAAAGGTCCAAATATTGTCTCTAGAATGAATCTTGTTATGTGTTTTTGGCTTGGAAAGCAGATTTCCATTGCAAAGGTGATATTTAATTTCTGAAGGCCCCAGTTTATATATAAACATTGTATTGTCTCTTTTGTGCCACTCAGTGGTAGTATTACTTTTCATTTATGTAAACTCTATAGACAAGTGGTTTTCAAACATTTTGTTCTCGGACCTCTTATACACTCATTAAAACATATGAGGATTCTAAAAAGTTTTTGTTTACGTGGGTTACATTTAGTGATATTTGTTGTATTAGAATTAAAACTAAGAAATTAAAAATTTTTTGTTTAGTTCATTTTAAAATAGCAGTTATAAACCTGTCATATGTTAGTTTTAAATATTTTTGTGAAAATTAACTATATTTTCCAAAACAAAATTTAGTGTGAAGAGTGGCCTTGTTTTACATTTTTACTTATTTCATTGTTTGGCCTAATAGAAGACAGTTGGATTTTCATGTCTGTTTCTGCATTCATTTTGTTGTGATATGTTATTTTGGTTGAAATACATGAGGCAAATGTGCCCTCATACAGGTATGTATTTGCAAAAGAGAGGATCTCATAGACCCTCAGAAAGGGTCTTAGGACTCTAGGATTTTTGGAGCACCTTTGAAAACTACTGCTGTAGACTTTTACTTTTATTTGCAAAGAGGCTTGATTGGGTGGGAATTCTGATAAAATTCTTTTTGCTGCTTTTTCTGTTAATTGCATCTTACTCATTTTGTAGTACTACTTGTGGTTTTTGTTTAATACCACATGCATTTCAACAGCTGTTTTGGAGGGATTAAGACATAGGTACTGGCTTACTCATTCTGGATGTTATTAATCAGCTTCTTAGGCTCAACAGTTAATCTAGAGGTTGGCAGCCTTTCCACACTTCTGCATTTTTGTTTATTCCCCACAATGGAAGTAGAAGTGGGTCTCATTATCATTATAGTAAACTGTCCTCTGGGACAGTGGGACAAAACAGTAATGCTCCCTGGGAGCTCAGAGTGCTGGCGTTTGTTGTTATGAATGGTAGGGACATAGAGATGATGGGGGAAGGTGGTGAAGTGGCAAGAGCGATACCACATTCTTGCTGGCTTCCCTCTCCTGACTTCACAACTGTCTTTTTGTGAAAAAATTCCTTTATGTCACCCATATGCTTGGCTGATGAGAAAATTCCATTGATGAATGACTGGGTGCACTATTGAGCTATAGATTTCCTACCTTTCTCATTTAAATCTTATGGTGGACATTTGTCCTTTTTATATAATCCCACGGATGTGAGGGAACCTTGTCTGAAGTGGAAAGTGAGGAGCCAGCAATAAAAGGCCTCCCCAGCATTTTATTTTTGACAGAGGACTATTCTTAAGGTTAATCAAATTTTTGCCTGGAAATATTTTCAAAGTATTTTTTTCTTTTAAATAAAAATTGCCTGAGATACACTGAATTTTGCTTTGGAAGAGCACAATGTGTTCTTGCAACATTTGGCGGCAGTTTGTGCTTAGCCTCCCATTGATGTGTCATGTGACCATGGTTTCCTGCATGCTCTTGCATGTTGGCAGAAGACTTGTCAGCTGTGGCTGAGCGCTTTCTTTCTCCTCACTCACTTCTCCGTTGTTGGTAACTGGCAGGTAAATTATGTAAACATGCAGACAGACATACTTCTTTAGTACTCACATTAAAGTTCTGGCAAGATTGGGGAATCTACTTTTGGAATATTACAGGCTACCAACACCACTTTACTGTATCTGTTGGTTACAAGAACAGAAGGTGAGCCATTTCTGTTAGTAAGCAAACTCAGTACACCCTCTTGCAACACTGACATGGGACTTGTTGGAGGCAGACTTCCTGTAAGGACGTGGCTCCATTGGCAGTACAGCATAGAATCCTGAGTGGACTTTGAAATATCTTCTCTATATGTGGATATGTGCAATGTGTTTTAATGCCTTCATTTATTTATTTACTTGTTTGGGTACCTAACCTTTCTGTGAAGGAGGATAAGGATGAAAAGCAGTTGAGTTTTGCTTATCTGTCAGAGGTATAGCATGCTACATTTTGTTGGGAGGTAGAAGGCATCTATAACTGATAGACTCAGAAATTCTGGTTTAGTATTGCTCAGCTGAGCTTGATCAGTGCCAGTATTCTTAGTTTTTAAAAATAGTGCAAGGTAAGGATTGTTCCTTAAGTACAATTTTAAAGGTTTTACCATCAAGGCTATTACATATTCCAGTTGATGTATCATCTGAGGGAAATGTTGGTGTCTTAGTTCTTACATTTGAGTGGAGATGTTGAATTAAAAAACCTCAGAGGTTTTTTTCTAGGTGTAGAATTACATGGTTGTCTGACATGGTAGCAGGAAGTGGGAGAGAAGATTACATTAGATAACTGGAACCAGATCTATCCTACTTCAATGATGGCTAATCAAATGACAGGAAAACTATTTCAGTTGATTGAACAGTAAAATTAGAATATAATATAGGAGAATATTCTAAAAGTTACTGAGTTTGGTTAGAAAACTTAATTATTAGAAAATTATATCTGAATAGGAACTTTGTGGCATGAGTTTTTTGTTGTTTGAAAAAAACACTACATCTATTTTTATATTGTACTAGGTTCTGGAACATTAAAAATGAAAACAAGGAGAATTCACTTGGTGTTGACTACACAGATTTGTTTTATTTTGCTTAATTGACAGTTTTTCATTTAAAACTATTTTGCTGAAAGAATATCAAAACTATCTACAGGTTCTCCACAACCTGATTTAACATATCTCTGTAAAGCCCTTAGAAGTGCTAAGATACAGTTTTACATGCTGAATAATAACAGTAATAAAGCCATGCTTATAACATCCAAGCAATCAAAAAATACTGCCATTTCTTTTTCCATTTTTTTCTTCCCCAGATTTAAACCTTCAGCATAAGCTAAGCAGTAAGCACTCTCTTGTAGAATCTCTTTCCCATAATTGGTCTTTATTTGACTGATTTTTAAGAAATTAGGAATTTAATTTCTTGTTCATAGCAAGAAATAGTTCTTTATGCTTGACACTAGAATTTATAATAAAAGAATACCTAAATAAAACAAAGACATTTTCCTTTAAATACTTTATTTTCCAACATATTTATGTCTAAGAATCATCATCTTGGTGTTTACAGAAAGATACTGTAAAGTTAGAATAGGAATCTTTAAAAATAATTTCAGCTAATTAATGTTCCTTTGAAATTTACACCTATTTGAGCATCAGTTTTATATGTTGGGCATATAAAACTAATACACTGGATAGATTTTTTTTATATCAAAGACATATAGTTGCCAGAGAAGCTATTTTTTGAAATGTTGATCAAAGTAAGTTGTGTTTCTCAGTTGTTACCAGAATTCAGCCTTCCTCTTACCTCTCTGTGTACTAATGCAATTTGCCATTAAGAAAATGCTTCAGAACAGATGTTTGTCTTCAGGTATGAAATTCCTGTGCCCAAATGACCGTCTGTAAGCTAAGTTATGGTCAATAGAAGGCCTTTTTTTCCTGAGATGCTATAGGTTGAAGTTCTACATTTCTTATACCACTGGGAATGAAAATACTACATCTGTTAATGATCTCATACGTTTCTTAATAGAATTAAAAAGCCATCTTGAAAATTGATGTTCTATTTATAGTCCATCTCTGTGGTAAAGGGAAGTCTGATGTCTTCTACTCTGAGGACCAAAAGAAATAATACAGGATGACAGTAGCAGTATGCTTTTCAGAGTGTCATTATGCCAGGAGAAAGAAAGTGTGAACACACACATACATAGACAAGGCACGTATTCATATACATACACAAACACATCTACATATATACACGTACATCCTTATACACAAATACACTAGCACACACACATACATAGTTCTCATGCCAAGTTACTCAGCTGCTGCATCCATCCTTCTGGTTTTGTTTGAAGCTGGGTGAGCTACCTTGGCCTTCTTGAGATAATACTTCAGTAGTCTAGATGACTATTTTTGCAGGGCCTGAACTCTTACTTATCTCATCCGAGAACTCCCTCTTGGTAGTGCCTTTCTGTACATTGTTGCATCAGGTAAAGCTTTCTTTCAAGTTAAACACCGTAGTTTGAAACTTACACAAGTAGAAGTTTCATTTCAAAATATGTTGTTTAAATATGTAATTCAGGCAGTAAACATAAAAAACAAAACAGAACTCTTTTACTATATGGCTAAATAAGATTAAAAATAAGATTAGTCAAACAAGAATTTTTCCATTAAATGCCCAGGGAGCATTTAATATTACCCAATTATTGATAATAACTGCATAGCAAACACAAGCATGACTGAAATTATATAGTGTAAAAGTAAGCATTGGTCTTCATTTCTTTGACTTTGCTATCCATAAGGACACTTGTGGGTGGAGTGGAGAGCCATTTGGAAGTTAATATTTTTTTCAAACTTTGGAGTATAAATTCACATACCAGCCTTAAGATCCAAATCCAGAACTCAGTGACAGATTGGTTTGAGTGACTGGACATTTCCTGTGGCTTTGTTGAACTACTCAGAGCTATCTCCTGGCTTTAAAACAATAGTTTTAACCTGCCCTGCTACTGCTGCTCTTAGTGGGGGCCGGGCCCCCCCAACTGAATGGCAAAATGCTCAACGATAGTATTCCCTGAGATACTTGTTTTCTGCTGTTTTTATTATAGCTTTTGAGGAACTTGAAAAAGCCTTGAGTACAGCCCAAAAAACGGAAGAATCGCGGAGAAAAATGAAGGCAGAAATGGATGAGCAAATAAAAGCTATTGAAAAAACAAGTGAGGAGGAACGCATCAGTCTTCAGCAGGAATTAAGTCGGGCGAAACAGGAAGTTGTTGATGTAATTAAAGTAAGAATGATTCTAGATTGAAATGGGCTACAGCAATTTTGAAATTTTAGTCTTGGGCTTTTTCTATAATCTTTGTAAAGAAGAGTTAATTTGTATTTTACACCTTGACCATTTCATGATGTTCAGGATATAGGAAGAAAGCACTTTGATAGAGAAATGAATTTATGTATTCCTGGATATACTTCCCAGAGGTAGTCTCTGCATATAATTTCTCTTCTATGTTGTGTAATCAATCCTCCCTTGAATTTTAAAATTTTATTTACAATTTATTTTGGTATCATTAACCTACAATTACATGTGCAATATTATGGTGATTAAACTACACCCTTCATCAGGTCCCCCCCACCAATCCCATTACAGTCACTGTCCATCAGCGTAGTGAGATGCTATAGAGTCACTACTTGTCTTCTCTGAGTTGTACAGCCCTCCCCGTGCCCCCACTACCTTACGTCTGCTAATTGTAATACCCCTTTTACCCTCTTATCCCTCCCTTCCTACCCATCTTCCCCAGCCCCTTTCCCTTTGGTAACTATTAGTCCGTTCTTGGGTTCTGTGAGTCTGCTGCTGTTTTGTTCCTTCAGTTTTTTTCTTTGTTCTTATAGTCCACATATGAGTGAAATCATTTGATACTTGTCTTTTTCGGCTTGGCTTATTTCACTGAGCATAATACCCTCTAACTCTATCCATGTTCTTGCAAATGGTAGGATTTATTTTCTTCTTATGGCTGAATAATATTCCATTGTGTATATGTACCACATCTTCTTAATCCATTCATCTACTGATGGACACTTAGGTTGCTTCCATTTCTTGACTATTGTAAATAGTGCTGCAATAAACATAAGGGTGCATCTGTCTTTTTGAAACTGGGCTGCTGCATTCTTAGGGTAAATTCCTAGGAGTGGGATTCCTGGGTCGAATGGTATTTCTACTTTGAGTTTTTTGAGGAACCTCCATACTGCTTTCCACAATGGTTGAACTAATTTGCATTCCCACCAGCAGTGTAGGAGGGTTCCCTTTTCTCCACATCCTCGCCAACATCTGTTGTTGTTTGTGTTTTGGATGTTGGCCATCCTCACTGGTGTGAGGTGATATCTCATTGTGGTTTTAATCTGCATTTCTCTGATGACCAGCGATGTGGAGCATCTTTTCATGTGCCTGTTGGCCATCTGAATTTCTTCTTTAGAGAAGTGTCTATTCATGTCCTCTGCCCATTTCTTAATTGGATTATTTGCTTTTTGTTTGTTAAGGTGCATGAGTTCTTTATATATTTTGGATGTCAACCCCTTATCAGATGCATCATTTATGAATATATTTTCCTATACTGTAGGATGTCTTTTTGTTCTACTAATGGTGTCCTTTGCTGTATAGAAACTTTTCAGCTTGATATAGTCCCACTTGTTCATTTTTGCTTTTGTTTCCCTTGCCCGGGGGGATATGTTCATGAAGAATGTTTATGTCCAAGAGATTTTTGCCTATGTTTTTTTCTAAGAGTTTTATGGTTTCATGACTTACATTCAGGTCTTTGATCCACCTTGAGTTTACCTTTGTGTATGGGGCTAGACAGTAGTCCAGTTTCATTCTCTTACATGTAGCTGTCCAGTTTTTCCAACAACAGCTGCTGAAGAGGCTGTCATCTCCCCATTGTATATCCAAGGCTCCTTTATCAAATATTAATTGGCTGTAAATGTTTGGGTTAATGTTTGGATTTTCTGTTCTGTTCCACTGGTCTGTGTGTCTGTTTTTGTGCCAGTACCAAATTGTCTTGATTACTGTGGCTTTGTAGTAGAGTTTGAAGTCAGGAAGCGTAATTCCCCCTGTTTTATTCCTCCTTCTCAGAATTGCTTTGGCTATTCGTGCTCTTTTCTGGTTCCATATGAATTTTAGAATTATTTGTTCCAGTTCATTGAAGAAAGCTGTTGGTAGTTTGATAGGGATTGCATTGAATCTGTAGATTGCTTTAGGTAGTATAGCCATTTTGACAATATTTATTCTTCCTAGCCAAGAGCATGGGATGCATTTCCATTTGTTAGTGTCCTCTTTAATTTCTCCTAGGAGTGTCTTGTAGTTTTCAGAGTACTTGTCTTTCACTTCCTTGGTTAGGTTTATTCCTAGGTATTTTATTCTTTTTGATGCAATTGTGAATGGAATTGTTTTTCTGATTTCTCTTTCTGTTAGTTCATTGTTAGTGTATAGGAAAGCAACAGATTTCTGTGTGTTAATTTTGTATCCTGCAACTTTGCTGAATTCAGATATTAGTTCTAGTAGTTTTGGAGTGGAGTCTTTAGGGTTTTTTATGTACAATATAATGTCATCTGCAAATAGTGACAATTTGACTTCTTCTTTACCAATCTGGATGCCTTGTATATCTTTGTTTTGTCTGATTGCCATGGCTAGGACCTCCAGTACTATGTTGAATAACAGTGGAGAGAGTGGGCATCCCTGTCTTGTTCCCGATCTTAGATGAAAAGCTTTCAGCTTCTCGCTGTTAAGTGTGATGTTAGCTGTGGGTTTGTCATATATAGCCTTTATGATGTTGAGGTACTTGCCATCTATACCCATTTTGTTGAGAGTTTTAATCATGAAAGGATGCTGAATTTTGTCAAATGCTTTTTCAGCATCTATGGAGATGATCATGTGGTTTTTGTTCTTTTTGTTGATGTGGTGGATGATGTTGATGGATTTTCGAATGTTGTACCATCCTTGCATCCCTGGGATGAATCCTACTTGATCATGGTGTATGATCCTCTTGATGTATTTTTGAATTCGGTTTGCTAATATTTGGTTGAGTATTTTTGCACCTATGTTCATCAGGTTTATATAGGTCTGTAATTTTCTTTTTTGATGAGGTCTTTGCCTGATTTTGGTATTAGAGTGATGCTGGCTTCATAGAAAGAGTTTGGAAGTATTCCCTCCTCTTCTATTTTTTGGAAAACTTTAAGGAAAATGGGTGTTATTTCTTCTCTATATGTCTGGTAGAATTCAGAGGTGAATCCATAAGGTCCAGGGGTTTTGTTCTTGGGTAGATTTTTGATTACTGATTCAATTTCGTTGCTGGTGATTGGTCTGTTTAGTTTTTCTGTTTCTTGCTTGGTCAGGATTGGAAGGTTGTATTTTTCTAAGAAGTTGTCCATTTCTTCTAGGTTTTGCAGCTTGTTAGCATACAGATGCTCATAATATTCTCTTATAATTCTTTGTATTTCTGTGGGGTCCGTCGTTATTTTTCCTTTCTCATTTGTGATTCTGTTTATGTGTGTAGATTCTCTTTTTCTCTTAATGAGTCTGGCTAGGGATTTATCTATTTTGTTTATTTTTTCAAAGAACCAGCTCTTGGTTTCATTGATTTTTTTCTATTGTTTTATTCTTCTCAATTTTATTTATTTCTTCTCTGATCTTTATTATGTCCCTCCTTCTGGTGACTTTGGCCCTCCTTTGTTCTTCTTTTTCCAATTTCAATAATTGTGTCTTTAGACTATTCATTTGGGAATGTTCTTCCTTCTTTAAATAGGCCTGGATTGCAAT
>JAQQAC010011420.1:30306240-30348866 GCA_029783875.1 Phataginus tricuspis | reverse complement strand
TTAGTGTATAGGAAAGCAACAGATTTCTGTGTGTTAATTTTGTATCCTGCAACTTTGCTGAATTCAGATATTAGTTCTAGTAGTTTTGGAGTGGAGTCTTTAGGGTTTTTTATGTACAATATAATGTCATCTGCAAATAGTGACAATTTGACTTCTTCTTTACCAATCTGGATGCCTTGTATATCTTTGTTTTGTCTGATTGCCATGGCTAGGACCTCCAGTACTATGTTGAATAACAGTGGAGAGAGTGGGCATCCCTGTCTTGTTCCCGATCTTAGATGAAAAGCTTTCAGCTTCTCGCTGTTAAGTGTGATGTTAGCTGTGGGTTTGTCATATATAGCCTTTATGATGTTGAGGTACTTGCCATCTATACCCATTTTGTTGAGAGTTTTAATCATGAAAGGATGCTGAATTTTGTCAAATGCTTTTTCAGCATCTATGGAGATGATCATGTGGTTTTTGTTCTTTTTGTTGATGTGGTGGATGATGTTGATGGATTTTCGAATGTTGTACCATCCTTGCATCCCTGGGATGAATCCTACTTGATCATGGTGTATGATCCTCTTGATGTATTTTTGAATTCGGTTTGCTAATATTTGGTTGAGTATTTTTGCACCTATGTTCATCAGGTTTATATAGGTTTGTAATTTTCTTTTTTGATGAGGTCTTTGCCTGATTTTGGTATTAGAGTGATGCTGGCTTCATAGAAAGAGTTTGGAAGTATTCCCTCCTCTTCTATTTTTTGGAAAACTTTAAGGAAAATGGGTGTTATTTCTTCTCTATATGTCTGGTAGAATTCAGAGGTGAATCCATAAGGTCCAGGGGTTTTGTTCTTGGGTAGATTTTTGATTACTGATTCAATTTCGTTGCTGGTGATTGGTCTGTTTAGTTTTTCTGTTTCTTGCTTGGTCAGGATTGGAAGGTTGTATTTTTCTAAGAAGTTGTCCATTTCTTCTAGGTTTTGCAGCTTGTTAGCATACAGATGCTCATAATATTCTCTTATAATTCTTTGTATTTCTGTGGGGTCCGTCGTTATTTTTCCTTTCTCATTTGTGATTCTGTTTATGTGTGTAGATTCTCTTTTTCTCTTAATGAGTCTGGCTAGGGATTTATCTATTTTGTTTATTTTTTCAAAGAACCAGCTCTTGGTTTCATTGATTTTTTTCTATTGTTTTATTCTTCTCAATTTTATTTATTTCTTCTCTGATCTTTATTATGTCCCTCCTTCTGGTGACTTTGGCCCTCCTTTGTTCTTCTTTTTCCAATTTCAATAATTGTGTCTTTAGACTATTCATTTGGGAATGTTCTTCCTTCTTTAAATAGGCCTGGATTGCAATATACTTTCCTCTTAGAACTGCCTTTGCTGTGTCCCACAGAAGTTTTGGCTTTGTGTTACTGTTGTCATTAGTCTCCATATATTCTTTGATTTCTGTTTTGATTTGGTCGTTAACCCATTGATTCATTAGGAGAATGTTGTTAAGTTTCCATGTATTTGTGAGCCTTTTTGATTTCTTTCTAAAATTTATTTCTAATATTATACCTTTGTGATCTGAGAAGTTGGTAGGATGTCAATATTTTTGAAATTACTGAGGTTCTTTTTGTGGCCTAGTATGTGTTCTATTCTGGAAAATGTTCCATGTGCACTTGAGAAGAAAGTGTATCCTGTTGCTTTTGGGTGCAGAGTTCTGTAGATATCTGTTAGGTCCATCTGTTCTAGTGTGTTGTTCAGTGCCTCTGTGTCTTTACTTTTCTCTGTCTGGTTGATTTATGCTTTGGAGTGAGTGGTGTGTTGAAGTCTCCTAAAATGAATGCATTGTTGTCTATCTCCTCCTTCAATTCTGTTAGTATTTGTTTCACATATGTTGGTGCTCCTATGTTAGGTGCATATATGTTTATAATGGTTGTATCTTCTTGTTGGACTGACCCCTTTATCATAATGTAATGTCCGTCTTTATCTCTTGCTACTTTCTTCATTTTGAAGTCTATTTTATCTGATACAAGTACTGCAACACCTGCTTTTTTCTCTTTGTTGTTTGCTTGAAATATGTTTTTCCATCCCTTCACTTTTAGTCTGTGTATATCTTTGGGTTTGAGGTGAGTCTCTTGTAAGGAGCATATAGATGGGTCTTGCTTTTTTATCCACTCTGTTACTCTGTGTCTTTTGATTGGTGCATTCAGTCCATTTACATTTAGGGGGATTATTGATAGATATGTACTTATTGCCATTGCTGGCTTTAGATTCGTGGTTACCAAAGGTTCAAGGGTTGCTTCTTTACTATCTAAGAATCTAACTTAAATTTCTTGTTAAGTTATTGTGAACGCCGTCTGATGTTTCTTTATTTCTCCCTTCCTATTCTTCCTCCTCCATTCTTTATATATTAGGTGTTTTATTCTTTGCCTTTAGTTGGTATTTGGATGGTCTGCTTTCTTTGCTATGCTTTTATTTTCTCTGGTGACATCTTTTTAGCCTTAGGGGTGCTTCCCTCTAGAGCAGTCTGTTTAAGAGATCCTGTAGTGGTGGTTTATGAGAGGCAAACTCTTTCAACTTTCCTTTGTATGGAAATTGTTTAATCCCTCCGTCATATTTAAATGATAATCGTGCTGGATACAGTATTCTTGGTTCGAGGTCCTTCTGTTTCATTTCGTTAAATATATCATGCCATTCTCTTCTGGCCTGTAAGGTTTCTGTTGAGAAGTCTGATGATAGACTGATGGGTTTTCCTTTGTAGGTGATCTTTTTTCTCTCTCTAGCTGCCTTTAATACTCTGTCTTTATCTTTGACCTTTGCCATCCGAATTATTATGTGTCTTGGTGTTGTCTTCCTTGGGTCCCTTGTGTTGGGAGTTCTGTGGGCTTCCGTGGACTGCGAGACTATTTCCTTCCCCTGTGTGGGAAAGTTTTCAGCAATTATTTCTTCAAAGACACTTTCTATCCCTTTTTCTCTCTCTTCTTCCTCTGGTACTCCTATAATGTGAACATTGTTCCGTTTGGATTGATATCACACAGTTCTCTCAATATTCTTTCATTCTTAGAGATTCTTTTTCTCTCAGTACCTCAGCTTCTTTGTATTCCTCTTCTCTAGTTTCTATTTCATTTATCTTCTCCTCCACCGTATCCTATCTGCTTTTAATACCGTCCATTATGTTCTTCAAAGATTGGATCTCCGACCGGAATGCATTCCTGAGTTCTTGAATATCTTTCCGTACCTCCATGAGCATGATAATGATTTTTATTTTGAACTCCCTTTCAGGGAGAGTCATAAGGTCCATATCATTTAAATCTTTCTCAGGCGTTGTATTCATAATTTTACTCTGGACCAGGTTCCTTTGGCGTTTCATATTTGTTTATGGAGCCCTCTAGTGCCCAGAAGCTCTACTCACTGGAGCTGCTCAACCCCTGAAGCAATGTCATGGATTGTAGGGGAGTGGTATTGGTGCCTCGGGGGAGGAAAGGGCTGTTTCCTGGTTCCTGGCTGCTATGCCTGTCTCCACTGTCTGAACCAGTGGGCTGCGCACACAGGTATAAGCCTTTGTGCTTTGCCTTTTTAGTTGCTGTAGACAGATCTTCCCTTTGGCTGGCCTAACACCAGGGAAGGGTTTCCAGGTTTGGAAGCCCAGTGGGGCTGGCCAGGCAAAAGGTGCACTAGAGTGCCTGTCACAGAAGGGGTTCCCGAAGCTGTGTAGGCAGCCAGGGAACTGACCCACCTGAAGATCAGAAAACTCCCATTCTGCTGGGCAGAGTACACCCGAACAAGTTTGTCTACGTGTCCTTTCTCGTGAGCAGTAAGCTCTGTGCAGTCCTTGCCCCCTTAGCAGGCCTCTTGCTAAGGTCTTCTTTGTTAGGAAGTCTCTCAGACTGCCTGCATTTCTTTTGTCCCAGAGCAGCTGGGTATGGATCCCTGATTTCCCAAGCAGCTGGAATCTTAGTCTCTCCAGGAATTCTGCCTGTCTTAGCTTTCCAAGCTCCTAATTACAAGAGTATCATGCAAGCACCATGAAATGTAGGTTTGTGCTCCCAGAGTAGATCTCAAGTTAGGTATTCAGCAGTCCCAGTTCTCCACTCCCTCTCTGCTCTGTTCCTGTTCCTCCTGCCGGTGAGCTGGGGTGCGGGAAGGGCTTGGATCCCGCAGGACCACAGCTTTAGTACATTACCGTTTTCTGTGAGGGCTGCTCTTGTCTCCAGGTGTATGCAGTTTGTTGTAATCCTCTTTCCCGTTGCTCTTTCAAGAGTAGTTGTAGTAGCTTTATTTTCATATTATATGTGGTTTTAGGAGGAAGCCTCTGTCTCACCTCTCACACCGCCATCTTTAATCCTCCCAACTCGTGAGTCCCTCCTTTGAATTTTTTTAACACAAAAGATAGTATGTTATTTATACTCTGTTCTTTATTTTGCTTTTCCACTTAATAATCTGTCTTGTAGGTTGTTCCTCATCACTGATTGTTGGTAGTGATGTCCCATTTGCTTTAAAGACTGCTCATGATTTCACTTAACCAGTCTTCCACTGGTGGATATGTAGGCTTTCATTTTTTGCTATTGCAAATGGTGAACATCCTCATCATATTTGCTGATGTGTATTTCTTTAGGATAAACTCCTAGAAGTGGAATATTACTCAGGTAAAGATTTTTGAATTACTGTATACTTGCTACAAGCACTATGGAGGACAGTTTATACTCTCACAAGCAATGTGGTAGAATACGTCCCCCTCCAAAAGATAGTGTTACCTAACTTTTTTATCTTACCAAGCTCACAATTAAAAAAGTGACATCGTTTGAGTTATGTGCATATATTTTTAACAGTATCATAAACATATTTTTAAATGTTTAAAAAGAATTTATATATTTTCTCTTTGAGTTGCTTAGTCAAATCCTTTATTCATTTTCTTATTGGTCTGTTGGCATTTTTCTTTCTGTTTTGTAGTAGCTCTTTACTCATAATAGGAATTAGCCCTTTGGATATAAGGTGCTTTTAGCCAAATAATTTTCTCAGTTTGTTTTTTATTGGCTTAGTTTATAATTTGTTTTTGTTTTTGTTTTGGGCCATGCAGAAATTTTTCTTTTCCTTCAATACTATGCAATTTTTCTTGTGCTTTAAAAATACATTTTCACTTGAGATCATTTTTATTTAAGTTCTGTTTTTTTCTTTTGGCATTTACATTTTTTCATTTTTAATGATTGTATCTTTGATCCAACTGGAAGTTATCTTGTGTAAGGAGTGAGGTAGGGATCCACCCTCAGTTTTTTCCGGGTGATTATCAAGTCTCCAAATCATTTATTTAATAGTCCATTTTTTCTCCTCTTAAGCTGTACACTATCTTCATTACATGCTAGGTTACTGGAGAGCCCTACATGTCTTTTTTCTGGATTCTCTGTACTCTTCCATTGCTTTTTCTGACCATGTGCTGGTATTAGACTGTTATGATTACTCCGGTTTTGTGATTTGTTCCATTTGGTAACCTCCCCTTATTACTCTTATTTTTTAGGAGGGTATTGGCTATTGTTGTGTGTTTATTTTGTTCAGTGAACCCCACTCCATATTCTGTTGTAGTTTTATTTGATTATATTAAATTTTTAGGTTTATTTAGGGAGGTTTGAAATTTTTTTTTTTTTGGTATCCTTAATGTACAATCACTTGAACAACATTATGGTTACTAGACCCCCTATTATCAAGTCCTCCCAAATAGCCCATTACAGTCACTGTCCATCAGCATAGTAAGATGGTATACAATCATTACTTGTCTTCTCTGTAAATACTGCCTTTCCCATGTCCCCCGCCACTGCATTATGTGTGCTAATCGTAATGCCTCTTTTCCCCCCTTATCCCTCCCTTCCCACCCATCCTCCCCAGTCCCTTTCTCTTTGATAACTGTTAGTCCATTCTTGGGTTCTGTGAGTCTGCTGCTGTTTTGTTCCTTCAGTTTTTCCTTTGTTCTTATACTCCACATATGAGTGAAATCATTTGATACTTGTCTTTCTCCACCTGGCTTATTTCACTGAGCATAATACCCTCTAGCTCCATCCATGTTGTTGAAAATGGTAGGATTTGTTTTCTTCTTATGGCTGAATAATATTCCATTGTGTTTATGTACTACATCGTCTTTATCCATTCATCTACTGATGGACACTTAGGTTGCTTCCCTTTCTTGGCTATTGTAATAGTGCTGTGATAAACGTAGGGGTGCATATGTCTTTTTCAAACTGTGCTGCTGCATTCTTAGGGTAGATTCCTAGGAGTGGAATTCCTGGTTCAAATGGTATTTCTACTGTGAGTATTTTGAGGAACCTCCATACTGCTTTCCACAATGGTTGAACTAATTTGCATTCCCACCAGCAGTGTAGGAGGGTTCCCCTTTCTCCACATCCTCACCAACATTTGTTGTTTCTGTTTTGGATGTTGGCCATCCTCACTGGTGTGAGGTGATATCTCATTGTGGTTTTAATCTGCATTTCTCTGATGATTAGCGATGTGGAGCATCTTTTCATGTGCCTGTTGTCCATCTGAATTTCTTCTTTGGAGAAGTGTCTGTTCAGCTCCTCTGCCCATTTTTTTAATTGGCTTATTTGCTTTTTGTTTGTTGAGGTGCGTGAGCTCTTTATATATTTTGGGTGTCAACCCCTTATCAGATAGGTCATTTATGAATATATTCTCCCATACTGTAGGATGTCTTTTTGTTCTACTGATGGTGTCCTTTGCTGTACAGAAGCTTTTTACTTTGATATAGTCCCACTTGTTCATTCTTGCTTTTGTTTTCCTTGCTTGGGGAGATATGTTCATGAAGAAGTCGCTCATATTTATGTCCAAGAGATTTTTGCCTATGTTTTTTTCTAAGAGTTTTATGGTTTCATGACTTACACCTCAGGTCTTTGATCCATTTTGAATTTACTTTTGTGTGTGGGGTTAGACAGTAATCCAGTTTCATTCTCTTACATGTAGCTCGCCACTTTTGCCAACACCAGCTGTTGAAGAGGCTGTCATTTCCCCATTGTATATGCATGGCTCCTTTATCGTATATTAATTGACCATATATGGTGGGGTTTATATCTGGGCTCTCTATTCTGTTCCACTGGTCTATGGGTCTGTTCTTGTGCCAGTACCAAATTGTCTTAACTACTGTGGCTTTGTAGCAGAGCTTGAAGTTAGGGAGAATAATTCCCCCACTTTATTCTTCCTTCTCAGGACTGCTTTGGCTATTCAGGGTCTCTTGTGGTTCCATATGAATTTTAGATCTATTTGCTCTAGTCCATTGAAGAATACTGTAGATATTTTGATAGGAATTGCTTTGTATCTGTAGATTGCTTTAGGCAGGATGGCCATTTTGACAATATTAATTCTTCCTAGCCAAGAGCATGGGATGAATTTCCATTTATTAGTGGAGGTTTGAAATTTTTATAGATTAAGTGTTCCTTAGAAAGAACAAAGCTGACACTTTTTAATAAATAGGATATGCCTGAAATGCTAGGCAGATTTGAATGGTGTGGCCAGAGCAGCTTAACCATGATGGATTACCCTCTCTGAGCGCATCCTGCTTCTCTTGCTGCACCTCCCCATCCTGATATGTGGGGACATCCCTGCAAAATGTGGTAATGGAACTTCAACCCCATAGGACTGGCTGCTGCCGCAAAAGTTCTCCCTACATATGGAGCAACACTTCACTACTGGTTTTTCTCTTGGCTATTGAGACTTTGGTGATTTTTTACTTATGTGGGAAATATGTTCTGATTTTTCCTCTTAAAAAGCTATTATCTCAATGATTAAACTGTAATAAAGTATTATTTAGTTATAGAGTTACATTTTTACTTTGGGTGTTTCACTTTAATTATTTGGCCGATTTTCAGAAATCCTCAGAACAAGCTGCTAAACTACAGAAACTTCATAAAGAGGAGCTGGCCAGCAAAGAGCAGGAACTGGTCAAGAAGCTTCAGACCCAAGAAAGGGAATTTCGAGAGCAAATGAAAGTAGCTCTTGTAAGTACCTGTTTTGGTTTTGATATAGGTTATAAGAGTGGTCATCCCCTCACTCCTGCTCCCTAGCTTGAGGTCAGATTACTGGCAGCCTTGACCTTTGCGTATGCAGAGAGGGTAGGATGTAGGCAGGAAAGAGACTATCAGAGCTTGTTAATTTAGTATTGTGTGGAAGTTAAATTTACTAATCTAACAAGTTTCTATTAACCAGTTTGTTTGTCATCCCTCTCGCCCTGGCAATAGGCTGTGACTGGGGAGAAGTAAAGGAGGAGATAGGTTAGTTGAAGCTATGAGTCAGTGACTGTGTAAGTCAGGAAAATGTCTAAAACTCAACAGGTGGAATCTATCAGAGCTCAAGACTGGGAAAGTTTTATCTGAGATGCCTTTTGAAGAAGAAAAAATGAAATGACCAAGTAGTTTTCATTTTAAGTAGAATAATTTCAGTAGTAATTTTTAGTCCATCTGAGAAAATAAAATAAAAACTGACTGAACTAATCAAACAATAACCAGAAAAGCAAAGATAAGGTATTTTGAAATAGTCTAATTCAAAGGTTTAAAACCAAACATATTTTTTCTCGAATTGTGAAAAGCCTTTTTTGTAAGTTACCATAAGAAGTGTTAATGCCAAAAGTGTACTTTGTTTTATTATGAAGTTAGGATCCATTAAGATAATATATATAAAATTTAAATATGCTCTCAGTGTGAAAAGATGAGAAGCAGCAGTTATAATTTTAATATCCTTTCTGTCACACGTTTGTTTTTCACCCTTAGTCAGACCTGGGGCCCTGGCAGTCCCAGGAGCAGTGACTCTTGGGTGGAGTCTGGGTGCTCTCTGATCTCAGTGGAACAAGCAGCAGCATGGCTTTGCAGAGCTGTTGGGTGAGGGCCAGCTTAGTCTGTAGTCGTGGAATGAACGTGTGTGAGCTCATATTTGTATTCTTTGTTGGTCCAGAAAGGATTTAAAATAATTTACAAGAATACTCAAATGATAAGAGGGCAGCATGGAAGTAAAAGAACAAAGTGGGACGTAACTGAAGCCAGAAATTGCACTACAAATTCCTGTCAATAAAGACCTACTGTAGGCTTTTTTAATGCTGGAGTGATTGGCTTTTGGAGCACTGAAAATTGGCCTTTTTAAAACTGTTCTCAGAACTGATCTATCCAGATGTATTCTGAGTAGAGAAAGCAGGACACTGACATATGTAAGAACACACATGCACCTATACATGTGCCACTTCCCTTTCTACCTAGCTTCTCAAAGAAGGTAGCTTTGAGTTGACAGTCAAAATTCAACAGACTATTAAAGTTTTCTCTTTAATTGTTACAGGCCTATAGAAATGCATTTACAGTATAGTTTCCATTAAACAGTATAGTATATTTAAACTGATGTTTTAAAATTGATGAGAAACTGGTATTTTCTTATCAATCTCCTTAGCATGTGGTACAGCCTTGTTCCATAAAGTGGTGTGCTTCACCAGAGTGGAGTGGGCTGAAGATGGCTGGCAGCAGGACCCTAAGGACTGGGTGTGGGCAAGCACACTCCACTGGAGTCCAAAGCCACCAAATGCTGAGTGGGCTCTCCAGGGGGTTCTTTGCAACTATAAATGCTTTTAATATGAGTGTCACTATACAATAAGAGCAAGCAAAGAATGGCTTCTCAGGGTTGATGAGGTGGTAAAAGAACCCAGAGCAACTGAAAAGCATTATGTAAACTTTTATAGATATTTCCTTGGTCTAATCCATATATCCACATGTAATCTGATTGTGATTTGGTTTTTCCATGTGGGATTCCCTAATGAAGTGTTTCTCACAAGTTATATAAACTTCCAATCTAATTTCTTGGCCTAGGGTTGAAATGTCAAACTCTGGAGTGCATAGAAGAGGTCTGGCGATTGTGTGACCCTTTGTATTCAGTGGTGTTTTGCAAAACATTTTAAGGAGTGGGAAAATAGCAGATGTAGTGGGGTTACTAGAACACAGTTTTTTTTGTATCAGTAGTAATCATGGCCAACTATTGGTTAGACCACATGGAAAAGCCATGGTGCCTTGTTTCTGCAGATGAGAGTGTGGAAAGAAAGGTGGTGCTACCTACCTCACAGGGCTGGTGTGCAATCCATGAAATGAATGGCTCCTGTGGAAGTGCACAGGAATGCTAAAGACTTATGTGAGTCTGAGGCAGTGTTACCGTTTTTGGCACAGGAAAAAAGTCAGTCAGAATATTTGAAGATCACCCAAGAAAAGGAGCAGCAAGAATCTTTGGCATTGGAAGAGTTAGAGTTGCAGAAAAAAGCAATACTCATAGAGAGTGAGAATAAACTTCGGGACCTTCAGCAAGAAGCAGAGACTTACAGAACCGTAAGTGTAAATAATAATCAGGCTCCGGGGCTGTGAAATCATTTGTATGTGAAGTTGTCGCTTTTGTTTTACTGGGTTCAGTTTATGTATCACAGGCACATCATTTTTAGGTACTAAGAGCTGTGCATGGGAGTGCTCGTGCTCTCGGCTGCATGGTGTGCTGACTGCATGTCGCAGACTGTTTGTCAGCCACTCCCTTTGATTCTTGGCGGTTAGGCTCCAGTCTCCCCTGCATTGCTTACTCATCCTTGGTCTTTGCCCCTGGCACCTGCCTGTCCAACTCCATCTCTTGCTGTGTCTTAGAAATAATTCATTCTCTGCTGATATCAGTCTGGGTACCCCAGTGCCCTGCTTTTATATTTAAGTTTTCCCCAATTTTCCCATATTCAACAAATTTGTATTAGCCTTACTTAATGTGTGCATTTTTGAGGTGCTATGGCCCTTCCTTCAGCAGTGTATGAAATGTATGCTCTCTTTTGAATAAACTGATGTTCTTTAGACTCTTTGCTCTGATTTAGAAGGTGAAACAGTCACACTTCTTACCCGTGACTCTTAACTGTGCTTTATTTTCCTACTTCCAACATGTATGTCAGGTGACATGATGGAGGGAATGGGTACTCAGGAGGCCTCGATCTTCCACCTGCTAGCTTTGTAAATTAAGTCCAGCATTATTTCCTTGCCTGTCACATGACAAGATCAGTTTGTTAATTCCTTAAGGCCTTTCCGGCTCTGACAGTCTATGGCTCTGCCTTACTTAGCTATTTCCTTCAGAGTCAAGATTGGTATTTTTGAGATATTTGTAATCTTTGGTAAAATTTGTCTGAGTTTCTTCTTCTTGCAAAAAATCTTCTAAATCATAATTTTTGGGTGGAAGACCAGTGACATTATTTTTCTTCCAAAATTAAATTATGAAAGTAATACAATACTATTGTAGACCTTTTAAAAAAACACAAAAAATACACATCTGCCTACCAGCTGTTACTGTTATTTACTTCATAACTTGTTTTTGATGGTCCATTCGGAATATTCTTGAAAATATAGGTAGTTGAAATAGTTACTCAAATAGGTAGAAAGAATTGGGGAATTATGAGTTGTGTTAAAAATAGAATCTTTTGTTATATGATTCCTTTAGGAATTGAGCACAGATTCTTTGTCCTTTCTAGTGTTTAGTATTATACATAGTTATTTATCTAAATTTTAATCTTTAAGTAGTTGTAAACATCATGTCATGTATATCTTTGCTAATTAGTCTGTACTTCAATAAAAATATATCTTGTTTTTATTAACAGAGAATTCTTGAATTAGAAAGTTCTTTGGAGAAAAGCTTGCAAGAAAGCAAAAATCAATCAGAAGATTTAGCTGTTCATTTGGAAGCTGAAAAAAATAAGCACAATAAAGAAATTACAATCATGGTTGAGAAACACAAGACAGAATTGGAAAGCCTGCAGCATCAGTGGGATAACGTTTGGACTGAAAAATTCCAACTCTTAAAGCAACAGCATCAGACTGAAATGGAAAAACTTAGAGAAAAGTATGAACAAGAAAAAGAAATGTCATTGAAAGACAAAGAGAGTCTTTTCCAGGCCCACATAGAAGAGATGAATAAAAAGACTTTAGAAAAGCTTGATGTGAAGCAAACAGAGCTGGAGTCATTGTACTCTGAACTGTCAGTAGTATTAGAAGCCCGTGACAAGTTAGAAGAGGAAGTTTCTGTACTAAAGGATCAAACAAGTAAAGCAAAGCAGGAATTAGAGGCCAAGCTGGGTGAACAGGAAAATCATCACCAGCAACAGGTTAACAATATCATTAAAGAACAAGAGATGTCTCTCCAGAGAACGGAGAAGGCACTAAAAGATGAAATTACTCAACTTGGGCTTCTTCTGAAGGAAAAGGACAAGCATTTGAAAGAACACCAGGCTCATGTGGAGGATTTAGAGACAGATACTAGGAGGTCTGAAGGGGAACTCCAGCAGGCGTTGGCCAAGCTGGAGCTCTTCCAGTCGTATGAGAGTACCATGTACGAGGAGGCAAAAGCACATGGGGAACAGTTGGCCCAATTGCAGCAGCAGTTGTTTGATTTGGAAGCAGAAAGAAATCTTCTTACCAAACAGGTAGCTGAAGTTGAAACACAAAAGAAAGATGTTTGTACTGAGTTAGACACTCACAAAGTCCAGGTACAGGACTTAATGCAGCAACTTGAAAAACAGAATAGTGAAATGGAGGAAAAAGTAAAATCCTTAACCCAACTCTATGAGTCCCAACTTAAAGATAACAACATAGAGCAGGAACAGACAAAACAAATCTTGACAGAAAAAGAAAATGTAATTTTACAAATGAAAAAAGGACAGAGCAAAGAAATTGAAACACTCAAACAGAAATTATCAGCCAAGGAGGACAGTATTAATATTTTGCATGAGGAATATGAAACCAAATTTAAAAATCAAGAAAAAAAGATGGAAAAAATTAAGCAGAAAGCAAAGGAGATGCAAGAATCATTAAAGAAGAAATTGTTGGATCAGGAAGCTAAACTTAAAAAAGAGCTTGAAAATACTGTTTTAGAGCTTAGTCAGAAAGAAAAACAGTTTAATGCCAAAGTTTTGGAAATGGCGCAGGCTAACTCAGCTGGAATCAGCGATGCAGTGTCAAGACTGGAAAGAAACCAAAAGGAACAAATAGAGAGTCTCACTGAGATACACAGACGAGAACTCAGTGATGTCATATCAGTCTGGGAAAAGAAATGTAATCAGCAAGCCAAGGAACTTCAGGAAAAACATGCAGTCCAATCACAGGCAAAAGAACAAGAGGTAGCAGAGCTGAAGCAAGAGATCCTCTTATTTGCAGGTGAAAAAGAAGAGATGACCAAGGAAATAGTGTGGCTGAAGGAAGAAGGTGTTAAGCAGGAAGCAGTACTACAGGAATTACAGAAACAGGTAGACCAGAAGTCTGCTCTTATGAATTCTCTCTCACAAAATGAAACTAAACTGAAAGCACAACTTGAAAAGCTGGAGGTTGACTTGAATCATTCTCTGAAGGAGAATATGTCTCTTCAAGAACATATAGTTGAGCTGAAGATGCTGGAGGAAAAAGATAAGCTGACGGTTTCTGAGTTGACTGACAAGTTGAAAACCATAGATAAAGAATTCCAAAGTTTGAAGTCCTCACAGGAAAGAAGTAAGAGGAGCCTAGAAGACAAACATTTAGACTTCAAAAATCTGTCTGAGGAACTAGCAGTTCAGCTGGGTATTTACTCTAAGAAAACGGAAGCCTTATTACAAGCTAAAACAAATGAGTTCATCAACATCAGCAGTAGTAAAATTAATGCCATTCTCTCTAGAATTTCCCATTGTGAGCACCACACAGCTAAAGTTAAGGAGGCACTACTAATTAAAACTTGCAAAGCTTCTGAATTAGAAGCACGACTTAGACAGCTAACAGAAGAGCAGAATACACTAAACAGTTCTTTTCAACAGGCTACCCAGCAGTTAGAAGAAAAAGAAAGTCAAATTAAGGGCATGAAAGCTGAAATTGAAGGTCTTGTAACAGAAAAAGAAGCCTTACAGAAGGAAGGAGGCAATCAGCAACAGGCTGCCTCTGAAAAGGAATCTTGTATCACACAGTTAAAGAAAGAGTTATCAGAAAACATCAATGCTGTCACATTGATGAAAGAAGAGCTTAAAGAAAAAAAATCCGAGATCAGCAGTCTTAGTAAACAACTAACTGATATAAACATTCAACTTGAGAATAGTGTCAGCCTAACTGAAAAAGAAGCAGCCATTTCATCACTAAGTAAGCGATACGAAGAACAACAACGTGAATTGCTGGATCAGGTGCAAGATTTATCTTTGAAAGTTGAAACTCTGAGTAAAGAGAAAATTTCTGCTCTAGAACAGGTAGATCACTTGTCCAACAAATCCTCAGAATGGAAGAAGAAAGCACAGTCAAGATTAACACAGTATCAAAATACTATTAAAGAATTGCAGATGCAGCTTGAGTTAAAAGCAAAGGAAGCCAATGAAAAGGGTGAGCAGATACATTTGTTGAAAGAAGACCTTGATCAGCAAAATAAAAGATTTGAATGTTTAAAGAGTGAAATGGAAGACAAGGACAAGATGGAGAAAAAGGAGGGTAATTTAGAGACTGAGTTAAAAATTCAAACAGCAAGAGTTATGGAATTAGAGGAGCAGATTACTCAGAAAACAGTTGAAACTGACTCTTTAAATGAAGTTCTTCACAATTACAATCAACAAAAGGATATTGAACACAAAGAAATGATTCAGAAACTTGAACACATTCAAAAGTTAGGAGAAGAAAAGGACAACAGGATTAAGGAAGCTGAGGAGAAAGCCTTCAGACTTGAAAAGCAAGTGTCTTCCATGAAATCTGAACTTGAAACTCAGAGGAAAGAATTGGAATGTGTGAATTCAAGTGTGAAAAGCAAAGAAGAGGAGTTAAAGGCATTGGAAGTTAAACTTGAGTTAGAAAGTGCTACAAAGTTAGCAGAACTGAAGAAAAAAGCCGAACAAAAAATCGCTGCCATTAAGAAGCAGTTGTTATCTCAAATGGAAGAGAAAGAACAGCAATGTAAAAAAGATACAGAAAGCCATTTTAATGAGCTAAATACAAAATTGCAGGAAAGAGAAAGAGAAATTCATATCTTAGAAGAAAAACTTAAGTCAGTGGAAAGTTCACCACAATCAGAAACATTAGTCAGATCCAGATCAGCAAAAAATGTGACAGCATGTATTGAGCAAGAAGAAACAGATTCCCAAGGCTGTGGGCAGAAGGCATATGAAGAAAAAATCAGTGTTTTACAAAGAAATTTAATTGAAAAAGAAATGTTGTTGCAGAAGCTAGAGCAGGAAAAAGAAGAGACAATTACTTCTCATTCTGAAATGCAGTGCAAATACCAGGAGCTCTTAATAAAAGTAGAATGTGCTGAAGCAAAGCAACGTGAGGATCAAGTTACGATAAATCATCTTCAAGAAGAACTTGAAGGAAAAAACAAGAGTCATTTCTTGATAGTCTCCCAGCATGTGGAAGAAGGGGGAGGTAGAAATAACACAGGAGCAAAGCAAAACTTGGAAAATGTAGTTGACGATGTCCAGAAAGCCCTCCAGGAGAAGGAACTAACCTGTCAGATCTTGGAGCAAAATATAAAAGAGCTGGATTCCTGCTTAATAAGAGAGAAGGAAGGACATACAGTTGAAATGGAAGAGTTGACCTCAAAATTTGAAAAATTACAGACTTTACAGCAACAGATGGATGGAAAAAGTAAACCCACAGAAGTTTTGGAAGAAAGCGCTGAAGAAAAGCCCAAATCACTTGTGGTCCAACCCCAACTGGTTAGTAACATGGAGGCCGAGCACAGTGACCTGGAGTTGAAGCTAGCAGGGGCAGAGCTGGAGAAGAGGAAACTGGGCAAGGAGATTGTTAGACTGCAGAAGGACCTTCGAATCTTGCGGAAGGAGCATCAGCAAGAATTGGATATAGTAAAGAAAGAATATGAACAAGAAATGGAAGAGAAAATCAAGTAAGTTTTTCTTTTTTCCGGCATGAATATTTTTAAGGCAATCCTTCTTAATTAGGTCTCCCTTTTTTGTGCCTAATACAGTTAAGTTCCACCTACCTGAAGTATTAAACATAGATCTAGTAAGTATTGAGAAGAAAGAAAAGACTAAGGCAAGAGGCAGTGTTATTCCATGTCCATTTAGTGGGAAAAAAGCCTTTCCTTGCATATAAGATCATGGTTTTTAGGTAAATATCCCAGTAATTATTTTCATTTTTTTTATTTTTAGTATTAACATTGGCATACAATGTAGATGTGTATGATGAGAAATTTTAAGTGGAAAAAGGAAATTCTCAAATCCTCAGGACCATTCCTTAGAGATAATCATAGTTACGTATTCTTCAGAAGTTTTCTGTGTCTTAATGCGAAACACACATGCACGCACGCATATGCCCGCACAACCTTAAAACTGTGTTTATACCAGTGAGATCATACCAAATGCACTGTTGTGAAGACTGGGTAACTCTTCACAGCTTGTTTTCTGTATGACAACAGTTAACTCTTTATATTTTTGTTCCTCAGGCAGGAGCAGGAAGATCTTGAGTTGAAGCACAATTCCACATTGAAACAGCTAATGAGGGAGTTTCATACACAGCTGGCACAAAAGGAACAGGAGCTGGAAATGACCATAAAAGAAACCATTGGTATGTAAAAATATTAAGTTCAATGAAGAATAAAATCAGAATCAGCAGAGACTATTTATAATTTAAACTATTGTTTCATACTACACTTTGCTAAGTGCTGTAAGTAATTAAACTGGAAGAAAAAAAGATTCTTGCCTAAGAAAGTTCTCTAATGGAGACCTATCTGCACTACCTGGCAATGGCTTACCTTAAGTTGAAGACGAGCCAGTCAAAGAATAAAAAACATGAGCTAATTAATTACTTCATAGAGACACTTCTGTAAGAGGGTACATTTGATCAACTGAATTTTTTCAAATTTAATATGGAACAGTGGTTCTTACCAAAATTGGGATATATATGTAAATTCTTACCTAATGTGTTGCCTCGTGTGTGTCCATTTTTTATTTATTAGATAAAGCCCAGGAAGTGGAGGCCGAACTTTTGGAAAGTCATCAAGAAGAGACAAATCAGCTATATAAAAAAATTGCAGAGAAAGAAGATGATCTAAAAAGAACAGCAAAAAGATATGAAGAAATCCTTGATGTACTCATTTTTTTCTCTTTTTTTTGAAATTTAGCTGTAATAGATTTCACAGTAGTGCAAAGGAAGTTTGGGCTGTCAGGTTTTCTGTTTCCTAATGTATAGGGTTCTTTTATCCTCATTATTATCCAAGTTAATATGTCTGCAGTGTATGCAGGTTTATAAGGAGTCTAATTGATTTCTGCCAGGATTGTTGTTTCCTGATAGATTCTGCTGACCAGACAGCCCAGTACACTTGGCAGGCATTGAAGCAACAGTGAGTTGCTAAAGGGAACAATGGATCGCCTTCTCTGTCTTTCTCCTGAAGTCAGACTAATTATAAGAGAACTGGACTAAGAATTGAGAGCTTCTGCATGGGTGAAGGCTAAGTGTAGGTACAGTTCGTGTGTGTCTGAATGTGGCTACCTAGCTTAGCTGGGATCTTTCCAGGAGGGCCAGTTAATTTTACTCCATTTTTACCCAATTTGCATTGTTTTTGTTGGTCTCAAGGTAGAAAAAAGGGGAAAAATGGAATGCATCAGCTAAATCTTCTATATTTAGTGGAAAATTAGTTCAGTGTCCTTATTCTAATGATGGATTAATTATAATAAGCATGTTATTTTTGTATATGAAGATAAGCCATGAATGCTTTTGAATATTTTGGACTCCAGAACATTCTCAAATGTAAAACAATGTAAATTATTATTCTTTGGGTTGCAGATTCTTTAGTTACTCCAAGCCTTATTTCACTGTATGCAAAGAACCATTTGATGATTAAGAAGGCATAAGTCAGAGATTCATGCCTTAGCCAACTATGACAGCAATAGAAGTCTGAACCAGGAACAGATTCTAATAATTATTTTAAATGTAACTTCAAGGCTGAAATTCCAGGATGAGACACATGCATATAAATGACACCTTTGTATAATTTTTGAGCTGTAGAAAAAATTTGAATAATTTTACTTTTTCTTATACTTCCATAGAGTGTATATGTGCAGAGTCATTAAAAATACTGTTGTTTCTTGATGCTTAGAGAATGTTGGAATTGGAAGATACATTAAAGCAAGTTTAGTTTCATCTCAGTTTTTTGTTTTGCAGAAGGAAAAGCAAGTTCAGCATAATTAAATGATTTTCCTAAAACTACATAGTGAGTGGTAGAGCAGTGACTCTTCATTAGCTTCATGTATTTTATAAAGATTTCTCCCTAAGAAGAGAACTTGGGAAAGGCAGCAGTTATTTATCATGGATAATTAAGCCAGAGAGCTTCATTGTAGGAGATAAACTGTGCTAGAGCTGTAATGTTCCCTTTTGTGAACTACTTCTCTGTCTCAATGTGTAGGGTAGCAAACAGATTTTCCAAGGTCATGACAAACCTCTGTAGGCAGAGGAATGCATGACCAAGAAGACATAACAGTTAAGTTAACCTTAATGTTCCTCCTTGAAAATTGCTATTTATTAGGGAAATTAAGGGAATGATCCTCCAAGTTTCAAGCTGGATGTAGTAGAACAGAGGGGCAGGAACTGGAGGTTGGGCAAAGGAGTCGGGTAGACTCCTCCCCAGGCCTCTTCCTGTGCCTTAGAAATATAATGCATGCCACAAATGTGAGCAACATGCAGAATTTAAAATTCTCTAGTCTTCACATCAAAAAAAAAACCCCACAGGTGAACTTAATTTTAATCATGTTAACCCATTATTATATCCAAAATATAATTTCAGTATGTAGTCACTATAAACATGACGTACTGTATTAATTTTTTGAGATTCATTGTTTTTGCATTTGCAGCCCATCTCAGTTCAGATTAGCCACATTACAAGTGCTCATAACCACAGTTCTAGGCTGCTGGTAGCTACTGACTTGGACATCAGAGCCTTAGACTTTAGACTGCTGGATCTAGGGCTGCTTTTGTGATTAAATAAGCAGTCCCCATCTAAACACACTAAATACATACTCTGTCTTGAAGAATTTTTGAAAAGTGCAATTACTGCCTAAAGGATATTAGCAAGTCTCAGCAAACACCATATTGCTTTGATTCTGAAACATATTCTCTACCATTCTATCATTTTTAAATTTCTGGATTTGGAGTTTTATATGGAACTTGTATGTGGTGGTGTTTTTTACCCGCTCTAGGAATCTGTTAATCAGATTGATGATTTGTCTTAATGATGACATTGTAGAATGCTATGTTTTTGTCATACATTAAAATGATTTTTGGTTTGTTAATAGCAAAGTGGAGCACAGAGACATTTTCATTTTCCTGCATTTACTGTCTTAGATACCATCCCTTCTGCCATATAAAGAAGCCAGGAACTTTTGTCGTCCTTAATTTATACCTCCTATCTTCCTCAGCCTCTCTCACATATACATCCACACACCTTTTAGGCTATGAAATATGATTATCTTCTCTGATTTACTAGGCACAGAAATCATGTCTCCCTTTAATTGGATATCTCCAGCACAATATCCAACACACACTACAAGTCACTTGGGATGTATTTTTTCAATGAGCTTTATTGCATGTTCTTCTCTGCTTAACTCCACTATTACTGACAGTCTGGACTGACATTTTGCATCTGATCTTGGTCTGTTGTATTAATTTCCCACCTGATCTCCTTGCTACCAGTCTTTTTTTCCAAAGGTATTTATCTCTTTCTATATCTTGAAACAAAGATGTGATCATATCACTTCTCCTAAATACCTTCAGTGGTTTCCCATTGTACCCATAATACCTTCTCCATTTCAGTCTATGTTACAGCCAAACTCAACTTCAGCTTGTTCTTTATCATGTTTTACCTTTGCTCGTGCTTTTATGTGTGCCTAAAGATTATTTTCTCAAACTTCATGAATTAGTGCAGCTAGTACCATGTCTCTTTTGACTTAAAAAAATAATAATGAAGCCATCTAGTCCTGGACTTTTGTTTATTAGGAGGTTTGATTACTGATTCAATCTCATTACTAGTAATTGGTCTGTTCAGATTTTCTATTGCCTCATCATTTACTCTTGGGTAGGTTGTGTGTTTCTAGGGATTTATCCATTTCTTCTACATTGTACAACTTTTTGGCATATAATTGTTCATAGTAGTCTCTTGTGATGCTTTGTATTTCTATGGTATCAGTTGTAACATCTCTTATTTCTGATTTTATAAAAAACGGCTCCGTTTTCACTGAGCTTTTCTATTGTCTTTTTAATCTCTATTTCATTTATTTCTACTCTAATATTATTCTTTCTTTTCTTCTAACTTTGGGCTTTGTTCTTTTCCTAGTTCTTGAAGTATAAACTTAGGTGGTTTATTTGAGATCTTTCTTGTTTCTTGAGGTGGGCATTTATCATTGTGAACTTTCCTCATAGAACTTCTTTGCTGCATCCCATTAACTTCTGTATGTTACATTTCCATTTTCATATGTCTCAAGGTACTTTTTAATTTTTTCCTTGATCCTTTGGTTATTCAGTAACATGTTATCTCCACATATTTGTACATTTTCCAGTTTTCTTTAATTAATGTCTAGTTTCATACTAGACAGTCCTGTGGGACCCAGGAATGCAAGCCCTCCCAGCTGCCAGAGCCAGGTGCAAGCAGTACTTTTTTTTCCTCCTCCAGGAAGACTAAAAAGCTTTTACAAAGGAAATTACAAAACTGTTTCTTGAACTAGAAATAACACATCAGGATTCTTTTCTAATTCTTAGAGGACCTGCTTTAGATTGGAATCCCACAACTGCAGAGGAAATGTTGGGTATAGCTATTTGCTTTATTAAAGTCCAGACCTAACTGAGTAAGTAGTTGTAGAGGTTGATCTCTCGGACATGACGAGACCACACTGACACAGATACCCACACGGGACGTGTCATGGCAGAATAGAAACAGCCCACCAAGACTGGGCAGTGGCACATGTACAGCAGTTCCTGCTCAGTGGTGTCTTAAGGTGGAGGCTAGGTTCAAGTTGCCTAGATGGGGAATGTCCAAGGGCCCACAGAGGCTGGTTACTAGATATCTTTGCTTTCTTCTGTTGAAAGAAGGGGTTTGTTTTTTTTCAGCTGGCCAAGTTTCATGACAAGTGGTGTTTAAAGATAGACTTTTCCAGGTATCCTGTGTTCATTGCTATATTTTGTGCCATGGGACCCATCTGTTTTTGTTTGTCTTTTAGGATAATGTTTCTCAGTTCTGGCAAAGTCAGCATCTGTGAAATCAGATAACTGTTTATTGTTGTTTTTCCTGTGTAGTCTCTTACTCAGCAAACACTTGTCCTGTCTTATTACTCAAATATGATCAATATTCCAATTCCAAATGTTCTTTTAGTGCAAAGGTTTTTGCAAGATTTATAGGAGCAAGAAGAGGTCTAGGCTGCTATGTACAACAAATCATAGCAATTATCAAGACAAATTAAGAAATGTAAGGATGGGCAAGATCCTTTTACCAGGACAATCAAAACAGAAGAGAGAATGATTTGTATGCCAAATTTTATAAGTAGGATTTTTGGGCCAGTGTCACAATATGACTTTAAGTCTGCTTTTTACAAAGTTGGGAGCAAGTTACCAATATATTGGACACTAATTTTTTTTTCAGAAATAGATTTTAGTGAAACATTTTACCCCAAAGAATCAGCAGTGTGGTTTGGGGACAGATGTGTAAGAGATTTGCAAGTGTGGTGAACTAGGACAACGAGCATCTCTTGATTTGTAGAGCCCATCTGAGGGGTTGGGAAAGGCCTCCAGGACTTCATGTGGCCTTCGAGTTGCCAGCTGCTTGAGCAGAGCTGTGCACAAAAGTATCTACTAGTTTCTCTTAAGGGATATTTTTCTGGAAGGCAAATCCTAATGTAGAAAGACCAAAGTCTTAAAGTGCAGGTCTGTATTAGAGTTATCTGATGATGCTGTTGTGTACCTCTTTGCTGGGCAAACCTGGAGCCCTAGTGAGGAGAGAGAGAAGCGGCTTGATGCCATGTTAAGTGCAGGGGAGTTTTCATTTTCCAGTTCCCGTGGAACAGTAAATTTCACAAGGTATTTCCTTGTCTTATGTAACACTTAAATCCCTGTTCATTACCCCACAAAGAATGCTCCCTGATGGCCAGAGGCTGAGAGGTGGCCTGGTAGGGGTAGAGGTGGCAGAAGGTCACAGCCAGGAAGCTTGAAGGGCTGTGCACGGGTGAAAGCATGCCAAGACCTGGGGCCACCTGTGTTTTGGGTCTGCCTACATGTGTGCTCAGTTTGGCCCTGGGCACAGGGCTATCAGAGAGATGAGCTTGCTGTCTTGGGAGGCATGGGGCTCTGCCTTGGACTCAGCGGTGCTTGCAGTGTGACTCTTTATTGAGTGTGAACAGAGGGAGTGAGGGTGGGGAAATAATGTCCTAGGAATAGTGAGCAGCATTGAAAAGCCCTTAGAGTTAAGGGGGGCCCAAAGGAAAGTATTTAGAGTGCAGTGACAGATTACAATAAAAACAGTGGTTGTGTCTCAAAAAAATGTTGAGATGTTTGTTCTTCTTCAGAGATAGCTTTCTCTATGTAGTGCTGCCTCTCCACAATGTTCTTTTTATACATTTCTTTATTGACACATTTTTTTATCCTGAAGGCCCGTGAAGAAGAAATGACTGCAAAAGTAGTGGACCTACAGACTCAACTTGAGGAGTTTCGGGAGAAATACGAGCAGAAGCTGCAGCAGGAGGACCCTGGCAATGATAAAGTAAGGGGGATTAGACTTTGCTCCACCCATTTCTGGCAAACACTGTCATTTCTGTTATTATTTTACTTCCCTACTAGTGTGCATATCTACCTCATTTCATCCTGACAAAATCTTTCATGAGAGAGATTCTTGCCTTTATTTTAGTCAGTGAAACTAAGGTTCACAGAGGTATACAATGCCCAAGCTCCCACAGTGAATGTTGTGTTGGGCACTTAAACCCAGTATGCTGGACTTCAAAGCCTCAGGCTTCTCAATCTTTCCCTTGGAAAGACTAGCTGAGGAAAGTGCCCTCATAGCCCTAGGGCATAGCCAGAAGTGGTCCATAGACATCATGATAACATGCACTTTTATATTTTGTGCTAAACAGTCAATATAATGTATCCTTATTTGTAGTTGCATAAAAATGTTATTAGTTATATACCATGAAGAAAAATAATTTTGATTTTCTTCCTTGGTTAATGGACTAGATGCAGAAGCAATGGGATTATTTTGGAAAATTGGGCTGGATTCAAAGATATCTGGCGATGCATATCCTAGGCATTTTTGTAATTCCAACCTTTAAGTAAAACTGATACTGTGATGCTGTGGCTTCCTTTCCCACTGTGCATCCCAGCAAGTGTACACCCATAGGGCATGTGGGCCTCAGTGAGAAAGCCAGACAGTACCCTACTTCCTAAAATCCCCTCACTTATCCAGCTTGGCCTTTTCATAGTGCTGTCACCAGGGCCTGGGAAAGTGCATGGCCACTGTTCATGCTTCGTCTTTGAGAGTTGTAGAGGATTCTTTATAGAACATCAGTTACCAAATAGCAATTTTCTAGACAGTTACATGGGTCATTTTTCCAAAATGGAGAGAGGAGGCCTTTAGAAAGAGCTTTGCTATGCTGTGCCACTTGATACATGTATCTTAGTGATTGGCACCAAGCAAGCTGAGTGGGCTGTTTTTCTGTTTCTGTAATAGTTCCAAAGTTAGTTTTGCTGTTTTGGTTTTTTGCAGTTTGGTCATAATTTGAAGGCATTGAGTACTATTAAGTCTTACTTCCTATGAGAAGAACACATGTATGTCACCATCTAACATGTGCTTTTCCTTAATAGCAAAATAAGTCTTAATGTTGAGTATAGTGGCATTTCACCCCGTTCAGGATGCCATAGAGTATTAGAACATTGTAGAATTACTACTTAGGTCTTCAACTCCTTTACCTTGTGTAATAACAAAGAAGAGAAAATAATCTTAATTTTTATTTCTACTCTAAAAAATGTTTTATTTTATTCTTCATGCTTTCTATTCTTTTCCCTTTTGTTGCTTCTGGGATATATTGAATTGCTTATCAGTGTTGATTTCAGTGAAAAATAATTTGTGATTACAGCTTAGAGTAGATTCACAGAAATAGTCCTTTAGAAGTTTTCCTAAAGGTTCATATGCTTTAAATAGTTGTTAATATTAATTTTTAAAAATTATATAAATAATATATGAATATATTTTTGTTATAAAAGAGTCAGATAATAAAGAAATACATAGACTAAATCCTTTCTGGTGGCACCACCTCCCCTTGCCAAGTAGTAATCACTGTTAGGAGTTAGGTGAACATCTTTCCAGTCCATGTATTTACAAACATAATGGTTTGCATAGCAAAAAAGACCAGGTTTAAAAAGCACATATTTAAAGTTGTCTCATTGCAAATCTGAACACTCTCTTAAGACTATAAAACTGAATTCTTATTTCCTTGTTACTTTGTATTTCTCCATTTTATAGTTTCTTACAGATTTTATTGTTACGTTCGTTACGTTCATTTTTTTCTTTTCTCTTTTCAGGTTACAATTATGGAGCTACAGGTAGGACTAGTTCTTCATTGAATTTGACTGAAAGTAGTGCATTTTTAGGAGCATTCTGTGTTTTAAGTTAAAGCATAGAGAGGCTGTTTTAATAAAGAAACATTTACCAAGCAGTACAGAATGTGCCAGGCAATGATGAAACCCAGGTGCATTTCACATCTGACATTTTGTTCTTTCAGACACAACTAGCACAGAAGACTACTCTAATCAGTGATTCAAAGTTGAAAGAACAGGAGTTCAGAGAACAGGTACAGGTCTAATTGGTACTTATTATTTTAAACTAACTTCCTTGATTTATGTTATACGTACTTGGATCTCATTTAGCAAATTTTTTAAAAAGAACTGATTTAATACTGATATGATAGTTGGCTTTTCAATTTTGTCTTACTCAGGAAATTTTATTTGCAAATCTGAAGATGCTAGAGGATACCTGTATAAATTCATGGTCACATACATTCAAACAAGAATATTTGCCTCTTAATTATTTCTAGTGCCTAACATTTTAGGCAACAATTTGTGTTTGTTTAGTTTGTAATAAGTTCTAAAAGAGAACTTTCTTTGCTTTTTATCAAAGGAAAAGTATGTTGACATCAATTTTTACTATTTTTCCAAGTGTTTAAATTGCCTTAACTTAGTATGATTTGTCATATGTTATCCAGTAATTGGATTTGAATAGGACCACGTGTGACCACCTAGAAGGATGCACAAGCATGCAAATGCCAATGTGTGTGTACTTGTAATGCATCACCTTTCACAGTCTTTTTCCAAACTCTGGAGGTATAGAGATTCAAGTCAGCAGGCTAAAGTTTGAGGGCTTAATCTCTAAGCAATTTCCAGTTTTTTTTTAATTCATATATAACAAACACCTTAATAATTGTTGAAACTAGGTGATAGATGGTATATGGGGATTAATTGTACTGTACTTTTTGTTAGTTGAGTATATGTGAAAATTTCTATAATATCTTTTTTTAACTCATAAAGGTAGGTATTAAGTCCCAATAGTATTTTTTTCTACTTCACAGTAGTTTTGCTTTTCTCATCTGTTCTTGAGGTTACTGTTTTAAAATTCTTTTCTTTTAGCATCCTCAAATCTTCACACTGTCCTAGCATAACAATTTTTGTATTAGTCATTTTTATATTGGTAAAATACTTATGACATTAAATTAACCATTTTAAAGGGCACAATTCATAATTAGTTCACCTAATTATGTGTTGTGAAACTATCACCTTATATAGTTCCAGAACATTTCACCCCAGAAGGAAACCCATACCCAGTAAGCAGTCACTCCCCATGACCTCCTCTCCCCAGCTCCAGGCAACTGCTATGCTGCTTTCTGTCTTTGGATTGCCTGTCTGACTATTTTATGTAAATAGAATCATATAATACATGGCCTTTTTTATCTGGCTTCTTTCACTTAGCATGGTTGTTTAAGGGTCATTCATGCTGTAGTATGTTCAGTACCTCATTCCTTTATATGGCTGAATACCATTGTATGGATATACCACATTTTGTTTATCCATTCATCAGTTAATGGGCATTTGGCTTGTTTCTACCTTTTGGGGATTGTGAATAGTGCTGCTAGGAACATTGGGTACAAGTTTTTGTTTGAACACCTGTTTCCAATTCTTTGGGGTGTGAACCCAGGAATGAAATTACTAGATGATATGGTAATTATATATTTAACGTTTTGAGAAACCACCAAACTGTTTTACATAGTGGCATCATTTTACATTCCCACCAGCAAAGTACAGTTGACCCTTGAACAACATGGGTTTGAACTTCAAGTGTCCACTTACACACGTATTTTTTTTCAATAAATATTATGGAATTTTTTTTGGAGATTTGTGACAACTTGAAAAAACATTTGTTTTTCTCTAGCTTAATTTATTGTAAAAATACAGTATATAATACAAATAACAGAAAATATGTGTTTATCAGTTGTTTATGTTATCAGTAAGGCTTCTGGCCAATAGTAGGCTGTTTGTCATTAAGTTTTTGGAGAGTCAAAGGTTATACACAGATTTTGACTGCATGGGGGTTGGCACCTCTAATTACCTGCATTGTTTAAGGGTCAGCTGTTTATGGATTCCAATTTTTCCACATTCTCGCCAACAAGTTTTTTTATTATAGACATCCTAGTTGGTATGAAGTTGTATTTCATTGTGGTTTTAATTTGCATTTCTCTAATGACTAATGACATTGAGCATCTCATCATCTGCTTATTGGCCATTGATATATCTTTGGAGCAGTGTCTGTTCAGTCCTTTGCTCATTTTTTAGTTGGGTTTTTTGTTTTTTTGTTGTTCAGTTGTAAGTGGTTTTTATATATTCTAGACACAAGTCCCCTATCAGATACATGATTTGCAAATACTTCCCCCCATTTTATGGGTTGTCTTTTTGCTTTCTTGATAATGTCCTTTGAGGCACAAAAGTTTTCTTTGATAAAGTCCAGTTTATATATTTTTTCTTTTGCTGTCTGTGCTTTTGGTGTCATACCTAAGAAACCATTTGTATAAATTTTATTTGCCTGTTTTCAGCATTAAAAAAGTCTAATGCAGCAATCTTTTTTTTAATATAAGGTTTCTGTGTGAATCTTATCATATAATTAGTATATTTGTTACTTTCAGATTCACAATTTAGAAGACCGTTTAAAGAAATATGAAAAGAATGTATATGCAACAACTATGGGGATGCCTTACAAAGGTAGGAATGATCTCTCATATCATTACCATGGTTACCTCTTTGGTGGCTTTATGGATGATTCTTATTTGTGTCTTTGTTATCTCATTCCTTACAAAACAAATATATTTTACATTTGTAATCTAGTAACAGCTAGTTTTAAGGAAAGAATGGCAATAATCTAAAACAAAATTTAATTCATATTTGTTGTAAAAAAGCAACAGTGCTGCAGTATGTAAGTGAAACTGCAAGTTCCCAGTTTACGCTCCACTCTCCAAATGGACCTAGCTGACAATTTATATGTATTTTTCCAGACTCTTCTGTATGTTTGCAAACATTTTTGTAATTGACTATGTGTAATAACACACGTTATATATTTTAGATGCTTCTGTTTTTTTACAGTTAGGACAATGCTATAATTATTAATTTTAAATGAGAATTTAAGGAGAAAATAATTTCATTAAAATTCTTATATTCAAGATGTGGAAGGGTGATTTGGATATATCATTCTCTTGATTTAAATAAGATATGCCACTTTCAAAATATTTTGAAGATGATCTTGAGTGTCTACATAGTTCTCTTGAGATAACTGTGATTTTTAAATAATCTCCTAACAGTTTTTCATTCTCAGTTTCACTGCCTCACTGCATTAAGAACAGTTACATTTTGTTAAATGTTTTGTAAAGTTTTCTGCCTTTTCATTGGAGGTACTAGGACTTTAAGCCATTTCACATTCTTTTGTTTTTTTGAAAGCTCACTCTTATTGCTATGAAATAGTAGAAAATATTATACACATTTTAATTAAATTAAACAAGGACTTGCTTTGGATTCTCTCCAAAATACTCTTCAAAAAGAGGAGAAAACTTGGAAGTTTCCTATGGCTCATTGCAGAGAGGACTCCTGCTACAAAGATGATTTCCATAGCTAAGTCAACCCATGTGCCCCTCAGCAGTGCACAGAGAGTAGTAAGAATTCTTTTTTGTTTCAACTTAAGAATTTCATACACAATTTTCTTCTTTTCTCAGTTTTAAATTGTAAAATGAACCCACATGTACAGTTTATTTAATAACTAACACATATGCAAGTTTACCCTGCTATCTGGAAGTAGAGCTTTCCTGTGTAACCTTCCATAAGCTGAAATGGTGTAAAGCAAAGAAGCACTTACCATTTATATGGAAATATTTTTAGCACTCCCAGATCCAAAAAATCACCTGCCTTGGCTGTTCTGGTGTCTCAGGCACATCTTGCTATTGGGTGCACAAGCTAAGTCAGGATAAGGCCCAGATACTCACAGCTGCAGTGCAGAGTTGAGGCACTGGGTGTTGAGTGCATTACAGGGAAGGACCCAGTGGGCCACCCTCTGGGTACATACTGCCTTCCTTATGGTTACCTGCTGCAAAACTTTATACTGTGTTTGCTCTTTGTCTTTTTCCGTAAAAGCAAAAATCCTCCCCAGATTCTTTGAGTTGACACAAATAAGTGATATAGTACCTTTGTAAAGGGAAAGTGGCATAATGCAGACTTCTAAAGAGCAGGGCGCCCATGTAATACTAGGTCCTAAGCACTCTTATAACATATGCATGTGTATCAACTCATTTCATCCTCAGCTACCCAAGCAACCTGGGTAGCTGTGCACATCAGGCTCTCATCCTGCTGCCTCCAGAGAGCATGAATGAAGTGAGCATCTGCCTGCAGGCAGGGCCGCAAAGGGCTGCCCATTCTCTGGACACTGCTGTGTGCACCTCTCCAATGAGGACTTGGCTCTCCTGCATCCTGACTTCTTTTCTGACTTTGTGTTAATCATTCTCTTGTTCTTTATCGCTCACCATCTACATATATATATTTCTAAGAAACATGGTGTAGATTTTGCTTGTCCTGGAGCTCTGTGTGATAGAATACTGTGAGCTTGCATACCTCCTTTGTTTCTTTTGCTTAATATAAGGTTTGGGATACACGCATGATCTGTGCAGTTGTGGTTTACTCATTTTCATTGATTAATTTAGTACATGTCTCCTACTACACATGTGAAAGATTTCCTCTCCACAACTAAGAGTGGAATTGCTGGGCCATAGAATATAAACATTGTTGTTCATATCCTGTAGTGGGTCAGCTAAATTAGCAGTAGTTTGAAAATAATACAGAAGACTGGTTTCTATATTTTTTGTACTAATTTTCACTTCCATGAGCAGTGTGTGAAAGTTCTCATCCTCCACCTTCTCACCAGTGCTGTGGATATATTAAGGCTCTTTAGTGCTTTGATGATGGAAATTCTGTGTAACAACTTATTAGTAATCAGCTTGAGCATATCATTTCCTTATTCATTCATTTTAGCTATGTGTATTTCTTCTTTTGTGGAGCTCCTATTTTTTGTCTTTTGAAATTAGATTATCTGTTGTTTTATAATTTCTAAGATTTTAAAAAATATTCTGAATATTTATCATTATCAGCTTTGCAAATTTTAGAGATATTGTACTAGTTGGTTTCTTCTTTCTCTGTTAATAACATCTTCATTTTAAACTTATTGTGGAATTTCTTAGACATACAGAAAAATGTCACCTATGGTATATACTGAATACACATGTATATATCACCCAGCTTCCACAGTTATCAAGATGTATCTAATCTTGGTTCATCTGTACCCCAACCTTTTCTATGTCCATTGGGTTATTTTGAAGTATTCCTAGATATTATATCTCATTTCATAAGTAAATATTTGGTATTTATCTATACAAAGGATTCTTTGAAAATAACCATAATGCTAATATCCCACCTAAAAAATCCACAGTAATTCCTTAATACCACCAAATAGCTAGTCAATATTCAAACGTCCTGTGGCTTCATAAATGTTCTCTGGTTGTGGTGGTAAGCAGTTGATCTGTTTGAATCAGGAGCCAAACACTGTCCATCCATGGCATTTGATTGAGAAATCACTTTAATCTCTTTTTAACTCTAGGTTCCTTCTTTCTGTCTGTTTGTCTTTCCCCTTTGTCATTTATTTGTTGAAGAAATCAACTTACTTGTGCTTGAGTTTGTTAGCACATTCTGAGTTCTTGGTTCTCCATCCCCTAGTAGTTACAGCTAGGGGCTTGGTTAGGGTTAGGTCTGGGATACTGGAAATACCACTGCATCTTGTCTCCCATCAGGAGCAGCATGGTGTCTCTGTAAGTTGAGATCTCTCACATGTTTCCAGGTGTTGACAGTCTGGTCCTGGACCTTTCACCTTAGATTTTATCCATTGGTGACTTTGCCTACATTTGTTATTTCATTCAGTGTTGCATAATGGTGATAGTCAAAGTCTACCATTTCTTGTTTACATATTAACTGGAATTATTCTATGAACAGAAACTTCCCCACATTATGTATATGGTCACCTTGAGGTACAGCTAATATGGGAAAAGCAAGATAAATTCTGTTTACCAGCTTTAGTTAGTCTGTATTTTTGAGGGTCTGTTTCTAGCACCTGTAGTCTGTTGTGTTGATTAGTTTGTCTATGCCTGCTCTAATACCTCGCTCTCTGATTACAGTGACTTTATAATAAGTTTTGCTGTTTGGCTGGGGAAGCCCTCCCACTTCTTTGCAAGACTGTCTTAACTGTTCTCTGTTCTTTGAATGTCCTTGTAAATTTTAGAATCATATTGTCAGGTTATACTCACACACACAGACCTGGGAGGATGTGATTAGGATTACACTGACTTGAGAGAAAAATTAAAGAGAATTGGCATCAATATGATACTGAGTCTCCAACCCATAATCATGATGTATTTCAACATTTACTGAGGTCTTATTTAATTTCTGTCAATACCATTTGTTGTACTGAGTAATACCTTATACCTCTTTTATTACATTTATTCTTAGATGTTACTGTAAATGTAAAAGTTGGTATTTTATTTTTATCTTCTAATTATATAAAGCATTTTTAAAAAGGCATTCTTGTGCATTTTTTGAAGAAAACCTGAGCCAACATGCTTTACCTGCAACATTATCTGTAATATACTTAGTTGATTAAGATTGTGTTAAATGGAGGAGCTTTCAAGATAGCAGCATGAGAGGTGAGACCAAGATCTCCCAAAACCACAAACAGTACAAAAATATAGTTAATTAATAGAACTAACCTTAAAACAGCAATAAGAAAGAAGGCTGAACCAGAGTGCCAACAGACCTCATGAGCAGAGCAGACCTCACAAAACAGGGTAACGTAGGAAAGCCTTAATCTGGTGGGACCCAAGCCCTTCCCCCACCCCAGCTCACCAGTGGGAGGAGGAGAAACGGAGCAGGGTAGGGGGTGGAAGACTGAGGCTGCTGAACACCTAGCCCTTGAGATCGGCTTTGTGAGCAGAATCCTATAGTGTGTGGTGCTCTGGACGTTGGGGAGCTCAGACGGGTGGAGTGCTTCAGAAATTGACATTCTGGTCGTTTGTGGAGGAGGGGATCCACACCCAGCCACTCTATGTCAAAGGAAAGGCAGGCAGCCTGAGAGGCTTCCTAGCACCAAGAAGGCTGCTGAATGGGCGGGGTTTTCACAGAGCTTCCTGTGTAGGAGAAGGGAGAGCTGGACAAGGTTGTCTGGGTGTGCTCTGCCCAGCTGGTTGGGAACTTTGGGGAGCTTCAGGTGCTCCATTCCCCCTGGTTGCCTACTCAGTTCCGAGGCCCCCTCACTGTGACACACAGCCTGCCAAACCTTCCTACTGGCCTGCAGGCACCTGCTCGCAAACAAGCAGTCACTGCACATGCATCAGGCCAGCCAGAGGGAGGCCCTGTCTACAACAGCTAGAGACGCAAAGCACAGAGGTTTACACGTGCACATGTGTGCTTGGCCTACTGGCTCTGATGCTGGAGAAAGGCACCGCAGAAGGGAAGCAGGAAACAGATCTTTCCTCCCACCGGGGAACAGCTCTGCTCCCCTGCGAACCCCAGCCTCACTCTAGGGGCTGAGCAGCTCCAGAGACTGGAGTTTCTGTGCACTAGTGGGCACCACACAGAAATATGAAATGACAAAAGAACATGGTTCACACCAAAATCTCAATAACCCAGAAAGAGGGTCAAATGAAACCAAACTCACCAATCTTCCTGAAAGAGAGTTCAAAATAAAAATTATAAACATGCTTATGGAGGTACAGAAAAATGTTCAAGAACTCAGGAACGAATTTAAGTTGGAGATTCAATCATTAAGAAATTCCATATCTGAAACGAAACATACAATGGAGGGATTTAAAAGCAGATTAGATGTAGTAGAAGAGACAGTAAATGGAATAGAAACTAGAGAAGAGGAATACAAAGAAGCTGAGGCACAGAAAGAAAAAAGAATCTCTAAGAATGAAAGAATATTGAGAGAACTGTGTGACTAATCCAAATGCAACAATATTCGCATTATAGGAGTACCAGAAGAAGAAGAGAGACAAAAAGGGATAGAAAGTGCCACTGAGGAAGTAATTGCTGAAAATTTCCCCAATCTGGGGAAGGAGATAGTCTCTCAAGCCATGGAGGTGCACAGCTCTCCCAACACAAGGGACCCAAGGGGGACAACATGAAGACATATAAAAATTAAAATGGCAAAGATCAAGGATAAAGACAGACTTTTAAGAGCAGTTAGAGAGAGAAAAAAGATCACATACAAAGGAAAACCCATCAGGCTGTCATGAGACTTCTCAACAGAAACCTTACAGGCCAGAAGGGAGTGGCACGATATATTTAAAGTAATGAAGCAGAAGGGCCTTGATACCCAGTAAGGTTATAATTTAAATTTGAAGGAGAGATTAAACAATTTTCAGATAAGCAAAAGATGAGAGAATTTGCCTCCTACAAACCACCTCTACAGTGCATTTTGGAGGGACTCCTATAGATGGAAGTATTCGTAAGGCTAAATAGATGTCACCCAAGGGAAGACAGAGTACAGAATATGATTCATAACATAACAAAGAATGGAGGAGGAAGAAAAACGAGTAAAGAAAAAAAAGAACCTTCAGGTTGTGTTGGTAATAGTATATGAAGTAAGTTAAATTAGACTGTTAGATAGTAAGGGAAGTGCCCTTGAACCTTTGGTAACCACGAATCTAGTACATACCTATCAATAATCACCCTAAATGTAAATGGTCTGAATGCACCATTCAAAAGACACAGAGTTACTAAATGGATAAAAAAACAAGACCCATCTATATGCTGCCTACAAGAGACTCACTTAAACCCCAAAGACATACACAAACTGAAAGTAAAGGGATGGGAAAAGATATATCATGCAACTAATAGTGAGAAAAAAGCAGGAGTTGCAGTACTTGTATCAGAGAAAATAGACTTCAAAACAAAAAAAATCACAAGAGACAAAGAAGGCCAATACATAGTGATAAAAGGGTCAATCCAACAAGAGGATATAACTATTATAAATGCTATAATAGTTGCACCCAACACAGGATCACCTACATATGTGAAACAAATACTAACAGAATTAAAGGGGGAAATAGAATACAATGCATTCATTTTAGGAGACTTCAACACACCACTCACTCCAAAAGACAGATCAACCAGACAGAAAATAAGAGACAGAGGCACTGAACAACATATTAGAACAGATGGACCTAATGGACATCTACAGAATACTCCATCCAAAAGCAACAGGATATACATTCTTCTCAAGTGCACATGGAATATTTTCAAGAATAGATCATATATTAGGCCACAAAAAGAGCCTCAGTAAATTAAAAAAGATTGAAATTGTACCAGCCAGTTTCTCAGATCACAAAGGTATGAAACTAGAAATAAATTACATAGAGAAAACAAAAAAGCCTACAAACACATGGAGGCTTAATAACATGCTCCTAAATAATCAATGGATCAATGACCAAATAAAAACAGAGATCAAGCAATATATGGAGACAAATGACAACAATAATTCAACACCACAAAATCTGTGGGATACAGTGAAGGCTGTGTTAAGAGGGAACTATTTTGCAATACAAGCCTACCTCAGGAAAAAAGAACAATCCCAAATGAACAGTCTAAACTCACAATCAATGAAACTAGAAAAAGAAGAACAAATGAGGCCCAAAGTCAGTAGAAGAAGGGACATAATAAAGATTAAAGTAGAAATAAATAAAATTGAGAAGAATAAAACAATAGAATCAGTGAAAGCAAGAACCAGTTCTTTGAGAAAAGAAACAAAATAGATAAATCCCTAGCCAGACTGATCAGGAAAAAAAGAGTCTACACACATAAACAGAATCACAAATGAGAAAGGAAAAATCACTATGGACACCACAGAAATACAAAGAATTATGAGAGAATACTATGAAAAATTATATGGTAACATACTGGATAACCTAAAAGAAATGGACAACTTTCTAGAAAAATACAACCTTCCAAGGCTGACCCAGGAAGAAGCAGAAAATCTGAATAAAACAATTACCAGCAAAGAAATTGAATTGGTAATCAAAAAACTACCTAAGAACAAAACTCCTGGTCCAGATGATTTCACTGCTGAATTTCATCAAACATTTAGTGAAGACCTACTACCCATCCTCCTTAATGTTTTCCAAAAAGTAGAAGAAGAGGGAATACTCCCAAACTCATTCTACGAAGCCAACAACACTCTAATACCAAAACCAGGCAAAGGCACTCCAAGAAATAAAATTACATACCAATATCCATGATGAACATAAATGCAATAATACTCAACAAAATATTAGCAAACCGAATTCAAAAATACATCAAAAAGAACATCCATCATGATCGGGTGGGGTTCATCCCAGGGATGCAACGATGGTACAACATTCAAAAATCCATCAACATCATCCACTACGTCAACAAAAATAAGGACAAAATCACATGGTCATCTCCATAGACGCTGAAAAAGCATTCAACAAAATTCAGCATCCATTCATGATAAAAACTCTCAACAAAATGGGTATAGAGGGCAAGCACCTCAACATAATAAAGGCCATATATGACAAACCCACAGCCAACATGATGCTGAACACCGAGAAGCTGAAAGCTTTTCTTTTAAGATTGGAAACAAGACAAGGATGCCCACTCTCCCCACTTTTATTAAACATAGTTCTGGAGGTCCTATCCATGGCAATCAGACAACACAAAGAAATAAAAGGCATCCAGATTGGCAAGGAAGAAGTCAAACTGTCCCTGTTTGCGGATGACATGACAGTGTACATAAAAACCCCTAATGAAGGTTCCGGGAAGATGGCAACATGAGCAGGGTGGCGGAAATCTCCTCCCGAAACCATATATATCTATGAAAACACAGCAAATACAACTATTCCTAAAAGACCAGAATACACAGGACAGCGCACAGCCTGCATCTGCACCGGAGAGGACTTGGCACCCTGTGAGGCGGCTAAGATATGGAGCTGCGTCCCAGCAGGGCCCAAGCACTCTTCCACCCCAGCGCACTGGCGGGAAGAGAGGATTCAGAGCCGGGAGGGAGTGGAAGTACAGGCATGCGAAATAACCAACCCTGGTGATCTGCGCCAGGAGCACTGACACACATCGCGCGGTGTATCGGATATTGTAGAGGCAGAAGGTGCAAGTTTTGAGTTGGGAACGCACCAGGTCCTTGCAGCCGGCTCATGGGACAAAAGAAATGCACGCGCTTTTTTTAGCGGTCTTAAAGAGACAGGGGCCTAATGGAAGAAAACGATCATCCCACCACACTCAGCCCAAGGAGTCCTGAGAAATTTCAGACCCCTTGGCTGGCGACCTGGAAAAAGTAGCAGCACTGAGACTTCACACAGAGAAAAACAGCTTCCCATTCGTTCCTGCACTGGCCAGAACTACAAATGGCCCTGCAGAGCAGTGCAGCCGTAGCGGCGGAATCGTTGAGCAACAGCGACACCTACAGCATCCTTACAGAATCTACTCCTGGTGGGCTTTTTTTTCTTTTCTTTTCTTTTCTTTCTTTTTTTTCTCTTTTCCTTTCTCTTCCTTCTTTTTTCTTGTTTTTGCTTTTTGTTTTGTTTTTTAAAGTCTTAAAGAGCCCAGCTGAAATACGTGGCACCTAACAGTGACCACTTCTATCGCCATGAAGACACAGAGGAATATGGTACAGACAAAGCTCACCCAGACCCAGACAACACCAGAGAGGGAGCCTGAAGGGATGGAAATGCACAATCTTCCTGAAAAATAATTCAGAATAAAAGGCATAACCATGCTGATGGATCTACAGAGAAATATGCAAGAGCTGAGGGAGGAAGTGAGGGAAGTCAGGAAAGACAATGCAGAAATGAGACAAGCCATCGATGGGTTTAGCAGCAGACTGGATGAGATGCAAGAGACTGTTAATGCACTAGAAATCAGAGAACAGGAATACAGAGCAGCTGAGGCAGAGAGAGATAAAAGGATCTCTAGGAATGAAAGAATATTAAGAGAACTGTGTGACCAATCCAAACAGAACAATATTCACATTATAGGAGTACCAGAGGAAGAAGAGAGAGAAAAAGGGATAGAAAGTGTCTTTGAAGAAATAATTGCTGAAAACGTTCCCACGCTGGGGAAGGAAATAGTCTCACAGTGCACAGAAGCCCACAAATCTCCCAACACAAGGGACCCAAGGAAGACAACACCAAGACACATAATAATTAAAATGGCAAAGATCAAAGATAAAGTCAGAGTATTAAAGGCAGCTCGAAAGAGAAAAAAAGATCACCTACAAAGAAAAACCCATCAGACTATCATCAGACTTCTGAACAGAAACCTTACAGGCCAGAAGAGAATGGCATGATATATTTAACGTAATGAAACAGAAGGGCCTCGAACCAAGAATATTGTATCCAGCACGATTATCATTTAAATATGACGGAGGGATTAAACAATTTGAAGACAAAAGAAAGTTGAGAGAGTTTGCCACCCATAAACCACCACTACAGGATATCTTAAACGGACTGCTCTAGAGGGAAACACCCCTAAGGCTAAAAAGATGTCACCAGAGAAAATAAAAGCATAGCAAAGAAAGCAGACCATCCAAATACCAACTAAAGGCAAAGAATAAAACACCTAATATATAAAGAAAGGAGGAGGAAGAATAGGAAGGGAGAGATAAAGAAACATCAGACAGCGTTCACAATAACTTAACAAGAAAGTTAAGTTAGATTGTTAGATAGTAAAGAAGCAACCCTTGAACCTTTGGTAACCACAAATCTAAAGCCTGCAATGGCAATAAGTACATATCTATCAATAATCCCCCTAAATGTAAATGGACTGAATGCACCAATCAAAAGACACAGAGTAACAGAGTGGATAAAAAAGCAAGACCCATCTATATGCTGCTTACAAGAGACTCACCTCAAACCCAAAGATATACACAGACTAAAAGTGAAGGGATGGAAAAACATATTTCAAGCAAACAACAAAGAGAAAAAAGCAGGTGTTGCAGTACTTGTATCAGACAAAATAGACTTCAAAACGAAGAAAGTAGCAAGAGATAAAGACGGACATTACATAATGATAAAGGGGTCAGTCCAACAAGAAGATATAACCATTATAAATATATGTGCACCCAACACAGGAGTGCCAGCATATGTGAAACAAATACTAACAGAATTGAAGGAGGAAATATACACCAATGCCTTCATTTTAGGAGACTTCAACACACCACTCACTCCATAGGACACATCAATCAGACAGAGAATAAGTAAAGACACAGAGGCACTGAACAACACACTAGAACAGATGGACCTAACAGACATCTACAGAACTCTGCACCCAAAAGCAACAGGATACACATTCTTCTCAAGTGCACATGGAACATTTTCCAGAATAGACCACATACTAGGCCACAAAAAGAACCTCAGTAAATTCAAAAATATTGAAATCCTACCAACCAACTTTTCAGATCACAAAGGTATAAAACAAGAAATAAATTTTAGAAAGAAATCAAAAAGGCTCACAAATACATGAAGACTTAAAAACATTCTCCTAATTAATCAATGGGTTAACGACCAAATCAAAACAGAAATCAAAAAATATATGGAAACTAATGACAACAACAACACATAGCCACAACTTCTGTGGGACGCAGCAAAGACAGTTCTAAGAGGAAAGTATATTGCAATCCAGGCCTATTTTAAGAAGAAAGAACATTCCCAAATGAATAGTCTTAAGACACAATTACTGAAATTGGAAAAAGAAGAACAAATGGGACCCAGACTCACTAGAAGGAGAGACATAATAAATATCAGAGAAGAAATAAATAAAATTGAGAAGAATAAAACAATAGAAAAAAAATCAATTAAACCAAGAGCTGGTTCTTTGAAAAAATAAACAAAATAGATAAATCCCTAGCCAGACTTATTAAAGGAAAAAGAGAATCTACACACATAAACAGAATCAGAAATGAGAAAGGAAACATAACGACAAACCCCCACAGAAATACAAAGAATGATACAAAATATTATGAGAATCTATATGCTAACAAGCTGGAAAACCTAGAAGAAATGGACAACTTCTTAGAAAAATATACCATCCAAAACTGACCAAAGAAGAAACAGAAAAACTAGAGAGACCAATCACCACCAACGAAATTGAAGCAGTAATCAGAAAACTACCCAAGAACAAAACCCCCGGATCAGATGGATTCACCTCTGAATTCTACCAGACATATAGAGAAGAAATAACACCCATTCTCCTTAAAGTTTTCCAAAAAATAGAAGAGGAGGGAATACTTCCAAACTCACTCTATGAAGCCAGCATCACTATAATACCAAAACGGGCAAAGACCTCACCAAAAAAGAAAATTACAGACCTATATCCCTTGTGAACGTAGATGCAAAAATACTCAACAAAATATTAGCAAACCGAATTCAAAAATACATCAAGAGGATCATACGCCATGATCAAGTGGGATTCTTCCCAGGGGTGCAAGGATGGTACAACATTCGAAAATCCATCAACATCATCCACCACATCAACAAAAAGAAGTACAAAAACCACATGATCATCTTCATAGATGCTGAAAAAGCATTTGACAAAATTCAGCATCCATTCATGATTAAAACTCTCAAGAAAATGGGTATGGAGGGCAAGTACCTCAACATCATAAAGGCTATATATGACAAACCTACAGCTAACATCATACTTAACAGCGAGAAGCTGAAAGCTTTTCACCTAAGATCGGGAACAAGACAGGGTTGCCCACTCTCTCCACTGTTATTCAACATAGTACTGGAGGTCCTAGCCACGGCAATCAGACAAAACAAAGAAATACAAGGCATCCAGACTGGTAAAGAAGTCAAACCGTCCCTATTTGCAGATGACATGATACTGTACATAAAAAACGCTAAAGGCTCCACTCTAAAACTACTAGAACTAATATCTGAATTCAGCAAAGTTGCAGGATACAAAATTAATACACAGAAATCTGTTGCTTTGTAACAATGAGCTAATAGAAAGAGAAAATAATTCCATTCACTATTGCATCAAAAGAATAAAATACCTAGGAATAAACCTTACCAAGGAAGTGAAAGACCTATACCCTGAAAACTACAAGACACTCTTAAGAGAAAATAAAGAGGACACTAATAAATGGAAATTCACCCCATGCTCTTGCCTAGGAAAAATTAATATTGTCAAGAGGGCCATCCTGCCTAAAGCAATCTACAGATTCAATGCAGTCATGTCAAAATACCTACAGCATTCTTCAATGAACTACAGCAAATAATTCTAAAATTCATATGGAACCACAAAAGAGCCTGAATAGCCAAAGCAGTCCTGAGAAGGAAGCATAAAGCAGGACGAATTACGGTCCCTGACTTCAAGCGCTATTACAAAGCTACAATAATCAAACCAATTTGGTACTGGCACAAGAACAGACCCATAGACCAGTGGAACAGAAAAGAGAGCCCAGATATAAGCCCAAGTATATACGGTCAATTAATATATGATAAAGTAGCCATGGATATACAATGTGGAAATGACAGTCCCTTCAACAGCTGGTGTTGGCAAAACTGGGGAGCTACATGTAAGAGAATGAAACTAGATTACTGTCTAACCCGTGCAGAAAAGTGAACTCAAAATGGATCAAAGACCTGAATGTAAGTCATGTATACATAAAACTCTTAAAAAATATATAGGCAAAAATCTCTTGGACATGAACATGAGCAACTTCTTCATGAACATATCTCCCTGGGCAAGGGAAACAAAAGGAAAGATGAACAAATGGGACTATATCAATGTAAAAAGTAATGTACAGCAAAGGACACCATCAGTAGAACAAAAAGACATCCTACAGTATGGGAGAATATATTCATAAATGACATATCCAATAGGGGTTGACATCCAAATTATATAAAGAGCTCACACACCTCAACAAAGAAAAAGCAAATAAGCCAATTAAAAAATGGACAGAGAGGCTGAACAGACACTTCTCCAAAGAAGAAATTCAGATGTCCAACGGGCACATGAAAAGATGCTCCACATCACTAATCATCAGAGAAATGCAGATTAAAACCACAATGAGATATCACCTCACACCAGTGAGGATGGCCAACATCCAAAAGGCAAACAACAACAAATGTTGGGGAGGATGTGGAGAAAAGGGAACCCTCCTACACTGCTGGTGGGAATGTAAATTAGTTCAACCATTGTGAAAAGCAGTGTGAAGGCTCCTCAAAAGCACAGTAGAAATACTATTTGAACCAGAACTCCCACTCTAAGGAATTTACCCTAAGAATACAGCAACCCAGTTTGAAAAAGACATATGCACCCCTATGTTTATCGCAGCACTACTTACAATAGCCATCAAATGGAAGCAACCTAAGTGTCCATCAGTAGATGAATGGATAAAGAAGATGTGGTACATATACACAATGGAATATTATTCAGACATAAGAAAAAAACAAATTCTACCATTTGCAACAACATGGATGGAGCTGAAAGGTATTATGCTCAGTGAAATAAAGCAGGCGGAGAAAGACAAGTATCAAATGATTTCACTCATCTGTGGAGTATAAGAGCAAAGAAAAAAACTGAAGGAACACAACAGCAGCAGACTCACAGAACCCAAGAGTGGACTAACAGTTACTAAAGGGAAAGGGACTGGGGAGGATAGGTGGGAAGGGAGAGACAAAGGGGAAAAAGGGGCATTACGATTAGCAGGCATAATGTAGGGGGTGCATGGGGAGGGCTGTACAACTCTGAGAGGACAAGTCATGATTCTATAGCATCTCACTGCACTGATGGACAGTGCATTCATGGGGTATGTGGTGGGGACTAGATCAAGTGGGGAGCTTAGTAACCATAATGGTGCACATGTAATTGTAGATTAATGATACCAAAATTAAAAAAAAAGATGTGGTATCTATACACAATGGAATATTATTCAGCCGTAAGAAGAAAACAAATCCTACCATTTGCAACAACATGGATGGAGCTAGAGGGTATTATGCTCAGTGAAATAAGCCAGGTGGAGGAAGATAAGTATCAAATGATTTCACTCATCTGTGGAGTATAAGAACAAAGCAAAAACCGAAGGAACAAAACAGCAGCAGACTCGCAGAGTCCAAGAATGGACTAACAGTTACCAAAGGGAAAGGGACTGGGGAAGATGGGTGGGAAGGGAGGGATCAGGGGGAAAAAGGGCTATTACAATTAGGACACATAATGTAGCAGGAGTGGGGGTATACGGAGAAGGCAGTATAACACAGAGAAGACAAGTAGTGATTCTACAACATCCTACTACACTGATGGACAGTGACTGCAATGGGGTATGTGGTGGGTACTTGATAATAGGGCGAGTCTAGTTACCATAATGTTGCACATATAACTGCATATTAATAATAGCAAAATAACGAAAATAAAAAAAAAGATTGTGTTAAATGTAGTTAAGCGGATTTTGCAGTTGTACATTTTGAAATTGGCCCCATGTCAAATATGGTTTACAAATGCTGCATAAAACCCAGATAAAGTTATTTTGAAAGACTCATAAGAAGCAATGGCTAGACAATTTGGCAGGCATCTTTATTTGAAGGATAACTAATTTCTATTCTCAGTTGCTTAAAACCCAAAGTCAGAATTATGAAAAGAGGAAGGAAGTTTTTTTATATGCCACTGTTATGGAGAAGACAAGAAGGTGCATACCTTGGAAAACTGTTAATTGATTCTCCAGGAAAATAGGTATAAGTAAGCAATCTACATGTTTAAAAAAATAATAAAATCAGTTATTTTTTGAAAAGTGAAAAATATCCTAAACTGTTTCATTTTACATCAATCTAGAGGAACGAAACAAATACATATAGATGCATTTTTTTTTACAATTTATTTTATTTTAGTATCATTAACCTACAATTACATGAGCAATATTGTGATGATTAAACTACCCCCTTCATCAGGTCCCCCGCACCAACCCTATTACAGTCACTGTCCATCAGTGTACTGAGATGAGAATCACTACTTGTCTTCTCTGAGCTGTACAGTCCCCCCCGTGC
>JAQQAC010011420.1:30275521-30305840 GCA_029783875.1 Phataginus tricuspis | reverse complement strand
TGTTGTTTGTGTTTTGGATGTTGGCCATCCTCACTGGTGTGAGGTGATATCTCATTGTGGTTTTAATCTGCATTTCTCTGATGATTAGCGATGTGGAGCATCGTTTCAAGTGCCTGTTGGCCATCTGAATTTCTTCTTTAGAGAAGTGTCTATTCATGTCCTGTACCCATTTCTTAATTGGGTTATTTGCTTTTTGTTTGTTAAGGTGTGTGAGTTCTTTATATACTTTGTATGTCAACCCCTTATCAGATACATCATTTATGAATATATTCTCCCATACTGTAGGATGTCTTTTTGTTCTACTGATGGTGTCCTTTGCTGTACAAAGCTTTTCAGCTTGATATAGTCCCACTTGTTCATTTTTGCTTTTGTTTCCCTTGCCAAGGAAGATATATTCATGAAGAAGTCGCTTGTGTTTATGCCCAAGAGATTTTTGCCTGTGGTTTTTTTAAGAGTTTTATGGTTTCATGACTTCCATTCAGGTCTTTGATCCATTTTGAGTTTGCTTTTGTGTATGGGGTTAGACAGTAGTCCAGTTTCATTCTCTTACATGTTGCTGTCCAGTTTTGCTAACACCAACTGCTGAAGAGGCTGTCATCTCCCCATTATATATCCAAGGCTCCTTTATGAAATATTAATTGACTGTATATGTTTGGGTTAATGTTTGGATTTTCTATTCTGTTCCACTGATCTGTGGGTCTGTTTTTGTGCCAATACCAAATTGTCTTGATTACTGTGGCTTTGTAGTAGAGCTTGAAGTCAGGGAGCGTAATTCCTCCTGTTTTATTCCTCCTTCTTGGGATTGCTTTGTCTAATCTGGGTCTTTTGTGGTTCCATATGAATTTTAGAATTATTTGTTCCAGTTCATTGAAGAAAGCTGTTCATATTTTGATAGGGATTGCGTTGAATCTGTAGATTGCTTTAGGTAGTATAGCCATTTTGACAATATTTATTCTTCCTAGACAAGAGCATGGGGTGAATTTCCATTTATTAGTAGTGTGTTGCAGTTTTCAGAGTACAGGTCTTTAACTTCCTTCATTAGGTTTATTCCTAGGTATTTTATTCTTTTTGATGCAATTGTGAATGGAATTGTTTTCCTGATTTCTCTTTCTGTTAGCTCATCGTTAAAAAGCAACAGATTTCTGTGTGTTAATTTTGTATCCTGCAACTTTGCTAAATTTAGACATTAGTTCTAGTAGTTTTCAGGTGGAGTCTTTAGGGTTTTTTATGTACAATATCATGTCATCTGCAAATAGTGACAGTTTGACTTCTTTACCAGTCTGGATGCCTTGTATTTCTTTGTTTTGTCTGATTGCCGTGGCTAGGACCTCCAGTACTATGTTGAATAACAGTGGAGAGAGTGGGCATCCCTGTCTTGTTCCCGATCTCAGGTGAAAAGCTTTCAACTTCTTGCTGTTAAGTATGCTGTTAGCTGTGGGTTTGTCATATATAGCCTTCATGACGTTGAGGTACTTGCCATCTATACCCATTTTGTTGAGAGTTTTCATCATGAATGGATGCTGAATTTTGTCAAATGCTTTTTCAGCATCTATGGAGGTGATCATGTGGTTTTTGTTCTTCTTTTTGTTGATGTGGTGGATGATGTTGATGGATTTTCGGATGTTGTACCATCCTTGCATTCCTGGGATGAATCCTACCTGATCATGGTGTATGATCTTCTTGATGTATTTTTGAATTCGGTTTGCTAATATGTTGTTGAGTATTTTTGCATCTATGTTCATCAGGGATATAGGTTTGTAATTTTCTTTTTTGGTGAGGTCTTTGCCCGTTTTGGTATTAGAGTGATGCTGGCTTCATAGAGTGAGTTTGGAAGTATTCCCTCCTCTTTTATTTTTTGGAAAACTTTAAGGAGAATGGGTGTTATTTCTTCTCTATATGTCTGGTAGAATTCAGAGGTGAATCCATCAGGTCCGGGGGTTTTGTTCTTGGGTTGTTTTTTGATTACGTCTTCAATTTTGTTTCTGGTGATTGGTCTGTTTAGTTTTTCTGTTTCTTGCTTGGTCAGTCTTGGAAGGTTGTATTTTTCTAAGAAGTTGTCTATTTCTTCTAGGTTTTCCAGCTTGTTAGCATATAGATTCTCATAATATTCTCTTATAATTCTTTGTGTTTCTGTTGGGTCTGTCCTGATTTTTCCTTTCTCATTTCTGATTTTATGTGTGTAGATTCTCTTTTTCTCTTAATGAGTCTGGCTAGGGGTTTATCTATTTTGTTTATTTTTTCAAAGAACCAGCTCTTGGTTTCATTGATTTTTTCTATTGTTTTATTCTTCTCAATTTTATTTATTTCCTCTCTGATCTTTATTATGTCCCTCCTTCTGGTGACTTTGGGCCTTATTTGTTCTTCTTTCTCCAAGTTCAGTAGTTGTGTATTTAGACTATTCATTTGGGATCATTCTTCATTTTTTAAATAGGGCTGGGTTGCAATATACTTTCCTCTTAGAACTGCCTTTACTGCATCCCACAGAAGTTGTGGCTTTGTGTTATTGTTGTCATTAGTCTCCATATATTCTTTGATCTCTGTTTTAATTTGGTCGTTGACCCATTGATTATTTAGGAGAATGTTGTTAAGTCTCCATGTATTTGTCAGCTTTTTTGTTTTCTTTGTACAATTTATTTCTAGTTTTATACCTTTGTGATCTCAGAAGTTGGTTGGTAGAATTTCAATATTTCTCAATTTACTGAGGTTCTTTTTGTGGCCTAGTATGTGGTCTATTCTGGAAAATGTTCCATATGCACTTGTGAAGAATGTGTATCCTTTTGCTTTTGGGTGTAGAGTTCTGTAGATGTCTTTTAGGTTCATCTGTTCTAGTGTGTTGTTCAGTGCCTCTGTATCTTTACTTATTTTCTGTCTGGTTGATCTGTCCTTTGGAGTGAGTGGTGTGTTGAAGTCTCCTAAAATGAATGCATTGCTTTCTATTTCCTCCTTTAATTCTGTTAGTATTTGTTTCATATATTTCGGTGCTCCTGTGTTGGGTGCATATAAATTTATAATGGTTGTATCCTCTTGTTGGACTGAGTCCTTTATCATTATGTAATGTCCTTCTTTATCTCTTGCTGCTTTCTTTGTTTTGAAGTCTATTTTGTCTGATACAAGTACTGCAACACCTGCTTTTTTCTCCTTGTTGTTTGCATGAAATATCTTTTTCCATCCCTTCACCTTTAGTCTGTGTATGTCTTTTGGTTTGAGGTCAGTCTCTTGTGAAAAGCATGTAGATGAGTCTTCCTTTTTTATCCATTCTGTTACTCTGTGTCTTTTGATTGGTGCATTCAGTCCATTTACATTCAGGGTGATTATCGATAGATATGTACTTATTGCCATTCCTGGCTTTGGATTCATGGTTACCAAAGGTTCAAAGGTACCTTCTTTACTATCTAACAGTCTAACTTAACTTTCTTGTTAAGCTGTTATTAACACAGTCTGATGATTCTTTATTTCTCTTTCTTCTTATTCTCCCTCCTCCATTCTTTCTATACTAGCTGTTTTATTCTTTGCCTTTCGTTCGTGTTTGAATGGTCTGCTTTCTTTGCTATGATTTTATTTTCTCTGGTAACATCTTTTTATCCTTAGGAATGCTTCCATCTAGAGCAGTCCCTTTAAGATATCATGTAGAGGTGGATTATGGGACGCAAATTCCCTCAGCTTTCACTTGTGTGAGAATTATTTAATCCCTCCCTCAAATTTAAATGATAATCGTGCTGAATACAATATTCTTGGTTCGAGGCCTTTCTGTTTCATTACGTTAAATATATAATGCCATTCGCTTCTGGCCTGTAAGGTGTCTGATGGGAAGTCTGATGTTAGTCTGATGGATTTTCCTTTGTAGGTGATCTTTTTTGTCTCTCTAGCTGCCTTTAATACTCTGTCCTTATGTTTTATCTTTGCCATTTTAATTATTATGTGTCTTGATGTTGTCTTCCTTGGGTCCCTTGTGTTGGGAGATCTCTGTGCTTCCATGGTTTGAGAGACTATTTCCTTCCTCAGCTTGGGGAAGTTTTCAGCAATCATTTCTTCCAAGACATTTTCTATCCCTTTTTCTCTCTCTTCTTCCTCTTGTACTCTGATAATGCGAATATTGTTCCGTTTGGATTGGTCACACAGTTCTCTTAATATTCTTTAATTCCTAGAGATCCTTTTACCTCTCTCTCTATTCCTGTTCTTTGATTTCTATTCCATTAACAGTCTCTTGTGTCTCATCTAGTCTGCTGCTAAGCCCATCGAGTGTTTGTCTCATATCTGCGTTGTCTTTCCTCACTTCTCTCACTTCCTCCCTTAGCTCTTGCATATTTCTCTGTAGATCCATCAGTATGGTTATGACTTTTATTCTGAGTTCCTTTTCAGGAAGATTGTTCATGTCCATTCCATCAGTATCTCTCTCTGGGGTTGTCTTGCTAAGGTTTTTTTGTACCATATTCCTCTATCTTTTCATGATAATAGAAGTCGTTGCTGTTAGGCAACACATGTTTCAGCTGGGCTCTTTAAGACCTTTAAAGAAAAAGAAAAAAAAGGGGAAGAAAACGCCTGCCGGGAGCAGATTCTATATGGATGCTGTAGGTGGCGCTGTTGCTCTGATGTTCCGTTCTGCCGGACCCTTTGTGGCGCCTCTGAGGGGGGAACGAATGGGAGGCTGCTGATCTCTGTGGGAGCCTCGGTGCAGCTCCTTTGTCTGGTCGCCGGCCAAGGTGTCCGAAACTCCCCAGTACTCCCAGCCTGCTGGGCTGAGTGTGCTGGGATGATTTTGTTCCGCTGTTGGGCCCTTTTCTGTTTAAGACTTTTAAGAAAGCGCGCTCTTTTCTTTTGTCCTGTGATGCCGGCTGAGACGACCCAGCTGTGCCATCCCTTTCAGATCCTGCCCCTGTGTCTCTCCAACCTCCGATACACTGTGCGATGTGTGTCAGTGCTCCCGGCGCAGATTACCAGGGCTGGTTATTTTGCGGGCCCGTGCCTCCACTCCCTCTCCACTCCGAATCCTTTTCCCCCCCGCTGGTGCGCGGGGTGGGGGAGCTCTCGGGTCCCGCTGGGTCGCGGCCCTGTATCCTACCCGCTTCGTGAGGCCCTGTTCTAGCCTGGCTTTTGTACTGTATCTTTTGGTCTCTCTTTTAGGAGTAGTTGTATTTGTTACATTTTCATAAATATATATGGTTTTGAGAGGAGATTTCTACCGCCCTGCTCCTGCCGCCATCTTCCTAGATGCATATTTTTTGAAGAGGAAATAAATAGTGTAGTATAATAATTTAGTTTTTGGTACTCTATTTGCAAAGTGTTGTTTGAGTGAATTGGGTCTTCTAAAAATAGACACTTGTTAAAAATGAAATACTCCAAACAAAGAAATGCAGGTAAGGTAAGTAGTAGACATGGAGACTGATACCTATGAATCTGCCATCCAGCATGTTGCCAATGCCTATTAGATTCATTGTACTGCTGTTAATCTTCTGCCTTTATGTTCTTTCCCAAGGGTAACTACTGTTACTGTATTACAACATAAGTACAGTTCCCTGAAAAAAAAAGGATTTTTTGTTTTATGTTTTCGGCTGTACAGAAATGTATATTGAGTATATCCTATGTACTGTTACCTTTTTTCACCCAGCATTACGATTTTGACATTCATTCTAGTTTTTGAAGCTATAGTTTAACTATTTCCAGTGCTGAGTTTAATAATATATTAGATCTTTTCTTTGTTTTTAATCATTAATGTACAATTACATGAGCAACATTATGGTTACTAGACTTCCCCCATTATCAAGTCCCCACCACATACCCCATTATAGTCACTGTCCATCAGCATAGTAAGATGCTATAGAATCACTACTTGTCTTCTCTGTGTTGTACTGCCTTCCCCGTGCCCCACCCCCCCTACATTATGTGTGCTAATCATAATGCCCCTTTTTCCCCATTATGCCTCCCTTCCCGCCCATCTTCCACAGTCCCTTTCCCTTTGGTAACTGTTAGTCCTTTCTTGGGTTCCGTGAGTCTGCTGCTGTTTTGTTCCTTTAGTTTTTCTTTGTTCTTATACTCCACAAATGAGTGAAATCATTTGATACTTGTCTTTCTCTGCCTGGCTTATTTCATTGAGCATAATACCCTCTAGCTCCCTCCATAATTGTTACAAATGGTAGGCTTTGTTTTCTTCTTATGGCTGAATAATATTCCATTGTTTATATGTACCACATCTCCTTTATCCATTCTTCTGCTGATGGACACTTAGGTTGCTTCCATTTCTTGGCTATTGTAAATAGTGCTGCGATAAACATAGGGGTGCATATGTCTTTTTGAACTTGGTTTTCTGCATTCTTAGATTAAATTCCTAGGAGTGGAATTCCTGGGTCAAATGGTATTTCTGTTTTTAGTTTTTTGAGGAACCTCCATTCTGCTTTCCACAATGGTTGAACTGATTTACATTCCCACCAGCAGTTCAGGAGGGTACTCCTTTCTTCACATTCTCGCCAACATTTGTTGTTTGTTTTTTGGATGATGGCCATACTAACTGGTGTGAGATGATACCTCATTTTGGTTTCAATTTGCATTTCTCCGATGATTAGCGATGTGGAGCACCTTTTCATTTACCTTTTGGCCATCTGAATTTCTTCTTTGGAGAAGTGTCTGTTCAGATCATCTGTGTATTTTTTAATTGGCTTATTTGCTTTTTGTTTGTTCAGGTGCTTGAGCTCTTTATATATTTTGGATGTCAATCCTTTATTGGATATGTCATTTATGAATATATTGTCCCATTCTGTAGGATGGCTTTTGTTCTGTTCATGGTGTCCTTTGCTGTACAGAAGCTTTTCAGCTTGATATAGTCCCACTTGTTCATTCTTGCTTTTGATTCCCTTGCCTGGGGAGATATATTCATGAAGAAGTTGCTCATGTTTATGTCCAAGAAATTTTTGCCTATGTTTTTTCCTAAGAATTTTAGGGTTTCATGACTTACATCCCGGTCGCTGATCCATTTTCAGTTTATTTTTGTGTATGGGTTTGACAATAATCCACTTTCATTCTCTTATATGTAGCTCTCCGGTTTTGCCAACACCAGCTGTTGAAGAGGCTCTCATTATCCCATTGTATATCCATGGCTCCTTTATCATATATTAATTGACCATATATGCTTGGTTTTATATTTGGGCTCTGTAGTCTGTTCCGTTTGTCTATGGGTCTGTTCTTGTGCCCGTACCAAATTGTCTTGATTGCTGTAGCTTTGTAGTAGAGCTTGAAGTCTGGGAGCATAATTTCCCCACTTTATTCTTCCTTCTCAGGATTGCTTTGGTTATTCAGGTTCTTTTGTGGTTCCATATGAATTTTAGAACTATTTGCTCTAGTTCACTGAAGAATGCTGTTGGTATTTTTTTGGGATTGCATTGAATCTGTAGATTGCTTTAGGCAGGATAGCCATTTTGACAAAATTAATTCTTCCTAGCCAAGAGCATGGGATGAATTTCCATTTGTTAGTGTTTTCTTTAATTTCTCTTAAGAATGTCTTGTAGTTTTCAGGGTATAGGTCTTTCAGTTCCTTGGTTAGGTTTATTCCTAGATATTTTATTCTTTTTTGATGCAGTTGTGAATGGAATTGTTTTCTTGATTTCTCTTTCTGCTAGTTCATCGTTAGTGTATAGGAATGCAACAGATTTCTGTGTATTAATTTTGTATCCTACTACTTTGCTTAATTCAGATATTAGTTCTAGCAGTTTTGGAGTGGATTTTTTAGAGTCTTTTATGTACAATATCATGTCATCTGTAAACAGTGACAATTTGACTTCTTCCTTACCAATCTGGATGCCTTTTATTTCTTTGTGTTGTTTGATTGCCATGGCTAGGACCTCCAGTACTATGTTTAATAACAGAGGAGAGTTGGCATCCCTGTCTTGTTCCCGATCTTAGGTGAAAATCTTTCAGCTTCTCTCTGTGAAGTATGATGTTGGCTGTGGGTTTATCATATATGGATGGCCTTTATTATGTTGAGGTACTTACCCTCTATACCCATTTTGTTGAGAATTTTTATCATGAATGAATGTTGAATTTTGTTGAATGCTTTTTCAGCATCTATGGAGAGGACCATGTGGTTTTTGTCCTTCTTTTTATTGATGTAGTAGATGGTGTTGATGGATTTTCAAATGTTGTACCATTGTTGCATTCCTGGGATGAATCCCACTTGATCATGATGGATGATCTTCTTGATGTATTTTTTAATTCAGTTTGCTAGTATTTTTTTTAGTATTTTTGCATGTATGTTCATCAGGGATATTGGGCTGTTGTTTTCTTTTTTGGTGAGGTCTTTGCCTGGTTTTGGTATTAGACTGATGCTGGCTTCATAGAATGAGTTTGGAAGTATTCCCTCCTCTTCTATTTTTTGGAAAACTTTAAGGAGAGTGGCTGTCATGTCTTCTCTAAATGTCTGATAAAATTTAGCAGTGTATCCATCTGTCCCGGAGGTTTTGTTCTTGGGTAGTTTTTTTTGATTACCGATTCAATTTCGTTGCTGGTAATTGTTCTGTTTAGATTTTCTGTTTCTTCCTGGTCAGTCTTGGAAGGTCGTATTTTTCTAGGAAGTTGTCCATTACTTCTAGGTTATCCAGTTTGTTAACATATAGATTTTCATAGTATTCTCTAATAATTCTTTGTATTTCTGTGGTGTCTGTTGTGATTTTTCCTTTCTCATTTCTGATTTTGTTTATGTGTGTAGATTCACTTTTTCTCTTAGTAAATCTGGCTAGGGGTTTATCTGTTTATTTTCTCAAAGAACCAGTTTTTGGTTTTATTGATTTTTTTTTGTTTTATTCCTCTCAAATTTATTTATTTCTTCTCTGATCTTTATTATGTCTCTCTTTCTGCTGAGTTTGGGCCTCATTTGTTCTTATTTTTCCACTTTCTATAATTGTGACTTTAGACTATTGGGATTGTTTTTCCTTCTTTAAATAGGCCTGGATTGCTATATACTTTCCTCTTAGAACTGCCTTTGCTGCATCCCACAGAACTTGGGGCATTGTGCTGTTGTTGTCATTTGTTTCCATATATCACTTGATCTCTCTTTTTATTTGTTCATTGATCCATTGATTATTTAGGAGCATGTTATTAAGACTCCATGTGTTTGTGAGCCTTTTTGTTTTCTTTGTACAATTTATTTCTAGTTTTATACCTTTGTGATCTGAGAAGTTGGTTGTAGAATTTCAGTCTTTTTGAGTTTACTGAGGTTCTTTTTGTGGCCTAGTATGTGGTCTATTCTGGAAAATATTCCATGTGCACTTGAGAAGAATGTGTATCCTGCTGCTTTTGGGTGCAGAGTTCTGTAGATATCTGTTAGGTCCATCTGTTCTAGTGTGTTGTTCAGTGCCTCTGTGTCTTTACTTATTCTCTGTCTGGTTGATCTGCCCTTTGGAGTGAGTGGTGTGTTGAAGTCCCCTAAAATGTATGCATTGTATTCTATTTCCTCCTTTAATTCTGTTAGTATTTGCTTCACATATTTTGGTGCTCCTATGTTGGGTACATATGTATTTATAATGGTTATATCCTCTTGTTGGATTGACCCCTTTATCATTGTATAATGTCATTCTTTATCTCTTGTTACTTTCTTTGTTTTGAAGTCTATTTTTTCTGATACAAATACTGCAACACCTGCTTTTTTCTCTTTGTTTTTTACATGAAATATCGTTTTCCATCCCTTCACTTTTAGACTGTGTATGTCTTTGGGTTTGAGGTGAGTCTCTTGTAAGCAGCATATAGATGGGTCTTGCTTTTTTATCCATTCTGTTACTCTGTGTCTTTTGATTGGTGCATTCCATCCATTTTCATTTAGGGTGATTATAGATAGGTATGTACTTATTGCCATTGAAGGCTTTAGATTCGTGGTTACCAGAGGTTCAAAGGTAGCTTCTTTACTATCTAACCATCTACCTTTAACTCCTACTATAGCATTATAAACACAGTCTGATGATTCTTTATTTCTCTCCCTTCTTATTTTTCTTCCTCCACTCTTTATATGTTAGGTGTTTTCTTCGGTACTCTTTTGTGTTTCCCTTGACTGCTTTTGTGGATAGCTGATTTTATTTTTTGCCTTTAGTTAGTATTTGGTTGGTCTGCTTTCTTTTCTGTGATTTTATTTTCTCTGGTGACATCTATTTAGCCTTAGGATTACTTCCATCTAGAGCAGTCACTGTCGCATATCCTGTAGAGGTGGTTTGTGGGAGGCAAATTCCCTCAACTTTTGCTTATCTGGAAATTTTTTAATCCCTCCTTCAAAGTTAAATGATAATCTTGCTGGATACAGTATTCTTGGTTCAAGGCCTTTCTGTTTCATTGCATTAAATATATCATGCCATTCTCTTCTGGCCTGTAAGGTTTCTGTTGAGAAGACTGATGATAGCCTGATTGGTTTTCCTTTGTAGGTGATCTTTTTTCTCTCTCTGGCTACCTTTAATACCCTGTCCCTTCCTCTGTTCTTTGCCATTTTAATTATTATATGTCTTTGTGTTGTCCTCCTTGGGTCCCTTGTGTTGGGAGATCTGAGTTCTACTCTGGGAGACTATTTCCTTCCCCTGCTTGGGGAAGTTTTCAGCAATTATTTTGTCAAAGAAACGTTGTATCCCTTTTTCTCTCTCTTCTTCTGGTACCCCTATTATGTAAATATTATTTCATTTGGATTAGTCACATAGTTCTCAATATTCTTTTATTCCTGGAGATCCTTTTATCTCTTTCTGCCTCAGCTTCTCTGTATTCCTGTTCTCTGATTTCTGTTCAGTTAACAGTCCTTGCACCTCATCCAGTCTGCTCTTAAGTCCTTCCATTGATTGTTTCATTTCTGTTCTCTCCCTCTGGACTTCATCGCTTAGCTCTTGCATATTTCTCTGTAGGTCCATCAGCATGGTTATGACTTTTATTTTGAATTCTTTTTCAGGAAGATTGGTTATATCTATCTCGCCGTGCCCTCTCTCTGGCATTTTAGTGATTTTAGACTGGACCCGGGTCTTCTGCCTTTTTATGGTGATAAAAGTGATTGCCGGCGAGTGGCGCTCCTGTCAGCTGGGAGAACAAAGTCCCTTCCTGCTTGATGGTCACCTTGCCTTTCTCTGTTGCCTGTGCTGGGCAGCTCCACGCAGGGGGCAGCCTCTGGGTCTGGCCCAGTTAGCTGTGTACTGGGAGAAGACTCTGTGTGGTTTCTGTGGGCGGGGCTGCTCCCCAGCTGGTGTGCACCAATGGCGGGTCAGCCAGTTTGCTTGCAGTGCCAGCAGGGGGTGATGAATGGCAGGCTGCTTATCGCCATAGGGGCTTCAGAGCTGCATTGCCACCCAGGGGGTTAGGGCACCTGAAGTTCCTTAAGATTCCCAACCTGCTGGGCTGAGTGTGCCGGAATGATTTTGTCCACCTGTTAAACCCTTGTCCCTTTAAGACTTTTAAAGCACCCACTTTTCTTTTGTCCCAGGGGAGCCGGCTGTGGAGACCCACTTCTATTCTCAGTCTCGGATTTTACTTTTCCGTTTCTCTAATATCTAGTTCACCGTGCAATGTGTGTCTGTGCCCCCAGTGCAGATTACTAGGGCTGATTATTTAGCAGTCCTGTGCTTCCATTCCCTCCCCACTCTGATTCTTTTCCTCCTGCCGGTGATCTGGGGTGGGGGGAGTGCTTGGGTCTTGTCGGGTCCTGGCTTTGTATCTTACCCTTTTTGTGAGATGCTGTGTTCTTGCAGATGTGGATATAGCTGGCTGTTGTAGTGTATCTTCTGGTCTCTTGGGAATAGTTGTGTTTGCAGTATTTTCAAAATATATATGGTTTTTGGAGGAGATTTCCGCCACCGTACTCACAGCGCCACCTTGAGCGCCCCTCTCTACATTATATATTCCACACTTTATTTATTGTCCTGTTGGTAGATATTTGAATTTCCTCAACTGTGCTTTTTATAAGCAGTGTAACTGTGAACATTGGCTCCTGGTGTACATATGAAGTATTTCTCTATAGTGCATTTATATGAATTGAATTTCTGTGTCATAGAATATGCTTGTCTTCCACTTTATGAAGTTTTATGAAATAATGCCAAGTTGTCTGTAGTGGTTGTGTCAGCTTGTACATATGCAAACATTTCTATTATTCACATGCTTACCAATGCTTGGTTATTATCTCACTTTTCAGATTTTGTCAATCTCATATGTTTACATGATAACTCATGAGGTTTCATTTGTTTTTACTGAACAAGTGGTGATTTAAATTCTCAACAAAAGGAAATGTAAACTTACAGTAAGAGACCACTTTCAACTTTGGCACTTAAAGGTTCATAGCTCTTATAATTGAAGTCTGTATTATCCTGCTGCACAGTATGATTTCCTGTTATTTTTCAATCTTTTAAAAATTCAGGGTTATGAAGGTATAATTTACACATGCTAATATTCACCTTTTCTTTAGGTATACAGTTTAAAGAAATTTGACACATGCAGTAATGTGTAGAAAATAAAACAACAAAATAGAAATAGAGAATGTTTCCATCACCCCAGAAACTTATCTTATGCCTTCCTGTGGTCATTTTCTACCACTAGCTCCTGGTAATCACTAACCTGATTCTTCACTAACTGATTTTTCACCCGTATAGTTTTTGTCTTTCCTGGAATTACACTTAATGGAATCAGTCTTTTGTGTCTGTATCTTGTATTCTCGCATTTAGCATAGTGCTCTTAAGACACATCTGTGTTGCATGTATTTGTAGTTTATTTCTTATTGCCACATAGTATATCATTGTATGGATGAACTACAAATTTCCTATCCAGTCACAGTTAATGGAACATTTAGCTGTTTCTAGTGTTGAACTACAGTAACTACAGTTGCTATGAATATTCATGCCCAAGTCTTTGTGTAAACATATGTTTTCATTTCTCTTGAGTAAATATCTAGGAGTGAAATTACTGGATTGTGTGATAACTGTTAGGTGAGGAATCAAGTGAATGAGTGAGCAGACATTTAAAAACTTTAATATTAGTGTTGTAGAATTTTGTCCTAAAGAAAATCCTTTATGGTTACTGTTTTTGTTTTAAGACAGTGTGCTTACTCCAGGGTCATAAAGCTATCTTCCTATATTCTCTTCTCAAAGTCCAAGTTTTGCTCATCCCATGTAAGTCTTTAACCCACCTGGAACTGATTTTTTTGTGTGCATCTCTTGTAGGAATCTCATTTCAGATTACGCCAGCATGGCCAAAAGTGGAAAGCTTGAAAGTTAATTTGTTAGGCACAGAATTCTAGATTGAGAGTGATTTTTCTTTAGAACTTGGAAGTTATTATTGCATTGTCTTCTGGACTTTGTTGTTGTTTATCAGTTGAGTATCTTGATGATGATCTTTCACCAATTAGTAATCTCTATTTCTCTGTGTTTGCTTTTAAGATATTTTTTATTAGTGTCCTATAACTTTATTTATGGCATATCTAGGTTCTTTTTACTTAAGTCTCTCTCTGTGGCCTCCAATCTTTTATTAGTTCTGGAACATTCATACTGATTATCTCTTCAGATATTTCCCTTCCTTTATTTTCTAATTGTCATACTATTATATCTCATTTTATAGTCTCTCTCTTAACCTTTCTTTAAAATATTTCATTCCTGTTTTCCTCTGAGCTGAATTGTGAAAATTTCACCTAGTTCCTCTTCTGGTTTCTAATTTTCTTATGTAGCTCTACCTAATCTGCTTTTTAGCCCACTTGTTAAATTGCTTTTTTTTAATCCCTTAATTATAATTTCTATTTCTAGGAGGATTTTTTTTATCCTTTTTTCCAGATCTCTCAGATCATTTTTATGGTTCCTTTAAATGTTGCTTATTTTTCCCAATACTAAAATTTATATAAGAAAGCTTTACTAAGATACAATGCACATACCATACAGTTCATCCGTTTAAAGTATACAATGTAATGATTTTTCCTATATTCAAAAAATTGTATAACCATAACCACAATCAAGTTTAGAATTTTTTCATTGCCCAGGAGGATACCCCATAAACTGTAGCATTTGTCCCCTTTTCTTCCTACTCTCCCCCCACCACCAGGCCATCACTGATATATGCTTTATGTCTTCATATATTTTGCCTATTATGGAGATTTCATATTTCAAACAATATGTTTGACCATTTATGACTGTCTCTGTCACTTAGCATAATGTTTTCAAGTTCATTGATGTTGCATTGTGAATCAGTATTTTTTTACTGTGTTTTCCTGTGCTTTTTTCCAGTATTACTATGCTGCTGAATTATTATACCACATTGTATTTATCCATTCATCATTTAGTGGACATTTAGATTGTTTCCACTTTTTTACTACTATAAATAATGCCACTTTGAACATTTGTTACAGAACTTTTATGTGAGCATATATTTTCATTTCTCTTGGATATATATACCTAGACGTATGATTTCTGGGTCATATGGGAACTCTGTGTTTACCTGTGTGAGGGACTTCCAGACATTTCCAAAGTGACTGCACCATTTTACATTCCTACCAGGAGTGTATGAGGGTTCTGATTTCTCCACATCCTTGCCATACTTGTTACTGTCTTTTTCCCATCCTAGTGGGTGTAAAGTGGTATCTCATCATGATTTTGATTTGTATTTCCCTGATGTTTAATGGAATTGAGTGCATGTTTATGTGGTTGCTGGCCATTTGTACATCTCCTTTGGAAAAGTGTCTATACAGATCCTTTACTCGTTTTTTAATGGAGTTGGCTTTTTATTACTGAATTGTTAAAAGAGTTCTTTATGTAGTCTAAATACAGGTCCCTTATTGTATATATGATTGCAAATATTTTCTTCCATTGTGTGGATTCTCTTTGCACTTTCTTGATGATTTTCTTTGAAGCACAAAAACTTTTAATTTTGTCGAGATGCAGTTTATCTATTTTTGTTCTTGCTTGTACTTTGCTGTTAGATCTGAGAAAGTCATCAAGGTTTACTCTTTTTTTGTCTTCAAAGAATTTTATAGTTTTAGCTCTTCCATTTATGTCTTTGACCTATTTTGAGTTAATATTCACATAGGATGTGAAATGGGAGTCTGACTTTACTCTTCTGTGTGTGGACATCCAGTGTCCCAATATAGTTTGTTGAAAACCTGTTTTACCCCACTGAATTATCTTGGCACCCTTGTTGAAAATCAATGGTCTATAAATTTGTTTATTTCAAGATTCTTAATTCTTTTCCATTGATCTCTATATCAATCTTTATGCCAGTATCACACTATCTTGATTACTGTAGTTCTGTACTAGGTTTTGAAATTGGCAAATGTGAGTGAATTACAGTTTTATTCTTTTTCAAGATTGTGGCTATTCTGGGTTTCTTGAATTTACATATGAATTTTAGGATTAGCTTATTGGTTTCTGCAAAGAAGCAAGGTGGGAATTTGATAAGGATTATGTTGAATCAATTTAGGGCTTGTTTCCATCTTAACAATATTAGATCTTCCAGTCAATGGATGTGGGATATTTTTCCATTTATTTAGATCATTTAATATTTCTTTCAACAGTGTTTTGTAGTTTTTAGAGTATAAGTTTTACATTTCTTTTGTTAGATTTTTTCCTATTACATTACATTTTTGAAGCTGTTACATGTATATATATACACACACACATATATATATAACTTTTTATGACAGTCTTTTTAAGATGTTGAATCAAAATATTTGTAAATCACAATAATGACATCATTTCATGCATTTTCAAGTTATTTTATCTGTCCTGTGTTTCAAAACAGTTTTGAAAACTTAATTTAAACTTAAGTGCTTTTAGGTTTGGAATACTAGAAAAACTAGAATACCATTCTGAGATATTAAACTCTTAATAAAGTAAAAATTATTAATTTTAGTCATTGTGGAATATCTGAAGCCAGCCAGTGTAGGAGAGAAATACCAGTTTTAAGGAGTCTCTGTATTCCCTAAGTATTGTATTTTAAAATTGCCAGAAGAAGAAGGAAGAGGAGGGGAAAGATGTGAGAAATAAAATTATATAATAATTCTTGTTTTCTCTTCCAAGTGAAAAATACCAGTTGAAACCCTTAGTATATACACAGTAAAATACTATACAATACAATACAGTTAATAAAAGAGTAGTACCTCTCCTTGTTCCTTTGGTTGTTTTTTAGTTTGTCTATTTTCTAAGTAATTAGTTTATCTAGTTTTGTCTTTACAGTTTGATGTTTTTTATTTGACAGGTGGCAATATGTATTGTACTGACGTCTCGCTCTTTGGAGAACCCACGGAGTTTGAGTATTTGCGAAAAGTGCTTTTTGAGTATATGATGGGTCGTGAGACTAAGGTATAAGTTATGTCTGATGATTTGGCATGTAGCTTAATTTAAAAGGAAATATGTCTCATTTTTAATATACATATTGATGCCATATGTTTATCATTAGCAGACCATACATACTAATAGTAGGCAATGGGTAATTATGTTACTGCTCTTAGTTTACAAAATGGGCAGATCTTGCTTGTATCTGTTACACTTAGAAAAATTAAAAATTACTGTTGGATGATGCTAAATACTAAAAAGTAAAACTTTTATCACTTAGTATTTTGTGAAGCGTATGGCTTTTTTTATTTTTGACCTCATCTTAAAGTTAAAAGAGTGGACTTCATTTTCTTGGAGACTTTAGGATTGTGTGGAAGTACTGGAAATGGTAATAGTTAAGAATGATTGCTTGGAGTTACTTCTGAATATTTTACTTTAGGTTATGTAAGAAAATCATTCCTACACATATGGATATTGATCATTTAAAAATTACTACATCATATAAGTAATAATACTTAACTAATTTGTTTTCTAAAATGTTAAATTTATTGTAAAATCCTTGAGTGTAGAGTCTTGTCTGATTCTTATTTGTATCCTTTGCAGGGTTGTTAAAAGAGCCTTATGTTGGACTTTGAATAAATATATCTTGAATTGGATGCATTAAGGGAAATTCATGAGCCTTTCCTTGAACAAAATTTTTCATTTAAAACAATTTCTGTTTCTGACATTGTTTCAACTTTTTACCTTCATAAACTTCTGCATTGTTCATGTACCTTGGTTGAGAATGAGATTTCTATTCTTAGAAGCAATCAGTGTTTTAACTTAGGGGTCTGGATGTTACTGAGTCATAGGGTGCTAAGCCAATTCAGGAATTGATCTGGCAAATATATTTAAAACCTAAAAAGTAAGGGCATAAGAAAATATCCTAAACAAATATCAGGAATTTATGAATTGTAGATTCAGCTAAACACCAGGAGTTATAGGGCTAGAAGTAATTCGAATCCTTGATATCCGTAGAAATCTTATTTAATTGCACCAAATAGTTTCAAGTAAAATAATATTTAGTGTGATCCTGAACATGTGTCACAAAAGGGATAGACTAATTCACAGTAACTCAGTATCTTTTTATCTTAAGGACTTTTTAATTCAAACAATAGCCAAATAAGTTTCTCTTTTTGAAAACAAAGCTAATATAACTTTCTCTTATTAAGTCTTTATTGGATAGCCGCCTGTATTGAGCAGGAGTAGATAGTTTAATGTTACCTTCTTATTTCACGGAAGGGGAGAAAAGGTGTATTTTTTTAAAAAGTACCTTCTCAGAACTTTAGCTACTTTGGTTCATTCATGAATCTTAAACTATGATCCAAGTGTTGTTGCTAAACAACTTATTTAACCTTTTCTTAATCTACGAAAAGGAGACTGCTTGCCTCAGCCTGCAGGGTTTGAGTCCTCCTGAAGAAAGACCCAAGCACAAGCACAGATGTGTCCTGGACAGGGCCAGTTCTGCTGCGTCTGAGCTTGTGCTTTCAGGGCTCCACAGTTTTAGGGTGTGGCGGGAGGCAGCCAAGAGGGGTGTCCTTGAGGCCCAGGCTGCCCATCCAGTGCCCAGCTGGGAATCTATGCAGAGGTGCGCTTTCTGGTCTTCATCTTCAGCAGTCAGTGTACTTTCTGGTTATTGGAAACAATGAATAGTAGCCTATCATTCTGCCATCACGGTTTACACATACGAAAATTGGTAGCAGATGCTCAGGTTAACTTACTGCAGTTGAGCCCTTGGAGATGAACTGTGATGCGTCCCTAACTTTTAAGAGGTGTGCCACATAGGATGCAGAGTTGTTCTCAGTAACACAAAAAGTGATGCAGAGTGTAGGAAGGGCTGTTAGGAGGCACAGGGCCTCGTGTTGTGGCAGGGGCGACGGTGGGGGTGGGCAGGGAGGATGTCTTGAAGAAGCAGGTGTGTCTGCTGGGCTGTAAAAAGGGCTTAGGTTTTGGCAGATGAGCTCAGCAGGAGGGAAGGCCTAGACAGAAGGTCCGAGGCAGGAAACTGAGTGTGGGTTTGGGAACAACAGGGAGTGTGGTCCAACTAAAACGCTGGATCTGTTAGCGAAGTGACTTTACTTAGGTCCATGACAAGTGTGGAGGGCCCGGAACATTTGCAGTTTGACCTGTGAGGTATTGAGGGGTAGCCCTGAAAACTTTTGAGCAGGGACTGACAAGATCAGAGCTCTTTTTAGGCATATCTTTTGCTTATTTGCCCAATTTGTACACATTAACAAAGAATTTGAAATGGAGACCACGTTGTGGTTTTAGAATGAGCCAGGATAGGTTGTGGCCTTTGTAATTTGATCCTCATCTACACTTGTTGCTCGTCCAGCAGGATCTGTATGTCATCCCACCTGTGTTTCTTCATCTGCTTTTGCATAGTGTTCTCATTTTATGAGGTGGATGATTTTTTTTTAAGAAGACCACCTGTAGGGCACATTCTTATAGCATGACATTAAGTAAGCTCTCATTCTTTCTTCTGTCCTCGCAGTTTCTTTTTCTTGTGTCTGGTCCTTCATGCTGTTGTTGATACTGAAATTCAGCCTGTTTTCCTTTTCAGTAGAAAGTGCTTTTCATCCTAACCTTTACTGAAGCAAAGATGTTAGGAGAGGCCACTCTTAACCAGGTGGCTCATCTGGACTTTTCCTTACTTCCCACAGCCTGACAATATTGTAAGATAGACAGTCTGATTTTCTTTCCCAAGGTAGGGCAAAGGGCCTAGTTTCTCCTTTAAAGTGTTTTCTATCGAGCCAGGGAAGAGCTTTAAGTATTTACTGGGTAATGGATTGCAAATTCTGGATCACTGATGAATTTAGAGGTGGGTTTCCCATTTGTTTACATTGTCTGGAAGTGTGAAAAGACAAGTAGCCACAGTTCTTCATTTTGACAGACATATGTGTTTGTGTGTGTGGTTTCAATGAATATGGTAGACTCTTGGGTACTTGGAACTTTATAAGCTATTGCAATTAAAGAAGTATCCCCTATAATTGTGAATCCCTGAATTCTAGGTTTTTGTTATTCCTAACAACACTCTTCATGAGTAGTATACCAGAAACCATTCAAAATTGCCTCAGAGTGTTAATTAAGATTGAAATAGTTATTACTTCATATTTTTCTTGTCATTTCATGCCATATATATGCTTGGTTTCTAGACCTTGGCTTAGCACAGAAGATTCTATTCTATCTAGGCAATACAATTTAAAGGATGAGGATTTTTATAAAATAAAATGCCTTTGGACCTCCCTAAGAACCAAGTTTAAATGCTATTTCTTGATCATCAACATGGCAGAAGCAAAGGTAAAAGGAAGGAAGGCGGTTGAAACAAGAATCTTGCTGTGTGTGGGGTTTGTGGTAGAGGGACAGGGCTAGTTGATCTATTAGTTGAAGTATTAGAAATATGTGAAGTGCCTTGCCTAGGTTTAGCCTGTAATAGGAGTTTTTAAACATTAGTTACTTTCCTTCTTGGAAGTAATTATACTTTGTTTCTGATGATGTGAGTTTCCAAACATTTTTGGTTAACTCTATTATGTCATCTTTCTTCAGTACCCTTCTCTAATGTCCCTACCTGCCATTCCCTCTCAGTCTGTGTGACTACAGAGAATGTTAGTCACTTCTCTGGGTGGCCCCCCACACCCTGTAGGAATCTCAGGAGAGCACTAGCACCTGAATTTGTATATAAGCACTGAACTTGTTATCCTATGTATTTCATAAGTGGTATCTTCTTTCCTCTCTGTCTCCCTCAAAACATCTCATCTTGATACAAAATAGGGAATTTCAGCCTTTGAGGAGAATTTTCCACGAGCTTATGGGTGACAGTCTGACTTACGGTATATTTACTTAGATCTGCACAATTTATGATCTTGTTTTGCAAACCACCATGTGTAATGTTTTTATTCATCATGTTTTCTATCAAACAAAACGTCTTGTGTTTATTTAAATGTAATTTGTATTTCTATTAGGCTGATGTGCTGCATGTCTTAAAAATACCTACGAAGCATGTTCATGTCCATGCAGTAGCCCGTGTTTATGAGATATATGATGTGATTTAGTTAAAGCTGAACCTGGGAGTTATCTAATTCTGATGATTTCAAGCATATGTGTTGCCAATACATCACTTACTAGCTAGATTTCTACAAATAAAAAGCCATATTAAATGAACACCTAATAAAGTTTCATCTTAATAAGACAGAGGGCCAAGAGCAGTAGAACTTTGCATAGCTTCATGCTATTATAAATGATACCAGCCCAGACATTGTGCGGAGGCCTTTTAAATTGAAATGCTAGTGTTGGCTGTTCTTCTCTTGACTAATACCTTCACATCATACTTCTTTGGTCATGGCTTCCATTGAGAGCGCTGTAAAGAACCCACCAGCAGACATGTCAGAGCGGGTTGAGACTGCATCGCATCTGCTTCCCTGTCCGTTGGTGATGTCTCTTCTTTTTCTTGTAGACAATGGCAAAGGTTATAACCACTGTACTGAAGTTTCCTGATGATCAGACTCAGAAAATTTTGGAAAGAGAAGATGCTCGGCTAATGGTAAGCTTTAAAAGTAGGCAGCAGATAGAAGATGATTTTGTCTCCTCTCTCTACATTCTTTCTCATTTACAAAGACTTTGAGTTGGTAAAAGACATTAAAGTCTTTATCGTGCTTTAGCCTGAAAAATGACTGAATGAACATTGAGAAAGTTTAACTGAGGACAAATATGAATGGGTGCCCTCAAGGAAAGAACAACCTTATTTATATGAGGTTGACACCCATATATGCTATATGGGATTTCCAGAACTTGGGCTATTTATGAAAAGGACAGAAAAGGCATTTGCTGTGGCATATCCAGTGATAATGTTTTAATTAAATTAAAAAAATTTTTTTAATTTAAAAAATTTAAATAAAAAAATTATCCAGTGATAATTTTTTAAACCAAATTGTATTGTGATGTTAGATTTTTATAGATGACAATTCCTTATTCTACTTTAGTTTTTTCAAATACAGTAGTTCTCAGTGGAAGAATTTAAGTATTGTTGAGCTTGTGACATTCCCACAGGGGAATGTAGTTAACTAATTATTAGAAACTTTGTGTGATATTATCAGCGATGATGGAAATTAAACAAACACACTTCATAAAACATGCAGAATTCTCCATGCCTGCCGGCTTTTTGCCCTTGACCAGTAATTGAGTAAGAAGACGCCTTCTAAGCAGAGTGTGAACCTCATGAAATCCTATCTTGCCCCAGCTCTCTCTCTGCTTCCTTTTCTTGTCTTGCTGTTACACTGCAGCAGCCTCCAAATCCTCCCAAGCTCTTAACCTATTTCACCGTCCTGGTGCTCTGTTCTCTCCCGTCTCCTTTCTAGAGCAAGCCCAAATCTCCCCTGTGGTAGATTAACCTATGTTTGAGTATCTCCAGGAAAAAGGATGAAGGAGAAAAAATTACCTCCCAAAACATCCCCTCTTTCCCCAACAGACTATGTGTTTCTTACCAAAGTTCTTACTTATCTTGAGCCTAAATCTCCCTTTTTGAAATGGTCACTGATTTGTTCTGTTTCTTGCCTATGGACCTCAACCAAAAATCTGTAGATCCTGAATGGAAGGCTTTTCCTCTCCAGGCTTGTCAGCCCTTATGGAGCTCCTCTCCCCTGAAACTTTGCACAGGGCCAGTCCTGAGGGAATCCCAGGCCTCAGGCACATTCTAACCTCTTCTGGCTTCCTGTAAGGTCATCCCAGCATCCCTGACCTTTGCCCCAAAACTCCATGTTATATTGTGTTATATACATATTGTATATTTTCTGGGACAATTGCAATTACTTTGGTTAGTATTTAATTGTTTTTTTGTAAAGCATTACTCCCTGGTATCCAGTGGCCTGAAAACCATTGCTGTACCTCTGTAGTTATTTCTGGTTATACATATTTTTGATAAAGAAATATGTATTATGCCCTTCATCAATAGAGAGAATGTCACTTTAAATTACAGCTAACATATAGTTCTATAACCAGGTCACTCAGAGTAGCTTTCCTCTCCACTGAATAGAACAGCTGTCTGTGTGGGAAGAAAATCTCCAAAGCAGTTTGAGCCTGCATTATGTCATTATGGTCCAGTTTAGGAAAATGTTTTCACATGATCTTAAAAAGCTTTTATTCTCATGGCTGCATATCATCTTGGGCTGGGGTATTGCAGAGCCTGCTCTTACTTACCGGTGGGCTGCACCTCCCCGGAATTGGCCTTGCGGTGCACAGTCAGCCCAGGCCACCTCTGTGGCAGGTGCGTGGGAAGCACACCTCTCACCCCGGTAGCGCGCAGGCATGGGTGGTTTGCCTCCAAGAAAATGAGTTGAATTGATACACGGAAGTAGTGAACTGTGTAAAACCTCTTAAAGAGCATGCAAAAGTTTCTGGAAAACTTTGAAAATACTACACTCTTTATTCCTGAGTAAGGTGGTTTTCATTCTAGGTGGGGATGAAATGGTGACTGATCTTCCTGAAATGACCCTCCCTTACAAGGCCAAGAGGCTGACATGCCCACAAAGAAAGCCTCACTCTTTCCTCTACCACTTTAGGCAACTGGTCTCATCCATTGTTATCTTAATGAATGAGTTCAGTCAGCAACCACCTACTCTTCTATTTGTTACAGCGAATATAGGGATGTAGAAGAGTGTTGACACTGTGAAACCTTTCATTTGAACAAGCCTCATGAAGAAATTATAGCTCATTTCACACCCCTGTCCAGTGATCCATAGCTGTTAGAACAAAACACTGTGAAGAACAGTGGCTTCTCTTTTTCTAATAGATATACAATAGCAACAGAAAGAATAGAAAACAAGCTTTTTAGGAATTTATTAACTAACCATTTAAAAGTTTTTAGTCACATTAGTTTTCAGTGTGATCCAGATGGATTTTATCGTAATCTGTTGTAAATGTGCAGCTATAGTTTCCTTTCTGTTAGCATCAGCAACCTTGAGTGTTGTGTTCTTCTAGTTTTGGAGGCTGAAAAGCTGGTATAAGTCAACTACAGCAAACCTCAAATGCGCTGTAGACCTGCCCCCTACCCGATATTATTTGGGATGCTGGAGCAAGACTTGTGGATTTCACTTTGCTGACAGTGTTTGCGTTATTTAGCAGGTGTTACAGGAGGAATACATTCTGAAAACTTGGCTTTGTGCAGTGGTCAAAAGCTGTCCATGACTGCGGATAGGCTATTTTTCAGTATATCCTCTCTTTACTATGTAATCTTCCCTCTCCTCAGTGAGTTTTAGACTCATTATTTGAAAACCCCATTGTAGAGTACAACACCTATAATTTAGTAAGTGCTTTCAGAGTTTAACCTAATTTCAAGATTACATTTTGTAGGTGAGAAACCATTATTTGCCAAGTAAGATTAAATTATAGGGCATGATTAAAGTCTGGTTTATTTGAGGATTGTCGTGTGTATTGAGAAGGAGTCCTCATCCTTCACTGAGTAGTGGACCAATCTCAGAGCCTGTTTCTTTTCCAAACTACCATCACCTTGTTGGGGTTGTTGGAGACCCTGGTATAGTGCTGGGCTGGGTTTTTGTTGCAGGAGGGTGGTGATGGTTACTTAGCCACCATTTAACAAGGGGTGTGACTAGTCTTTCCAAGAGAATGAGATTCAGAAAGGTGCACTGATGTTAATGTGTAACGTAAATCATTAGCAACCTCAGTAGGACAGTTAGGTCATTTTATAGGAGTGATAGCAGCTCAGAAAGTGTCCCCGCCTCTCGAGTCCCCGCACTGTGGAGTGCCTGCCACATGCACTGCTGTAGGGGGGCCTGATTGCACCAGCTGAGCCCTGCTGTGGCTTTGAGCAAAACTTCTCCTATTTCTGGCCTTCTTGGTAAAATGAATGTGTTGGGTTATTCTATCCCTGAAGTTTTTTTCCTCCTAAAGTATTAAATTTTAAGTTTTTAAGTTTTAGATTTCTTTCAGGTGGAAAAGCACTGCCTTATATACAGCAGGCAGGCGTTAGAAAAGAGATGCACACACCATAAGGTCTTCCCCAGAGCAGCCATTTTCCTCCTCTGTTTTTAGTTTATTTTGTCTAATAATATCATTTCATGATAGGTTAGGCAGCTTGGATAGCTGCAGTAGACTGGGTATTTGAGTAGCAGGACAGGAGCAAGAGTGAATACGGAAGTCTGTGACTTATCTGTTTTTTAATGAATAAAAGTGCCTCAGAAGTACACACCATCAGATTTTTTTTAAAGGAGAGTATTATTTAGGATAATTTCATTACAAACGTTTATTTTAATTAGGTGCTGAATCATCTGTTGGAATTGAGAGGTTCTTTTGCCCCATTGGAATCTCTTAAGAAGTGTTCCTAGAAACACCTTTTTCTCTTGAGAGGGCTAGCAAAGCTAATGACATGTTTAACCAAGATGGCTGTTTTCTTGGTGGCCCCATTACTATAATTTTTTCCTTTCCAGTGAAGCAAATTTGACTTATTTTCATTCCCCATCCACTTCAGTCATTTCAAAAGACTGATCTGCTGACTTCGCTTTTGCTTTGTTTTCATGCTGATCCTTCATGTTGTGTTAAATTCTTGACCAGTCCTTGCCCAAAACAGTCTTAAGGTAATGTTTCTCACTTCTCTCCCTTACGCTGGAATTTTAAAAACTCTTCTGAACTGATACAGTCATCAGAGCTGTTCAGCACTCTTAGGTACAAAAGTTCCCACATAGATGCCCGTGAGGCAGGTTCAGGAAACATGCAAAGAAAACTTGATACATAGTGAAAAATACTGTATGTGTAAAATATGTATTTATTATCTCAAAAGTGATTTTGACTCTCAATTTTGTTAGAATTATGTAATATGTAATCATTACAACAAATCATTGCAAACAATTCAGAAATGCACTACAAAGAACAGGGGCCCTTCGTGGCCTTCAGCCTTCCGGCTGTTGCCGCTATGCTGGGATCACCTTGGCTCACCGTGTGGTGAATGTCCCCAGGTTTTCTGAGCTTTATAAATACATATTTGTAATTATTCCTTTATCACTTTATGAAGATGAGAGTATGAAACAGCTATCGTTTTTCGCTCAATACATTTTTATTTTCTTCTACTTCATTACAAATTGGTCTGCCTTATTCTTTTTAATGGCTGATTGTATGATCATACAGAAGTTCTACAATTAGTTCACCAATTTCCTATTTGTGAGCACTTAGGCGGTTTCCAGTTTTTCAATACTTCGAGCACAGACATGGAAAATCCATGTATTTTGCATACTTCTGCAAGTTTTCCAGTAGGATAGTAACCTTACTGTGTTGTGTGTGTTGCAAATATTATTTTCTAGTTTGTCTTGATTTTGCTGCTTCTTACTAACTGCACATAAAATATAAAAGATAAAGTAATGTGTCTTAGGTTGGTTATACTAAGAATGGACTCACATTTTATTTAAAAAAAACTTTTTTTGGTTGAAGCTATTTTAAAGCATACCAGGAAGCTAATTAATAATCTTGTATTACAGTCATCTCAAATAGGACATAGAACTTATTTAAGAAAGTTGCTACAGTTAAAGCTGTATTTGAGATTGGGTCCTTTGGGTGCAAATTTCAGTTCTAAAGCCGTTCCCGATATACTGTTGAGTTACAAGACAGTTATTCAGTGATAAAATTAACATATTTTGGGAATCACAACTCAACATATAGACAATACTGTATTCACATTCATCAGCATTTTCCCAAAACTTTTGATGAGAAAGTGAGATTATATAAATCAAATTTTATGTGTACTTTAAGGATATTATGAAAAATCCTTTTATAGAATAATCATACCCAATTAATCTAGCATATTAATATGTATTTGAAGTGTGAAGTACTTCTTTATGTTATTTAAATTTTTAAAGTTGCAAATAATATCTCAGTGACTTACTGTTATATTGAATTAGTTTGGGAGGGAGTTACTTATACTCTGTGTATTCTCCCTTGATTTGGGGATATTTGAGAAAATTGAAGTACATTCTGTTTAATCCTTTGAAGTTCATATACACATATAATCTGTGTATTATATTAAGTCTTAAAACTAACCCAATAAGCTTTTTTTCTTCCTGGCTTTGTAGTATACGTCACCTCGCAGTGGTATCTTCTGAGTAAACCATCAGTCTGTGCTTAGTTAGCATGTGGTGAGTGAAGAATAATATGTCTTGTGTCTTTTGTGCAAAAATCAAATGTATTGCATGATACTAACCATTTTGTTGGAATTTCTTTGCTCTTTTGTTTAATGAATATATGATTATGCTGTGAGTTAATATAGGTATTTTATGGTAATTCTATTTTATTGATTAATAATCACCACCATCACTAAGAGTTACATAATTTTAGGAAATTTTTGTTCTTTTTATAGTTGAAAGTCTCAAAATTATTCTTTGAAATTTTTAAAGAATCCAAAAACATTTATATATTTTATATTCCTTTTTGTCTTTTGTTTCCCAAGAATGTTTTTAATAAAGATTGAGAGAAATGAAGAATTATTTTCTTCATAAAAGTGAAGTGATATATTTCACAAAAGCTGAATTTAAAATATTGTAAAGCCAACTGAGTTTCAAGACTAGTCTGAAATAGTGGAAACTGGGATAAATTGATTTAAAAATAAATGCAGTTTTATTACTTCCTGGGATCATATAGTATAACAAAATAACACTAGTCCGACTCCCCTTAGTCAGCCTGCCTTAATTGAATGTGGCTGTTTCTAATTAACATTACAATGAAATGGAGGCATCTAAAATGTCTCAATACAGTTGACAGTTTTCATATTTAAACACTCCTGCCATCACCTCCACATTTTACTCATTGATTTAGCACCCCTAAGAATTTAGGGTACATCTTTACCTCACATTGTGCTAGAATTTTCTCAAGTTACAAATAAGCTGAGTTACAATTAATAGAGTTTAATTATAATTAAAATAAAGATTATCTGTGATTATTATTTCAGCTAGTATTCAACTAACAGTATCAAGGTTTAAAATGCCATTAAATAGCATTTCTTTTTTTAACTTTGTGGCTTCAAAAATCCTTTTTGGCTACCTTTGAGTCTCATTTTGATTTTAATAATATCAATTAATTTTCCTTAGTGATTATCTTTAGTCATGTAAATCCTATATCTGAACCAATAAGTCTTTTAACATTTTCTTTTTTTAAATAATATAAGTGTTGGATCATGCTTGTTATATTATTGCATTGAAATACTAGCATTTATCACTGGAAATGTATATTATGTAGCATTTCTAGTGCTTGATTGTCTCTTCAACTTCTATTTTGAAAAACTTCAAACGTAAGATTTGCAAAAATGGTACAGTGAACACCCATGTGCCTTTCATCTGTATTCACCAATTATTAACATTTTGCCAAATTTTCTCTTGTCCTCACTCTTGCTCTCTCCATATATATTTTTCCCTCTATAACACTTGACAGTTGCTTACAAACATAAACTAAGTACATCCAAAAATCTGTTTAAGAACAAGGACCTTTTCCTAGATACTAAGAATACAATGATCGCCCTCAGGAAACTTGGTATTAACATAATGCTGTTTATCTGGTGTCTAGTAAACATTCACATTTTTCCAGTTTTCCAAATACTGTCTCATAATTTTTTAAATTGCAGGATCCACCAGAGACCTTAAGCCGCATTCATTGCCATGTTTTTCTAGTCCCTTTTAAACTAGAAAAGGCCACCCAGCCTTTTTTGTTGTTTATGACATGGACATCATACAGCATTAGTTCTCATCCTACAACAGTGCCAGCTAAGGTTTCAAAACAGTGACTGACAGAGGAATTTAAATATAACAGAGGATCTTTTTTTCATCTTCTCCAGGTTTCTAGTACCAACATGATGCTTGAGTGAGTTTTATAAGTAATTTGCTACTGGATGTGCATCATGTGTAGTGGATTATATTGTTCATTACAAATTGAGAAACCTTTCCACTAAATATATATGAAAAGTTTGTCTGTATTACTTAAATTTATTTGGTAATTTTTAATGGCATTTTTAACCTAATACTTGGTCTGTCTACTGGCTCTTAACCTTTTAATCAGAGAAACTTTCTAAGGAAGGTTTAGCTTCGTTTCTCATGCATAACATGTTAAGCCTTTAAAAATTCAGTTTATTCATTGCTGATGAGGCATAGCTTTTCCCACCAGAGTGCGATTGGCCTTTGCTACCATGCATGTCATCCGGGAGGGTTGCAGTAGGTAGAAAAATCAGCACGATGGGGAAAAGGTGGGAACTCTTCCCTCCAAATCCAGTCTGAAGAGCTGCACCCTTGTGAGATTCGACCATGCCCTCACGCTTACCCCTGGCTTTCGTCAAGGATGACCTAGTAGCCTTCAGCATAGTGGAAGATGGCAGTTCCAAATTTCAACCAAAAATGCTGTTTTCCAGATTGCCTACTATAGGTCAGATCATTTCAAGAACATTAGTTTTACTAGAAGGTTCCTTTAAGAGTTAATATTTAGATTATTTCTACTTCAGTCCCCAGACCGTAGAATACATTTTAATTTGAAAAACAAACCTTCCAAAAAGTTGGCTTTAAAAGTCTTTTTTCTTTGTTTATCCTCTCTTCCTTTTTCTTTTGCAGTCATGGCTCCGACCTTCATCTTGAAAAAGTGGGGAGAGTGATGTCGGGCAGGCTTGGAAAACTGCATTTGCTGTTCTTTGATGATGAAGCTATAATTCAGGGCCTCTGTAGCCAAAAGACCAAGAAAAAGCTGACATTGGCCCACAGATATATTGCAGACTGCCTTTAAAATAGATTTTTATAAGTGGAGAAAAGGTGATAGTTTTTTTGTTGTCGGGAGGTTTTATGTTGTTATTTTGAATAACAACCTGATTTACCAACTCACTTAATGTTCTTCTCCTGTTCTTTCCATCGCTCTTTTTAAAGAACTGCTTGCCTTTCCTATTTATTGTTAGGGTGATTTTTTAAAAGACTTGTGCAATACATTTTGAGGTGAAACTTAGTTGATTTTTTCCTGATAAAGAAATTGACTTATCCAGGTTGATTTGTTAAGTACTTGCAAGACTAGTTCTTTAAGCTATGATACATGATAAACCCACACAGAAGCACCTTGTTTACTTAGCTTTTGTACTTATATTTTTCAGAGGAAAAATACTACTGTAAATTGTAAATAGTCAACATAACTGTATTGTATGCAAATCTATTGGCAGTGTCATCTTGGAAGAACAGATAAATAAAGTTTATTTACTCTATAAAATGTGCTTATTATACTTTTTCCTAAGTTGGAATCTCCTTCAAAGTAGTTAACAATTTATGTTCTATCTGGGTGAATATAATGAGGAACTATTTGTCAAGATAGCTACATGGTAAGCATTTGGAAAGACTTTTTATGTTCAAAATTATCATGACCAAGTTTGGAGAAGTATGGAAATGAAAAATATTTAATGGTGTGTGTTGTGGGGTTCTGTGAACTTGGGGATGCCTCCTCTCTCTGGAGTAGACCATACTTTGATTCTTGTCAAACTTGGGAATTTCTGGAACCCAGAAGTTGGGAACTGTTCAGAAGTTGGGTTTCATATGCCCTTTATATTTTAGCAGACACAGTATTAAATATCTAGGGATTATGTAACCTTAGCTTAGACAGACTGGATCTTAGTGTTGCTGGTGTATCTTAAAGGGCTCTGGGGGTAGACTGCCCATGGGTCTTCCTATAACCCCCTGCTGATCTTTGAGGACTACTGCAGCAGGGAAAAGGGTCTTCTTAGTTGTTTTTAAATCACACTTTACTTAAGTGGCAAAATTTTGTCTCACTGAAGGGTTTGACAATAGACATTTCTGGTTAACCTTTTTATATCTTTTTCTAAGGTAGAAATATCAGACTCTTTGTGAAATCCATATACAATTTCCTACAGTTTCTCCCTAACCGATTTATGGAGACAAGCATATCAAAAGGTTGCAGGAGCTGGCAAGCTTTTTCTATAAAAGGCCACATAGTAAATATTTTTGGCTTTATAGGCTAGTCTCATCTCAGCCTCTCAATGTCACTGTCCTACAAAAACAGCCACAGCTACT
>JAQQAC010011420.1:30062295-30266029 GCA_029783875.1 Phataginus tricuspis | reverse complement strand
CCTGCTCAAGCCCATAGGCAGAGCCTCGACCCCCTCTGCAGCTGGCCGCTCTCCGACAGGTCACCCGCCGCCTAGGGGCAGAGCCAGTGCTGGTCCTTGGTGCTGGTCTTGCTCCCTCCATCAACAGCCTAGGGCTGCGTTGGTTCCTCTGGGCTTCCAGAACATTCCGCTCATGTTTCTCATCACCTACCGGCCACTCCTTTCTGGTAACACTCATTCCCCAGGCCCTGAGCACCCCAAGGATCACTGCTGAAGCCTCTTCTTCTCTATCCAAGCTCATTTCCTAGATGAATTCATTTTCTCCCATGGCTTCAAATATCATGTACGTGCTTAACTCTGGCTGGCCCAGAGCTTGTCACCAAACTGCAGACTTGTGGATCCGCTCACTCAACATCTCCCCGCGGGCGGTGCGTGAGGCGGGCTTACGCAGGAGAACTTCCACTTCCTCACAGTCTGGAGGCTGGAAGCCCAAGGCCGAGGCGTGGGCAGGGCACTTTCTCCAGAGGCCTCTCTCCTTGGCTTGCGGACAGCTGCCTTCTCGCCGTGTGCTCACGTGGCCCTTCCTCTGTGGATGTGGAGAGGGAGAGTTCTGGTGCTTTTCCTCTTCTTCCAAGGACCAGTTCTAAGGGGCCCGGGCCCCACCCTGTGACCCATTTGACCTTGGTTGCCTCCTCATAGGCCCATCTCCTGATACAGCCTCGTGAAGTTAGGGCTTCGGCAGGTGTACTGGAGGGGACAGGATTCAACCCATGGCAAGTGTCTGGTGGCATCTCCGACCTAACACATCATCACTAAGCCCTTAGTATGCCCTCCAAATCTGTCCCTGTTGCAGTCTTTGTCTTTTTGGTAAATGGAAACTCCATCCCTCTCACAGCTCAGGCCAAAACCTTGCTGTCGCCCTGGACTCTGCTCCCTTCCTGCAGGACTCTGTGCTCCATCAGCAAAGCCTGCTGTCTCCACTTTCAGAACGTGCCTGGATTCCCACCACCTTTTCTACCTCTGTTGCCATTAGTTCATGTAAACCATCATCATTTTTAACCAAATTGTGGCAGTGACCTCCTACACTGTCTCCTGTTTCTGCCTTTGGCCTCTAAAATCTTTTTTCCCCATGGAAGCAGGAACAATCCTTCTAGAATAGAAGTCAGACCATTTCATTCTCTGTTTGACTCCCTGTGCCCAGTAGACCACACCCATCATAGAAAATTAGTCCTTCAGCCTGCCCTATCACCACGGAGACCTCAGTGACATGCAGCTTGCTCCCTCTGCTGCAGCCTGCTGCCCTCCTTGCCTTTCCATGAGGCACGTTCCCGCCTCAGGGCCTTTGCATTGCTGTTCCCTCCAACTGAAATGCTCTTACACTGGGTACTGTGCTGTATTTCCCTCACCTTTGCCTGGTATCTGCTCAAACATGACCTTTTCAGAGAGGTTTCTTTGAGTATCTTGCAAAAATACCGTTCCCACTCCTGCTAGGCAGATTCTAGTTCCCTTACTCTGCTCTATGTACGGTTGACCATAGAACAACACACTCTTGAGCTATGTGGGTCCACTTGTGTGTGGATTTTTTGAAATAAATATATTGAAAGATTTTCTGGAAGTTTGCAACACTTGGAAATAATATTTTCTTTTCTCTAGCTTACTTTATTGTATGATTATACAAAATATGTGTTATCAGTGTGGCTTCCAGTCAACAGTAGGTTATTAGTACTTAAGTTTTGGGGAGTCAGAAGTTATACTTGGGTTTCTGACTGGGGGGGTTTGGTGCCGCCAACCCCCATATTGTTTGAGGGTCAATGCAGTCAACTCCATATGATACACTCCCTAGATTTTTTTCCCTAGACATTTGTTCACTGTCACTTTCTCTCCTCACCACATGGTGGTTCTGTTCTGTTTGCTGGGGTATCTCCAGAACCCAGAACTTACCTAAAAGTGAGTCTCCAGGACTTATGGTTCCATCAGTCCTGGAGGAATGAGCGTCTGATATTCCCATTATGTGTATGTTATACATCTTATAGCTGTCCACAGTTCTTGCATATTCTGTTCAATTTTTTTCCCCAGTCTTTTTCTCTTTGCCTTTCAGTTTTGGAAGTTTCCATTGATACATCCTTAAGCTCAGCCAGCCTTTCCTGAGCCAGGTCCGGTCTACTAAACAAGCCCATCAAAGGCATTCTTCATTTCTGTAATAGTGTTTTTGTCTCTATCATTTAAAAAAAATTACTCCTTAGCATTTCCACCTCTCTGCTTACACTAGCCATCAGTGATTGTTATTTACTTTCTCCATTAGAGCCCTTAATAATAATCAGTTATTTTAGTCTCTGGGTCTGAAAAGGCCAACATCCCTGCCATATCTGATTCTGGTTCTGATGCTTACCTGGGCTCTTCAGACTGTGTATTTTGCCTTTAGTATGCCCTGTAGCTTTCGTGGACAGCCAGACACTATGGATTGTGTGGTGGGTTCAGACAACTTGTCTTTTTAGTGCACAGGTGTCTGGATCAAGAGGAACCAGAACACGCCTGATGCAGAGACACACCACCTTGTGACGGGCAGAGGACGAGAGTATTTTGTCAGAATGTGATCAGAATGGTGGATGGTGGTGATATTAGATCTGTTCTCAAACTCTTTTCAGCTCTTTACCACTCAGACTTGATAAACAGCACCTTCATCTTCTGTGGTTGGTGGGCATGTGCCCGGTTCTGGACATGAGTTGCGAGGTCAGAGCTCAACTTTGACTTGATGGTGTGAGACCTTCCAGAATTCTTTGTCTGTCTTCCATGGCCACCAGTGACGTTCCTCAGCTGGCCGCTAAATGCAGAAGTGGCGGGAGAAAGTCACTGCTGACCTGCAATGGACATGAGGTCTCAGGGGAATGAACCGCTGAGCTTCTGCAGCCTAGGCTTACCTGTGAACCTGGCACTATACAGCTTGACCTGAGTGCAGTACCTTCTTCAGGCCTTGACACACGTGTCACCTTTTCCTCAAGGCCTTCCTGGATCCCCTGTGCAAAATAGCAGCTCCACACCCATCCCCAAGCTGTGTCCCCTTCCCCACTTTATATTCCTCGGTCACGTGTACCGCCATCTAACACTGTAGAGCTTGTGCAATGATTTGCTTATTCTCTGTCTCCCTCTGCCATCAGAATGGAAGGCCCTGACAGGTGTGGTCTGGGACTGGGCTCCACTGGGATGAGACCCTCAGACAAGGGCTTTGCTGCCACCTGTTCCTTTGGGAGGTGATTCCGAGAAGCACAAGAGAGGGAGCTGGGGAAGAGAGATAAGGGAGTAAAACCAATAAAGGGGCTTTGATCAGCTCTGTATACTGCTGTGGCCACTGGGCTCGACCCCTTGCGGATCCTCTGAGAAGCCCTGTCAAACCAGCCCCAGAAGTGTCCTGCCTAGAGGTAGGAAAATTGGAGTGTTTATCCCCAACTCCTGTTCTTTGTGGATGGCAAGTTGTCCTGACCCCAGTAAACCTCCAGCACGTCCCAGCAGCCTTGCGAGTGGGCTGGCCAAAGTCCCCGTGCCCGAACACATCTTCAGGGGAAGAAGAGAGGTGGGCACCGTCCCGGTGAATGGGGGCTGTCCACCCTGGTTCCAGGTGGGTCAAGGGGACATCAACAGTGTCTACCATGGGGGGGGGTTGTTTTTTATTCCCTGGTGTATCACCAGCCCCTACACTGTGTTTGACATAATTTTGTAATAAATAAATGAATACCAGAGAGTACATTTGCTGAGTATGTCTCCAGCATCCATTTTCCCTTTTTTTACCAACCTTGTTCCTGTTTTCCCTTGAGAAGCCACCTCCTCCGGTTTCTCAGCCTTGGGTTTGGGTTAGGATTGGCCGCACTGCCGGTTCCTGGGTGTGGGTCATTCCCTCACACCAAAGGCTTAATCCAGTCAGTCTTTCTTACCACACCCTCCTCTCCTCTCCTCCACTGCAGTGATGTTTGCTCAGGGACAAACACACAACTCATTTGCGACCAATGAGAGGGAGTGGATTCCAGGGCTTGCCCTCTATTTCTCTGTGTGATGTGGTATAAAGATGTAAGGTCTGGAACAACGGCAGCCATTCTGCCACCATGGGAAAGCCTGGAACTCCCTGGAATGACTGCCTAAAGCCCAAAGAGAAAGTCAACAAGAAAGCAGAGAGGAGAAGGAGAGAATCTCAGTCTTTGGAGACATCTTTGGAGCTAAAGGATCTGGATTTTTAATCGACATACCTGATAAAAAAAATTCTTTTATAGTATGAGTCAGTTTGAGGTGAATTTCCATCATTGTGACTGGAAGAGTCCTCACTGATTCTGTACCTAACTCACGGGCTTGCTGTGAGGTTTGAATAAAACAGCACTTGGTGAAGCATGGCACAAAGATAATGCTCAATGAATGGCAACCAATATTGTCATTGTGTCATATTTATTTTTACAGAGTTATGTGCACTTTTTATTCTATACCCTAATACTGGCACATTTCTGTTCCTTTTAAAGGTAATATTCAATTTCTACCCCCAAAGGAGAGAGGCTGAGGCAGGGGTTGATCAGCCCCAGGCTCCTGCACCAGCTTGAGGCTGGTGAACAGCAGAGCCCACGTGGTGCTGTTCTGATCCCTCTGATATCTCATGTTCTCTCTTGGATGATATTTGTCTGCATCCAGCTTTCACGTAAATGTTTCCAGAAAAGTGCTCCAAATGCCCTTTTCAGAAATACGAATCCACATGAAAACAATGGCAACATGGAAAAGGTGTAAACTTTCCAGAACAGGCCCAGATTTTGAAAATGTGATAAAGAGGTTATTGTGTGTCCAAACTTTTCACACAAGAATTGGAGGAGATTTAACACCAGGAATAATAAACAGAGGGAGACCAGCTAATGCAGAGCAGATGGGCCTGCTGGGCAGTGCAAAGCATTTCAGTGTCTTTCCCCCTGGACCTTTGGACTCAAGGTGATTGAAATTTGGTTTCTTTGGTTGAAAGCAAAGTTAATGCAACTGGGGAAGCCATAAATATGACTGGCTTGATTTCTGGGGTGGTTGGTAGACTCAAAATTTTAAGAACCCACTACGTGGCAGGCATTCAACATTCACCACTTTAACTGTGACTACAGCTCCGTTTTACAGACAAGGAAATGAAGACTCTAAAAGTATAAATCACTTACTTTAGGGCACACAGCCAGAAAGAGAGTGGAGCCCGGACCAGCCCTAGGTCTGTCTCATTGCATATGCCATGTTTCTGCAAACTGGGGTAATGGGTGAGCTGGGAAAAAGCATCGTGGTCAAATAAATTTTATGTATAATATATATATTTCCATAATAACAGCCTTATTGAGGTATGATTGATATATAATAAACTATACATATTTAAACCATTCAACTTGATGAGTTTTGACATATTGTCTATAACCCATAAAGTCATCACCATGATCAAAATAGTAAGCATATTCATTATTCTCACAAGTTTCCTCATGCCCCTTCGTAATTCTTCCCTTCAGTCCTTCCCACCCTTGATTCCAGACAGCCATGATCTGCTTTCTGTCACTACAGATTAGTTGCATTCCCTAGAGTCTTATATAAATGGAATCATACAATATGTATTCTTTTTTGCCTATCTGCTTCTACTTAGCACAATTACTTTGAGATTCATTTGTGGTATTACATGTTTGTTCTTTTATTTACTGGGTAGTATTCCAGTGTATGAATATGCCAAAATTTGTTTATCTATTCATTGATAGATGGACATTTAGACTGTTTCCACCTTGGGACTGTTACAAATAAAATTGTATGATGTAAGTTTTCTTTTCTCTTGGAAAAATACCGAAAAGTGGAATGGCTACATCATATGGTAGGTATATAGCTTTTAAAGAAACTGTTAAATTTTTCCAAATGCTTGCACATCTTACATTCCCATCAGCATGAGAGTTCCAGTTCCTCCTCATCAACACTTGATATGGTCAGTCTTTTTACTTTATGCCATTCTAATAGGTATGTAATTGTATTAGAATTTCTTATGGCATTAATTTGCATTTCTCTAACAATGAATAATTTTTAATGTATTTCAGGTACTTGTTTGCGATCTGCATAGCTTCTTTCACCAAGTGTTTGTTTATATGTTTTGCATATTTTTGAATTGTTTCTTTTCTTATCATTGAGTTTTGAGAGTTCTTTAAATATTCTGGCTACAAGTCTTTTAATAGACATATGCTCTGCAAAGATTTTCTTCAAATTTGGGTTTCTATTTCGATTCTCCTAATAGTGTCTTTTGAAGAACAGAAATTTTTTATTCTGTTGAAGTCCAATTTATATTCCATATCTCTTATCTTCTACTTCATCTTTTAAAAAATCTTAGCTACATTCTGAGATGTTCCTTTGGCTTGATTTTACAATTCACAAATTTATTCTTTGGCAACCCATCCTAATATATTATCAAGTTTCATTTAGCCTAAATTATCAACTTTGAAAAATAAAAATCACTCATAATGTTTGCAACATGGTAATCTTGCATCTCCCCAAGAACACAAATATTCCATTCAGCACAGCCTATGAACTCTATTTTTCTGGGTGTAAGTTCTGCCCTTGGTAAGAGGGTGATGTCTTTCTTGCAGAGCTGGGTTTCCACAGTTGCTTGGTGGTTCTTAGCAGAGGGATCACTTGTTGGAGGACCCCTGCTGGCAGGTCTTTGTCATTGCAGCCCACCTCCAGGATGAGGGTGAGGGCCAGGCAGAGTGCCACCAGCAGAGGCTTTCTTGGGGCAGGAACTCCTCATTCCTCCCTGGTGTTGCCGCCCCCCCAGGACACTGTCCTGGCTCTCTGTCCACAGGCTCATGCTTCTTATTCCTACATGGAGGCGGATACCTCTACTGGTGCTGCGGAGTCCAGGGGCAGGCAGTGTGGACTGAGAGAGCTCCTACTCTGGTGCCGCAGCCAATTCCCCATCAGATGCTCGGACCTGCTCCCCCTGCCCCCCACCATCCCACCCCCTCCCTGGTACCTCCAGGCTTGGAGCATCCTTGGAGCAGCCCATCCTCCAGTTCTATGCAAGAGTCCTCACCCACACGTGCCGCGGAACAGGGGTCCTTTTAAAATCTGATTAGACTGTCTTATATTGGGGATTTTCCAAGATATCTTATTCATAAGATTTCTTCCAGTTTTACAACATTATTATAGATCAAAAAACATGTTTTGTCTAGTTTCTAGAGACTTCTGGTGGGAGGGGGCTGTGACTGGTGCTCTGTCCTCCGTTCTGAGCTGAACCTGTAGGCAGTATTCACACTTGTGGAAGAGCCTCCTGGGACTTGGGGGCCGGTGAGTACAGACCACAGATGCCAAGTGTTATGACAGTTTGGTTGCAGTTTTGGTGTCTGCATTTCATTTGGGAGAGCTTATTGGGTCAGAGTATTTTGATGTCAAATTCAATTTCCCATGATAAATATGCAAAATAATTGATATTCTCAGGTTTGGGAGATGACTTCCCCACCCTGCCTTCCTTGACCTTCTTGCTCCCCACAGGGATTTTCCTGGCAGTGGGACGTACTCCCCATCTGATGCACAGCAGGCCTTCGTCTGCAAACCTCATTGCAAGTCCATGTTAATTTTCCTCCTGCGTGAAGGACACGACACCAGCCAGCCCCCAAACCATTTCTGATTCCACCTCTGCCCCCCTCTCCATGGGTAACAATATTGAGCCTGCGTTTAAGCCCAAATTGCGCAAGTGCAAAAGGGCCAGAGGCAGGAGCTTGTTTGTGAACAGAAGTGAGGAGCAGGTCAGGCTGGCTGATCCAGGAGAGGGGGGCCGAGGGGAGGACACCACTGTGCGTGCACGATGCCCAGACACTCTGAGAAATGAACTCAGGCTTCCTTCCCGGGGCTGCCCCGGTCCCAGCGGTGCTCGCTCCCTTCTCTCTGGCGAGGAGAATGAGCTGGGCAGAGGGAAATGGGAGGAAAGGAGCGCTGTAGTGTGCGCCGACACCGCTCCTGGGTATGCTCCCGTCGTTACAAATGAGGAAACTGAGGTTCGGGGAGGTCAATAACTTCTTAAGGTCACATACCTGATATTATGGACTCAATATATGTGTTCCCTCCACATTCATATGTTGAAATCCTAACCCCCAGTGTGGCTGTATTGGGAGTGACGAAGTAATTAACGTTACGTGAGATCCTAAGAGGAGGGTTCTGATGTGATAGGATTAGTGTCCTGAGAAGAGACACCTGGAAGCTCCCTCACTCTTCAGCGTGTCCCCAGGAAGCGGGCACGTGAGCAGGTGGGGCGGAGGCTGGCTGCACCGCCAGGGGAGAATCCCACCAGACACCAACCCTATGGCGTCTTCATCTCAGACTTCCAGCCTCCAGAACGGCGAGGAAATACAGCCCCCGACTGTGGCGTTTTGTTACGGCCACCCGAGCAGACCGCAGCCCACCGCACTGGGTCGTGAGCGCCGCAGCCCTCACTCAGCACCCTAAACTGCCTCCTAGAAAGACCATCATTTTTAAATGTTTATGTTCTGGCAAGTGGCATGCTAGTTTTAATATTTACACCGAGGCGAGAATTGTTTTAAAAACTTGGCATTATGGTGTACCGATCTGTTTTAACACTGATGGTTCCTTAAGGCAGTTTGGCCAAATTGGGACCTCTGGAAAAATAATTTTTTTGAGCATGGAAGCTCAAAAGCAGGTTGGAAATATCGCACCCAACAATAACAGTTGGACTCGTGGCTTATGAAATACTTCAGTGGGAAAGTATTTGCTTAAATCTCTGTCTGCTGTTATGGCTGAAGGTCGGGCGATAATATTTGCCCTTCCCCTGAACTTTCTGGATTTCAAAACCATGTGGAAGTGTAGTTTGTCTTATAAAAAAACTAAGGCCAGGCAACTTTTGAAGGGCTGACATCACGAAGCGCGTGCACTCAGCTCAGTATCAATCGTGTAGAGACCGGTTGTCTGGCCTGAGAATGGGTTAGGCCCTTCTGATTTTTTTCTCCCTCCTTCAGAAGTATGGTGAGGCCATGTGGCCACTGACCACTTTCTTCCATATGTTGGTTCATCTCCTTCTTACCTCCGCTGGCAGAGCCCCATCATGGGAAGCAGGTGTCGGCACCTCAACGGAGGCCAGTGCCACAGGCAGGAGCTTGTCGACAGCCTGGCCCCACTTCCTTCCCCATTGCGTGAAGGTCAAGTTCCCTTTTCCTTTGTGGGCAGACAGCTTTGTGTGCGCAGCTCCTGATGCACTCCCCAGTTTCTGACAGGCTCCGCTTGGATTCGTGACTTTGGCCTGATGGAGGTAGCATCTTCCGCACCCTCTGCTGGTTCTCGGCAGACAAGTCGAACAGTACAAGAGAAGAGGTGGCTAGGCGAACAGAGAAACCTAATGACTGATCAGCGAGAATGGCCCAGAGTCTCAGCCGTGACCATTATCACCATTCAAGGTAAACTCCCAGACCTTTTGTTATATGCATTTGTACCTTTATTTATTTTTTTTACTAGGTTCCCTATGCTGTCTTCCCCATGACTAATATATTTTACAAATGGAAGTTTGTCCTTCTTCATCCCCTTCAGCTATTTCATCCGTCCCCCACCCGCCTCCCCTATGGCAACCACCTGTCTGTTCTCCATGTTTATAAGTCTATTTATTTTGTTAGTTCATTTGTTTTATTCTTTTGTTTATTTTCTCTGCCATTTAAACATTTGTTTTCCTTGAACTGTAGTTGACATACAATATTATATTGGTTTCAGGTGTATGACCTAGTGATCGGACAATTACATACATTACTAAATGCTCACCATGATAGGTGTAGTTACTGTCTCTCAAGGTACAACTATATTATACTACAAGTATTATTGACTTTATTCCTTATGATGTACTTTCATCTCCATGACTAATTTAATTTATAATTGGATGTTTGTGCCTTTTTATCCCCTTCACCTATTTCACTCATCCCCTCATCCCCCTTCCCATGGCAACCACCTGTGTGTTCTGTGTCCATGAGTCTATTTATGGTTTGTATTTTTGCTTGTTTTTTAGATTCCACATAAGTGAAATCATATGATATTTGTTTTTCTCTAACTTATATCACTTAGCATAATATACTCCAGGTCCATTCATGTTGTTGCAAATGCAAGATTTCTTTCTTTTTTATGGCTGAGTAAAATGCCCTTGTGTATATGTACCACATTTTTATCCGTTCATCTGTTGATGGACACTTAGGTTGCTTCCATATCTTGGCCATTGTAAAGAATGCTATGATAAACAGGAATATATATCTTTTTCAAATTAGTGGTTTTGCTTTCTTCAGGTAAATTCCCAGAAGTGGAGTTACTGGGTCCTAAGGTGTTTCTATTTTTAGTTTTTTGAGGAACCTCCATACTGTTTTCCACAGTGGCTGCACCAATTTACATTCCCACCAACAGCCTAGGAGGGTTCCCTTTTCTCTACATCCTTACCAGCACTTTATCTTTTGGATAGTGGCTGTTCTGATTGGTGTGAAAAGATAGCTCATTGTGGTTTTGATTTGCATTTCCTGATTAGTGATAGGGAGCATCTTTTCATGTGTCTGTTGGCCATCTGTATGTCTTCTTTGGAAAAACACCTATTCAGCTCCTCTACCCATTTTTAATGAGATTATTTGGCTTCTTTTTTGGTGTTGAGTTATATGAATGGTTTACATATTTTGGATATTAGCCCCTTAATGGATATATCATTTACAAGTATTTCTCCCATTCATCAGGTTGCTTTTTCATTTTGTTGATGGCGTCCTTTATTGTGCAAGTTTCTTAGTTTGACGTAATTCCACTTGTTTATTTTTGTTTTTGTTCCCCTTGCCTGGGAGACATATCCAGAAGAACATTACTAATGCTGATGTTCAAGAGTTTACTTCCCATGTTTTATTCTATGAGTTTTAATGGTTTCCAGTTTTATATTTAGGTGTTTAATCCATTTTGAGTTGATTTTTGTGCATGATATTAGACAGTGATCCAGTTTTATTTTCTTGCATGTAGCTGTCTAGTTTTCCCAACACCATTTATTGAAGACACTGGCTTTTCCCTATTGCATATTCTTGCCTTCTTTGTCATATAATAATTGACCATGTAAGTGTGGATTTGTTTCTGAGCTCTCTATTCTGTTCCATTGGTTTATGTATCTATTTTTGTGACAGTAATGTATTGATTATTATAGCTTTGTAGTAATATAAAGTCTTAAAAGTCACAGCATCCTTCTGCTTTAATATACTTTAGAAGGGAGCATGATACCTCCAGCTTATTCCTCTTTCTCAAGATTGCTTTGGCTATTTTGGGGTGTTTTGTGGTTCCATACAAATTTTAGGATTATTTTTTCTAGTTCATTGAAAAATGCTATTGGTATGTTGATAGGATTGCATTGAATGTATAGATTTATCTGGGTGCCATGGACATTTTAACAAAATATTAATTATTTCAATCCATGAGCATGGAGTACCTTTCCATTTATTTGTGTCATCTTCAGTTTCTTTCATCAGTGTCTTATAGTTTGCAGAGTCCAGATCCTTCACCTCCTTGGTTAGGTTTATTCCTAGGTATTTTATTCCTTTTGATGCAATTGTAAATGGGATTGTTTTCTTAATTTTACTTTCTGCTAGTTCATTATTAGTATATGAAATGTATATACTAAGTCTGTATATTGATTCTGTATCCTGCAAATTTACTGAATTCATTTATTTTAATAGTTTTTTGGTGGAGTCTTTAGGGTTTTCTATATAAAGTGTCATGTCATCTACAAATAGTGACAGTTTTACTTATTTTACTTTTTCCTTCCCAATTTGGATGTTATTTATTTATTTATTTTTCTGTCTGTTTGCTGTGACTAGGACTACCAGTACTGTGTCGAATAAAATTGGTGAGAGTGGGCAACCATGTCTTATTCCTGATCTCAGAGGCAAAGCTTTCAGCTTTTCATCATTGAGTATGATGTTAGCTGTGGGTTTGTCATGTGTCACCTTTATTATATTTAGATATGTTCCCCCATACCCACTTTACTGAGTTTTTATTATGAATGGATGTTAAATTTTTCAATGCTTTTTCGGTGTCTATTGATATGATCATGTTTTTTATTTTTCCTTATGTTACTGTGGTATATTGCATTGATTGATTTACAGATATTGAGCCATCCTTGCATCCCTTGTATAAATCCTACTTAGTCATCGTGGATGATTCTTTTACGTATTTTTATATATTTATATAGGATTTTTGCATCTATGTTCCTCAGGGTTTTTGGCCTATAATTTCCCTTTTTTGTAGTGTCTTTGGTTTTGGTATCAAGGTAATGCTGGCCTCATAGAATGGATTTGGAAACATTCCTTCCTCTTCAACTTTTTGGAGTAGTGTGAGAAGGATACATATTAACTCATCTTCAAATGTTTGGTAGAATTCACCAGTGAGGCCATCTGGTCCTGAGATTTTGTTTGTTGGGAGTTTTTTGATTATTAATTCAATTTCAGTACTGGTGATTGGTCTGTTCAGATTTTCTATTTCTTCTGTTCAGTCTTGGAAGATTGCATGTTCCTAGGAATTTATCCATTTCTTCTCTGTTATTCGACTTGTTGGCATATAAGTTTTCATAGCCATATCTTATAATCCTTGGTATTTCTGTGATGTCAGTTGTAACTTCTCTTTCATTTCTGATTTTATTTATTTGAGGCCTCTTTTTTTTTCTTGATAAGTCTAGCTAAAGGGTTTATCAATTTTGTTTATCTCTTCAAAGAACCAGATTTTAGTTTCATTCATCTTTTGTATTTCTTTTAGTCTCTATTTCATTTATTTCTGCTCTGATCTTTATTATTTCCTGCCTTCTACTAACTTTAGGCTTTGTTTGTTCTACTTTTTCTAGTTCTCTCAAGTATAGGGTTAGATTGTTATTTGAGATTTTTCTTGTTTCTTGAGGTAGGCCTGTATTACTATAAAATTCTCTCTTAAAACTGCTTTTGCTGTATCCCAAAGGTATTGAACCATTGTGTTTCTATTTTCATTATTTTCTAAGTGTTTTTTGATTTCCTCTTTGATTTCTCTTTTGGCCCATTGTTTGTTTACTAGCACATTGTTTAGCCCTCATGTATTTGCATTTTTTCCAATTTTTTTCTTATAATTGAGTTCATACTGTTATGGTCATAAAAAATGTTTGATTTGATTTCAGTCTTCTTAAATTTAGTAAGATTTGTTTTGTGGCCTAACAGGTGACCTATCCTGGAGAATGTTCCATGTGCTCTTCCAGACCTTTTTTTATGTGTATGTGTACATTTAGATGCGTGAAAATTTACATGTCTCAGAGATCATACTGGGCATGTTAAGGAAACTGAGTTTTTCCCCTTCTGCACTGTGGGTATCTTTCTTTGTCAGCACATACAGCTGTACACTGTCCTTTTGTAACAGGCTCAGGAAGCTGCTGATTCAACTAAATAACAGAGGGTGTATAGCCTAGATTGTACACTAAGAACCAAGTTTTTAAGTTCTTTAGGGTTGGCTCCAAAGAAGACCTAATTGGAAGCATGAGATTCCATGTGCCCCAACAGCTAGAGAGGACTTTTAATTTTGGCAGGGGGACTGGAACTATAAAGATGTCACTTTTGGAGGGAGTGAAGTATCCATGACAATAGCCTGCTTCTTTTCTTACTGCCTCATGAGGGATAACTGGGGGAGGGTGGCTTCTCCCTCAAATCTATGGGAGGGGCCCTCAATATAATTGGTCACAAATTTCTGGGTGACTATATGACAGAAAAGCTGATATATTGTTCCGCCGTTCTACTAAGCTACCAGCTTAGAGCTGAGGCCACTAGCAGGGAAAGAATGGGAATTCAATGGGAAAGGGGTACAGCCCTTGGAGAGGGGCCATACTCCCAGTCCCTGAGAGTTGTCTGTATGCCTACCACTTTGCGGGACCCAGGTTGGGGTGGAAGAAGGTAGATGGAATGTGGGTTGGGTGGCTCATTTAAAGACCACTGTATCCTGGAAGTGCTCATTTAAGAGAAATGTGGAGCAAAGCCATTAACTGGGTGACAACAGGCATCTACCGAGGCTCACAAGGAATTATTGTGTCTAGGGGCCTGCTTGGGATTAAGTCCCTCCATACCAAGGTCTATGAATGCCTCCATTCACCTGTCTGGCCCACAGTGAATGGTGGTGTGATCACCATCAGAAAGTCAAAGCAAAACCCAGTCACTCCAGATGGTCATGCTCCCTCATCTCTACCTCAGGACCAGAGGGGTGGGCCCAGGGAAGGGGATATGTGTGAGAGAGTAGCTGCACCCTATACACACACACACACACACACACACACACACACACACACACACACACCCTCCCTCCCTTCCTCCCTCCCTCCAAGTCCTTAAAGCCACTCAGCTGGGGATAAGAGGCTGACTTTGCAATGAATGAGTTTGAGGTTTTAAATTAACATGAAAAAGTCTTACTGACAAAATGAAACAATTGAGTAACTCTGAAAAGTTATACAGTTGTACTGGGATGTTATTAGGAGAGACTGTTGCTTAGCGGACTGTGGTGATAGCAATTGCTAGAACAAATAAAACCATGTCGTGTATCCACATGCTGAGATCAATCAAACTGAACTTCTTCACTTTTTATGATGGCTGCATAGTTTTATATTCTATGGCTGGCCATAAAGTATAAGCTAATATCTTTCCTATAGATATAGAGTCATTTCCAATTTTTCACTAATACAAAACTGCCATGAAAATCTTTATGAAACATTAAAAAATGTCATGTCCAATTATTTTCTTACAATAAGTTCCTAGTAGGTGACTGCTAGGGAGGACAGGGCTTTACAGTATAGTCAGATTGCTAATACTTTGAGGTTCAGGTTGTGGTGTAGAGAAGAGGTGGAGTGAGGAAGAGGAAGCATAGAAACTTAGACTTAAAGTCTAATGATCCATTTCCAATTGACTATCAACCATTAAGGTAGTTAAGGCATCTTCAAAATCAGAAAGTAATTTACAAATAAAGCATTATTAATTTTACATATAATTTAAGTGTAATTTTCCAGCTATGCATCTGTAAAGAGATATTCCTGTATTCAATAATAGACATAGTATGTAATGTATAATGTATCTTAATAAAATAATTCATTTATATAGGTGTTTTCTGGTTGAATTCAACCAGCTAGGCAAACTGTTAACTTATTAAGGAAGTAAGAACTTATGGAATGAAATAGGTTAAGAAAGAGCCCTCAGAAGCAGGCCTTCTCACGCAAGGCTGTTGGGACTGTAAAGGCTCAACTTCTTTGCAGGGCAATTCAGCGCTATCCATAACAGTTAAAATATACATCCTCCTTGACTAAGGGATTCCACCTCTGGGAATTTATTCTGCAGAAACACTTCCCTATGTCATAAGACATATGTACCAGAATGTTCACAGCAGCATGATTTCTAAGAGGCCACAGTGTCCGCTAACTGAGAGAGGGAGAGGTTTATAGTAAATCCGTTATAGCCTTTCCATACAATGGAAACCTATGCAGCCACTTGAATAACAAGTTGTATCAATATAAAATTTTTTAACATAATGCTAAGTTAAAAAAAAACATAAGCACATCACAATGTGTGGGGTATGCTAATGTGTGTATTATTTAAAAAGCCCTCTGCTTGAATATGCATAGAATATTTCCAGAAGCTTACTGAGAAACTGGCTACAATAGTTGTCTCTAGTGACAGTGGATTGGAGGAAAGAAGTAGAAGGGAGACTTGTTTTTCTCTCTTTTTACTGTTTGAAAAAATTCATGAATAATTTGTATACATTTGAGCAAACAGGCACAGGCTTTTATTTATTTGTTTACTTATCATATTCTTCTGTCCTCCTATAAATGTCCTTGCTCTACTGATCCTGGGGCAATGATGAGTAGTCCTTTCATTGCAAACACTCTTGCTTGGATGGCTAAGAGACCTTTTCTTTACATAAAACTGACCTTCAAATTCCAGAGCCCCCCACTCCTCCTGGCTTCTCTTTAAGTATTTGAAATAACATGAAACCTCTTAGCAAAATAAAAGGTTCAAAAACATGATTAGGTTATTCAGTGACTTAAAAATTAGTGAGGTTTCCTTCCTGGCAATGTGGTAAAATAAATGCCCAGATATCTGGGAATCTTTTATGGTACAAAACACATAAAATTGCTGAATAAAATGTAAAATTGAGTAATGGATTGCTAAGCTGGCAAGAAATAACATAAATGTCCAGAAGCCAGAAATAATGGGACAAAAAAAAATTCTAATTTATGGGGAAAAGTGATTGCTGATGTTAGCACTTGGGTCTATCAGGATTTAAGTGGGCCTCACATGCAGGGGATAGCAGACAAAGCCTGGAACCCACACCTGGGTTCAGACTGGAGACCCCAAATCAAGCCAAACCCCTACAACTCCTGCCCCACAGAGAGGGATTGGAAGAAGTCTTCCTTGTCCTGGCCTCCTTGCTTTTTGTGGGATGAAAGAAAAAGGAAAAGGTATTCAGTGAGAACACCGAACCATAAGTCTTTGCTGTGCCACAGTGGAGCAGAAACAAACCCAAGCCAGAAATTTAGGTTAAAAGTCCTGGTGAATCAGCAGTGTCCCAGGCAATTGCCAGCACCAATCACAAATCATTTGTGGAGGAACATATTCTAAACAAAGATAAATTTCCAAGGAGTATGAACTCACAAGCAAAGATTACGTAACACCCAAGGAAACAGGCTACCATGAGAGAGACTAAGCAGAAATTGCAAACTGTAGAAGCTAATGTGCAGAGTACAGATACTGGAATTCTCAGAAACAGAATATAAATCAAATAAGTTTAATTTATTTAAGGAATTAAGGAAGATGTTGGAAATGCAATTAAGGAACAAGACACTATTCAAAATTGATAATGAGTCTTGAAAAGAAGGACCGCATAGAAGTTTTTAGATTAAAAAAAGTGTAATAATGAAAACTACAAATTCAAAGGACCAGTAAAACAATGGATTATACACAACTGAAGAGAGAAATAGTGAGCTAGAAAATAAAACTAAAAAAATTACTGAGAATGCAGGCTGAAGAGGCAAAATGATGGCAAATATGAAAATCTTGAACATGTGGACAACAGACCAAAAAGGCCCAACATATGTCAAAGTAGAGGTCCAGAAGGAAAGGATAGGGAAAATGGAGAGAGGCCTCATTCAAAGAGGTAATAATTAAGACCTTTCTAGAATCAAGGAAAGATGCCAATCTTTGGAGACAGGAAGCCTAGTGAATTCTAAGCAGGATAAACAGATCAGTGCAAAATGTACAACATCCTTTCTTGGCATGCATTTCTGTGTATCTTACTTTACTAACAGTAAGTAAAATATTCACAGTAAACTGTCAACTCAGTGGCTTCCTCATGAGCATCCTATTTAAAATCAATACTCTTGCTTCTATTCTCTCCTCCCTGCTTTAAGTTTTTTTCATAGTGCTTAGCAAGCATCTGACTTTCTTTCTCTGTTTGCTTATGTACCTCATTGTTTATCCAGTAGAAAGTAAGCTTGATGAGAGAAAATACTTTTTAGTATTTGGTCATACCCAAATTTCCAGAGCCTTGACCAGTATCTTACACACAGTAGGAACTCAGTAAATATCTGTCAAAAGAATGAATGAGAAATAGCTGGTATTTACAGAGTATTTCCTATGTGCCACTTACTATACTGTGTTACATATGCATTATCTTACTTGTTGTAAAAAACTTATGAGGGTGTTACCTCTAATATCTATGTTTTGCCCTAACCTCTCTCTGTCTTATTTTTCCTCATGTGTAAAGTAAGGATGGGGGTGGGAAGGGAGAGTCACAATTCTAAAACAGAAAAAACTCTGAAAACTGGAAGTTTCTCAAAAATAATTAGGTGGCAAAACCTTAACTTAAAGTGATATCATACTTTAGTGTATTAGGTTCCTGTTGCTGCTGTAATACATTACCACATGCCTAGTGGCTTAGCACAACACAAATGTATTATCTTACAGTTTGGAGGTCAGAAGTGTAAAATGGCTCAGCAAAGCTCCAAGGGGAGGATGGCTTCCTTGCCACCTTTTCCAGCTTCCAAGGCTGCCTGCTTCCCTTGGCTGGTGGCCACATCACCCTGCCCGCTGCTTCTATTGTCACATCTTCTTGGGCTCTGACTCTCCTGCTTTCTTTTATAAGGACCCTTGTGATGACAGTAGGGCCCCCCTGGATAATCCAGGATAATTTCTCCATCTCAAAATCCTGAACTTAATCACATCCGCAAAGTCCCTTTTGTCATGTAGGTTAAGATAGTCACAGGTTCTGGGAACTAGGACATAGACACCTTTGGGACCATTATTCTGCTCATAACAAGTGGGACCATTCACAGGTTCGGCTGCCTAGCTCTGTTTGTTTTATGTGCTGGGTGTATAATATTAGGGGACTGTGCTGTATTATCTTCTAAACGCTGAAAAAAGTCTGAGCTCAGAAACATCTGGTCCCAACAGTTTCAGGCAAGGATTGAGGACCTGTCCTACCACAGTCCTCACGGTTCCATGGACACTGAGATCAGGTCTCAGTTACTTGATTGAATCATTGTGTGGTTTCGATGAGATAAAAGGATGTGTTCAGGGCCTGGCACAGTGTTAGACACTCGACTGCACCTGCATTGCTGCTGGCCGCCACCGGCTGACAGCAGCTTCTGCCCTGCTCAAGGTCTATGCTCCCATCGCCTTCTGAAAACCATGCATCTGTAGGCACTGCTATGGCCCAGCCCTCCTCTCAGTGCCCTGCTCACCAGGAAGGGCCAGGGCTGATGTTAGAGTCGTGTTTGGGAAGATCCAATCAAGAGGAATCCACATTTCCCTTCTGTAAATCCCAGGGCAAAAACCTTTGAAACTGTAATCAGTCAAAGAGAGAAATAAAGTTTAAGAAACCCGTTTATTTCTTAAAAGCAGTCGTCCTGTGTCTCTCTCCACCCGGCTGCAGAAGAGAGAGCTCCACCCAGCCTCTCCCCTCCAGATAAGCCCTAGCTCACCCCTGTAATCACCTACTGATACGGAGATGGTACGTCTCTCCACCCCCTGGAAACACCTATTGATACACAGATGCACTAAAAGCCAGGTGGGAGATTCTGGAAATACTGCAATTTTATCCACATCATCAGAGGCCGGGAGAGGAACACTCCAGGAAAAAAGATTCCAGACCAAGGGATGGCTCCAAACAGAACCTGAAAATACTTTACTCTCTTCTCAACTGGAAGAACTGTATGTATTTTGTTATGATTTAAGGTTTTTGTAATGAAACATTATATTCCAAACCTGAAGAGTCAGTTGGCTCATATTAAGAGCCTTAGAGATGTACCTAGCTTTTGGCCAAAATTTAAGCATTAAGGGCATAATGAGAGGCAGGCAAAAATGTATGAATTATAAGAAAAAAAAAGTTGGTGGAAAACGGAAGGGGAAGAAATAAGTCAATAAATCTTAAGGGTTTTTTTCAAGGCTAATGAAAAAGCAAAGTTTTTTCCACTAGGACATTTAATCATTTCGATATTCCAGCCCAGCAGGTGGGGAGGGAGCCAGAGCAAAAGGTCGCTTCTTTTCCGTTGTCCTGTTAGGATGCTCTCAGCAGTTTTGTTCCCTCTTGGAAGGAAGTCAGGCTTGCCTTAGGGAAATTGATGGCAGATTCTAGGAAAGGCAAGTGATAGGTGATCTGATAGTGCCTGCTGCTCAATTTGTGATCAGGATTAATAGAAAACCTTCAGATTAGTTCTTGAAGGGGGATAGCAGTTGGTTGTCATTTCAGTTAGAAAATTGGACGAGAGTCTCCATTTTTCAAAAGGCACATCCGCATGAAACAAGCTGCATTCTGTATGGCCAGGTTTGAAATACAATGCCCCCAGCTAGTCATCCTGGAGACACACACACTTCAGATCAAGTCTCTGTAGGAGAGCTCATTCTGGCAACTGGGGAGCTGAGTTCATGCTTGATGTCAGCTTAAATGAGTAACTAACAAGGGTTTAGAGTTTTACAGTTAGGAAATACTGTCCCAAAAAGCCTGTCAGTAGGTTTATTAGTTTATTGGTAGCCCTGGTTCATTGACTTACTGAGATTACTTAGCTGGCTAGTCCTGGAATTTAAGTCCTGTTTCTCTGAGGCCAAATTCTATGTTTTTCCTCCTACATCATGGTGTCACATTTTCAGGAACACAGTGCAGAATTTGTCATCTCTCATATAGGAGTGTTTCCCAAACCTGGTTACTTAGTAAGTCTCCTGAGAGGTGTTTGAAATACAGATTCCTGACTTTACCTCTAGAGATTCTGATTCAGAGTGATGTTTGTAAATGTATATTTCTATATGGTTACTTGGGGGTCTGATGCACAACCAGATTTGGGAAACACTGTTTTGTTAAAGACTAGTGCTACAATTTTCACCTGTTACCACCTTTAGGGTTTAGTTTATGGAGATTCAAATCGGTGTGCTTTAGATCAGTGTTTCCTTTTTTAAAAACCACCTTACTTTTTAAAACTATTGAGGCACAATTGACATATAACAGTGTATTAGTTTCAGGTGTATGACTTAATGTGTAGATATTTGTATATAGAGCATGATCATCTACTGTGGGTCAATTGCAACATTTCCAGAATCTGCCACCTGGCCTTAGTGCATCTGCATATCAATAGGTGTTTCCAGTGGGTGGAGAGAAGTAGCCCATCTCCATGTCAGTAGGTAATTACAAGGGGGAGTGAGGGCATTTCTGGACCAGAGAGGTTGGGTGGGCTCTCTTCTTCTGCTGCCCGGTCTGGAGAGACACAGGACAGCAGAAGTGGATGACTGCTTGTAGGCAATAAATGGGTTTCTCCCACTTTATTTCTCCCTTTGACTGATTTCAGTCCAAAGGTATTTTGTCTCAGACTGGGAAAATATTTTCCCCAGAGTTACAATCACAATAATCTAGCTAACATCTTTCCCTACAACTTTTTTTTATGATATTTTATTTTACAATTATTACAATTTTTTACAAGAATTTTATTTTACAAATTTTTAAATAATTTTTTTCTCATGAGAACTTTCTTTTTTATTAAGGTATTATTGATATATACTCTTATGAAGGTTTCACATGAAAAAACAATGTGGTTACTACATTTACCCATATTATCAAGTCCCCACTCATACTCCAATGCAGTCACTGTCCATCAGTGTAGTAAGATGCCACAGATTCACTGTTTTCCTTGTGATCCCCCCCCACACCATGTGTACTAAACAAAATACCCCTCAATCCCCTTCTCCCTCCCTCCCCACCCGCCTTCCCACACCCCTCCCCTTTGGTAACCACTAGCTCCTTCTTAGAGTCTCTGAGTCTGCTGCTATTTTGTTCCTTCAGTTTTGCTGCGTTGTTGATGAGGGAAATCATTTGGCACTTGTCTTTCTCCTCCTGGCTTATTTCACTGAGCATAATATCCTCCAGCTCCATCCATGTTGTTGCAAATGGCAGGATTTGTTTCCTTCTTATGGCTGAATAGTATTCCATTGTGTATATGTACCACCTCTTCTTTATCCATTCATCTACTGATGGACACTTAGGTTGCTTCCATATCTTGGCTATTGTAAAAAGTGCTGCAATAAACATAGGGGTGCATATGTCTTTTTGAATCTGAGTTGTATTCTTTGGGTAAATTCCAAGGAGTGGGATTCCCAGGTCAAATGGTATTTCTATTTTTAGTTTTTTGAGGAACCTCCATATTGCTTTGCACAGTGGTTGAACTAGCTTACATTCCCACCAGAAGTGTAGGAGGGTTCCCCTTTGCATCCTCGCCAGCATTTGTTGTTCTTAGTCTTTTGGATGTTGGCCATCCTTACTGGTGTGAGGTGATATCTCATTGTGGTTTTAATTTGCATTTCCTGGATGATTAGTGATGTGGAGCATCTTTTCATGTGTCTGTTGGCCATCTGAATTTCTTCTTTGTAGAATTGTCTCTTCATATCCTCTGCCCATTTTTTAATTGGGTTATTTGCTTTTTGGGAGTTGAGGTGTGTAAATTCTTTATATATTTTGGCTGTTAACCCCTTGTCGGATATGTCATTTACAAATATATTCTCCAATACTATTGGATGCCTTTTTGTTCTGTTGATGGTGTCCTTTGCCATACAGAAACTTTTTAGTTTGATGTAGTCCCATGAATTCATTTTTGCTTTTGTTTCCTTTACTCGAGGAGATGTGTTCAGGAAGAAGTTGCACATGCTTATATTCAGGATATTTTTGCCTATGTTGTCTTCTAAGAGTTTTATGGTTTCATGACTTACATTCAGGTCCTTGATCCATTTCGAGTTTACTTTTAGTATGGGGTTAAACAATAATCCAGTTTCATTCTCTTGCATGCAACTGTCCAGTTTTGCCAGCACCAGCTGTTGAAGAGGCTGTCATTTCCCCATTGTATGTCCATGGCTCCTTTATCATATGTTAATTGACCATATATCATTGGGTTTATATCAGGGCTCTCTAGTCTGGTTCATTGGTCTATGGGTCTGTTCTTGTGCCAGTACCAAATTGTCTTGAGTACTGTGGCTTTGAAGTTTGGGGAGCATAATCCCCCCAGCTTTATTCTTCCTTCTCAGGATTGCTTTGGCTATTTAGGGTCTTTTGTGGTTCCATATGAATTTTAGAATGATTTTCTCTAGTTCGTTGAAAAATGCTGCTAGTATTTTGATAGGCATTGCATTGAATCTGTAGATTGCTTTAGGCAGGATGGCCATTTTGATAATATTAATTCTTCTTATCCATGAGCACGGGATGTGTTTCCATTTATTGGTATCTTCTTTAATTTCTCTCATGAGTGTCTTGTAGTTTTCAGAGTATAGGTCTTTCACTTCCTTGGTTAGGTTTATTCCTAGGTATTTTATTCTTTTTGATGCAATTGTGAATGGAATTGTTTTTCTGATTTCTTTCTGTTAGTTCATTGTTAGTGTATAGGAAAGCAACAGATTTCTGCGTGTTAATTTTGTATCCTGCAACTTTGCTGAATTCAAATATTAGTTCTAGTAGTTTTGGAGTGGATTCTTTAGGGTTTTTTATTTATAATATCATGTCATCTGCAAATAGTGACAATTTGACTTCTTCTTTACCAATCTGGATGTCTCATATTTCTTTGTTTTGTCTGATTGCAATGGCTAGGACCTCCAGTACCATGTTGAATAACAGTGGAGAGAGTGGGCACCCCTGTCTTTTTCCCAGTTTTAGTTGAAAAGCTTTCAGCATCTCAGTGTTAAGTATGAAGTTAGCTATGGGTTTGTCATATATGGACTTTATGATGTTGAGGTACTTGCTCTCTAAACCCATTTTTTTGAGAGTTTTAATCATGAATGGATGCTGAATTTTGTCAAATGCTTTTTCAGCATCTGTGGAGAGGATCATGTGGTTTTTGTTCTTCTTTTTGTTGATGTGGTGGATGATGTTGATGGATTTTCGAATGTTGTACCATCCTTGCATCCCTGGGATGAATCCCACTTGATCATGGTGTATGATCCACTTGATGTATTTTTGAATTCGGTTTGCTAATATTTTGTTGAGTATTTTTGCATCTACATTTATCGGGGATATTGGTCTGTAGTTTTCATTTTTGGTGAGATCTTTGCCAGGTTTTGGCATTAGAGTGATGCTGGTTTCATAGAATGACTTTGGAAGTATTCCCTCCTCTTTTATTTTTTGGAAAACTTTAAGGAGAATGGGTATTATTTCTTCTCTATATGTCTGGTAGAATTCAGAGGTGAATCCATCAGGTCCGAGGGTTTTGTTCTTGGGTAGTTTGTTGATTACCACTTCAATTTCATTGCTGGTGATTGGTCTGTTTAGTTTTTCTGTTTCTTGTTTAGTCAGTTTTGGAAGGTTGTATTTTTCTAAGAAGTTGTCCATTTCTTCTGTGTTTTTTGGCTTGTTAGCATATAGATTCTCATAATATTCTCTTTTAATTCTTTGCATTTCTGTGGGATCTGTCATTATTTTTCCTTTCTCATTTCTGATTCTCTTTATGTGTGTAGATTCTCTTTTTCTCTTAATGAGTCTGGCTAGAGGTTTATCTATTTTGTTTAATTTTCAAATAACCAGCTCTTGGTTTCATTGATTTTTTTCTATTGTTTGATTCTTCTCAATTTTATTTATTTCTTCTCTGGTCTTTATTATGTTCCTCCTTTTGGTGATTTTGAGTCTCATTTGTTCTTCTTTTTCCAATTTCAGTAATTGTGTCTTTAGACTATTCATTTGGGAATGTTCTTCCTTCTTTAAATAGGCCTTGGTTGCAGTAAACTTTCCTCTTAGAACTGCCTTTGCTGCGTCCCACAGAAGTTGTGGCTTTGTGTTGTTGTTGTCATTAGTCTCCATATATTCTTTGATTTCTGTTTTGATTTGGTCGTTAACCCATTGATTAATTAGGAGAATGTTGTTAAGTCTCCATATGTTTGTGAGCCTTTTTGTTTTCTTTCTAAAATTTATTTCTAGTTTTATACCTTTGTGATCTGAGAAGTTGGTTGGTAGTATTTCAGTATTTTTTACTTTACTGAGGTTCTTTTTGTGGCCTAGTATGTGGTCTAGTCTGTAAAATGTTCCATGTGCACTTGAGAAGCATGTGTATCCTGTTGCTTTTGGGTGTAGAGTTCTGTAGATGTCTTTTCGGTCCATCTGTTCTAGTGTATTGTTCAGTGCCTCTGTGTCTTTACTTATTTTCTGTCTGGTTGATCTGTCCTTTGGAGTGAGTGGTGTGTTGAAGTCACCTAAAATGAATGCACTGCTGTCTATTTCCTCCTTTAATTCTGTTAGTATTTGTTTCACATATGCCGGCACTACCGTATTGGGTGTATATATATTTATAATGGTTATATCCTCTTGTTGGATTGACCCCTTTATAATTATGTAATGTCCTTCTTTATCTCTTGCTACTTTCTTCGTTTTGAAGTCTATTTTGTCTGATACAAGTACTGCAACACCTGCTTTTTTCTCCTTGTTGTTTGCATGAAATATCTTTTTCCATCCCTTCACTTTTACTCTGTGCATATCTTTGGGTTTGAGGTGAGTTTCTTGTAGGCAGCATATAGATGGGTCTTGCTTTTTTATCCATTCTGTTGCTCTGTGTCTTTTGATTGGTGCATTCATTCCATTTACATTTAGGGTGACTATCGATAGATATGTACTTATTGCCATTGCTGGCTTTAGATTCGTGGTTACCAAAGGTTCAAGGGTTGCTTCTTTACTATCTAACAATCTAACTTAACTTTCTTGTTAAGTTATTGTTAACACCGTCTGATGTTTCTTTATCTCTCCCTTCCTATTCTTCCTCCTCCATTCTTTATATATTAGGTGTTTTATTCTTTGCCTTTAGTTAGTATTTGGATGTTCTGCTTTCTTTGCTATGATTTTATTTTCTCTGGTGACATCTTTTTAGCCTTAGGGGTGCTTCCCTCTAGAGCAGTCCGTTTAAGATATCCTGTAGTGGTGGTTTATGAGAGGCAAACTCTATCAACTTTCGCTTGTCTGGAAATTGTTTAATCCCTTTGTCATATTTAAATGATAATTGTGCTGGATACAATATTCTTGGTTCGAGGCCCTTCTGTTTCATTACGTTAAATATATCATGCCATTCTGGCCTGTAAGGTTTCTGTTGAGAAGTCTGATGATAGTCTGATGGGTTTTTCTTTGTAGGTGATCTTTTTTTCTCTTTCTAGCTGCCTTTAATACTCTGACTTTATCTTTGATCTTTGCCATTTTAATTATTATGTGTCTTGGTGTTGTCTTCCTTGGGTCCCTTGTGTTGGGAGATTTGTGGGCTTCTGTGCACTGTGAGACTATTTCCTTCCCCAGTGTGGGAAAGTTTTCAGCAATTATTTCTTCAAAGACACTTTCTATCCCTTTTTCTCTCTCTTCTTCCTCTGGTACTCCTATAATGTGAATATTGTTCTGTTTGGATTGGTCACACAGTTCTCTTAATATTCTTTCATTCCTAGAGATCCTTTTATCTCTCTCTGCCTCAGCTGCTCTGTATTCCTGTTCTCTGATTTCTAGTGCATTAACAGTCTCTTGCATCTCATCCAGTCTGCTGCTAAACCCATCGATGGCTTGTCTCATTTCTGCATTGTCTTTCCTGACTTCCCTCACTTCCTCCCTCAGCTCCTGCGTATTTCTCTGTAGATCCATCAGCATGGTTATGACTTTTATACTGAATTCTTTTTCAGGGCGATTGTGCATTTCCATCCCTTCAGGTTCCCTCTCTGGTGGTGTCTGGCTGGGTCTGGGTGAGCTTCGTTGTAGCATATTCCTCTGTCTTTCCATGGCGATATAAGTTGTCGCTGGTAGGTGCTACGTATGTCAGCCTGGCTCTTTAAGACTTAGAAAAAAACCAAAAAAACCCTGAAAAACAAAAAAACCCGAAAACAAACAAAAAAAGAAGAAGGAAGAGAAAGAAAAGAGAAAAAAAGCAAGAAAAGAAGGAAAAGAAAAGAAAAAAAATGCCCACCGGGAATAGATTCTGTAAGGATGCTGTAGGTGGTGCTGTTGCTCCACTATTCTGCATCCACGCCCGAACAGCTCCGCAGGGCCGTTTGTAGCTCTGGCCGGGGCGGGAACAAATGGGAGGCTGTTGTTCTCTGTGTGAAGTGTCAGTGCGGTACTTTTTCCCATTCACCAGCCAAGGGTTCTGAAATTCTTCAGGACTCCCAGCCTGATGGGCTGAGTGTGCTGCGACGATCCTGCTCCTCCATTGGGCCCGTCTCTTTAAGACCACCAAAAAAAGTGCGCACTTTTCTTTTGTCCTGGGGAGTCTGCTGGAAGGACCCAGGCGCATTCCCAGCTGAAAACCTGCACCTTCTGCCTCTCCAATATCTGATACACCGCGCGATGTGTATCAGTCCTCCCGGCGCAGGTCATCAGGGCTGGTTATTTTGCAGGTCTGTACTTCCACTCCCTCCTGGCTCTGAATCCTCTCCTCCTGCCTGTACGCTGGGGTGGGGGATTGTTTGGGCCCCGCCAGGACGCAGCTCTGTATCTTACCCTCCTTGCGGGGTGCCGAGTCCTCTCAGGTGTAGATGCAGGCTGTGCACTGTCCTGTATATTCTAGTCTGTCTTTTAGGAATAGTTGTATTTGTTGTGTTTTCATAGATATATATGGTTTTGGGAGGAGATTTCCGCCACCCTGCCCATGCTGCCAGCCATCTTCCCGGAACTCTTCCATAATGAGAACTTTTTTTTTTTTTTTAACAATTTATTTTATTTTAGTATCATTAACCTACAATTACATGGGCAATATTGTGATGATTAAACTACCCGCTTCATCAGGTCCCCCCCACCAACCCTGTTACAGTCACTGTCCATCAGTGTAGTGAGATGAGAATCACTACTTGTCTCCTCTGAGCTGTACAGTCCCCCCCGTGCCCCCCCACCCTATGTCTGCCAATTGTAATGCCCCTTTTACCCTCTTATCCCTCCCTTCCCACCCATCTCCCCAGTCCCTTTCCCTTTGGTAACTGTTAGTCCATTCGTGGGTTCTGTGAGTCTGCTGCTGTTTTGTTCCTTCATTTTTTTTTTTTTCTTTGTTCTTATACTCCACATATGAGTGAGATCATTTGGTACTTGTCTTTTTCGGCCTGGCTTATTTCACTGAGCATAATACCCTCCAACTCCATCCATGTTGTTGCAAATGGTAGGATTTGTTTTTTTCTTATTGCTGCGTAATATTCCATTGTGTATATGTACCACATCTTCTTAATCCATTCATCTACTGATGGACACTTAGGTTGCTTCCATTTCTTGGCTATTGTAAATAGTGCTGCAATAAACATAGGGGTGCATCTGTCTTTCATAATGAGAACTTTTAAGATTTACCTTCTTATCAACTTTCAAATATACAAAACAGTACTAAGTACCATCACCATGGTGTATATGACATCCTCAGGGCTTATAGTAGAAAGTTTAAACTGTCATACCTTTTAAGAATTTGTTGAATATCTATGAATCTTAAGAAACACACACACCCTTTTACATATAGTTTTACGGATTTTATGGTTTTGCATTGCTGCTGTAACATATTACCACAAACGTAATGGCTTATAACAACAAAATTCTTGTCTTACAGTTCTGGGGGTCAGAAACCCCACCCAGGTCTCCCTGGACCATAGTCTATGCAGGGTGCATTTTCTTTTGGAAGTTCTAGGGTAGCCTTTTATTGCCTTTTCCATTTTCTAGCCTATATTCCTTGGTTCATAGAACGTTCCTCCACTTTCAAAGCCAGCAAAGCAGCCTCTCCCTGTCCCTGCTTGCATCGTTTCTACTGCTGGGAAGGGTTCTCTGCTTTTAAGGAGTCACATGATTAGATCAATTCCACCCAGAAAACCCAGGATAATCACTTCATCTCCATGTCCTTAACTTTAATCACATTGGCAAAGCCTCCTTTGCCACGTAAGGTAACGGGTGAGGCAAGGACGTCTTGTGGGTTGTTTTGCCAATGGGTTTCAGCCCCGGGTAAGTTCACTATGGATTCAGTGTGACCAAAGAAATGACAGTAGAACGTTCTTGGGGTGAAAGGGTTATATGCAACTTTATTTCCACGGTAGCAGGTCAATCACTAAAATCCTGCCTACTCAGAGCGAGTTTGCATGCAGCAGGGTGGTCTCTGCCTCTGGGCCTCTGTCCTTGGCGCTACCACCACTCATCTCTGCTCTGCTCTCCTGCAACCTTGCAGCCGTGCCCCTCTGTCGCACAGAGCACTGGGGCAGTGCTCTTTATGTAGAGTCAGTAATGACACATTGCCCACACATGTGTAGTGAGCTAGCCAGCCAGGGCCAGGTGAGAATCCTGGCCACAGGAACCTTCACTTTATCCACAGGGGGGCATTATTTTCCCAATCACGGGGTGGGGGTTGCAGGGGTGGGGGCATCTCAGAACCATGGAGTTACCCACAGAGCTGTGTGAATCCTAGGTTAGGAGCATCTGTTCTAGGAATGGCTCATTCTACAGGTTGAATTAGCATGGAATTATGCTTAGATGCAAATAACCAAATCCCCAAAAGCAGTGTCTCCTATAAGTTGGTGTTTAATTTGTCTCATGTAATAGGAAGTCTGGAGGAAGGCAGCCCAGGTCAGGTGTGGTGACTCTAGGGCTTTGCTCCTGATTCTCCTGGCCTTTACTTGGAGGTAGCTCTCAAGATGGCTGGGGCATCTTAGCCATGACCTCTGTCTGTGGTTTAGGCAAGAGAGAAGGGGCAGAGGGGAAAGCCACAGACCAGCTGAGGCTAGTTAACATCTTTATAAACCTCCCTGGAAGTCCCCTCCCCACCCCATAATGTATTTGTCTTCTTGGCCAGCACTGTTACACGGCCACCTTGTCTGTAAGAGAGCCTGGGAAGCTTTACTTACTCATTTTTTTAAGGTAGGCGCATTAATGCTCCATGAATCCTGGACTTTGTAAGTAAGGAAGAGGAGATGTATAGATGTTGGGAAGACATTAGAAATTGATGGAGGCTTGGTTTTGTTTCCTCAAATAAGAATGGAGCATTTTTTATACTCACACAACCAGAACTCAGAGAAGGCTAGAAGTCTCTCCGGAATCTCCCCGCAAATGCTTCAGCCTCTCACTAAGCTTGCTTTACTTCAAGCAGGTCATTCTCTCAATGACATTTAAGCGTCTACCTATGCCTGGCACTGATCTGGGCAATGGGGACACAAAGATAGTTCAGACACTTCTCCAAAGACAGTCTTACAGTCTAGGGAAGGTACAGGGAGCCAGAGATGGTTAAAATATTGTATTATATGTGTTAGATCGATGCATGTAAACACTGCTGTGGGAACTCAGAGGAGAGAGGGGTGGAGGAAATGGCACAGAAAGGTTGAGGCAAAAACTGGGCAGGAGGACCAGGATGGTGGGGATTTCGCCAGTTGGGTAAGAGGGGTGGGATGTTCTTGGAAGAAAGAGCAGCGTTAGAGGACACACAGATGTGTGCATGTTAAGGGAACAGATAGAAGTCCTGGGGATGTGTTGCAGGGTTGTGGGCAGTGAGGCAGAAGGGGCATGACATGGGGCTGGACATGGAGATAGAGCCCCTCCTGCTTGTGGCCAAGCTAAGGAGCCCTGGTTCTAACCCGCAGGAGTGGGAGCCTATGGGAAGTTTTTAACCATTATGCAATGTCTGTAGCACAGTGAAAAGGTAGAAAGAAGAGAGCACCCACAGGGATACCTCAATAGTGTGGTCAGATTTCATTAATGACAAAAGAGCCAGTTCACTGTGAATCTTCCATTTGTATCTCAAACCAAAGCCCTAAATTAAATAAGACAAAAAGTGACAAAACTAAAATCATAAATAAGTCCACTAACACAGATGGAGATTTTAACATTCCTCCTGGGGTAACATATAGGATAAGCAAACCACATATCAGTAAGGATATATGAATTTTGAAGCACATGATTAACAAACAGCATAACTACATATATAGAATAATACTTCCAACAATGGAACATTTCTACATTCTTTTCAAGTGCACATTAACAATTCACCAAAACTGACCAGATACTGGGCTATAAATCATATCTCAACAAATTTCAAAGGACTGAAAATGTACAGAGTATGTTCTATGACCACAGTGGAATTAAGAAACCAGTAACAGAAAGATGGTTAGAAAATCTCCCACAACTAGGAAATTAAAGAATACACTTCTCAGTATCCATGGATCAAAGAACTCAACAATTAGAATGAGAAAATATTTTGAATTTATTGATAATGACAATATAGCATTTAGAACTTGTATGATGCAGCTCATACAATGCTTGAGGGGAATTTATTGTGTGTGTGTATATACTGACAAACATCATATATAACCTTAACTATATAAAAATATATATTATTAAATGTATGTACTATATTAGAAAAAAGTAGAAAAATAGTAAAGCTAAAAATATGAGCATCCATTTCAAGGAGGTAGAAAAAAGTATTGCAAATTAAATCCAGAGAAAGTAGAAGGAAAGAAATAATAGAAAAATATAACCAATAAGTAAGATTTTTAAATTAAAAAGTAAATATTTTATAAAAAAAAGATACCTAAGTCAAAAGTTTCTTTGAAAAGATTAATGAAATAAATAACTCCTACCAAGACAGATCAAGAGATAAAGAAGAAGAGCACATATTACCTTTAACAGGCATGAAAAAGGAGATATCACTATAGATCCTACAGACATTAAAAAGGTAATAATTATGACAGTGTGGTCAAGGAAAGACAAGGACTCGAACTGAAGTCTAGGCAGTAGAGATGAGGCTGAGTTGATGATTTGAGAGCTTGAAGGAGTAGAATAAACAGGACTGGTTGGATTGGGTATGGAAAGAAAGAGATACAGAACTTTGTGAGGGGCTCTCATCTTAGGTAACTGGGTAGCCAGGATGCCACTGGGCAGCTAACATGGAGAGACAAGCTTGGGGAAGTGGGACTAAAACCAACTTTTCCCTGTTTAATTTTAGTGCTTTTTTTTGACTTTAGAAACTTGCTATCTGGGACATGGGATTATTTCAAGGACTCAGAGCTGGGAGTCCAGGTATTATACCAGAAAAACCTGAGGTTTAAATCCCAAGTCTACTACTCAATAATTATGTGCCTTTATGTTAGTTACTTGACCTTTTCCCCATCTTTCCTCATCTGTAAAAATGGGGTAACAGTACTTAGTTTAAACAGTACTTAGTTGTAAAGATCAAATAAAATATGCAAGGTACCTGGCACATAGTAGGTACTCAGTAAATGTGGTGTTCCTGTCTTTCCTTGTACTCTTCCCTGATGTCATCAGGGTCCCTGGGACCATGGGCCTACTCTGATATGTGTATGAGCACCTGGGAGCAGATGGTCAAGGGAGTGAGCTCTCATTTTTTTGCTCGGAGTCTGTCCTGCACCTTAGGGGTGGTTCTGGAATACGGGCTTCCTGTGCCTTAGGGATGGTTCTGGAACACGGGCTTCCTGTGCCTTAGGGATGGTTCTGGAACACAGGCTCAGGCACAGCTACATGGTAGGTTCTGAGTAGGGAGTTCTACTTTCTATTGATTGCAGGCATATTTGAGAAAAACGTGATTAAAAAACATCAATAAGGATATATTGGCTCTCAAACTTAAGCGTGCATCAGAATTACAGACTGTCAAACATAGACTACTAAAGAAGCAAAGGACTTGAGTAGACATTTCTCCAAAGAAGATATGCAAATGGCCAAAGCCCACGAAAAGATGCTCAACCTCAGTCATCATTAGGGAAATGCAAATCAAAGCCATAGTGAGTTACCACTTCACCCCCATTAGGATGGTTACTACATATAAACCAACCAACCAACACCCGCAAACCAGAAAATAACAAATGTTGCCAAAGTAAAAAAAAATTGGAAGCCTGTGCTCTTTTGTGGGATGTAAAATGGTGCGGCCACTGTGGAAAACAGTATGGCAGTTCCTCAAAAAATTAAACAGAACTACCATATGACCCAGCAATGCCACTTCTGGGTATTTATCCTAGAGAACTCAAGGCAGTTTTCTGGAACAGATAGCTTACATTTGAGTTTATAACAGTATTATTCACAATAGCCAGAAGGTGGAAGCAACCCAAGTGTCCACTGGAGGATTAATAGGTAAAGAAAATGTGTATATACATACAATGGAGTATTTTTGATCCTTTAAAAGGAAGGAAATTCTGACACAAGTTACAACACAGGTGAAACTTAAGGGCACTGTGCTAAGAGGGATAAGTCAGCCACAAAAAGACACATATTGTATGATTCCACTCACACGAGATACTCAGTGGTGGTGGTGGCCAGGGGCCGAGAGAAGGGAGAAATGGGGACTTGTTGAATGGAGATAGTTGTGCAAGACAAAAAGTTCTAGAGATAGGTGGTGAGCTGCAATGTAAATGTACTTAATGCCACTAAACTGTACAGTTAAAGATGGGTAAGATGGTACATTCTATGCTCTGTATATTTTATCACTGTAGCACACATCCACCCCCTACACAGCCAGACTGGCCTCAACCGCCAGAGCTTCTATTCAGCAGGTCTGGAGTGGAACCTGCTGATCCCCAGCTCTAGCAGGTCCCGGGTGCTGCTGGTGGGGAGAGCAGCCGAGGGGCCAGCGATGCAGACCAGGTGAGCGGTAAGGGAGGGGGGCACGCTGCTACGCGGCTGTTAGTGGCAGTACTGGCATTTGCTGAGCGCTCGCCGCCCTCAGGTTATCTCAGCTGGGGAAGGTGCCGCCGCTGGGCGGGCGCAACAGGAGCTGATTCTCGCCTGCTTTCCTTGGTCCTGGGCGGAGTGTGAGATGAGAAGGAACGAGACCCGAGCCGGCTCGGGGGTGCGGAGCGTCTCAGGTAGCCTCCCGGCCTGGGCTGGGGGCGGCTCCGGTGAGCGCGGGGCGGCACAGGTGGGCGCGGGGCGGAGGACGCGGGATGACGTGCGCTGGGCTCGGGCTGCGGGTCAGGCGGTCTCGGCCGGCGACGCTCACGGCTTGCGGCCCGCAGGGGGCGCCCTCCCGCCGTCCCTCCGGTCCCGCCCGCCGGGCCGCCCACCCCACGGCGCGCCCCTCCGCAGTCCGCCGGCCCGCGGCTCCGAGCGCGCACTCTGTTAGGCGGCTGAGGACGCCGCCCGCCTGGCCGCCCCTTGCCCGCCTCGGGCGCCCGCTCGGACCTCGGGCCCGGCCCGCCGCGTCCCGCCGCTTCGCGGGCAGAACTCTGCCCGGGGCCCGGCCGTCGGCGGCCAGCTGAGCTCGGCCCGCTCGGGGCTCCGAGGAGGCGGCGGCCGGCCGGGATGGGCTGCCCGGCGGCGCGGAGGGGCGCCCGGGGGCTCGGCGCGCTGCTCCTGGCGCTGGTGGCCGCGGGGAGTCCCGTGGGCGCCTACAATCTGGACCCGCAGCGTCCCGTGCGCTTCCAGGGCCCTGCCGGCTCCTTCTTCGGCTACGCGGTGCTGGAGCACGTCCACGACAACACGCGCTGGTGAGTGCCCGGCCGGTCCCCGGTCTCTTCGCCGCCCGCGTGTCCGCCCGGCTTCCAGCCGGACTCAGCTCCTCCGCCCGGCCGCCGTTCCGAACGTCCCAGGGCCGGCGCGCAGCGCGCCCGAGCGGCACACTCCTCCGTTTGGGGGACTCCTGGTGACACTCCGCCCGCGTCTCCGCCTTCCTGCCTGTCCCGCGCCGCTGCGCGCAGGAAGCGAGTAACGCGGGGGCCTGGGGGACCGGCTGCGTGTGCGCGGTGGGGCAGTGGGGTTCCCAGAAGTCGAGGGTCCCGGGACCCCAGGGGCGTATCGGAGCCCAGGCCTTCCTCCCTTTCACGGGAAGCTGGCGGCGACGGTCAACTGCAGGAGAGGAGGATTGGCCGGGACCCTGAGTGGCAAGGCCGGTGGGGCTGGTGGGGAATCCTGGGCAGCGCGGGCCCCTTTTCATATGGATCAGCTGTCCTGGAGACGGGCACCAGGAGCCTTAGGATCGGGAAGGCCTCGGTTGGGGTCAAGGTGTCCACTCACCCCAGAGTATCTCTCCAAGACGCCCCAGGGTTGGGAGTGCTCCCTCATTAAGCCTGTTCGCGCGAGTGCCGGCCTGGGAAGCACAGAGGGGAGGTGTCCCTCCTTGACCCCTTCCACTGGACAAAGGGAAATTAAACAGTCGCACAAGGGTCACCTCCTCATCTAGGAGTTAGGTCATGGATAGTTCCCGTGGTCAAGGGCACGCCCCATGTGGGCCCAGGTGACAACTAATCTGGGGTTGGTTTCATGCGGTCACCAGTGTGAGCATCCTTAGGGGCTGCAGGCTGGGACGGTGAGGTGGGTGACACTCGGTGTGGGGTTCTGTGGGAGAGTCCCTGCTGTAAACTGAACAGAGGCGGGCAGAAAAGGGAGGGTTGGTAGATCACAGTTCTCAAGCATTTCTGGCAAGGTGGGGACTGGTGACGAGCCATCCCATTAAAAATCATGCTGTTCAGGAGAGACTGGGCAAAAGCAGTTGGAGAACGCATCCCAGAATCCCACGCTGGGCTCCTGTTCTGTGTGACCTTGGCACAAAGTACTGATGAGAGGTGTCAAGAGTTGAAGGGCTCCCTGGGCAGGGGCTCTTGAGAAAAGGCAGGCAGTCGTGTGGGTGTGCAGGGTGCAGGCTTGAGGGCTCCCAGCTCTTCCACCGCTCAGCCGAGGAGAATGCCAGGAATTGTCACCAGGAATTGGGTGGGCCACAGTTCAAAGCTGCCCCAGCCTGGGAACAATGGGGTGGGGAGAGCAGACCTGACATGGGAAAAGAATGGATCCTGCTTTGTTTCAAAAAGGGGATGAGGCAAAGCTGTGTGATGTGAATAATTTGGCAACTGCCAGACAGGACAGTCTGGCCTTCCACTTGGCACCCAGATTGGGGTGTGGAACTGGATGGCGCTGCTGGGGATGTAGGACAGGTGTGTCGGGGCCCCGAGGAGCCCATCCTCAGCCAGGCTCAAAGGTGCCCTCCCCTTCGCTGACTGTGAGCGGCCCGCTCGTCCTGCCAGTGCTCGCCTCCAGCTCTCGTGAAATCTTTTTCCGGCAAATTCGCCCCAGCCCCTGTTGCCTTGATTTCATCTGTTTTTGCTTATGTCCTTGATTTCTGTCCTTTGGCTGCTTTGTCCAGGTGTTTCCCTCCCTCTCCTCCCCCTGCAGTGTTCTTGGTCTTAGACCCTGGATGTTCTTTGTCCCTTATGCTGCCCAGTGTGGGTGAGCTGCGACTTTTGAAGCAAGAGCCTCCCAGCGTCTCCTGCTTGCTTCTTTCCCTTTTCTCCAGAGGCTAGAATTAGGTGAGGCTAGTGAAACTTCTGCCAAAGGCGCCTTGATTGCACGGGCCCCTACCAAGGCCCTGTGCCTAATTTTATCCTCATGATTTTATATTAAATGTAGCCACCCTAAGTTTATAACATTCAGGCTCTGTAGGGTCTGGATCTGCCCTGGGTCTCTACGGTAACTTTCCACTTTGGGGTTGGTTGATTGACTTAATGACTGTTGGTCTGCCCCGACCAGGCAGTCCCCAGGCTCTGGATTTTTCAGCCCTACTTGAGGGACTTGTGGGTTGTTTATAATTAGGTGTAAACAGCCTTCTAAACAAAGCTTTGCGGACATCCTTAATTATTTCCTTTGAATAATTTCCTGGGCTTAGAATTGCTGGGTAAGAGAGGAGGGAAGTTTTAAGGCATTTCTCTGCATTTTCAAAGTGCTGATGAAGCTAACGTGTGACTTTAAAAAATGCATTCCATTACTCAGGCCCTGAAGTTTTGGAGCAACTTACCAAAGGACTGCTCCAGAGCTTCACAGCCTCCCTGAAGGGCTTAGAAAGACCACGAAGGGCCAAGACAAGTGAGGGAGGTGAATGAGAGACATGAAGAGGGAAAGCAATAGGGAAACTGAGAAGCAGAGGAGGCAAATGCGAATTAAGCTTTGCAGAAATTGTGCTTTAGCTTTTCAATTCAGTATTAGGGCCTTAGTAAGTTTGTTTCTTTTCACAGGTGACAGGGTTTGTGTGCGGGTACACAGCAAGAAGAATGTGTTGGCAGGGGCAGGGAGGGAGCCTAGGTGCCAGGTCAGCATGAGCTCTGCACACGGCAGAGCTGAGGATGGTGGTTAAGGACACCAGGTGCACATCAGGACAGTCTGGCATTCCTGGCAGTTCTTTTTTAAACCCCAAATGTCACTAATCAGAAGGTCTTAAGTCTCTGTGTCTGGGAAGGGGACGATCTTGCTTTTCTGAGTCCTAGGGGCTGCGTCCAGCTTCTGCGGTCACACTGCACTGAGAACAGAGACCCAGACCCAGCGTCTCTCAAAGTGTTTGCTTGAGAGGTCCCTCCATTGCCATGTTCTGGGCAGTGAGGGTTGTCCCCATGGCCGGGTGGACCAGACTACCCCGGACAGTATTACAGATGCCTTTTGTATTAGTTTGGATGCAAGCATGCAAGCAACTGAGTTTTCCCTCTTCTGATGATACCCAGAGGGTGTCTGCCTGCCCAGAGCTTGCTTCCTTTCCCACACCCCCCACTGTGCCCTCTTCCGCGGGTCGCCCTGCACCCTTTGAACAACAGCAGTAGGTGCCAGGGAGGATGGACAAAGCCGATTTCTGTTCCCATCTGTAGACATGGACCTGTTCCTCAGCTGCCGGGCAGACAACTGTAACACACTGTGATACAAATAAGTGCGGCCCAGCTGGCGTCCAGCCCCCAGGGTGGGTTTCCTTCCCTCCTTCCTCTCTGCCCCAGACGCCCCGGAGTCCAAGTCCAAGGTGGTTGGGTGCGGTGCATTGGCTGCCTAGCTGGCGACGTGCTTCCTGCCCCCTCTCCTGGGACACATCAAGACGGCTGTGCTCAGGCGTAGAGCAAGTGCTCGGAAATGGAAGACGTGCCGGCTTTTTGCTTTGTTAAGGTTGTCAGAGCATCATTCAGTGAGGAATGGGAGGCAGTTCAGAGCCAAGAAGAACATAACATCCTCACTTTGCATTAAGGCTGGGAATTAAAAGAGCAAGCTAGACAGCTCTGACTGCCAGTGTAGTTGCCACCGGCCAGATGTGTTGCTATTAAATTAAAATTAATTACAACCAAATAAAACTAAGAATCTAAGAATTACATTCTTCGGTTGCGCAAGCCACATTTCAAGTACTCAGTAGCCACATGTGGCTCGTGGCTGTTCTCTTGGACAATACAGAATGTTTTTATCATTGCAGAAAGTTCTGGACATTGCTGATTTACAGCAATGACATAAGCCTTACGAGAGCTAGGCAGAGATGAAAAGGTGATACAAGAGATACTAGCTTGGTTATATTTGAGTATTAAAGCTGAAATGGGGTGCTTAAGTCTAACTAAAAACAGTGTTCAGCCAAAGAGGCTGAATTATTTCTCTCTTGATTCATCAAACATTAGAGTGACTGGTCTGTGCCAAGGGGTAGGGATTCAAGAATGAAAAGTCCTCTTGTAGTTTGATGGGTGAGTGGCTTGTCCTTGGGCAGGCACAGTGGTTCTGAGGAGAGAGGAGAGACCCCTGGGAAGGCAAAACCTTTTAAAAGGGGGACCCTGAGATCATCGGCCCTGCTTCCCTCCCCTCAGGCTTTGTGGGGTGACACCCAGAATGGCAGTGCAGCCCCGCTGTCTTGTAACCTCTGGGGAGGCATCTGTTCGGAGTTCTGCCCCATGCCAGGCTCTTGGGCGGGCGTGGAGCTGCACTTCCCCATCTGGGTTTTCTGGAAGTAGCATTTTCAGACCTCGTTCCTGGTTTTTCCTGGCCCTGCAGAGCCAGCTTTCTCAGGCTCCCGGGAAGGGACGGCATGTGTATGAGGCCCAGGTTCTAAGGGGACCCCAAAAGTGTCTCTTGGGATTTCCGAGCGGTCCCCTGAAGGTGTGGAGGAGTTGGCAGGGGTGCTGTTTCCTGAGCTGGTGCTGAACGCCAGCTGGGCAGAGGCAGCTGTCTTGCCCAGAGGGGAGGACCTTCCAGGGCAAGACCCTGGCTCTTCCTGGCCCATCACTCACAGCTCTGAGCCAGCCAGCTCTGGTGCTGCTGGTCAGGAAATGGTCTCCTCCTAATAGCTCCTGTTGTGATTTCTCTGGGCAAAACTTCATTTTCACATTTATTAAAAGCAGCCACAGTGTTCTCAGAAACCATTTGCTTTCAAAGGAGAAGCATGTAACTGTAAGAAATCAAATTTAATGATCCATATCAGACCATGTTGGCTGGGCATCTACAGCAGCTCGAATGCCTCACAGGTGGGATAGTCTTGAGTTGAATCTTTAGGGCAGCCTGGAAGTGGTTTCCCGTTTGCCAGCCAGAGGGCTGGGGCTCAGAGGTGAGGCCTGCCCAAGGCTGCCCCGGCCTCGGCGATGGCGCACGCTGACTGCGGTCTTGTGTCAGTTCGCGTGCTCTGCACTGCAGATGCTGGGAAGAGATAGGAGTGTGAGAGAATTGGGGGTGGGGGTGGGCACGGCCTGTGAAAGCACAACGGGAGGAAGTGGGACCGGGCAGGGAGGGCCTCAGACTGCGGTGTGGATCTGCTGAAAGCCTCAGCCCACACAGCAGGGCCACCCCTGCGATGGTTATCAGCCCTTGGCTGGGCTGCCTCCGGGTTGCAGCAGCCCTGCGGGCGGCATCGGAGGCTGTCAGCTGACTGCCCCCTTGCAGCTGAACAGCCGGAGGTGACACACACCAGGGCTGCTGTGGAGCCCATCCAGTGTGGGCTGCTGTTGGGAAGGCATGGGGTGTGTCCCTTGGCCTGCGGTGTGCCTGGGGGTCCCCTGCACCTTTGCTCATCCTGGTGTGTCTGCAGCTGGGCAGCGGGATGCTGGGCTGTGGGAACCGGCCCTGAGGCCAACTCCAGAGGGTCTCACTGCTCTTGGAGAGTCAGGCCAGCCAGGAGGAGGAGGGAGCTCGACCTCACCTCACATGGAGTAGTTGACGGGCTCTTGACTAGAGGGAATAGCCAGATCTCATCCCTGAGACCTTTTGAACTACAAATCCTTCAGCCCTTGGATTTGGGGACCATCCAAAGCAGAATCAATGTTTTATCAGGACCTTCCTTTTTGCCAGAGGGCACCTAGGAGTGAAAGTGAGTGGAAGATTGGGAAAAAGCTGGAATCTTTAGAACCACAGGCCCACTTTGTCCCCAGTTTCTGCCTCTGGGAGGACAGAAAGGACAACGTTGTGCATTTAATCTCACAACAGTGACAGCAGTGAGCGGGCTGGGTATTCGGCATGCGGCCAGCACTTCTCCACACGCTTGGTGCATCCTGGGCCCCTCACGTTCCCTACAATTGCTTGAGCTGGTCATCAGTTCAGCCGCATTTGCAAGGGGGATGACTGAGGCACAGAGCATTATTTGGTCACAGGGCATGAGAGGGTGGAGCTGGGGCCTTTGTCTCTGCCTCTCAAGAAGCCAAGAGTCTGAGTTTGGAGAGTCAAGGTATCTGTCCCATGAGGCTCTGCCCTGCTTTGCTGCAAGTTTTGGAATTACTCTAGTGGAAACCTCCGTATGATGCCCCGTGGGGGTGCTTGGTCATGGCCCTTTTCTAGTCAGCTTTCCAGAACTGCTTCATCAGAGAAACAGGGAGCCAGGGACTCCTCCAGGGAAGTTTGCAGGGCCTACTTTCATGCTGAAGTGTCCTAGGAAAGATAGAGCATTTAGGGATATTCCTTGAATCTATCCTAACCTTCCCAGGCTGATTTTGTAACCATCCGTTCCTCCACTCCACTGAGTCCTCCTGGCTCCCACGGCTTATTTAAGAAGCTCTGTTTGGAGAGTGGAAGGGGAAGGTTGCCAAGGCAGCCAGTCCTTAGAATTCAGCCCTGGATTCTTAACTTTATGAAACCCACACAGAGGCAGAGTTTCTGCACCAGGGGCCAACAATATGCGAGTGAGGGCGATTCACACCCCACCTCCAGGTGTGAATATGAAAAGCATGAAACGCGTTTCCTCCATGGTGCGTTGAAGCCCAGGTGCCTCTCTCGCCCCGCCCGACTGTCTGCTGTGAGCTGCTGCACGGTGCATGGGCTTTATGCAGGACCCCCCAAGAGGCAGCACTACAGAGGCTCTTGGCACCTCTTCTCCACCAGGACAGGTGGCTGTTCCTGACCTGGGAGTAGGGCTCTGCCTTTGTTGTGGCTCCTAATTCCCCCAAAACCAAAGCCGTGGTTTCCGGGCCAAATAAGGGAGACTTCTTTAACTGGATACCTGTGGAGTGTGACTCCTAGAGTTTTGCACACCTCTTCCTTTTCTGAGCAGCAGGGAGGCCACATGGGAGCCTGGCTCCCATCCTGGGCTCCAGATAAGTTTGGAAAGGAGGTCTACACTTCTGGGGTGGGGCGGTGGTGAGAATTCTAGCAAAAAGAGAATTTAAAAGTATTGCGCTCTTTTTCTTGGTGTCTTGTGATTATTTTCTCCAACAGGAAGACCTTGAGGCTTTTGCTCAGGTCTCTCTGGATAAAATGAGAGCTCCTGTGGTCAGGATTCTCACCTGGCCCTGGTCGATTAGCTCACTGCACACCTGTGGGCAGTGCATGGCTGTTGAGTCTGTATAAAGAGCTCCGCCCAGTTCTCTGGGCGTGACATGGTGGCATGGCTGCAAGGCTGCAGGAGAGCAGAGCAGAGGCTGGAGTGGTGGCAGCGCCGAGGACAGAGGCCCAGAGGACGGCTGTGCGGGACGACTGCAGAGAGGCCCAGAGGATGGCTGTGTGGGACGACTGTGCAGGCAGAGAGGCCCAGAGGACGACTGTGCGGACAGAGGGGCACAGAGGCAGAGACCAGCTTGCTGCGTGCAGACTCACTCTGAGTGAATAGGATTTCAGTGACTGACCTGCCACCATGAAAATAAAGTTGGGTATAAACCCTTTCACCCTAAGAACGTTTTGCTGTCAATTTCTTTGGTCACACTGAATCCATAGGGAACTTGCCCGGGGCTGAAACCCATTGGTAAGACAGTCTCCCAGAGGTCTGTGCTTGCTCTGGCTCTTGGCTTTTAATGTGTACTTGATGTTTTCCTTCCCCACCTGAGACTATCAGCCCTTTTGCCGTGCGTGCTTCCTTCTCCAGCTGCACCCCGTCAGTGCATCCGCCTCTGAGGGCCCCTCCCTGATGCTTCTTCAGGTTGGGAGCCTGCCTGGGCTCCTGCCCTTTCCCGGTTGGGCATGGAATGCCACCTTTTTTGTTCTCTGACTCAGCATCTTCTGGGATTGTACTCCTCTCCCTTTATTACTCCAGCCTAGAGTTCCTACAATAGAGAGAATTATTGCCAGCCTTTTATGAGTTCTTCCAATGTGCAGAGGTCCTATGCTCAGTCCCCTGGTGCAGCAGGCAAGGGCTCAGGCACAGAAGCCAAGTCCATGGTTACCCAGCAAGGAGATTGCAGAGCTGAACTGAACCCAGGTGGCCCTGACTTAGTATCAGCCATGCTTCCCGCCCCTATCCCTAAGGAGGAAGGAAAAGTGTCCTGAGACTTCTTCTAGGAGAGTGTCTGTCTGCTCTGTCTTGGCAAGTGAGAAATCCTTCCCCCTTCTGGCAGTCAGGTCACCCAGGGTCCCTGCTGCTGCCCTGGCCCCCTGACATTTTGCCCTTTGCCATTTCCTTGTGTGCCTCACTGCCACCCTGGGAAGGGGGCCCTTGGTTTGGAGATGAGGGAGGGCCCAAGGGGCCAGGGGACTCAACCACAGTCATGCAGCTGGAGAGGAACAGGGGCACTCTTTGGGGCTGGTCCCACCACCCTGCACCCCTGCCTCTCTTGTCTCTGGGCCCTGAGGAACAGCAATTTGCAGCTGCAGAGCTGGAGAACTGGCTGCACTGAGCAGTTGGAAGGTGATGGCGGTTCCATGGCTGTGTCCCTGCAGAGGTGGAATACCCTGGCTTGAGTCTTTATCTGTTCTGTGACCACACCCTGCTGGAAAGCTACCCGAAAACTCAATGGCCAAAGCCGATCGCCAGTAATTAGCTCACAATTCTGTGGTTGGCAGGTTAGGCTGGGTTCAGCTGGGTGGTTCTTCTGTCGTCAGCTTCTGGGCTGGCTGGCTGGCTGGCTGGTCTGCAGAGGCTTCAGCTGGGAAGGCTTGTCCATGCTTCATGTGTCCTTCACCCTCCCGCAGTCTGGGCTTGTGCACCAAGAAAGCAATCAGAGTGTGCCTGGCCTCTTGGAACCTAGTTGAAAAGTCAAACCATGTCCCTTCTGTCAGAATCTGTGGGCCAAAGCAAGTTATAGGGCTGGCTCACATTCAGGGGGTTGGGGGAGGGACAGCGTGCCTCTTGATGGAAGAAGCAAAGTCTCATGGAAAAGGGCCTGGAGACAGGAAGGGTGGGGAATTGTGCCTACTTTTATAATCTAGTGGTGAAAGTGTCCCGGCCAGTCCTGGACTTCCATGACCTCAGCTGAGGGTCTGAATAAATTCCTGCCTAGTACACCAGGAAAGAGGCTGGGGCTCTGAGGATCTGGGAGTGCTGCCAAGAGGTGGAGCTTAGATGAGCTGGGTGCCAAGGTTTTTGGCTAATGCCTAGCATTCTGACATTTCTTCAGACACCTAGTTTGTACCAAACACCATGCTAGGTGCTTTATAAACATGGCTTGCTTAAACCTTATAAGAACCCCTATTAGATGCATTTTTATTTCCATTTTACAGAGGAAGAAAACTGAGGCTCAGCGTGGCTAGGACACTTGTCTGAGGTCACACAGCATTATCAGTGGTAGAGGCAGAGTTTGAACCCTGTGTTACCCCTGGGCTTCTTATGCTTCCCAACCCTGAGTAACTTGCCTTTGAAGCTTAGAATTCAGGCAAGACTGTTAGTTTAAAAGCCCTGAAAAGCATTATCCACTGCTTAAACTCCTGGTTCCTCATTTGCCCTAAGTGTCAACTGAGGACTTTCTGAGGCTCTTCTGGCCCCACAGCTCCAGTTGGCAGGCACTGGCCCTGGAGGTCTCTGCTCTGGGAGCGGAGGGTCCCGTGTGGTCAGAGATGGCTCTCCTGGCACCAGCTTTCCCTCTCTTCAAGTCTTGGCCATTTTCTGCCCAGCGAGGGGTGTGGGGTGATTCCCCGGGTTTCTGTGTGGTGCAGTGGACACACAGTGATTGAATTCCACGCGCAGAACTGACAAGTGGGTCCCCGGGGGAAGCTTTGGCTTTGGGATCAGATGCAGGAAAGCAAACTTAATGGGTTTAAGGTTTTTAATCCTCAGTTGCTGTCCTCCATGTGGCTGTAATTTTGCTGTGCAGAATTATCTGGAGGGAGGGAGGGAGCCTTTGAGACGCTGCACGGCTGTAGCTCAGCCCTCCTTTGCCGCCTGCTCTCCAGGGAGTTTACCTGCAGTTTGCCCTCAGGATGTGAGGGGTCGGGGGCCAGAGGGCAGCTTCTGTTGCCAGCTTGACACGCACAGGTCAACCAGGGGAGTGGCTGTGCTGGCAGATGGAGGGCCACCCTTAACTGCCACCATGGGAGGAAGTTTGGGAAGACGGGAGAGAGCCGCCTTTGGACATGGACACCCTGGGTGCAGATCCCAGCTCGGCCACTTAACACTGTAGCTTGCCACCTCTGAGTAACATGGACACAAGCAGCTTTCCTCACAGGTTGGCCTTGAGCTAGAAGTCAGACAGCCATGGGCACAACCAATGTTGACAGATGAACAGGTGGGCCCACATTTCCAAACAGGTGTGTGAACTACTCATGAAGAGAGGTGAGCCTCTGGGCAGCACCATGCCAGCACTGTAGATGTTTTAGAAAAGTGAGAAGGTGGATGAAATTCGGCCTAATGGGGAGGAGAAAGTCCTCCTCTCTGTTCCAAACCCTGGTCTGCCCTTTGGCACTGCAGAGCTCCCAATCAAAATTCTAACCTGGGAGCTGCCTGCCTGCAGAGCCTCATGTGGGTGTTTTCAGGCGAGGTCACACATCCGAGCCGCTGGCACTCGGTGGCTGTTGGCTCCTTTGTCCTCCTTCCTGGCTGCTGTGGGGCGGGCAGAACGGGGCATGGGTGCTGTGCCAGCCCGCCAGGTGTGTGCTGCAGACTGGCATCTCATGCCTCGTGGGCTCAGGCAAGTCCCATGACTTTGGCCACAAGCTTCTCCATCTGTAAAGTAGGGGTAGTATTAGTGCCTCCCAGAGGTTCGCTGTGAGGATTAAATGTGATCCTGCCCGTAAGGAGGAGCCTAGCCCAACACCTGTATAACTTGTAGATAGAACTCTTTGAGTTCTGATTCATGGGAGGGCTCCGACATGTCTTTGAAGTTTGAAGGCATCTTTACCCAGGAGGAGAGTCTCACTTCTCAAGGATCATGTGTTCATACAGGCTCCAAATGAACATGGTTTTTTGTAATCAGCATAGCTGGTTGTAAAGCCTCCCTCAGGAGATACCTCAGCTGGAGAGCTTGTTGAGAGGCACGTTCTGATGGAGTGGGCTGGGGCCTGAGATCCTGCACGCCCACCGAGCTCCCGTGTGTTCTCCGTGCTGCTGCTCTGAGGGCCACACCTGAAGCAGCGGGCAAAGGCGAGTCAGCCTGATGAGTTAGTGATGGGAGCCTGTTGGTGGGGGACACTCAGGCTTTTTCATATGGCATCTGTATAGACGAAAGTAACATCTGATTATCTTGTCAAGAGTGCCAGGGAAGGTTTGGGGAATGTGTGAATTGGCTGGGATGTCTCTCTATAACTCAGAGAATAACGAGAGGAAAGGCAGATGGCATCTGTGCAGTCGCTTGTCCTGAACTCTGGGCCGTTGCACTCTCTGGGGATCAGCCTGGTGAATAGCCAGCTGGACTAACCTCAGAAAAGACAAGCTCATCAGCTGGCTTGCAACAGCAGTCTTGCTGGCCGGTGGCCCAGGTAAAGAGCAGCACCAGGCTGCGGAGGAAGCCACGATGTTCTGTAAACACAGAGATACAAGCTCATTCTCCAGCGTGCCACCCCTATGAGCACACGTGGGTGTGCACACACCCCCTTATCTCCTTCATTTCCCATTACAAAGGGATTTGGGGGATCTCATCTGAGCAGCTGATTAAACCGGAAGGTTGTTATCAGTGCTTGATCAGCCCTTGTTGTTAGACTGTTGAGTACCTTGGGCTGGGAAGGAAAAAATAATTCAGCAGGACCTTTTTCCACTTTAGGTTTGGTATAGATTTTGCTCCTTTACATCTCAGCTCTAGGCTGGGGGAGGCAGTCCCTGGGATTTAAGCTCTCCAGGGCCCCTTCCTGCTCAGGCAACTGGGAATCTGGGTTGTTACATTTGGAGCAGTGACAGTATCTGAAGTGTCCGGGGCTCCAGTGCCATTCTGGGGGCCCCGATAGAGAAACAGCCTGTTGTTTCTTGCATCTATTTCCCTTCCTTTGCATATGATTAAATCTCCCATTTGTTTAAATTTCGTGATTTTTGTAAAGTCAATTGCAAGGGGCACTTACTCAATGTGCTAACGTAAGTTTGGAGTTGGTGGGAATGTTTGGAACCAGCCCCGTCCCCCTGGGGTTTTCCCCTGCTTCTACAGTCTGACATGTGGAAAGACGGTGGGTGTTTCAGCAGCTTAGATATGTCAAACTGCTAATTCTTCTCACCTGTGAAAACAACTGGCATTGCAGAGAGCAGCCCTTGGCTTGGCCTGGTGGCTCTAAGGCGCAGCCCCAGAAGCAAAGGGGGAAATTGATCCCTTAATGTGGCTTGCTTCTCACTGGAGTTCCGTTTTGTGTGTCATCATGCATTTGGGTTAGAGCTGCCAGGAGCAGGCCAAACTGCCCTTGTGTGGGTCCTGGAGGCGGTGTGGTCTGCTTGGGAAAGTGCTTGCTGAGATTTCCACAGGCAGTGTGCCCAGCCCTGCCTCTGTTTGGGGATCTGCAGCCATGGCCACCACGGTGAGGCTGGAGGAGTGTGGGCTACCAGGGGGTACCTGGAGGGCAGCTGCCCAGGGTTATCGACTGGCTGCAGGGCAGCCTGGGGGCCTGGCTCCTCTCTCCCCCGAGCTGGGTGGGGTTTGATTCCTGTAAGACTGACCTGCAAAGAAACACTCCAGTGAGGGGCAGATCTCCCAGGCTCCCCGGGTCCTCAGCGATCCTTCATGTTATGGATGTTGAGGGACTGGGCTTGGGGACAGTGGGAGTTAAGATGGGACCCCATCTCTTGCCGTGAGCCCAGTACCATGTCTCTGAGCCAGATGAGTGTGGGTGTCCCTTTGCTGAGGGCCCAGCCAAGGGCCTCAGACTTGTGGTGTCTCATATACAGGTATTCACTCCTTGGCTCAGCCAGAGTGTTGGTGGGGGAACAGTGTCATTCTGAGGCCAGGGTAGGGGTGAATGGGTGGGAGCCCATGATCCCGGAGTGAAGGTGGCATTCAGGACAAAGTATGGGGTGCTGTGCCTGCTTTCCTTGTTCCCAGAGGCTTTCCAGGGTCATTCTAACGTCAGGGAGACCCTTTTTCCATGATACACAATGGGCAGGGCTTTCCTTTCCAAGGCAGGCGGCAGAGGAGGTGGGCCTAGCATCCGGCAGCAGTGCATCTCTTCCAGGCTGCCAGGGATGTGGAGTGGCACGAGTTCTCACTGACCAGGGGCTAGGAGTTGTCCACTCTTTGGATGGCAGTGTGCATTTTGTTTAAAGTCTCGTTCACATCCTTTTCCTAGCTCAGCACAAAGCCTGATTGGTGGTGTTCAGTAGTCTTTGCGCTAGCTCTTTGGTTGACTGGTTTCCGTAGGTCAGAACATCTAGAGGGGAACTTGCCCTGCCCCCGTGCTCTGCACTCGCACAGGCCCTAATGCGTCTCTTGTTCATCTTGGCATGCCTGGCTCTGTTCTTCCAGCAGGGAGGGTCCCTTCCTCAGGGTGCTTTTCAGTTCAAAGCGGAAGATGCAGAGCTTCATTCTTGCCCCATTTCTATGCAAGGTGGTCTCTGGTTTGCCTTGGGATAGAGGATGCGGCTTATAATTCTACACTACTGTTACTTCTTTCCTGTTTCCCCCAAATGCACAGTGTTGTGTGGTGGGCGAGGGGGCAAGATAAGTGAAAGTGAAATGGCATTTCCGAATCTATTTATCCACTTAATTTTTTATGGATGTATAACACACATCCAGAAAAGCGACTGTATGATACATACAACTTACACGCTTGTGTAAATACCACTCAGGTCAAAACAGCAGCACAAACACCTCCAGATGGCCCCCTCCCTAACTTCCCCACCTCCCTGCTCCTCCCAGAGGTAACCATTGTCCTGACCTCCAGCACCACTGATAAATGTCGGCTGCTTTGAACTTTAGATAAATGGAATCAGACAGTGAGTACGCTATGGTCCCTGACATCTTTTGCTCGGTGTCTGTGAGATCCATCCATGTGGTTGCAGTTGAATGTTGTTCACAGATTTTCTTGGCTGTGTAGAATTCTGTCTCTATACCACAATTATCCATTCTTGCATTGATGGACCTTTGAGTTTCTTCTAGCTTTTGACATTGCATATTCTGCTGGGAACATTTTGGTACATGTCTCCTAATTGACGTATGCATGCCTTTCTGCTGGGTGTATTCCTACAGCTGAAATTGCTGGGTTGTAGGATAAGCACATGTCCAACTTTGTTAGACCTGTTAATTAGTTCTCCTGAATGGTTGTAATGTTTTACCCTCCCATCAGCAGATTATGTGGGTTCCATTTGATTCATATTCCTGCCAGCACATGACGTTTTCAGTCTTCTTGGTTTTAGATTTCTAGTAGGTGTGAAGTGGCATCTCATCTGGATTTCTCTGATAGCTAATACTGCTGACTCCCTTTTCATATGTCTATTGGCTATTTGGTGATCCTGTCAAGTGTCTGTTCAAGTCTTCGGCACATTATTCATTAGTTGCAGGTATTTTCCTTATTGAGTTGCAGGCATTCTTTATAGATTCTGGATAGGAACCCTTTTTAGTTGTACGTGTCCCTGACCAACCTTAAGGCTTTAAATGTGCCTGGAGAAAATCTAGCAGGTTCAGTGTAAGAGCCCTCCTCTGGCCCCCCAGCCAGTATTATGCTGAGGGTGGTTTCCCAGTGAGTGTTCGGACAGCCCACCCTTGGCTGAGTGAGGTATGACCGCAGACCTCCTCTCTCCTGGTACTGGGTTGTGACAAATGCCCTTTCTTCTTGATGTGCAGGGTCCTGGTGGGTGCACCAAAGGCAGATTCCAAGTACAGCACTTCAGTGAAGTCCCCGGGGGCTGTGTTTAAGTGCCGAGTCCACACCAACCCTGACCGGAGATGCACCGAACTGGACATGGCTCGAGGTGGGTGGACATCACCGCCAGGTGGAGCGGGTTCTGTTCTCTCATACTTTCCTCTTTGTCTTCTCAGCGTGGCCTGGGCACTCATCCACTCTTCCTTCCACCCATGCCTCCATCTATCCATCGTGTGTTGAGTGCCTATTACCTACTAAGCACTGGGATACAGGTGAACAAATCAAAGGTCCTGCCAACCTGGGCCTTTCAGATTAGTGGGCAGAAGAGATGTTAACCACAGATTGAGTGCGAGAGGCCAGATGGGAGGTGGGATTTATCCACACATGATTAAAAGATGTACATAGTTAGCTGGGTGGGTACAGGAGGCACAACCTCTAAGCAGAGGAGAGCATGTGCTATTTGAAAGTCTAGAGCGAGCATAGTGTAGCTGGAGTGGTGAGCAAAGGAGGCTGGCAAGGTGGGCTGGGGCTGGACCACACAGGGCCCAGCAGGCTGCGGTAAGGTGTTAGGGTTTTATTCTGCGTGTTGAAGGAGAAGATCATTAAACTCAACTTTAGGTTTTATATTTTAAGTAGGGAAAGATGATATGGGTTATTTTTAAAAGCTCACTTTGTCCCAGTGAAAACTACATCATCTTTGGAATCAGGTGGGTCTGCCTGGGTCCAGAGCCCAACTCTGCCAATTACTAGTTGGGACTTACTGGGAATGTCCCATAGCCTCTTTGGCATCAGTTTCCTCACCTGTAAAGTCAGGACTAAAGTACCCACATCACAAGATTGCCTTGAGAAGATCAAGATAACAGAGGTGAATACACAGAACTGAGCTTGCATGTGGTGGGGGCTCAGGTAGTGGAAGCTGTGTTATGATAGCCATCCTCAAGTCCTCACTTCCTCCAAAGTCCTTTCCCATCCAGAGCTTTGAATTATTATTCTTTCAAGCAAATAACTGCTTTGACTTTTGTAGCAGTCAAGGACAGGTGTCCACACTGCCCTTCAGTGCTCCTCAGGAGGACTGGCTTGTGAGCCGTTTATTATTGGTACATAACAAACGGAGGCTCTCGCTTCAGAACATAAGTAAGGCACTGCTTCCTTCACTGAGAAAGTCTTGCTGCGAACAAACACTGGCTGAATGAAGCAGCAGACACGGTAGTGGAGCTGACTTGCATTTTGAGGCAGGTTCCGTTTTTGCTCACAGGTTGGTAAATGAGCGTGTGGGCTGTAGACCACTCTTTGAAATGCAGCCCTGTTCCTCAACCTATGTCCACCTTGTCTCTTTCTCACCCAGGGAATAGTCGGGGCATGCCCTGTGGAAAGACTTGCCGGGAAGACCGGGACAACGAGTGGATGGGGGTGAGCCTGGCCCGGCAGCCCAAGGCTGATGGCCGCGTGCTGGTAAGGCCCCTTCTGACAAAGGGGACTTTGATCCCTTAGGGAAGCTAGATGGCACAGTGACGGGCCATGGCTTTGAGGCTGCCTATTCTGGGTGACTGCCTGGACAAATGGCTAATCTTTTTGTTTTCTTCATCTGCCAAATGTACATAATGTCTGTCCTAGGGTGCAGAGATGTGGCTATCGAAGCGTGACAAAATGCACATGAAAAATGCTTTGTAAATCTTGTTCATTGTATAAGTATTTTTTGTACATGTGTCTTTAAGGTGAGGTATAATTTTCGTCAAATGCACAGATCTCAACTGTTTAGGTTTTGACAGTTGTACGCTCCCGTGTAACCAGCCCCTTCCAGTCGAGATATAATCTCTGTCATTCCGGAAAGTTCCCTCACATTCCTTCCTAGTCGACCTGTCCTACCCTGAGGCAGTACTACTGAGGATTTGTAGTACTGTGGATTGCTTTTTCTTTTTCTAGAACTTCGTGGAAATGGTATCCTACAGTGTGTGTTCTCTTGTGTAAGGCCTCTTTCCCTCAAAATAACAGTTTTGAGAATAATCTGCATAGTGTGTTTCAGTAGTTCGTTCTTATTTTTTTTCCTACATGGTATTTTATGAAATACATGTTAATTTTAAATAGTCACTTATTTGTCTCCTCAAGGGCACATGATGTATTCGCTCCATGGGGTGCTTGGGGGGAGAGGCAAGCAAGTCTTTGTCTCTGGGACTTGGGATATCCTGGGGCTGAACGTCCGGTAACGTGGCAGCCAGTCACCGAGTCATTAAAATTTAAACCTACCTAAATTAAAAATTCAGTTCTTGAGTCACACTAGCCCCAATTTAGGTAATCAATAGCTGCATTTGGCTATGGGCTGCTGCACTGGACGGCGTAGCGGAAACATTTCCCTCGTTGCAGGAAGTTCTGTGGGAGCGCAAGGGAAATTTCTACCTGCCTCAGAAGTTGGGTGGCGTCCATTTAAAGCTTTCCTTTTACTCTTCCTAGTGAGGTGTGACACTGAATGCTCGGCACCATCCACTTTAAGGCTGTGTTCTCACCTCTGCACACTCACGCGTCCCTGCTGCTGGCACCCAGAACGCGCCCTCCTGCCCCTCCCGATGCAGCCACAGTTCCTGATGGCATGGGCCTTTTCTTGCTCGGGGCTTTTCTTGGAAGCAGTGTGAAGATTTTTGTTATGAAAGCATAAGGTCAAGACGGGTAGTACCAGTGCCCAGTTATTGAGGCTCCCTTTGGGCCCCACGGTGTGAAGCTGAGGGCTCCATGTGTATTTTTTCCCAGGGAAGTGGCTTTTCCTGAAGGATCTTGGCAAAAGGCTTCTGTCCCCTCTCTGAGGAGCCCACTTTTGCATTGACCTCCTCCATGCAGAGGCTGTTCCCTCTCCTCTTCAGCGTGGCTGAACATCTCCCCCTTGTTGGGCCCCTTGCGGGAGGAAGCAGCTGGATGCTGTCGCCAGCGTCACAGGCCTCCCTCCTGGAAACTGTCGTGAGTCCAGTCAAGGGCTCCCAGCCCGCCATTTGTCTTGGTGTCCAGTCCTCCAAGCCCTCGCCTGGGCTGCCTGGACCCTCTTCAGGCCTCTGCGTTCCTCAGACGTGGTGTCCTGACCCTGACCGGACAGGCTGGCCCCAGGGCTTGGGGGGGCCTTGCGTGCTTGGCTGCCATCTGATAGGAAGGAGGGAGTACTGACCCCTCTGTAAACCAGTGTGGCCTGAGGTCAGCATTCAGAACCGAGGCTGTGTGGCCTAGTGGCAGCCTGAGAGAGCTCTGCAGAGCATGGTGCCTAAAGCCAGAGGTTGTTCCCGTGAAAATATTTCCTCTCCCCACAGGATAACCTGTGTGTGGCTGAGAACTTATTTCCAGAGTGTTCTGCATTCTGCAGTTTGTGTGAGGGAGGGGCCATCTCTGGGGACGGGCACCCGGGGAGCCGAGGAGGCAGAGCTGGGGCGTTTGTGGGAGTGGCACTGGGACCCCGTTTCTAACTCACTGTGCACAGAACTCCTTTTTTCACAGTTTACACAATTACTGAATCATCCATTCAGTAACTACGTAGGGAGGGTAGCAAACAGCAGCCATTTTCCTTGTGGCCTTTTTACTGTAGCCCAAAACACAACATAAAATTTATCACCTTACCCAATTTTGAGTGTGTCTACAGCAGTGTTACCCGGGTGCATATTGTTGTGCAGCCGGGTTCTAGAACATTTTATCTTGTGAAACGGAGACTGTACCCACTGAACAACTTCCCCTTCACCTCCCCCAGCCCCTGACGACCACCATCCTGTCATTGCTGCTAGTGTGACTACTTGAGAGAGCACATAGTGCTGTCGGAAGGATTTGTCTCTTCGTGGCTGGCTTATTTCACTTGACATAATTCCTCAAGGTCCATCCATGTTGGAGCAGTTGTCAGAAGTTCCTTCCTTTTTTAGGGCTGAGTAATATTCTACTGCGTGTGTGTACCACCTCTTCTTTATCCATTCATCCATGGGCAGACATTTGGGTTGCTTCCACCCTTGGCTATTGTGAATAGTGCTGCTATGAACATGGGTGTGCAGATATCTCTTCCAGACCTATTTTCAGTTATTTTGGATATATATATATATATATATATATATATATATATACATACACCTAGACAGTGGGATTGCTAAATCCTATGGTAATTCTATTTTTAATTTTTTGAGGAATTGCCACAGAGGCTGTTCCAGTATTTCCAATATTTCCACATTGTCACCAACATATATTTTCTGGTTTTTGTTTTTGTTTTTTTAAATAGTGGCCATCCTAATGTGTGTAAGGAGGAATCTCATTGTAGTTTTGATTTCCCCTAATGATTAGTGATGTCAAGCCTTTTTTCAGGGGCTTATTGGCCATTTGTTGATCTCCTATGGAGAAATGTTTGTTCAAGTCCTTTGCCCATTTTCAAAGTGGTTTGTTTTTTGTTGTAGAATTGTCCTTGTGGCTTTTTGCACACGTGCTGTCTCACGAGGAATGGCTTATCCTAAGTCCTCTCCTGCTCCCACCCTCTCTGTCCTCCCTGGTTGAGACTATGCCTGTTCCATGAAGCTTGTCAGTGGTGACGGCACCTTCAGGAATGAGCTTAGCATCTTTTATGTCATTAGGAACTCGGCCTTATGTTGTTATCTTATATGTATAACTTAGTTTGTGTGCATGGGTTCATTCTTATGGGGACCACACGGTGACAGAGACCAGATCCACTCTTTTCACTTTCAGTGCTTGGAGAAGATTAAGGAGTGGTGTCTCAAGTGTTTGAATAATGCAGAGGCTGAGTGTCAATTTTAAAATAATTAGAAACCAAGTCATTTGCCATCTCTTCTTGGTGGCTGATTCTAAGCATTTGATAGAAGTGCAAGGCAAACAAAATGCTGGGAATGTCTCTTAGAAACAACAGGTGACAGCAGGATGCAAGGAGCAGCGACCTAGGCCACGTTGACATTTTGGAGGCCTGGTATCCACTTGGTTTTTCTTTAATGTCTCAAATCCACCTGTCAGACCTTCCTGGGGGTCAAGTATTTATTTTTTAAAAAAGGAACAGGAAGATAGGTGAAGATGTGTTATCTACACACACTTTGAGAACTTGGGAGGTGCCTGGGGGTGTGGACATGAGACTGCATCCCCCTGGAGCATAATACCAGATTCTAAGGTTGGGTTTGAAGAGGGAGGGGTAGGCTGACTTTTTTGAAAATGGCATATAGTGTTGATTTCAGAGTAATAGACAGATGGAGAATTTGAAAGCTGTGACAGGTTGTCCAGTGTCTCATTGACAAATGGCATATTCTAACCCTTGGACCCAGCCACCAGCTCTGGCAAGACCCAGGACGTTGGTCTGGGCTGGCAGGCTGACTCAGGCGTAGTATCTGCCCATCTCAGCTCTCATACCTTCCAGTTTTCCCCCAGGAAGCAGAAGATAGGAGGTGTGCACACAGGCAAGCCCCTCCCCTCCCGCACTGTCACCCTGCCCTCCCAGGGTGCAGACGACAGTGTAAGGAACAGGGAGAAAATCCCCAGCATAGTCACCAGCGCTTCTCCTGGACCCGGAGGGCGGCTCGGCAGCCAAGTCTGATGTGCCTGCCTTTCATTAGTCTCCGGGGCTCAGACAGCAGCCATTTAAACGTCTGGATTATTTCTGGGTGGAAGTGGCGTCTGTGGCTCTAGCTCTTAGCCGTTTCCCTTCCAGACATCAGAGCAGGCCCTATCTGTTCATCACTTTTTACCTGTCCATTCCTTTCAAAGCCAAGGGAGCCCTTTGCATTTACTTCCGTGGTCCTGTTTCTGATTTTTTTTCTTTAGTTAACATTTTATTGAGCTGTGATACACTCAGGAAGGGAAGAGAACAGGTCACCTGGGTGCGCCTTGAGGAATTTTCAACATTGGTGAATGTGTCGAGACAGCTTTCCTAGCACCCCAGAATCCTTCCCTGTGCCTCCCAGGCCTGCTCCTCCCTAAGAGAGGGGGCTTCCTTTCAGGAGGAAGAGGCCAGATCTAGGACACTGTGACCGTGATTCCCACCCACTGCCCTGAGCGCCCAGGGCCTGGCCTTGGTCTGCTGGGTGGACGGAGGCAGGGTGAAAGCCTGGGCCCTCTGTGTGGGACAGATGCATGTACAAGGGGACAGACAGCAGGAGGAGGAAGGGGGCTTACACGCCTCTGGCAGAGGCGTTTGGAGGGTCCCAGTGCCCACCCCCAAGTAGGGATGGGCTGTTTCTATACAACAGAAAAGACCTTTGAAATAAATTGCCCATTTTCTCCTTTTTATTATTTTGGGAGGAAGAATACTCCTTATAACTTGAAATATGTCAGCTTGTAAGATTTGGGGTGGTGCCGGACCCTCTTCGCCCTTTCTTAGGATTATTTGGAATCTGAGTTTGATCAAGGCTTGCTGTTTCCAGAGAAAGCTCCCCTTTTCCTGTTCTGCCCTGCCCCCTTCCTCCCTCACAGCAAAACTCATTCAGAGAGATTGACGGAGTTCTTAGGGCTTTGGAGACGGGCCCTAGGAATTTTTTTAATGTAGCAGTCCAATTGGCATGTGTGTATATATAATGATAATGAGGGCTAAACAGTCTTTTCTTTCTATAATTTATATTCAGAGACACTCTTCCTTGTTTTCGTACATGGACGGTGCCTTTGGCACTTTGATCTCTGACCTCCCAGACTGCCTTAATTTTTGTTTAGTTAACTGTGAAACACAATATTTAGATCTTCTAGGAATTCTCCAAGATCACTCCTTAGACAGTTTATGGCACTTAAAAATGAGACAATAAACTAGGCTTTAAATGCAGAAAGTTCTTAGAAGAGTCAGCGTGCCCTACAATAAACATCCGCCTCTATTTACAATCCTTCCAACTCAGAAATACCATAAAATGTGGTGAGCTCTAGAAGCCAAGGGCTTAGCTGAATTCATAAACTAAAATATAAGACATTTACTAGCTGATTAGATAATAAGGGATTCAAGTTTGTAAGCCATCAGAATTGAGTCAGAGCTAAAAATTTTTAAAAATCAATTCCTTAGCAGAATGGAGCGGCGGTCTGCTTTGCGATATACTTTTACAGCTCCTGACCCTTCTTTCAGTCTGTCGAGAAACGTGCCACAAGCACAAAGCTGTATCAAGTGGGGAGGAGGGAAGGTGGCTTGCTGAAGGAAACAAACCAAGAAGCTAAAAACTCTGATTATTTTAAAATGTAGATTTTAAGAAAATGCATCCGTTGGCTGGAGTGAAGGGAACTGATGATAGCAGTGGTGGGAGGAGGGCAGACAGGGGCCGGGCCGGGCCGGGGGTGCCGAGGGCTCACCCTGGAGTGAGCTGGCCGACTCCTGACGTGTGGGATCTGCAAAGTCAGATCGGTCCAGCAGAAAGCGGGGTGCACCCTGGGAAGGGCAGGGCAACCGAGCCTTGCTCCCCTGGCCCCTGGCCCTAAGCACTGCCCCTCAGTGTCTCCTCACAGGTTTGATCTGTGCTGAAAGGCTGCCCTCCAGAGCAGACCGGGGCCTGTGTGTCCCTGACAGCCTCAGTCCTCACACATCCTCAGTCCCCTCCCAGCTGTGATGGGCTCATCTCCCTGCAATGCCAGGCAGTCCAGCCCGGCCCGAAGGCTTCTTTCTCCTCTGGAACCTGCAAGCCTTTCTCTGTGCTTCCTTTGCACCTGATACCCCTTCTCCTGGAGCACCCTTCCTGCTATGCTCGGCGTGGCTGGCTCTCTCTCATTGTGTGGGCCTTCCCGACCTCTGGCGTGACAGCGAGACTCCCCACTCCCAGACTCTCTCCCATAACCTGTGTCTTTTCTTCCCAGTGCTCAGCCCTAGCTACCGTCCTCATTTTTTATTCACGTGTCTCGTCCTAGCAGCCTCCTGAGGGCTTGTTCATGTTCCTGCAGTTTGCTGGTACCCTGAACAGTGCCTGCTGCCAAAGTGTGTCTGGGTGGGAGAGAAGATGACCTCTTGGCCCCTCTGCTCCTCTCTCCTCCCACAGAACCACCTGGCTTTGCTAGGGCTCTGCTTTGCGACCTCCTGGGCCTGACTTTCCTGTTCTGAACCCCTCTTTGTCCTCCAGGCCTGTGCCCACCGTTGGAAGAATATCTACTATGAAACCGACCACATCCTGCCCCATGGCTTCTGTTACATCATCCCGTCCAACCTGCAGGCCAAAGGCAGGACGCTGATCCCTTGCTACGAAGGTGAGTGCTGTCCGCTGTCTGGAACCCCTGCCCACATGGTGCCCTGAGCACCCCCACCATCTCCATCTCCCCCAGGAGGGCAGTGCTGTGTCCCCAGAGGGCCTCTTGGTGCCAGACGCCCTGCCCAGGTAATGAGGGGGCGGCAGTCCTACCCCAGGGCCCACGGTGTCTACTAAGCTTTATGGCGTCTCTGAGACTGAAATTCATCAGGCCTCCACCACACGGTCACACGCAACTCTTGGTTTCCTGGCACTGCCAGATGCTGTGCAGGCCTGGGAAACTTACTTTCTCTCTCTGAACTTCAGTTTCCTCACCTGAAAATTGAGAGGTTGGCTCAGATGGTCCACAGTTCTGTGCAGCCCCCAATGGTCCTTAAGGCTCCTGAGATGGCTCCTGGCCACACCTGTGAACAAATGTCCTGGGCAGGGGGAGGAGAAGGCCAGGATGCTGTCGTGTGGCTGTCTTCCTCTCTGCTCGTGCACCTTGGCAGATGCCCAAGGGCACCATCTGTGCAGCTTTAAGAGCTCCTCACTAAGGGCACTTGGGGTCTTGGAAGGAAAATATGTTTTCTCAGGCTCTCTGCTTTAAACTGTCAAACACTGGGGCCCTGGGGACCATTAAGCTGATCGTTATTTAGTTCAGTCAGATTTGATCTCTAAGAATTCAGAAAATGCTGTCATTTTCTTCATTTTTGTAGGTTTCTCTGTCAACTTCTGAGCCAGAACCTGTTTCTCCTGTAAGTGCTGGGCTGTTTCCATTTTAATTCTCCTCTTGTTTGTTTGTTTGGGTAGACGTCTCTGCTAGACCATGTCCTCGTTTCCTGGGAGCCTCCCTGGGTTTTCCCACATTGCAAATTTTGTGGCCACCACTTTGGGTACTGGAGAGAGGCGGGGAGTCGGGGGACTGGCAGTGGTCCTGATGCAGCAGGACCAGCAGCCTGGCTTTCCCAGATGTGTTGTCAGACAGGGATGTGTCGCTGTCCTGGTGATTCCTCTGCACGCTGCCCTGCACATCAGAAAGCCAAAGGAAGGCCCTTAGGAGAGGTTGCTCGGGCCGGCTGTCCAGGCACACCTGCGGCCGGCACAGCCACACTTTTGAATGATCTGTCCGTGAGCAGCTGCGGGGTCAGCGGCCGGCCAGTGCTAGTTTGGGGACTTTGCACATTCTCTCATTTAATCTCCACAAAATCCCTGGAGCACAGGTGTATTCCCTCATTTGGGTTTGAATAGGAGAGTTCATTTTGGAGGTTATTCCAGAAGACACCAAGGGGAGTGGGAAGTAAGAAAGGGAAGGAAGGCAGCCCTGAAGCCTGTTACCCACAGGTCACCCTGTGGGTAGCAGAGGCCCCGTCCCTGGGGCTGGCGCAGAGCATACCTCAGTTACACTGGCCCAGGGGCGAGGGGGCAGGGTCTTTATCCCCTTGGCATTCTGTCCTGCCATGTGTGTAGGCAGGGAATGCCTCTGCTGCAGAGATGCAGGGCTGGCGGTGGGGCCAGGTCATGGAGATGTAAGGGCTGAGGGACAAGGGTGTGTCCCCATAGGTGGACTTCCATGTTGCCATTTTCCTGGTACAGACAAAGAAGCTGAGACTCAGGGTTTAAATAAATTGCCAAAGGTCACTCCCAGGTAAATGGTGGTGCTGGGTTTGGAATCTGACCTCAGCAAACCATTTTGTGCCCCACTGTTAGTGGTGATTTCTGTTTGCCTGTGTTTTGGAATTTGCAATTTAAACGAGAAGTTAAAAAGAGCCAGTCACTGACCCTCACAAAACAGGTGAGGGTGAGTGGACTAGCCCAGAGGTGTCCCAAGGCAGAGTGTGTGGACTTTTTGGATGTCATCGCTGTCACGAGCAGGCTCTGCCTGTCGTCGTCTTAGCTGGGGCTCTGGCATGACGCTTGGCAGGCTGTGGAATCTGTGTAAACCACGGTGAGCAGCAGCAGGGCCAGGTGATAGGTGGGGCTCCATGAGCCCCTCATTCACAGTGTGTGAGCTCTGAGCCTAGGCCTGAAGAGGCATCTGGGTGCTCTGATCACCTCCATAGAATACACCCCTCGTCGCTTGCTGGTCCCAGGAGAGACGTGTGGGGCAGACAGGAACTGAACCTGCCGCCAGGTGAGCCAACCCCGGGGGCAGGTCAGATGTACAAGTGAGAAATGGCCGCTTGTTACCGCTTGCCATGGGATTTCATGTTAGTGTGCAGTGGTAGCTGGCTGACCCGCGGCCCATCTCAGGAACCCAGGCTCTTCACACAGCAGTGGCTGTGGGATTGCTCTCTGATTGGTCCTTGGCTTCCAAATGGAGCCGGCAAAGAAGTTAGCAGGTGCTCCGCCCCCTCCTCCTTCCTGATGGGCACCTAAAGGCTTCCCGTCCTGACTCATCCCTTGGCTCAGGGAGAGGAAGGGGTGGGGTTCATCGGGGCATGGGAGCAGCCCCTTAGGACCACGGGGACCGAACAGATCGTTTTGTGGCTCTTGGTCCTGTGGCTGGTGAGGGTGGCAGATGCTCTGGTTTCTCTAGAAGGCTGGCCTGGTAAGGGTGGGGCTTACCGGCTGGTTAGAGGGCTCTTGCCTCTGCTCTGTGGGCTTTGGGGCTCTCCACCTCCACTGTGTGGTCTAAACTAAACCTACTTTGGCTCTTAAGCAGCCCTTATTTTCTTTTAACGTGGAATAACTCAGTGATGCGAACTCTGCCTCCAGGTGGGGAGCCCATTGTGGCTAAGTCTAGCGGAGTGTTTTGAGACTGAAAGGACTGTTCAGGTAGACCAGCCTGTCTTCATTCTCGTCTGCACCTGTGGTGTGGCTGGCTCAAGGCCAGGTGTTGTCCATTTTATTCATTTGCCACACAGTGGACAGCAAAGTAATGTGGCGGCTGAGAGCACTGACTGCCGGAGCTCAGGTCCTGGCTCTGCGACTTGCTAATGGTGACTTCAGAAGAGTGACATGACCTCTCTGTACTTAACTTGCCTCCAGGGCTGTGAAGGGGACTGAGTTAGAACTTGTAAGTTCCTAGAACAGTGCCTGCCGTATATATACACAACGGTGTGCCATATGCGAGTATAGTAGTATGCGGTATAGAGGTATATTATATAGTATATATTCTAATACACCATATCATGTGCTGATGTGCTGTATGGTGAGCATGTGGCTCATTTGTCTACCAGGAATAGTTCATTAATCTTATTAAGTATCTCTTAGACACGGTGCTAAATGCCTAATAGAATGCAGGTGACACAGCCCCAACTGTCAAGTTCCCTACCTACAGGGAAAATAGGGGACTTGGGGTCAAGTGGAAGTGCTGTGTGGGGAGAGAATTCCACGCCTGTGGTTACTGCTGGGCACACCTCCCCAGGAGCCCAGGCCCCACCCAGGTTCAAGGAGGCATTGAGGCAGGACTGTTTCACTTCCCAACTGGAAAACAGCCCCACTTAGAGTCTGCAGCCCACTGGAGCTCATAAAAGAGAGGGATGGTGGGGTCCCGCCGCGGGTCCTGGTGGTGGGGGCAGGGAACGGGGGCACTGCTTCCTCTGGGCCCACTTTCTGTGGAGAGACCCCCGAGGCCACATGGAGGCTTGGATGAGGCCTGCTCTTTCGGGCTTTGGCCTCTGGGACCCCAGGCTGGTAGCTGGACTCCAGCGGGAATGGACGCTGCTATGCCTCTGTTGCATTCTTCCCTGAAGGTTATGGTGAGGACACAGGTGGCAGAAGGAAGTGTCGAGAAGACCACAGGCTGTGCTGTAGTTGTGGCCACCTCATGATTCTGCGGGGGGCCAGCCGTTGGCCTTCTCCCGGGCCCCCGGGCGTCAGCTGGTGGCCTTCTCCCGGGTCCCCGGGGGCCAGCTGGTGGCCTTCTCTTGGGTCCCCAGAGGCATCAGTTGGTGGCCTTCTCCCAAGTCCCCGGGGGTCAGCTGGTGGCCTTCTTCCGGGTCCCCGGGGATCAGCTGGTGGCCTTCTCCCGGGTCCCCAGGGGCATCAGCTGGTGGCCTTCTCCCAGGTCCCCGGGGGCCAGCTGGTGGCCTTTGCCCGGGTCCCCAGGGGTGTCAGCTGGTGGACTTCTCCCGGGTCCCCGGGGGTCAGCTGTACTCCTTTCAGACTGTTGGAGGGTTGGTTTAATTGAGGAAAGTCTCTCAGTGTGGGCACCTAGCCAGGGTGGCTTAGGCTTGTGAATTCTTGAAACATGGGTCTTTGGTTTGGCACAAGGACATCTTTCTCATGACTTTTCAGGTGCTTCCTGTTTCTGGTTGGGTGGGAAATGCTATCAGAATATCCTGTTTGGAACCGGGAAATGTAGAGGGAATGGGAAACAAAAAATGAGTTTAGGACACAAAGTCAAATAAACGAATGGAGCATACCCCTAAGCAAACCCATTAGTTTATGATTGATAGGAGAACAGAATCACTATTACCACATGTTTGGTCTTATCAGAACTTGTGAGAAAACGAGAGGTTGAGTGGGATAACTTACGGGGAAAACTACATGTAAATTAAAGAGCAAGCAACTGGTATCTATGAAACACCAGTTACTACTAAGCAAGTCAGGATATTTTAGGGTCCCCACAGTGAAGTCATTGCATTGATAACACCAAGTATAGAGATTTCTTTTCCCCTTCGCCCCTGGGCCCACTAAGTCAAGAAACTGGGGCTTGGCAGGAGGGGGGCTGCAAACGAGTCATCTTTTTATTGTGGCAGAAAAACCTCACTAATATGGAATAATTTGGGAGCAGCTCAGCTAAATTAACAAAAACATTCCAGATAAAAACACTGATAAAGAAATGCAGTGAGGGCACCGTTGTGTATTAGATCTAGTTTCAGAACCTGGCTCTATCATTCACTTGTTCCTGTAATTGAACTCCCAGCTCCTACTTTTCAGCTGGGTGCAGCCTGTAGCCTCAGTACCCTCATCTGTAAAATGGAGAGGTTAATTCCCACTTAAGAGGTCTTGAGGTATGTAAGTGCCTAACACAGTTCTGAGCCCAGAGGGAACACTCAATAAATGTGAATTTCTAGATTTAAGTGCTTTGATCGTATTCTTAAACCTTCTTAGAAGGTATCTAGCAGATTCTGCTTTAATGAACAGATAATGGCGGGTAGAAAGCTGGGTATTGCTAAAATGATTTTAGGATTTTTGGAAAGATTTGATTTCTTAAATAACTTTGAAGACCATATTTGTACAATTCAGTGGCTTTTGGTAAGCCTTCCTCTCCTCTTTTGTAGATAATCTAGTTTAATTCATGCCGTATTTAAATGTTAAGTTAGGAATTGTTGGGTTCTGAATCCATCAAATTTTACCGTCCTTTAGAGTTGTTCTGTTGATTCCAAGATTTCCGTACCACTCATCTATGAACCACTCATCTATGAACCACTCATCTATGAACCACTCATCTATAAACGGGGGGAGGCTGGCCTGTTATTCCTACCGCTGTGCGTCTCTCCCGACACTGGTCATCTCTAAAGAAGGAGAGGGGTCACCCGTTCAGGCGTGAAGATTTTCTTTTCCTCCTTTTAATGTTGGCAGCTGCAGTTCCACAGGGGATAAAAACCAAGAGCCAGTGAGGTTTTTCTTGTTGGGTTGTGTTTTTGTTTTGGAGAGAACCATAAAAGGCTAAGTCGATCCATTTAAAAACAAGATCCATTTAAGAATAAACCCCATACATCTTTATTAAATAAAGGAGTCTACATTTATGTAGGATTTTATGGTTTCTAAAGAGCTTTCATAAACATTATCTCATTTAAGTAAATATGGCAAATTTTGTATTATAGCCAGTTCAGGTGGAGAGGGACCTGACGGAGAGAGAGGGAAGGTGGCTGGAGGGGCCAGCCGGGGCCAGAGGAGGCGGCCATGTCTCTGGCAGGGGCACTGGGGGCTCAGAGAACCCCATCAGGCCTTCCCTTTGGTGCCAAGAATTTTTATCTTGGGTTCACATCTACTCTATACTTCAAATGTGTTTCCATACATTGTGTGGAATCATTGACTACTTCAACTGCATCTTCCCATCTTCCCTGATGGATATCTAGACTTTGTGAACCTCATCTTCTAAAATTGCTTATCCATGTGACGGGAGTCTTGGTTTTGTTCTCGTAGATAGTAACAGATTCAACCTTACCTAATGTTTATTGAATACCTGCTGGGTGCCAGGTGTTGTGTTAGGCGCTTAACATTTATGATCTTAATGAGTAATCACATCATTTGGGGGAAATTCTTATCCCAGTTGTGCAGGTGAGAAAACCAAGGCTCAGAGAGGCTGATGAAGGTCACAGGCTTATTGACAGAGGAAGATTGCTGGCTTTGAGTTCAGAGTGGGCTCCTTTGTGCTACCTGTTCTGGTGGGATGTTGGGCTTTGTGATAACTGGGGTCCTGTGGCCAGCACAGAGAAAAATGTCCTGTGTTTTTATGGCATAATTTTATCGTATGGATTTTTAGGACACTACATGATGGACTTTTCAAGTCATGTTGCAGCTTTGCAGTTGTAGATGCACACTGTGGACAGGTAGTGGCAGGTGCAGGGACAGACGTGGCCCTTAGCTTGATGGAATGCTGTGAGGCCCACCTGCCCCATGTCCTGGGCCCCTCCTCACTCTGAGCACTTGGTGAATATCTGAACAGAGATTTGTCCCTAAATCAGTGACAGTTATTTCAAAAGTCTTTTTCCTCTGGTCACAAAGTGAATTCTCAGTTCTGAGCTGGGGTGCCCACTGAATTGTGACTGTCCTATGTTCAGGGTTCCTTTGGAGGGATGAAAGACAACATGTAGTGTCTCCATTTGGGCTGCTATAACAAAATTACTGTGGATGGGGTGATGAGACAGCAGAGGTCTGTTTCTCGCTTTCCTGGAGGTCCAGAAGCCTGAGGCCAAGGCCCTGGCTGGGTTGGTGTCTGGTGAGAGCCTTTCTGTTCACCAATGGCCCTCTTCTCCATGTCCTCACGTGGAGATCAGAGAGCTGGCTCTCTTGGGGCCCCTACACGGGCACCAGGGTGGAGCCCTCGTGACCTCATCCAATCCTAATCGCCTCCCAAGGCCCTGCCTCCTAATGCCATCAAACGGGGAGCGTGGTTCCAGCATGTGGATTTTGGGGGACACAGGCGGGCCGTCCATAACACGTGAGTCGGGGGCATAACTCCATGGCAGAGCATTTGCATGACACACCTGCATTGCAGGTAGGCATGTTATTTTGTGCCTGTAAAGTTGTTTGCTTCTGCAGTAGGGGGTTGGCAAAATGGGTTACTAGATTCTGAGTGAAGGAATATTTAAAGATTATGAAACATTAAAAAAATTTTATTGTCATAGCCAAGTACATAACAAAATTGACCATTTTAACCATTTTTAAGTGTGCAATTCTGTGGTACCATGTACATCCACATTGTTGGGCAGCCACCGCCATCTGTCTCCAGAACTTTCTCCTCATCCCACACTGACATGTGCCCATCAGTTACTCCCCATCCCCCCACCCAGCCCCTGGCAGCTTCTACTTTCTGTCTTCATGGATCTGATGACTAAGTGCTTCATATAAGTGGAGCCATACAGTGTTTGTCCTTTTGCATCTGGCTTATTTTACTTCACATGATGTCCTCAAGGCTTATCCATGTGGCAGCAGGTGTCAGAATTCCCTTCCTTTTTAAGGCTGTATAATAGTCCTCGGAGTGTATATACCACATTTTGTTTATCCATTCATTCATTGACAGAAAAGGATTTTTTTTAAAGGATAAGAATGTGGTCCCTAGAAATGTGCTGCATGAAGCCCATGGTGTGGCAGAGCAGAAGGGCAGTCAGGAGCCCTGCTCTCGAATCCTGACTCAGGCTAATGAGCTGTGTGGCTTTTCAATGAACCACTAGCTCTTTCTGAGCAAGAGTGACTTCATCTGTAAAATAAATGGATGGGGTTGGAATTACAGATATTATGTAAATATCTTTTCTCCTCTTAAAGTCTGTTTTGTCAATTATAAGTTTCTGGCTTTATGCAATTAGTGTTTAATGCTCACCATAGTTTGTCAATTACTTTGACAAAATGTTCCCCCTACCCCTCTAACCTAGCTAATTAGGTCATTTACTCCCCACCCCACCCCCACCCAATTTAGATTGCCGTCCTTTCTAACAAAACTTAAGGGTTTTGTCTTCTCTTAAGTTTTGTGTTTAAATGCCCTTTTTGTTACTAGAGATCTACCTGCCCAAATTCATTGTCCTCTAAATTATTGTTTGATTAACAGTTATTTTGCATTCACTCAGAAATTGAGCAAAAATTCAGAAACGATGTAAGACTAGAAGGCTGTTTTTTGATATTTTATTTCATGGCTATGCTAAGTAACTATGGGAAAATAATTTTTAAATTGGTATGTTAAAAAGATTAGCTTTAAAACATGAAACTTTCTCAAGTGGGTAACAGGAAGAGAGATTAGAAGGAGTAATGTATGTTACACATATGTAAATCTTGATCTTTCTGTGGTTGGTTTTATCCCACCAGCATTTTGGGAAGACTAAAGGAAGTGACTCCACCCAATTTAGTTCTTGAATGAATTAAAATTCATCAGCGTCCGCTCCATGCATTGAGTTTTGGGTTGTAAACATTTGGAAACCAGTGTTTTTTCCTCTCTGAATTTCCTTCTGCTTACACAGGGTTTATTTAGTAAAACCAGCAGCTAAAACAAGGAAAATACTACCATTTCTAGAATAGAGGAGCCATACAGCTCCATGAATCAGTGTGTGACATGGATGCAGCGATTCAAACCCACACATGGCAGGAAGACCAAGCTTTTCCACCTGTCCCCAGCATCTCCAAGTGATTTCCTTGGGGACGTGTGCGGGCACTGCGGGGGTACAACAGCATGCTTGTGAGTGCGTGTGCAGAGCGGTTCTGCCCTGGAACAGGCCCACCCCCTCCACCCTGCACCTCCTGGGCCTCTCACTGTGACCCAAGGGCTTCTCGTGGGCCCTAGGACAGGGCAGCCTGTGTCTCCACCTGCGCCTCCCTTCTCATTGCTCTGTGGTGGAGGCTGGCCTGCCTTTTCAGGTCTGGGCTGGCAGAATCAAGGGCTTTAGGTTATGGGCATGGTGGACTACCATGTGGATGCACTTTCTGGGGCAGAAAGGCCTGAATATGGGCACTTGTGAAGTGGATTAGAGAGAAACAAACCTGTCCTTTTTGTATCTTTTTTTAATAGAGGAATTCAGGTTAAAATAACATTGGTTCCTAAATTCATGGAAATAGTGCTCAAAAGGGTAAAAACAAGTGAAGTCCATGGTGTCTAGGCTCTGGCGTGCAGGCCGGTGCCTCCCGGGAAAGCCCACATGGCTCGGCCTGCTCCCCGTGGCCCCTGCCGTGTCGGGTTACCTGTGTGGCCTTGCCCACTTCATGAGGTGCTTTCTTAGATAATTTCTCAGGCATGATTATTGAATAACCAGCAGGCCAGCACCGTGTGATTCTGTTTTTCTCATGGAAAGGAAGCAGGCTGGGCTGGGCTCAGAACCTGGGGGTTTGGGAGGCCGTGCTTGCCTGATGGCGCTGCGTCTCCAGATGTGGTCGGCCAGGAACAGCTTTGAAGTGTTCGTTCATGGAGTGCGTGGAGGCATTAGGACTGGACCCTATTCCAAGTTGAAAGGGTTAATCCCAGAGTCTCAGAAGTTTCTGGGCGGTCCCCTCATCAAGAGCCTCATGTGGTTTGAGTACCCTGAGAAGGCAGGTGTAGACCTGGGATTTCAGAAACATCAGAGCCAGTGCGAGAGGGCGCTTGCCTCCCTGTGTCCCGGCGCTTGGACCGCGGGTGAGGCAGTCCCAGCTGGGAGAGACCAGGCTGGCCTCTCGCGGTGCTTCCCTGCTGGCCAGGGCAGGGTGCTGCTGAGAGGGCTTCGCCTGGCGGGCCTTTGGCCTGGGGCCATGTGTAGGCAGTTCTAGCACCCAATCCGGCTATGGCCACCTCAGAAGCCCTGGCTCCTTCACCAGCACAGTTTGGGAATGAGGTGGAGAAAGATGTTTTCTATTAATTTTGGAGTCCCTTTGTCACAGAAGAGACATTGGGACTGTTTTCTTTAAAACACAGACTATGCCCACGTGCTTCCTAGTTAGGTCATGAACTTACGAGGCTGAACTGGTGTGTGTACACTGTAGTCTCGCTTAGCTCCTGGGTCTGAATTTCCTTTGTATGTTTCATTTCTTGAGTTGCCACTGGGTGTTTGACTCTAGCGTCAGTGGGTAGGTGTGCTTTTTGCCAGACTTTCCAGATTTTAATAAAACTGTTCAGGTTGGGACCTTCTGATCCTTCTTGCCATTGTGCTATTTGACAGGATTTATCGTTTTGTGTCCTGCCATCATGCACCTTGATGCACGGTCTCTTCATGACTTTGCATGAGCCCCACTCCGGGCCCTGGTGCAACATTCTGCATGAGAACAAGCAAGTCCTGTGTCTCCCTGAGTTTCTTTCTGGCAGGCCTGTGAGGCCTCCTTGTAATAACAGGACAAGGCGGGAGGAACTGATCGAGCCCTTGCCTGGAAGAGGAGTAACTCAGTGGACATTCTGTTGTGATTTAGCAGCCGGTTAATGGCCTCTTACTGGAAAACGTTACCAGACTCTGTGGTGAGTGTTGTTAGAAACTGAATTACTCTGTATATTTCCCCAGGGCCCTTTTCCCTCTCTCTCCCCCAGTAGACACTGAACTGCAGGAAGTGGCACTGTGTTGCAATCACGGCTTCATTGTTTCTTTGTATTATTCATTTCATGTTTCAGAATTAAGTATCTTGCTTTTTATGGTACCAGAGACCTGCCAAGAGTCCAGAGGGTCACATGGGGATCACTGGGTTACGCTGGGTAGCCTGGCCTGTGCAAGGGGCAATCGTGAGCTGCTGTCCATCACTGTCAGCGTCACATGTAATTAGAGTCACTTGAGCCGAGCATCTCTCCATTACCATGTCTCTACTCATGTCGTTATTTCAAACAGCTGATCACTTTCTGGGTTTTGTGTAATCGCTCCCTCTGCAAAACCTTTGATAGGCCACAGAAGTGAGAGAGTGTGAATTTCTAGTCTGCTGAGCTTGGGTAGAATCCTGGCTTTGCCATTTACTAGCTGTGTAACCTGGGATAATCCACTTACCCTCTCTGAGCCTCAGGAGTTTTTACCTGTTAAAAAATGGTGGCCTGGGCTCCCAGGGATGAGGGATCAACGAAATGGTGTGAGTGGATGCAGCTTACACAGTGCCTGGGACATGCTAATGACCCTCCTTGCCAACTGAAAAATAAAACAGCACCAGAATTCCCCTTGTTGGGTCCGAGTGTGGGAACAGAGGGAGTGGGGGAAGAAAGGAGCTTAACCATTTGTTTCTTTTGACCTGGAGACAGTGTCCCCGGTCCTGCCACACGTGGAAGACAAGGGGTCTGTGGGTGGTGTCACCACACCCTGTTGGTGGTAGTACAGCCGTGGACTGGGCAGGCTGAGCGGCTCCCCTCTTCCCGCAGCCCCCGGGCTCTGATGGCTGATTTCTGTTGGGGAAGAGAGCATATTGCCTCCAGCTGTATGGAGAGTCTTTACGGGAGGCTTGGCCTTCTTCCAGGGGACTCTATGCTGGGATGGCCACCGCATTCCATTTCCGGGCCATGTTTTCAGCCCCTCCTCCCTGCTAGGGCTCTGCATCCTTTCTGAAGTAAGTGAAATAATTGTCACCAGCCTCCCACTGAACTCCTTCGGCTGCAGCCCCTCTTCCCCATGTGCATGGAGGAAGTCTGCTGGGGCACTTGGCAGCCGCTCTACCCGATGGCACCAGAGCCTGGATTTTTGAGGCCTGCCGGATGGCTGAGACTTCCCTTCCGCGCCCCAGTCTGGACGGCGCTGCAGGCCGGGCCCAGCCCGCGGCAGCCTGGGGGAAGTGGCCAGCGCGCTCGGCTGCTCCCACACGCCTGGCACGCACTGACGCCGCTGTGGTTTGCTTCTCTCTCTCCTCCCTGTCTAGAGTACAAGAAGAAGTACGGGGAGGAACACGGCTCCTGCCAGGCTGGCACCGCAGGCTTCTTCACCCAGGTGGGTGCCGGCTGTGGGGCGTGTCTGTTTTTTTGCTACTGTCTGTGTCCTCTGACTTTGGAAGCCCCTTGAGGTGGGTCTTGTGATGCCCCCACACACTTGAGCCTCCAGTAAGGGGATGCTGGTCCTCACATCCAGGAAGGTCATTGGACCTGGGAGGCGGGGGACACCTGCTGGCCAGAGACTGTGGAGCAGGTGTCTGGCTCGTTTGGAGGACACCCCGATTTGGGCAATCTCTCTGGGAGTCAGCTTGACTCTGGGGCCCGCGAAAGAAGCTGATTGAAGGGGATGCGAGTGACACAGTGCTCAGCGGTGTTTGTGTCTCATCATGGTTAGTAGCTCCTGTCATTCCTGACCCCGCGCTCTCCTGAGCGGAGAGACTTGGCTTTACGCTCAGCTCCAGCCAGCCCCTCCCCCAGATTAGGAGGGGCCGCAGGCTTGATGCTGTGTACCCTGATCTTTGGCTGGTGGTCGGTTTTTAGGGACTGTTCCTAGTGTGATTCTTCCCGGCTGGGCTTGGGCTTGCCTTCCCTCTCAGCTCCTCATTTCTCAGGCACCGTTATGGTGGTCTGCCACGGTCAGAGTCCCGTGGTACATCCTTAAGTGGCACCATCATCCATCCAGGTGCTCAGTACGAAACAAAAAGTAGCTATTACTTTATTTCTAATTCATCTGTAGTCCTGCTGCTCTGACCCCAGAACATCCCAGACATGATGGCTTTAGTTACTGCCACCATCGCCCTTCGAGAAAAGCCACTGTCATGGCCAGGAGGTCTGCTGTCCCTCGGTTGTTCTCTCTGCATCCATTTTTTGAAAATTACAGTAAAATGCGCATAACACAAAATTCCCCACTTTAAGCATTTTGATGCAGACGATCCAGTGCCGGCCAGCACGGAGCTGTGCGACCACCACCTTGCTGTAGTTTCAGAATGTCTGCATTCCCTGGCGCGCATCTGCTCTCGACCCCCACCCCGGGTGTTCTGCGCACCAGCCCGAGGCGTCTTTCTACACCAGACCCAGCCATTCTGACCCTGTGGTGTCGCAGCACACAGTAGATTAAAATCCACAGTCTGTGCCTTGGCCTATGGGCCTGACTTTGGCAATCCCCCCGCCCTTGCTCCAGGATGATGGAGAGCTGCAGGGAACAGGACCCTGAGGGGGAGACCAGACTGCTGGCGCCCGCTGGTCTCCGGAGCTTTCTGAAGGGTACCCCTTCTGATGGGGAGCAAACCGCCCACCTTCATGGCTGAAACTGCTCCGTGAATTCAGAGAAAGGAGACAGTGACTGCATGGTGTCCAGTCCAGAAAGCAAATGGGAACAGCAGAAAAGTCAAAAGCTTTATTACCCTTCGCTCTCAAGCCAGTAAATGAGGTGTAGCCCCCTGGGCCCCCTTCCTCACCCTCAGTGATTCTGCGTCCATTCACTGTCCTCCTGTGGCACTTTAACGACAGTCTACACAGAGTTACGGGTTAGGCCCCATGTATGGCGCCACTGACCGTCCCGGCTGTTCAGGCCCCAAATGGAAGAGATTCTTCCCTTGCTCTCCTTCATCCAAGCCGTCGGCAAGTCCCCTCCTGTGCCCTCAACACTTGTCACGAGGACACCCATCTCTACCTCCCTCCATTGCCACCCATACATGGAAGGTGCAGCTGTCTTGCTCCTGGCCCACTGCAGGCCCTCCTGACAGTCTATTTCCACACCAACTTTTAGAAACAGAAAACACTCTGAGCTCCTTTGCTCAGAATTTTCTGGTGTCTTCTCATTCCACTTATAATGAAGTCCAGACTCCTCTGTGCAGCCTCCTGAGCCTTCCTACCCCTCCAGCCTCACCTGTTACCTGCCCCCCCCAGCTCGCTGCCTCCAGCCCCATAGACTTTTGGCTGCTACTGGAACATACCAGATTCTTACTAATAGCACTGTACCAGAGGCCCCCACACATGGCGTTTTGTATACAAGAGAGTCATGTAGGAGAGGAATTGCTGGGTCAAAAGCTATCCAAAATTTGAATTTTGATGCCTGCTGGCAAATTGCACCCCAGAAGTGCTTACCAAGCGACTCTCCTCCGGAGTTGTGTCATTGTTGTCCCTACATTCTCTCGCCCACACTTGAAATTTTTGTTGTTAAAACAAAATGAGGTATCTTTTTTTTTTTAACTGCCCTTTACCTGATTACTAGGGCAATTCAGTGTCCTTTTCAAATATTGGCCATTTGTATTTACTTTTCTGAAAATAGCCTGTTTATGTTCTTTGTCCATTATCCTGTTTGTTTTTTTTTTTTTTTTTTTTTTGGTCTGATTTTGTTTTTTTGCTTTACTGATTTTGAGGAACTTGTATTTTCAACACTAATCTCTTATTTCTTATATATGTTGCAAAGGTTTTTATCAGTCTTTTATGTATGGAATCTTTATTATTCTGCCATTAAACAATCACATTTTGTGGAATCTGTCTTTTCCTTTCTAGATTCTATACTTCTCAGGAAGGCCATCTCCATCCTAAGAATATGAAATAACCACCTATATTTTCTTCTAGTACTTTCATAGGTTTCAAAAAAATATTTCTCCTCTAATACATCTTGGATTTATTTTTGCAAGCATCACACAGTAGAAATGAACTCTGTTTTCTTCCTAAATATATAGTTGACATTTCTGATCTTGGTCTGCTGAACAGTTTCTCCTCTCCTCATTGATTTGAGATACCATCCTGCCCTATGCCAAGTTCACTCTCTCCTTCCACTTCAGTAGGCATTTGGATTGTGAAACTTTATGGCTGTCATTCCTCCAGTAAGGTCTAGTAAGTATGACCTGACCCAGTAGGCAGCAGGGAGTCACTGTATGTTTGCACGCAGGTGACAGGCATGGTGGACAGCAGTGTTGTAAGAGGCTGCTTGGGCTGGTGTGTGCAGGGGTTGGGAATGGGAGGGCCCGGAGGGAGGCCAGGTGGGAGACTGTGATGTGGTCCAGCCACAAAGCAACAGGGAAGGCTAGGGTGATACTTAAGGAATGGAAATGATTAGGGGAATTGGAGAATGAAGCCGCCACTGTGGCTGGGGTACAGACTGGAATAGAGGAAGGAGGTTTGAGGGCTCTGGAGATCATTGGTGCCCAAGAGGAAAGAGGGAGCTGAGGAGGAATTGCTGGGTCTGCTTTGAACATGTGTGGTGGGCGGTGATGGATGGGACACATAGATGTTTTTAGAAGTATTTGCGTACAGGGACCAGACCCTCATCTGATGAGCGACTCTGTTTGGCTATTGCTGGCAACTCACTGGGGGACTGGCTGTGGTTAGCATGAGGCAGGGGAAGAATACCTCCTTTAGGTGGTGGGAGGAGAAAAAGGAGATGCATTGCAGAAATGAGACTTCATCAGAGATGTTGATGGAAAATGAAGGGAGAGAAAGAGCTCCCAGGGAGAGGGGTGTCACTGGAGTCCCACCAGCTGGAAGTCAGGGATGACAAGGGCATTGCGGTTGAGGAAGGAGGGCTTGGGAGGAGGAGCAGGACAGCAGGGGTGTGGAGGGGGAGCCCAGGTGGCTGTGACCAGAGGCGTGAGAGGACTTGCTGAAACTCCAGGCCCTGGGATCCAGCGCCCGAGGGAGCCGTAGAGTCTCTACACGTGCTGGCCGGGCGAGCAGCAGCGGCCGTGGTGGGGCTGTGGCTGTGGGGGCTCAGACCTGCAGCCCGGCCCCCTCTCTCCTTGCTGCCCTGGGCTTGGCTTCCTAAAGGAGGCCTTTGGGCTTGCTGCCTCTTTTGTTTCTGGAACTCCAGCTTTTAGAGGCTGAGCAGGAACTGTGGTTGTTCTTAAACCAGGCAGCTCTGTTCCCCTCCTGTGCCCCCTGCTGACCTTGCGTCTGAGCTCGCCTCTGCTGTGGGCCAGGCTGCCCCGTGTGGGGCAAGCAGATGCCTCCCCAGCTGGATGTGCTTCTGTGGCCTTCCGGACATGGTTTGCCCCAGAATACTCTGGCCCAAGTGCTTGTTTGACCTGAAGGTCGATGACCCTGGGTTCCTGGAGCTGTTTGAGTCATGGATACCATGTGAGTTTTAGCCCATATTGACGGTAAGGGAGAACTTCCTGGGGGCTTTATTTTTGCAGCCTAGGATAACAGAGATAGAGACATCGGAGCAGCAAGAAAAGACGTGGGCCAGCCCAGCCAGAGCGGGTATAGCACTGAGGGAGCCTGGGGACATCTGGGGGGAAGTCAGCTTGGTGTAGATGTCTGTTACAGGTCCTGAGCACTCTTCTGCCTCCCTGGTCCAGTTTGCAGGGCTTCCCTCTGGCACACCCAGACACCCCGTGCCTCTGCAGGGTCTGCTAATAAATGCACCTGGGGAGACGGCCCATCCTGCTCAATGGTGGGTTTCTGCACGCATGATTTAGGCAGTGGTGGCTTTTGGCATGTAGAAGAGCTCTGCATTTCTACAGAGTGTGGCATTTGCATTGGCTGTTCTTGGGTGGTGGGGGTTAAGCATTGATAAAATTTTTGTGGCCCCCGTGAACAGAGCCTGAAGGGCACAGACATCATCTGTAGTAAATGGGAAAGCCAAATACGAGGGATTCCAGGAAGGCGCTCCCTGCTGCCCGCCCCGAGGAGCTCAGGCCTGGCCTCGGTTCATCTAGTTTGAGCTGAAGGGAGCGAAGGGACATGAGCACTAAGAGATGGGGCAAGAGAAACAGGAGCTGTAGGTTTTAAAGGGTTTTGAGGAGAGGGATTACCTTGTCCTTTTTGTAATATTTGAGAGAGCAAATGCAGCATTATGCTAGACATATTATACTTCTCAACTTCTATCCTGGATTAATTTAAATCATCAGAAAGCAACGTGTCCACCGCCTGGTGTCCCAGAGAGCCTTAAAGCTTGTCAATACTCAAGGCATTGGCTTATGAAGGGCCACAGGTGGAGAAAGCTGTCCGCTGTGTGTATAGCTGCTACTGGGGACATTGCTCACCGTGTTCTTCCGTGCCTTTGTGTTTGGACGCTGATTACAAATTCCTTTCTGAACTGAAGGCCAAAAGAAAAGTCTCCCTCCTCTGATGACCTGATCATGGTCTGTCTCATACCCTGTCTACAACTGGCACAGTCCCCTACACAGAACAGAGGGGCGCAAAGGGAATGAGTGGATGAGTGAATGCACCATCTGAGTTTCCCAGAGATGAGTCCTGAGTGCAGAAAGTGATGTATTTATAGGACAGTGACATTCCTGCCCTTGAGGTGGCCAGGGCCTCAGGCTCCTAAAGTGAAGTCCGTCTTGGTCCATTCCTTCCTGAGCTAAGAGCAGACCATTCCGGCAGGACTGGTGGCATGTCTCCCATCTGTGTCCACCCCTGTGCTTCAAGGTCCTTTCCCAAAGTGACTGCAGAATGTGCTGGAAGCACGCCCCAAGGCCCCTGCTCTCGCCTACCACGCTCACCCACCCACTCGCTCTCCTCTCCCTGATTTTTCTTTTTAGATGGTTCTGGCTTTTTTGTTCATTGGCTCTCTGGGACTTTAGTGTGACTTTATGAGTTGCCATCAGAGACTCAGAATCCTTGCATTAGGCTCTAGCCTACAGCGACCTGGTGGAAACCAGCGTCTGACAGTGGTGGGGCCAGCTCTGCAGAGAGGGGTCAACTGCCAAGGCTGTTGCTGAGATGTAACAGTGTGAGGGGCTCACAGACCAAGGGAGGGGTGGGAGGACATCAGCAGTGCGGGGCGTGACCCGCATAGGCCGTCACTGTGAGCTCGGACGGCCTGTGCCTTCGGCATTTTGCGCAGCTGAGGTGTTTTCTTCTAAAATTTTCTCTATTTTAACCCCTTTGGATAGAACTTTTTCTGAATTATTTTGTACATTTCCGTGTTGTTTTATCCTGGGAATGTTGTACGAAGGGACTTGATTGATCTGTATATCTAGTATTAGCTTTCATACCTAATGGTAGATACTTAATGAATATTCTAGAGCGAAAAATCTGTGGTTTTGTTAGAAAAACAATTTTTGTTATTTCTTACTGTGGTGTAAATACTTTAGAAAATATGGATAATCAAGGAGAAAGGATTCCCTGTGGGGGAAAGAAGGAACGAGGGATATCCGTGGGTGCGGGAGGCGACGGGCGCCTGCTCACCACCGTGCATCCCGCATGGCACATGCTCCATTTTGCTGCCTGTACAGTGTCCTCCCAGGAACACATTTTGCATTTTCTAAGGTGATTTCTTTGTCAGTGTTGAATCACTGATCTAGAATTTTGAAAGCCACAAGAAAATCAACCTTAGAGATAAAAGAGAGGAAAAGAGAGATTACTGAGGTCCTGTCACCCAGTGGGAAAATCCACAAAGGTTTTAGGGCTTATCCGTCTGGTCCTTGTCTGTATGTGTTTATGTCTTTTATAAAATATGATCATGCATACACATTGCAGGCATCTCCTTTTTAACTCATAGCACTTCATGGCTATGTCTCAGGGTCATTAGATCTTCTAAGGACATGTAAAGCTGTGGAATTCCGTTGATTTAGAATCCCTCCTACTGGACCCCTTGCTCAGATCGCTTCCAACTTTGACTAGCACAGTTATGATGCCTCTCTTATGGGCAAAACCACGCAGGTGTCTGGCTGATGCCCGTAGGCAGCTGAATCAGGTCTGAGCCCTTGTATTATTACTATTGGTTGTTAGGTGGATTCATGGCACAAACCTCTCAGGCTTGTTGAGGATGCAGGACCACTTGCCCTTCACCTGAATGCTGATGACACCGTGTCTGTGTTTTTAATAGTAGGGCTGTCTCTTGCTGTCTGTGACCTCTTCTTCTTCCAGTCTGTGTCCTTCCCCTTGTAGACCTCTCTATGCTCTTGATTTTGTTCTTCTGAGTTCTCAGCAGGCCACAGTGGCCAGAAAAGCAAGTGGAGAACCATTCCTGAGATGAGATTCCTGAGGGAGGACCGGCGGGATTTCCTTGGAGTGTCAGTGATGATTTTTGCAAAGTTGCGTTAGGTCCCTGCTCCCCTCTTGCTCTGTGCAGGGAAGGTGGGGCTGCCAGATGGCGGGGCTGGAAGCCAGTCTGGGTGAAGGGCTGGTGTCTTTCCACAAGCAGTATTCCCTGGGATCTGGTGACTTAGGACTTTGTCACATCTTTGCCATTTCGCTGTTTGATCCTGGTGTAAAGCGGGGAAATATGTGCACCCTCATCTGTGGATGGGATGGGACCTGGGTGGAGTGCCCATTCTGTTACCTTCCTCAGGTCTCCATCTTAATTCCTGCTAACCCACCTGTATGGTGGATGCCATAATGCCAGGGAATCTGTGAAAGTCTCTGTTTTAGTGCTTAGCTGAAGAAAGTCCTCAGGGAGGTGTCTGCGGTTTCTTATGAGTCCTTTGTTGCGGCTCTCGTGGGGCCACCTGCCCCGCTGCCACCACGCGGTTAACCTTTGGGCTTCTCTTCTGCAGGAGCTGGTGGTAATGGGAGCCCCAGGGTCGTTTTATTGGGCTGGGACGGTCAAGGTGCTGAACCTCACAGACAACACCTATTTCAAACTGAATGATGACGTGATCATGAACAGGCGGTACACTTACCTGGGTGAGTAGCTCTGGAAGGTGACAGGTAAGAAAGGGGAGCCGTTACCCCCCAAGCTCATCAACAGTTGCTTTACTGGTGGGAAGAAGAGTCTGTGGGCTTTTACATCTGTTGCTCTGATTATGTACGCTTTCAGCCAGGGCACCCTAACGTCGAGGAGGGGACTGAATTACAACTGTGTGACTTAATTCAAACGCTGTCAGTTGAACCTCCTAGGAAGCAAACATGTTGTTTTTGTCTTTTAGCAGTTACTCAAGTTCAGATGGCCAGATAGAAAATGAGTGGTTTCCATGGTTTTCCTTTGTGTGAGGTCTCTGCTTCCTGCTTGCAAATGGAAATAATAAGAACCAAAATTAGCATGACAGATAGCATGAAGTTTAGTTAAGGCTCAGTAAAATTTCTCAGCCCTTTTCATATTCTAGGAAGAGGATGGACACAGTCTAAGTTAGTCACCAGGCAGGAATGACATGGGGATAAGACAAAGAACAGAGACAGGTTATCTTTGCCTCTATATGTGGCAGGGCGCATGGCTCTTTAATACATGCTCTAAGTGCTGTGATTCTGGACTGAAATGAAGCTGAATTTAGGAAGGCCTGATGATGAGAGAGCAATGTTCTTTCTCATCGTTATATGCCACTTCAATCCAGGGGAGCCCCTGACCCCCTTGTTGCATAGAGACTCACTCATGGGTTGGTAGCAGGGAGTCAAACTACCCCTTCTCTTCTCTACAGGTGTTCTGGACTCAGGTCCTTGGGCCTGGGGCCTCTGGGGTGTGTGCTGCTCTCTGCACCCAGCTCCTAATGCTGTCATTTATTGAGTACTTACTCTGTGCCAGCCTCTGCATATTATTTAATTCCTGAAACAACCTCATGAGGCAGCTATTTTGATTACCCATATTTTGTAGGTAAAGACACTGAGGCACAAAGAAGTTAATATGACCTGCCAATGTCCCATGGTTTGTAAATAGACAAGAAGGAGCTTAAACCCGTGGTTTCTGAGCCCAGAGTCTAAATAAACGCTGAGCTGTCTGTGCCTGCCTTGGAGACGGCGCTGACCCCTGGTATGGACCCCTCACAAGGTGGGGGCCCCTTGGAGGTGGGGGTTTGTCTGACGTTCCAGGACTGGGTACACTGATGCATCGTAGGGACTTGGCACATGTTGGCTCCGTCAGAGAATGCAGAGAAGGCAGAGCAGAGAGCCCCGTTTGGGTGTGGCTGTAGGGCCTGGGATCAGTCCTTTGAACCACAGGGCATTTGGCTCCCCTGCACGCAAACACAGGCCCTTACTGCTGCCAGGATTGCCGGGTACACAGGTTTTGACCGCACTCAGACTGCTCCTTGGTGATGCGAGCCTCCAGTCTGAGAGAAATCAGCCACCTGGTGGATAAGATCTGATCGCAGTACAGTGTTATCACAAAACCCAAGTGGCTTGTGATGACAGCATTAGGGTGGAGGTGATGACAAGGTCTGAAGGATGTGTGGAGCCTGACGGGGCTCTGCTGGCTAGAGGAACGCCCCCAGCCTGCCGGTGAGGCTCCCAGAAGGCCGGTGACGTTCAGACTAAGCTCAGAAGGCTCGCACCTTTGTTTCCAGATTCCTCTTGCATCCGGTCTTTGCTCCCACCCACCATCAGCTCCTCTGGCTTCTCTTGGGGGGCAGTTGGCATAATGGTTAACAGCGGGGGCTTCGGAGCTGCGCAGACTGATTTGAATCCTGCTGTGTGCTCTTGGGCATGTTGCTTGACCACGTTTAGTCCGTTTCCACATCTATAAAGTGGAAGAAATAATTATACCTTCCTCAGAGTTCTGAGATGAAAGAGACAATGGTGTACAAAGGCACGGGTGAGGACGTTCATAGCAGCTTTATTTGTGACAGCTGGAAACAACCCGAGTGCCCAGCAGTAGGAGAATAAAGATATGCTATATGCATGCAGTGGACCATGACTCATCATAAAAAGAAACCACTGCCTTCTACTCAGCAGGTGGTGAATGTCACAGGTGTCACGCTGAGGGAGGCTGGAGAGTCTGCAAACCTCATGCGTAGTGATAGGACTCAGAGTGGTGGCTCCCTCAGTGGGTACTGGCTGGGAGAGGGGGTGAGGGGCCCTAGCGTACGGGTCCGTGCTCCCATCACTGGGTAGTGGTCACACGCATATGGACATGTGTTCACATTCTCCAAGTTTTATCTACACTTCAGATGTGCATGCTTTATGAAAATTACGTCTCAAAAAGAAAAGATATATAGAGTATCTAGCCCAGGACTGTTGTAAAGAGGATGCTCAGAAAGCTCTTTCCTGCCCAAGGTCTTTGTGGGCTGATGACTTTGAGCACGGGGAGCCTGACAGCTGCCGTTTGTATCCTGGTGATTCGTGATCCAGGAGTGACTGGACCATAACTGCCCCAACAGGGGTGCTTGAGAAACTCCTCTGATGGGTCTTTTTCTTCCCTGCCCTTCCTTCTCAACCCTGCCCTTGGCTACTGCCCATCCTCACAGGCTATGCAGTCACGGCCGGCCACTTCTCTCACCTGTCCACCACCGACGTGGTAGGCGGCGCTCCACAGGATGATGGCATCGGGAAGGTGAGGAGAAAAGCCTGCAACAGCGAGGGGTCAAACGGAAGGGGGTGGGCGTGCTCCCCTGTTCTGGAGGTCTGCACGTCCTGGGGGGCTGGCTGGCAGGTAAGTGATGAGGGCCCTCTGCCTGTCTCCGTCCACACTTCTGAGGGTTTCCCTTGAAAGCTGCGTCAGAGGGTGAGCACTGCTCCTAGGAGCCCCCTGCACACTCTGCTCTGAGGGTCTGTTTCACAGATGACTGTGTGGTCGTTCATGCTTGTCCCGGCATCGTGCTGCCATCCAAAGGAATGTGACCGTGAATCCTCCACTCTCCTGAGCTCTTCCCGAGTTGGACTTTGGCTTAATGTAGCCTGGTCTAGTTCCAGATATCTTTGGGGTTTATTTTTCTATCTTTGGAACTAGATTCATATTTATTTTCCCCGATGTTTCAGAACCAAGACTGGTTCAGCCCAAAGGGTGAACTGGGAGCATGGGGGTCACTTTCCCTAAAGTATCCTCCCAGGGTACTGACAGGACCCCCACATCTAGGCTTGGCTGATTACCTTTGGGAGTCATGGTCTCCCGGCCCCTGAAGCATGGAGGATATGCTTGTTGGTTCTTTTGCCCCAGGATGGAGGAAATCCAGGTGAGCGGGTCCTAACAGACTCCACAGGTCTTCTGATAGCGTGAAGAGAGGAATGGCCATTGGATCTGAGCCCACAGGGGTGGACTTTGGGTGGAGTCTGGAACTCGGAGAAGTGGGGTCTGAATTCTGGGAGGCCTGAATGGGCCAAGAGCATTGTGGGTCAGAACCACCAGCCAGGATGTAGGAGTGATGAGCCGACGGGGCTTGACTGATGGGTTTAGGAGCGTCATCTCCTAGATCCCCAGGGCAGGAATTGGGGGCCACGGTTCATGGTTCTGGAGTACATGTGAGCACGTGCCTCCTGCCCCCAACACTGATGTCATGGAGAGAGGTTCTTTGAAAACGAGAGAAAAGCCCAGGGCATGGGGCTGTGGGGAGGCGTGCAGATGAGTTAATAGCCTCAAGAATGTGGTGGGCCCTTCAGAGGCACGGAGTTCCTCTTCGTGGTGGAGGAAGAAGCTCCCCGAGCTGCCTGCCCTGGATGATGTCTTCCAGGGAGGAGCCGTGTGCAACCTGGCATCTCTAGCATTGATAAAAATGCTTCCGCCCCAGTGACAAAGTTGCTGACTGTTCTGTGTCCCCAGGGACGGGGCTGGACGAACTTGACTCCCAAGGACCCCAGAATGGACCTCTGACCTTGAGGAATCTGGTGGCTGTTGGTTTCTGGTGTCAGGGCATGAATGCATTCATACTAGGATGGTGGTTCCTTACCCCACGGGTGGGTTCCTTACTCTGGTTCTCATGGAATGCTCGTCCCTTAGGAGGCAACTTGAAAAAGAACTTTCATAGTCATATCATTTGGGACTTTGAGAAGCTCTGCATCACTGATCCTCTGTGTGGGGAGACTCATCATGTGAAGGTGTCTGTTAATGGCTCCAAAGAGCCCCCTGGTTCTGATGTACATGTAAAGGAATCTGATGTTTAACACTGGCATCTTCCAACTAAATTCATACCCAAGCAGATCTCATGGCTCTCATGTTCTGTACAATCATGTTGTCTAAAATCCCTCTGTCTTGTGCTGTGATACCTGCTGCTGAAGCTCTATCCAATAGGAATGAAGGACATATTTCAAGGAGGAAAATACTTTGTCCAAGAGCTGAATTGTTCACTGGTAATTTTTGGGCATGGCTTCTGCAAACAATGTGATCCAGGAGCGGAGGGGGTGACTCTGCCTCAGGATGGAAGGGAGCTGTCTTTGCCGAGCTGGTGAAGCGCATCTATGCCAGCTGGTTTATCTGGTTTATTGTCCGCCCACCTAGGTACCTGTGTGCCTGGTCACCTGGAAGTAGGACTCGTGGGAGGATGCTTATAAACATCTTTGGTCACTGCTTGCATCTTAATTAGACTTTTTTTTCATTCTACAGGTTTATATTTTTCGAGCTGACCGAAGATCAGGCACCTTAATTAAGATTTTTCAGGCATCGGGTAAAAAGGTGAGATTCTGGGTATTAGTATCTTTTTGTTGTTTGAGAGATGTCTCCATGTGGGAATCAGTTCTTACCTTTTAGGAAGCTGGTTTAAAGGCCCCATCTATGCCCTGTATTTATATGGCGGTTCTGCATGTGGGTGCCTTTACCTTCTCAGCACTGCATGTGGCCTGCAGATCCGCGGTGTCCGTGCTTGCGGGACACATGCAGCAGCATGAGGTCCTCCACGCACGACCGCGTTTCCAACGGTTGTCTGTAGTTCAGATACTCATCAAAATCACTGCATCCAACCTCTCCCAGTCTTCATCTGCCTCTCCGCCTCCCTGTTACTCTCCATCTGTCTTTCTCTTGTACATACACAGCTATACCTGCAGAGAGATCACACACAGACCTGTGATACACAACTGATAACTTTGAAAGGAGGCATGTAGGCAAATGGTTCTCACTCTCCCTGTCTCACCAACCCAGCATGGCTGCCGCCTCCCATTCTGAGCCCTCTACCATCAGTGCCACGGGGATGCTATACACACACACACACGCCCCATTCAATTCCTTTTAGAACCTTGAAGTAGAAGTAGGTCAGGAAGGCTGCCCTAGAATTAATACTGGACAAGTTTGTCCGCCTCTGTCATCTTTCCCTCACCCTGTCCCTAATCCTCTCTCTGTGTCCGACAAAATCCCATCATGCTACCACAGCCTGAAGTTAAGCCAGGTAGAGATCTCCTTGATCAACAAGCATCATTTTTCTTGGGCCTCCAGTCACCAGTCTTAGAGGGGCTTAGGGCGGTGGGATCGTTGAGTGAGACCGGCTGCCCTAAGGGGATTCAAGTTTAGGCTGGGAGGTGACGGGATCATTTGGAGGCTTGTGTTGATGGAGGTCTTAGTGAGAGAGGAAGAACCCTGGGACAAGGGAGGGATTTTCTAGGAGACAGGAGGCTGTCAGAAGGTGACTTACCTTGCCACCTGCCTAAGAAAAGGGGGAGAAAATGATTGTTTCCTTTCTGGGTGGGCTACATGCCCAACCTTGTTCAGGTCCTGCTGTGAGTCAGACCTGCTGCACACCAGCCTGGCACCATTGCGTATTGTTCTGGTGGTGAATATTCTGCTTCCAAAAATGCTGCCCACATGTAGAATTTTTTGTGATTTTAACAACCTTAATGTGTAGACTTACTGTATATGATTGTCATCATCTCTGCAATAAACATGCACTGCCAAGCTCAGTTTTGTAAAGTTTTCCCTGGGAAGAGCCCTGCATTCCCCAAGAACTGTGCCGCCTGTGTTATTTTAACATTTCCAAAACCCCAAAGCAACAACAGTGGAAAACGACTGTGAGCAATTCTGCAGAAAAGGTTTTCCAAGCACCCCTAATGTTAGAGGAAAAATACCTGAATGCCATTTGAGATAAAAAGAGTCCCAAAGAGCACATAGGGTGTGGATCCTTCTAAGCCTAATATTCTAGATCTTTCTTCAAAAAATAATAGATGGGTGCATGTGCCTGATGTGAAAAACCCAAGGCCCCATGCCCCACCTTCAAGTGTACCTGGGCTTGAAAGCATGGAGCTAAAGACTCTCCCCCTCCCCCAGCTCTGTCGGCATGTAGCTGGCGTATGACGCCGGGTGAGCTTAGGGACATGTATTTGTGAGATGATTGCCACAGTAAGGTTAGTTCACACATCTGTCATCACCTCTCATAACTACTATTTTGTAAAGGACTCTTTGGAGTCATATGTGGAGCCAAAGCACATGTAATCATGCCCTCTCTCCTTCACAAAGACCTCCTGGGTTGGGTGATCACTTACATGGCCACCCGTCTATAATGGGGTTGCAGTCAGGCTTGGGGGAGTAGGTTTGGGACGGGGTCATGTGATAGGTGAGCCCCTGAGAAACCCCTTCCAGACTTCCCAGGGACTTGGGATGTGGAGGCCTGGGACTGCTGAGCTCACACATCTATGGTGACATGTTGGCCTCCCAAGGAGGGAACTCCTGCCGACGGCCCCCCCCAGCTCTCCTGCAGCTCCCTGATTCCTGCAGGCGCTTCTTACCCAGGCCTTGCGCCCTCCTGAGCTGCTGCCTTCTCCTCTGCTCGCTGTCCCCCATTTTCACATCTCCTAGCTTTACCCCTCTCATCTTTCTGGTTTTGAAATAGACCTTTGCCCTCTTTATACATCTTATGCTGCTTTTTGCCAGAAGAAACGAGAAGCCATCTGACTTCTCCACCATCTCACAGGGAGAGGACGTGGCCCGGGTTTCAGAGCCCTTAGCTCATAGCCCCGTGCCCGGAGCCGCACATAAATATACAGGAGGGTTCTGGCTTGTTAACTGCTGCTCCACTTATGCTGTTGTTCAGCCAGAATCTAGTCAGACAGCCCTGCCTCCTGGCATCACCGTAAGACAACAAAGACGAAAACACCAGCTCTGTGGTTTATCGATTGCTGTCCTTCGTAGAGCACAGCCAAGAAATCACCTGCATGTGTGCAGTTCTGAGGTTCATACAGACACACATCCCCATATTTCCAGGCTGACGGGAGAGCTCTGATCTAGGCATGCTCACCCCAAAGCATGTCATAACCATATCAAATTAACGGAGTATGTAAAGTGTTTGTAGCTCACACTTAGATAGGAAGCTTCACGTACAGGGATTTCTGATTGAACACTGACGAGGATGCCAAGTTAAATAGCCCATTGAAATGAGACGGATCGTTCCCCTGGGGCTCAGCCAGTGCAAACAGCCGGCAGTGCTGGTCTCTGGGCCTTGCCCGGGGCTTACCAGTTTCTGTCGCTGAGCTCCAGGTGGGAGATGCCCCAGGCCACGGAAGTAGTGGCTGGCAGCTTGGTCTCAGCGCCCCCATCCTGATTCTAAACCTTCCCCATGCCCTTCGCCCTGGGGAACGGGTGTGTGTTTGGGGTGGGGGGTGGTCTGGGTGGGAGTAGTCTTGGTGTGTGGCTGGGGAAGGACTTGTCCGAGTTGCCTGTCCCAAGGGTGGCTGCGGGAAACAGATTGGAGTGCTCCCCACCTCTTTCAAACTCCCTGGTGGTAGCTGCCAGCAGATTCCAATGGGGGAAGAAAATGCTTGTTCACGTCAGTAAAACCAGAGCCTTTTTAGTTGAAAACATTTATTTTATAAGGATGGCTTTTCAGAGGTTGCGAACTGGCCGCCTTTGGAAAGGGTACAGCCTACAGAAGTTTCTGTTTGGCCTGCACGGTATGTTTTATTATTTTGAAATAGGAATTCGTTGCCAGCATTTTAAAAATAGGTACTTCAAGTAAAATTTTAGATTTTTTTGCTTCTCTTCAAAAATGGAAAGGTCAGCCTTCTGGGTCAGCCTTCTTCATGGCATTAGTTGCCCCCTGAGCTGGGTCTGTGGGCTCCAGTTTGCCACAGTCCCCACCACTCCCTGTTGTTTCTTAGACACTGAAGCCACACATCACATGCCAGCTGTATGCTTACTTGCACTGTTACTTGTTCTTACCCCCGTTGTATCACCTGCCTGGATCTCATTGGTGTTGGGGTTTGAGTCCCCTGATTTGCAACATTAGGTACTGGATTAAGTTACAACTAAAGAAGAGCCAGTATGACCTGCCTGTACTCCCTCGTCCCCTGAATAGTCCATGCGTTGTACCTTTCTCTGCCAGTTTAGCTCATAATCAATCTTTAGCTGTGCACAGGACTGGCAATCTATTTCCCCACATAACATTTATTTTTACGCCTGCCTTGTGCTGTGAAACCTATATTCCTGCCTGCTCGGCCTTGTCAAATGTCTGATATACGAGGCACTCTCATTGTGGTTGTGATTTGCAACCTCAACTTGCATTTTTCAAAACAGGACCTCATTCTCCAGGCATGGCCCATTTGTCTTCCACAGTCTGGCTCGAGGAAGGGGGACTCTGGGCCAGTTAGCTTGGGGCTCATGCTGACTGGGGGCCCCGCATTGCTGCGGGAAGCCAGGGGCATGTGGTATGTCACCATCCGCCTGAGCGTCCCGGCCGTCACCGCCTCTGAGGTGTTGGGATCTGCTGGGCTGGGGCAGAGCAGGGCCCCCGCGTGAGGGCGGACACTGAACGCTTTGTGCGACTCAACTTGGTTGCAGATGGGCTCTTACTTCGGCTCCTCCTTATGTGCAGTTGACCTGAACGTCGATGGCCTCTCTGACCTGCTGGTGGGGGCTCCCATGTTTTCTGAGATCAGGGACGAGGGGCAGGTCACCGTCTACATCAACAGGGGAAATGTGAGTATGGAGCTGGGCGCCTGTGGACGGGGGTGGGAGAGGGATGTCTGTATGGCGAGTAGTGACTGGGCACCTCTCTGGGCCATGCCCTGGACCACATCTCCCCAGGGAGGTGAGTACACTGCCTGTCTTCAAAAACCTCCCTCCCATGTTCCATTAGTGGAAAGTTATGTGTAGTTATGACTGCAAACGTGCAGGAGTCGGGAAAAGTCTTTATGGCCACGGTCTGAGAGCTTACTGTGTGCAGGAACCCTTCCTCCTGATTTTGGTGAATGATTTCAGTGTGCTGTCACATGGTGTCACAGTTCCCATCTTTCAGGTGAAAAAAACTGAGGCCCAGAGATGTTCAGTAACCTTCCCCAAATCACACAGCTGAGAAGTGTTAGGACAGGGATCCGAGGCTGGCAGGCTGGCATGCTTCACCTGGGAGTGCACGCACATCTGCCAGGGGAAGGAGAGAGGCCTTCTCAGAGGACACGATGGCCGGGAAGACTCTTGGGGTTAGGCAGGCTGGGAGCTGGGCAGGTGGGCTGAGGTGTGAGGCAGCAGGACCACGTAGTTCAGCGAGGGGGTTGGGTGGGCGCCAGTGCAGGGGCCAGGGCCGTAATCCTCATGTCTCTTATTCTGCAAGGGGATGTAATGGGGTCCGAAAGATGTGTCTGCCCCTCTGTAGCCCCTTGGAGGCAGGGAGATGGGAACAGCACCCCCGTGGAGGCAGGGAGACCAGTGAGAAAGTAGAGTCTTTTCAGTATCTTCAAATTCCAATATTCAAGAGAGTTAATAAATTCTTTTACCACCAGCCTTTTAGCTGACATGAAAAAATGCTTATAAGACAAACAGTGAAAAAGCAGGATATAAACTGTGTGTACAAACAACTTTTAAAAATATGCGAATTACATAGGGAATGTTCATAACAGATCACTGTGGGTGGTGCTTGGGTAAGATTTTAGTTTCATCACTATATAAATAGCATGTAATACTTTCATTAAAAAAAATCAGTAAAAGTGTACTTTTAAGCAGTGACCAAAATGGTGGCTATCCCACCTGGAAGGGATGATGGTGTGTCCCTCGAAGTAGGTGTGTGGATGCCAGAGAGAGAGGGCAGCTATTTGAGGAGCAGCCAGGGAACGTTCGAGCCCTTGGGAAGGTGGCTCTGAAACTTGGGAGGAAGGCACTTCCCGGTCCCTGTTGCAGTGACTCTCGGCACCTGCATGTCCCTGATATTCCCGGAAGCGAGACAGGGCAGGCGCGAAGAGAAAAGGTGGCCGTGATGGAGCTGAGAGCAGCAGACGTGGGTCGCTGCTGGCCACTGCATCTGCGGGAGACCGGAATGTTTCCCTCGGTGTTAACTTGTCAGGCAGCGATGTGGCTGGCTCAACAGCGTGTCTAAATCAGGGCGTGCAGTCTTGGAGCTGGACAATCCCCCAGACCGTCTCTGGGCACACTACACCCACACACCCACCCCGCCCCCAACCAGCGGTTCTTAGGGCCATGTTACCCTGAGGGCCACGCTATGCTTATTTCTGCTGACTTCATCCTGTCGGATGAATGATTGGAAGGCAGCGTGGAGGAGTGGGAACTTGAGGGCTTGGGCGTCAGAATGACCAGTGTTCGAGTCTTGGCTTTGCCACTTCCTGGCCTGTGCGATGTGGGCAAATAGCTTAAAGCTAGTGGCTCACTTTCCTCATCTGTAAAGTGGGAGAGTCATGAGGTCTTCTTTAGTGAGTCATTGAGGGGTTATAGGAGGAGGTGGACGCAGGGTGCCTGGTACATAGATGGAATCAGTGACTCCTCCTGCCACACTAAAAGGCAGAAATCAATGCACATTTGTGTTGTGGGGCGGGTGGGGTTTCATCTACTTAAGAAGTCATCACATCTTTATTGTTTCCAAGTTACAAGTTGTTTGTGTTTATAATGAAAAAGAAGGTTCTGTTGTAACTGAAGCCAGACACTCCCTGGGATGGCTTGTGGATGTATGATGGGCCAGGATAGCCCTATACTGGGGCAGCGTTAGACATTCTGTGCCTCAAACCATCAGACTGCTGTTTAACACTCTGATATTCCCGTGTCAGTAATTTGGGGGCAGAGTGATTATCCTCAGATGGCTTTAGGGCCACCCTACACCACTGACCTCTCCCTGTGTAGTTAGGGTTTGCTCTGGAAATCCACACCTGAGCCCCACGTGATAATGAGCACAGCTGCTGTACCACCATTCAGACCCCCGGCCAAGAACTATTGGGTGTTGGATTTTCTGAACCATGACTCAGTCAAGATTACTAATACATGTATCTTGCAAACTGGCTTTATAAACTTGTGCCAAAAGGCACAGGAGAGAAAATGCAGAAGCATGTATGGCCTTTGAAAACAACTTTGGGGGGAAATGTGCTGTAAGGAAGCTGAGAAGATACTGTGGGGACAGGGAGGTAGGAAGGTTGGTCGGTCATGGTGCCAGGATGAGAGAGGGGTGGAGGCGTCGGCCAGCAGGGGTGCCTCCTTCCTTCTAAAGGCATCCCAGGATATCGGGGCCCCCAGCCCACAGGTGGAAGGGACTTGCTGGCCACCGGAGAGAGAAGCTCGGGTGCCTGGGATCCTGCCCGGGTGCTTCCCGCTGATAGGTGTGCTCCAGGGTGATGTTGCGATCTCTGGTTTTCCTTTGTTGTTTTTTGGGTTCTGGTTTTGTTTTGTTTTCCATTTTTTCCTCCATCTTGTTTCGCAGGGAGCCCTCGAGGAGCAGCTGGCCCTGGCTGGGGATGGCGCCTACAACGCCCACTTTGGGGAGAGCATCGCCAGCCTGGGTGACCTTGACAACGATGGGTTCCCAGGTCAGTGAGCTGTACCTGCCTTCTCACTCTGTACTCACACAATGTGCTGCTGGACCCCTGCCCACCTGGAAGGCCCCTTGATGTGCCCTGGGAGAGAGAACACCGGTAGAGAAGACGTCTTCTGTGCGGACTGTCAGGGCTGAGCTCAGAGCCTGCTGCAGCTATGCCTCAGCGGGGCACCTTGTCGTCAGCTCCGGGGTCTTTGCTGTGTGTTTGGGGGGCGAGTGAACTTGGGATGGGTCCACCAGGGCTTCCTGGAGCAGAGCAGTTTGCACCAGCTTCCCCAGCACCACCCCTTCTTGCCTCTGAGCCTTCCATGCTCCACATTCTGTGCTGTGTTGGTAGTGCCATGAGTGGGGAGAGAATTAGACGTTCTCCCGGCTGACAGCGACGGTGGCTGGATGAACTTTGCATGTATAGGTGTTGGAGGGTGGGGCTGTGTGTGCCTGGTGCCTGGCCGTGTTTGCCCAGTGGTGTCCTTCAGCACTGGTCTGCTGAGCCCCTCCTCCATCGCTGCACATGCGGTAGACAGATAAGACCATGGGAGCTGCATCACTCGCGGGGATGGCCCAGGTGACAGATAGGCTGGGGCAGCTCTTGCCTCGGTGCAGGAACCTGCACAGCCCTCAGCCCTGGCCTCACTTCTGCAGGGACTGCCTTTGTTAGAAGCCCAGGGAGAAAAGGAAGGAAGGTCTAGGCTTTGTTCCTGGGGTTGTCAGGTTGTGAGAACGACGTTGATCTTTATGTGAAGCGAATGCCACGTTGTACCATCCCCTCATTCCCAGGCACAGGGTTGGCTTTCTCGCTTATGCATTAACCACTGTCTGTGGAATTCTCCTCTGACTGACATCCTGGCCAGTGGTTTACTAGATGGGCCAGTAATTTTTCCTGTGCAGATGAGGAGAAACTTCTCTAGAATGAAAAACTCTTCTCAGCTTCCATGATATTCTTTCTACTTTTACTTTTACTTTTTTTTTTGCTGAGTGAGTGTGTGCCAGTTTAATGCTTGAACAATCAACAACCAAGGAACTTCTGGTCTGGAGGGACTCAGACAAGATGGCAGGAATTAGGAAAACCACCTTTCTATTGCCCCATGTGGCATTTCTAACCCGCATCTGTTTTTCCTCCCTCAGATGTGGCCATTGGCGCGCCCAAGGAGGATGACTTCTCGGGGGCGGTCTATGTCTATCACGGTGACGCCGGTGGGATAGTCCCTCAGTACTCAATGGTAATTGTGCGAAGTGACCTGGTCGCTGTTTGTTCATACATTCATTCAACAAACACGGTGGGAGGCTTTCAGAGGAAAACACAGCATCATTCCTGCCTTCAGCCTTCCCACCGTCCAGTGAAAGACAGGGACCATCAGTATTGCTTACCAAACGTAAAACATACTGTAGACCCCCAAGTTGCTCACATTCTGGGATGTGTTTTGCCTCCAGAAGATTAATGTCCAAATTCTCACCCAGAGTTAAAAGTGTTATTTTAGGAGAGGCTTCCATTTTCATTTTTTGATTTTTCCTTTGTTACGCATCTGTGCAACACCAGAGGACTGTGCTGTAAAATATAATCTGGGGAGACAGGAGTCCACAGCCTAGGGGCCGGAAAGCTACCACGGGGCTGTTGTTGCGATTGGCTTCGTATCAGGAGCCCATTGAAGCTCTGGCCTTGTGCCCTGGGCTTGGGAACGTGGAAGTGGTGAGTTCTGTTTTTCGCCGTATCAGCTTGGTGTTCAGTCTTGCTGATGGTGTCAAGCCCAGCCCATGGGGAAAAAGGAAGTCACTCTCACCAGAAGCGCTGTCAGGATATTTGTGGTGTCTGTGTCTAGGGTGGCACAGACTTGTGTCTTTCTCCCAGTGTGTCAGGTACAGAAAGGGGCTGAGCACGACGGGAGGGATTTCCGACTGGCAGATATTGACTGAGCATTTATTATGTGCTTTCTGCTTCCTACACGCTTATGTTTCTCATCACGGAGAAGCTGCTTCATATCTTGATTGCTAAGGAAACAAAACTTCTCACTGAGTGTTCTTATATGTTCTGTAAAATGAAATCATAGTGAAGCATCCAAACCCATCCATGTACTAAAGTCTCTAAAGAAAGGAGACTTCAGGCGTTGATCTTAAGAGGCGTACATAAGCATAAGTTCAATTTGTACCTTCATAATTGTTCTCACAGCACCTGCTCATTAGCTCATTGAGGGTTGAGGGGGAGCTGTGTTGCCAGTAGAGCATCGGGCTCTCTGCACAGCTCAGGTGCTCCCAGAAGAGGAAGGTAGGGCTCAGGGCGGTGAGGGGAAGGACCGCTTCTTGGTGCCTGCTTCTCCCTCTTCCTGCCTTTAGTCCTCGTCCCAGCCATGACAGATGAGTGTTATTATGATCCACCTTTTGTTAGGGAGCCTAGAGAGGTTGTTTAACTTGGCCAAGGTCAGCAGTGAGCAAGTGGAAATATGAAATGGAAACTTTGCCAGTCTGACTCCCAAACCTTTAATTGTAATCACTGCCCTCAACTCCATTGGAAAAAGGAATGCTCAGGAAAGCTCAGTTGGAAAACTTAGGAATATGGAAACTTGTTTTGCTATGAGGCATACATACTCCAAGGGGCATTTATCTACATGGACCATCCTTTTTTCATTAGAAACAGATAATGGGGGAAATAAGCCCTCCTCAGCGATTCAGCCGGTATGGTAGGAGGAGGAGGGCTTCAGGCACGGTGTGGGGGCCACATCTGTGTCATAAAGGGCTGGGGACCCTGTTACCAATGTGACAAGCTGAAAGTCATCCAGAGAGCCCTGTGCTCAGCAGCCGTCAGGGTCACTCTCCACGCATCCTCCTGGAAGCTTGTTCCTGGACCTCGGAAGCTAATCACACAAAGGCAACCTGGGAGAGCCCCTGCTTCCCCTCCCGGCGGCCCTCCCGTGTTTGGTCTTGTTGCTGGGCGGAATCCCTGCAGAGAGCTGAAGTCTACATTTTGTGGTCAGCATGGATGCCTTCAGGAGGAAGCAGGGGTCAGCAGCTGGACCCGTCCTGCCTTTGTCAGCACACAGGCTGGCTCATGAGCTTTGACAAAGAGAAGTGGTTTGGGCTCTTAAAAAAAAAAAAAGCAACCATGACTACGTTTCCGAGCTGCTAATGTGTATATGATAAGGTCGGTGATTTAGAAGGAAAAACTCCTTTACCGACTGGCTCTTTGGGGCCCACGTTCGGACAGAGCGGGCATTGTGTGGTGAGCTAGAGGAAGGAATCAGGAACAACTCTGGGCAAGGGAATTGCTTTTCTTTGGCCCCGGTTGCTATTATTTCTGCTGGATAAAGTGTGAGACCAGGGCCTCAAGTTCTTACACATTATTCTTTAACTCATTCCTCTTTCCCGAGTTCACCATGGAAGTGTTGATTTTAAGGTCTTTGTGTGCCCTTCTCAGTTCGGCCCCCCGGGCATGCTGGGGCATCCCCTGTGGTTTTTCTCCTCCTGATCTTTATATAAGGACACTGCATATAAGCCTGGTCAAGTGGAGGTTTTCCAAGGCTCCTGGTTTTCATTTAGGGTTATTAGCACCAAGCAGATGTATCTTCCCGGCTTTATGGTGTAATGGCCTGCGGATGCCTGGGGGATAACCACAGCCTGCCATTGCCATCCCCGAATGGACCACCCCTTCTCTCATCCCCCGGTCCCAGCCGCAGCATCCCTTAGAAGGGCAAATCCGACAGGCTGCTGCCAGCGTTGCTGAGCCTCAGTGCCGAGACTGTGGCTCACGGTGTGACTTTGGGGAGATGTGCATGCCTGTTGGTTCAGACAGAACCGTGTAAGATGTGGGGCTCCACCTGTGAGCTAGAAGCGTTTCCTCAGTGTTCCTACCATGTTCTGACCTGTGCTGTGGTGCTCGCATGTTCCCTGCTGGACAGCTCAGCCGAGGGGGGCAGCGGACGGTTATTTGCATGGATGGGCTGCTGGGGTGTGGGACATCCCTGGCGTGTCCATCTGTAGGTCCTGTGGAAACTCCCCCTCAGCACACTCGTGACTTGGGTGACTCAGGAGGGGGAAGGATGAGGGGGGAAAGTCCAAAGCAAGGCCTGGATACCTGTAAAGCTGGGTCTGTCATGGGTCTTGCTGCGTGGCGGGAAAGCAGAGCATTTCTCTGTGGGGAGGGGAGCCCCCGGTGTACGGACCACATTGTTCAAGGGGAGAAGCAGCAGGTCAGAGCCCCAAAGATGGGTCTTTCCTAATGCAGGGTGTTTGACATCTTTGTGAGGAACTGTGCCATGCGAGCGTCACTCTAGGGCAGATGCGGGCTCTGCAGCAAATGGTTATAGCATGTGTAAACAAATGTGTGTTGAGCTTAGTGACGAATAAAAGGACAGATGCTAGCATGTCTCAGGATATATGTTGTGAATTCCACCTGGTTGGCTGAGAGCTTTTAGGGGAGGGCAGCTTCCATTGATTTTTTTTTTTTATTATTTTGCTTCCTGCAGTGTACAGAGGATTCAGGACCATGGAGTTTTAGATTTACTAGGTGGAACTGTTTCATCCTGTCTGGGATGCTTAGGAGCCTGTCAATCTTTGGCTGGCTTGATTGACAGGCGGTTTCCACATGACTGTCTCTTCCGTCTAGATATGCTGATTTCTTGCCCACGTAGGGAAGACCACGTGTGCCCCCTAGAAGAGGAGCGTTACACATTTAGCCCATATCTGGGTGGAGAATACAGGGAAAATACAGAGTTCTTAGAATTTCAGCCAGCTATGCCTGTGTGAGACAATACAGAGCCTCCACTAGCCATGGAAGTCAGACTTCATCCTTTTCGAACATCATTCAGCAAGTCAGAACATCCACACGCTAGTCAGGGGCGGGTTTTTCATTAGCACTGAACTTAGAAACGATTTTAAATGTCGACATTTTGGCCAAGGCAAATGATAATAAGGGACTGTGTGGTCTTTACCTGCTGAAGACCCTGACGATGTTTTTTAGTTTGAACAACTTTGAGACCAAGTGTCCTGGGGAAGCTGGGCTACAATAGTCACGAATCCTTTTCTGTGACGACTGCTTTCCGGTGACTCAATTTCCCTATTATCTGTTTCAGAAACTATCGGGGCGGAAGATAAGTCCAGTTCTCCGGATGTTTGGTCAGTCGATATCAGGAGGCATTGATATGGATGGAAATGGCTATCCTGGTAAGCTGTTTTCTTTAAAGACATATGAGATAAATGAAGATAAATTCATGAGGTAAAATGATTTCCAGTCTGCTGAGCAGTGGTTACATCCGTTTGAGGATGAGGGAAGTTCACACAACAGAATGGGGTGTTTTGCCTGGTATTTGCTTTTAAAGTGAAAGGGCTGAAGTTTATTTTGGGGTTTTAAAATGACCATCTATTCAGAAGGGATTAAGCCCAAAGAGGGTGGACTTAACCAGTGATTTTTGGGGCAGCAAGTATTTCTAATGAAGAAAAAGAGCCCTGTCCACATTAAAAATGATACTGAAACCCCATGTTTTCTTTGATGTTTAACCGTATTCAGAGGCTTCTGACTCCTGAGAGGAAGTAGGAGCCAGGCCACACCCTCCCCACTCCCAACCTGCACGAGAAAGTGGAAAGACTTGGAGCAAAAAGAAAACCAACGAAATAGACCTTCATATTCAAGGCCAGCTGGCTGGTCCTCAGGGTTAATCAATGCCTTGCAGAGGCTGAAGAAAAGTGTAGACTTTTAAACCCGAATCCCAAGTTGATAACCCAGTTAGGTAAAATGGACTGGGTGGTGGGATAGTGGTTCTTTTGCTGTTTGAAGGGGAGGAAATGGGGGTGAGGTGTGGAAATGGAATAGAATTTGTGTAACTCCAAAATCATCATGAAATTCAGAAAAAATTTCCCTGAAACTGTAGGTCATCTTGCTATCTTGAGAAAATTATTCTTTTCACTTAAAATGCCTCAGAAGGATCCGTGAAAACAAATCCAATCCTGTAGAAGGTCACCAAATTTGGTAGCTTCTTACAGAGAGGAATTTTGATCATCCTCTATAACTTTGCAGAGCCAGGGGGAGTGGTAATAGAAAAGGGCTGGTGTGAAGTTTCTGTCCAGTGGACCCTCTCTAGGACTTCTGAAGTTTGAGAAAGCTGTTCCCTTTGTTTGGGGCAACTCGTGGACATCCCTAACTAACACCATGTATTGACTTAGCACTTTTATATGCAAAATGCTCCCACATGCAGTGTGCATCTTATAGTTGCCCCAGTAGGTAGTAGAGATGGGGGTGCTCCCCCCACTTCGCAGACAAAGATACTGAGCCTCAGAGAGCGTGGGACTCACCAGAGACCACACTGTGGTGGGTGGGGATCGGGCTGCTTCTCCATCAGTGTGTGTCCGTCCACACCTCCTGACAGATGTGAGTTTTTTTATCTTCCATTTTTCACAAAAGAAATGACACATTCATCAGGTTCTTTATTTTCAAATACCCAATAAATTCAAAAAGACTATTGGAAAACAACAAAATTAACAAGTATCCTAGTGCAGAAATTTTTGCTGTTTGTTTTTCCTTAATGAGGGATCGCAGTATATACACAGGGATTCCCACTCTGTTGCATTCAGATGCTTGGTTCTGTGAAGAATTAATGGGACCTCAGGGCTACGGGGTTTCTATTGGAGGCGAAGAAAGGCAGAGAGCTCCCGGATGAGTGAATGTACTTCCTGAGTTAAAGTTATTTAGGAATAAGCATTACCAGCTAACCCCTGTGTCTTGGTTTGTAGTTTACTAGGTACTTTCATGGGTTTGCTGATTTAAATATCTGATTTAACACATTTAATACCTATTTCAACTTAAAAATGTACTTTACAAGTATATAATATTTTCTGATTTAAATATTATGAAATGTTATCAGCTTTTGAAAGACGCTGGAGATAATTACCTCCACCTCACAGACGAGGACACAGAAACAGACTGAGGTCATGTAGAGAGAGGGGTGGAGCAGAGACGAGTCACGTGTTCTGCAGAACCTAGAGCTTTTTCAAAGAGTCATTTAATTCCTGGAATCTCTCTTTGATTCACTCATGTCCAAAAGATAGTGTGAGCCATGTATATAATTTAAAATATTCTAAAAGATCTAAGAATTCTAAAATATATAAAAATTTAAAATATTCTAAAAAAAATCCCATTAAAAAGATAAAAAGAAATAGATACAATTAATTTTAATAATGCTTTATTTGGTCCAATACATCATTTCAACATAACATAAAAATTATTAATGAAATGGTTAACTTTTTTTGTACTGGGTCTTTGAAGTCAGTCTGTATCGTACACTCCCAGCATATCTCAGTTCAGACCAGCCACATTTCAAGGTCTCAGCAGCCACATCTGGAGACTGGCTGCCACATGGGACAGTGGCTTATAGAATCATGACATAGCCCAGAGTATGGCTGCTAGGGGCCCCGATCCATCTCAGGGCTGGGCCGCCATTGCCGCGGAGCACCTTGCCGGGGGATGGGGGACTGGGGGATGCAGCCTATTTCTGAATATGCTGTAAACTTCATTTTTCAGATGTCACTATTGGAGCCTTCATGTCTGACAGTGTGGTCCTTTTAAGGTGAGATGCTTCCCTCTTGCTTCGTAGATTATGCTCTTCATGGGAAAGAGATGGGATTTGGTGATGGGGGCCTCAGGGGGTTGCTCACCCTTCATCAGCAATTCCCTCTGTCCAGTTCCTTGCAGGCAGGAGGTGCTTGGTAAGTGGGAATGCTACCTTTATTTTCTTATTCTCATCATTCTCTGTCCCAGAGTTTTCAGCTAGTGGGCCTGGAATGCCTACAGGTGTGAGATGATAGCACCCCTGGGCTTCTACACAGACTTTAGGGTGGCCGAAGCCCTAGGAGTTTTTGCCTTTTTCCGTGAACAGCCCCTCCCATTAATGTGCTGCACACACGTTTCCTATGGTGCCTGACACTGTACAGGCCGGGAAGCACTGTCCTGTCGTGTCTGTCCATCTCCTCACCCTGCGCCTGCAGCCCCCCAGGAGCCAGGAGCCTCCCCACTGGGGCACTTCATTCCCTGCTGGTGGCAGAGGAGAGGGACGTGAGCTCAGGCCTAGCGCATCCAGGCAGTCCGGGTGTGGGCCGCCATCCCACCCGTGAGCCGCCTCCAAGTATTTCTGTCTGTATGAGTCAGAGGAGGCGGAATTACACTTTGGAGTGGAAGCCAGCTCTTAGGCTTTGTTAGTAACCTGATGGCAGGACTTTCTAAACTAGGCTAGTAGGATCTTAGAGCTGGAAGACATCCCAGAGGCCATGTGGTTCCACACCCGAGATTCTTCTCATTCAGCACTGCCTTTCTCTGCTCAGTGAATGTTAGCAATTCCTACATATCAGGTTGAATTGCCTCCCTGAAGTCCTGCTTCTTGGACCCGTGTCTTCCCCACAGCAGCCCTTCAGTATTTGAAGGTGGCACTTGGTCCCCAGGCAGTGGCTTCATGGACATAAAGCCCACCTGGCCTTTTTATTCCCGTTTTCTCTCTCACTCATTCCTCGGGGCTGGTAATTTCTGTCTTAGGTAAAACAGTTTTTGAGCATACACATCACGGTTAGCTTTGTGTCACCAGAGCTCCACCAGGTGCCTCCCTGGTGTCATTTTCAGTCTGCCAACCGCCCTGGGCAGCTTGCTTGGGCTTGTCAGGATTCCTCTAGAATAAAACATGGTCCTTGGCTCTCGTGTTGAAAACAGGCCCTATTAAGATGGGGAGCATCTGGCGTACATTCTGTCAGTTCTGCTTTTTCATAATTCTCGTGTTTTGTAAACTTTCAGCTGTGAGCTTCAACCCAGAGGGGCTTTTCCTTTGCTGTCCTTGGTGGTAAGGGACAGCCTTCTCCCTGGCGTGGACCGCATGTGGGTGTACGTGCAGTGAGGCAGTTACACGGGGATGAGAGACCTGGTCCCCAGCCTGGGTGGAGGTCAGCTCCAATGTGATGAGGTCAGATCTTAACGGGGACAAAGGCAAAGTCCACGGAGGAGAGGGCCAGGCAGGCTCATGGAGAGAAGAGGCTTCAGGAGGGGGCCTGGCAGGCACTGGCCTGGCCGAGGTGGTCAGAAGGCCCCGATAGTCACTGGAGGTGTGTGCGGGGCAATGAGCTCACGACCCTCCGTTCCCTCACTTACGCAGCTAACGTGAATTGACCTGTCAGGACGTAACTATGTGTCAGGTCCTGGGGAAACCTCGAAGGATGTTAAAACAGACAAACACACACCACTGGTGTCGGGCGCACACCTGCCACACGCCAGCCCTGCAGCGCACTCGCGTAGTGGCTCTCCTGGCGTTGCATTTTGTATCGCGGTGTGATTTGCACACAGCAGGATCTGCCCGTTTAAGAAAACTTCATGGGCATAAACACTGGTGGAGCTACAGCCGCATCAAGATAAAGGACACTCTTGTCACCATGGGAACTGTCCCCTACTTCTTCCTAGTTACACTCCCTCTCCTGGTTTCTGTCACTGTAGGTCACTTCAGGCGGTTGTAGAATTTTGTGGGAATGGAATTTTACAGTACGCACTCTCGTTTTTGGCTTCTTACACTCAGTCTAATGTGTCTGGGATTCGTCCATGCTGTTGTTCCATTTTTCCCCTTACAGAGTGGTGTTCACTGACTGAACATACTCGAGTTTGTTGATAGAACATGTGTTAACTCAGTGTTCTTAACAACTCTATGACATAGATGTGATTATTCCCATCTCGTGGATGAGGAAACCAAGTGACATGGAAGTTTTATTTGTTAAAAAAGGAGATCTTGTAGATTGTGTTAAGTGCCCTGAGGATGATAAAGCAAGGAAGGGTATGTGGCCAAGCTGGGCAGAGAGGCCTGAGGTCAGTGGTGTCCTTGGCCCTGGTAGGTCCAGAGAAGTGAGGGGCAGGGGTTAGATGGCTATGGGTGGGGCAGAGAAGGACAAGCAAGAAAACAGTAAATTTTGACTTGTTTCCGGAAGCTTGGCTACGAAGGAGCAAATGGGATTGGCAGGTGGTTAAACATGAGGCCAAAAACACCTTTGAGATCTTCCCTGCCCTCCCTGAGTCCCTTACTCTCCTAGACGGACCAAAGGTGGTCACCTTCAGCTTCATCCTTGTCCGTAGGAACCTCGCCCTGACCTCTTTCCTACTCTGGGGCCTGGCAGGAGGACTGCTGGAGACTGGGGCATGAGGGAGGGCAAGTGGGATGTGGTGAGTAGGCCGTGGGCTCGGGGGCTCTGTCTTAGAGCCAGGCTCCAAGATTGGAATGGGCTCAGGGCAAGGCTCAGTTTGGGGTGTGGACGAGGTAAAGCGGAGTATGACCACCTCAGGGCTCTTGCAAGAGCATGGCGAACTCAGGGTGGCCCAGCATGTCCAGGGCCAGGTGTTTGGTCATCTGTGGCATCTGGTGAGAAGGTGCTGGATGTGGCTGACAGTGGGGAACAAGGTCTGCAGTCTTCAGTGAGAAGCTAGCAGGCTTCCCAGTCATGCCCCAGCAGGCTGGCAAGTTAGGCAGACCTGGAGCTCCCTCAGGGTTTGGGGGGATCCACAAGAGAATGAGGGCCGTGGGTGTGCGTGCACAAAAAACACACCGTGCTCTTTAAATGTCCTAGGGAGAATCCAGAGGTGTGTGGGTTAGGAATGCTTAGGGCTGCACTTTACAGAAAGCCTTCTGAGAGTGGTTTTAAACTGTGTGGACATTAGCACCTTGCAGTAGATGGCGTGGAGCTGGGTTAGTAGCCAAGCACCCTCACCAGTGGTGCAAGCTGTTATCTGTCCACCTGTCTCTGCCCTGCAGGGAGCACTGACCCCCAGAAGGCCTAGGAATTGGAGCAGCTCCACCCCAGAGGACATCCTCCCGGTGCATTATTCACCCAGGAGTGAAATGCAGCTCTTCTTCAACTTGCAGAGGGTTGCATCCTGATAAACTCATCATAAGTGGAAATTTTGTTAAGTAGAGAATTTATCTAATACAGCTAAGCACCCTAGCTCAGCACAGCCCACCTAAACTGTGCTCAGAACACTTACATTAGCCCACAGTTGGGCAAAATCATCTACCACAAGTTTATTTTATAATAAAGCATTGAGTATTTCATGTAATTAAATACTGTACTGAAAGTGAAACACAGAATGGGTGCGTGGGGACAGCGTCATCGCCAGTGTCCCAGTGTCACCCTGGTGATTGGCCACTCGCCACCACTGCCCAGCTTCTGAGAGGGACGATCATACGCCTATTTGCTAGCCTTGGAAAGAGACAAACTTAAACAAAGCAGATATATACCATTCTCACACCATAGTAAAGTAAAAAAAAACCTGTTGAACCTTGGTAAGGTGGGTCAGTCTGCACGGGAGTTTGGATGGTCAGAGCCACTGGAAGGAATGCCAGCCGCCAGCTTCTTCTGTCTTCAAAGCTTGGTGGTGCTGTCCTCGGGCACTCCCTGCTTTCCTCCTAGAGGCTGGCACATTTGCAGTGGCTGCGACAGGCAGTTTCCTGTCCCTGGGAGTGGGGGCATTTTGTTCCCTCAGGTTAGCTCAGGAGGGCAGGTCCTGCGAGAGCATGACAGGCTACTGGGCCGGGCCGTGGAAGTGCAAAGGAAGTGATTAGAGAGGTTTGTGAAAGATTTCTGGCTTTTCCCAGTCCAAAAACAATACCTGGAGTTGAGATAGAACGATTGGCAGGAACAATCTGGCTGACTTTGGAGGGCATGTGCTGCGAAGGTCCCCTTCTCTCATTTGGGAGGGTTTGTGGGCAGCTGTCATCAAGGCCCTTTTGCTGGGCTGCCTCACTTTCCTGGCCTCCTCATCACTTTCTGCAAAGCTCTGCCATAAGCGGGAGACCCAGGCAGCCTCCTGCGAGGTGACCCAGGTGTGGAGGGGCTGGGCCTTACCTCTGTGCCATGACCAGGCAGGATGGTGGGGGCTCCAGGGGACCAGCTCAGCCTGGTGCCTCTGCTTTGTGGGACTTTGGGCACTCTGGTGGTTCTCATCCCTTGACACCCATTTAAAAAGAGTCTGTGAACACCTACTATCCCGGGGGCATCAGGATGAACTCGCCAGGGTCCCAGCCCTTGGGGGGCTGCAGGCTGGTGGGGTGGGTGTGGAAATAGACCTTAATCAGTAGGTGAGGTGTGTTGTGCATACAGTGCCAGGACCGCAGAGAGGGAGGACATCCAGCTGTCATGGGTATAGGGCAGGCTTCCAGGAGCAGGGGGCCTGGCCCCTGCTGAAGGGCCAGTGGGCTTCATGGAGTGCCCATGGGCGTCCTCGCAGCCACCCTGAGCAGGGGCACATGCTGATCTTCTAAGTTATTTATAGCATCTTCTAAGGGCGGACCCAGAACAACCTGGAAACCAGGATGCTGGATTTCGCTGAGGGTTGCCCTTGTCTGACCTGTTAGCCCTGCAGCCAGATTGGCTCTTGGAGCTGCACAGTTCCCTCGTGCTGTCACAGCTGTCCCTGTCCTGACTCACGTCCCGTGGGAGTGGTGGCGGTGCCGAAAGCCCCTTACCCTGTGGGGCCTCCCATCTCCTCGCTTCCTTTTTCTCGGAGGTTCTCCTTGGTACTTTCTCGTGGGAGCGGGTTGTCTGCCCTGGGTGTCTGCCGCATCACCCTGGTGCTGTCTGCAGGACCAGTGTACACAAGTGAGGTCGTTGTTCCCTAGCACCGATGCCCCGTGACCCTAGTCTGTCCCCCCAGCAGTGTGAAGGCCAGGGCCCCTCAGAGGTAAAGGCCTCTTTGTGAGGCCCAGAGGCAGATAGTTCAGCCACAGCCTAGGTGGGCTGCCCGGGAGCACATATGCCATGGGAGCATGATGGTCGGACTACCCCCAGCCTCTGCCGGCTGCTGGGGACCCACAGAAGGGCAGCCATGGTGTCCATCAGGGCAGGTGATCATAGTGGGAATGTTGATTGGGTTTCACTTGGTCCTGAGCTGAGGGTGGATCCCTTCAACTCTGAAGCACTTTGCTGTTACCAGCTGGGACTCCATTAATCAAGTTCTTTTAGAAAAATACAGAATGGGGTGGGGGGGGTGGTTCGCCCTGTGTGAGACTGAAACTTTGCAGTTCATGCTGACAAGAGCAGTAAATGCTTTGAGGACACCCCTGGTTGTGCATCTGCTTCTTGAGTCATGGCGCCTGCTGTAGGAAGTCCTCTTGAATATATTAATATCTCCCTGTTAAAATGGAAATTGGAATTTAATCAGTGAAATTTTAAATAATCCCCCAACATCTGGTGGTTCATTTATGGCTTCAACCAGATGTATTTTATTAACAACTAGCTTGCCTTTATTACTGGGAAGCTAACCATTAGTTTCTTAGGAAATAAGCCACTTCTAAGACCAGGAAAAGGCATTTACAGGACCCTTCACCCTCAGGTTATTCTACACTTTAATTAAATACTAGGCCTTGGGTTTGTCCTATGGGTTCAGTTCCTGTTTGGTGCTGAGAGTTGCTCCCCAGCACGACCAAGTCACCTTCTTCTCTGGCCTGCAGGGCAAGACCCGTCATCACGGTGGACGTCTCCATCTCCCTGCCGGCCTCCATCAACATCACGGCTCCCCAGTGTCATGACGGACAGCAGCCTGTGAACTGCCTGAATGTCACCGCCTGCTTCAGCTTCCATGGCCAGCATGTTCCCGGAGAAATTGGTAATGAGCCTCAGAGCCCGGGCTCAGGAAGGTGTGGCTGGAGTGCTGGTGGGTGGTGGGCAGCTGAGGGATGTCCTGCCATCTCTCTGGCTCTGCGTCCTGGCTGCCTCTTGGGCCATGGCCTCAGGCCAGACATCCTCCCCTCTGAGCCTGTTTCTCTTCATTTCCTGCTTACCACTGTTCCACAGTCTAACACAGCCTCCAGCTCTAGAACAAGTATTTGGCCCCCAGCATTGTTTCCCCAAATGTTTGTGGACCAGGCTGAAACCTCACTGGGCCATGGGTGGGACAGGCCTGTGGGACCTGTGGAGATGTAGTAACAGGAGCCTGGCCCTTATGGAGTGTTCTGTGCAGCTAGAAAGAAGGGCTGGGACGTTTGGAGCCACCTGGCCAGGGTCTGCATTAGGGTGGACATGGAGAAGAGTGTGCTTTCCGTCCAGGCTGCCCCTTACCCTCCACCCACCACATGGTTCATTATGAAATCAAACATCCCTTTACAGCCTAAGGGGTTGCTGTCACACCCTTTTCTAAGGTTCAGGCTTAACCAGGGTGATAACTGGAGAATTTTGGTATCAATAGGGCAGTGCAGAAAATCACCCATCCCTGGCATTTTTCCATCTTTTCCCCTGGCATTCATGGCAATAAGCCAGAAAGCTGCCCCAAATGAGCTGACAGTGGAATAAAGGGAGTTTGGGGGAGGGGAAAATGGGCAGCCATGGTGGAACTGTTGGGAATCAGGTGGAGGTGAAAGATAGCTTCTCAGGTCACCTCGGGGGCCCAGTGAGGGCGGCGGGGGGAGTAGGGGAGGTGGAGTCCAGGAGCTCAGCATAGACGTAGCACTGTGGCTCTGTGGCCAGAGAGATCAGGGCTGTGGCCTCTAGGCGACAGAGGGGCACAGACATCCTCTGCTCTCCTCCAGGCCCAGCCGCAGGCTCAGCGTCATTGCCCAGCGCTCTGCAGTGGGAGCCGGCTATGGGCTGGGAGAGACTGGGACGCTTGTTGGGACCTTGCTCACTCCTGGTGCTGGAAGGTGCAGGGCCACTGTGGTGGTGGTTTTGGCCTGGAATGCCTGGTGAACATGTGTCTGCCTTGGGCAGGCCTGCTGGGCACTTCTCCATGCCTGCGTTTCCAGGGCTGTTTGTCAGCATGGCTGCAGTAAAGAGGCCACAGTCACGTGCTGGCCACCTCTGAACAGCTGGCTGGAGTGGTCTCTTCAGGCATCTTCTGCCCCAGGCCCTCTCTGGGGGTGGTGTGGGCACCTGTAGTATATTGCTGTTATGGTCTTGTGTTTTCAGTTGCTTCGCTCTCTCAGGACCTGGTGGGACTGGAGCAAATGCCCAGAGAAGGGACTCCATTCGCTCTTCATTTTCTGCTCTAGCCATGGGAAACCACAGCTCCCACTTGGTCTCAGGAGTATCAGGGCCAGCTGAGTAGCCAAGCCACCACAGGGCTGCTGTGACATCTGGCAATACTGTGGGGATTGTGGAGGGGCTCTGTAGGGGCTCTGGGACAGGCAGGGTCCAGTCAGGAAAACAGCAGCTGTTTATTTTAACAGAATTTAATACTGGAGTCCATTAGGCAGGTCAGGAGGACCTGGAAGGAAGTGGCCATGACATCTGGGTGTGGACTGGGTGGTCTCGAGGTGTGTCCCTGGACCAGCCACAGCAGCAGTCATGGGACCTTGTTAGAAACGCAAATCCTCCCTGAGTCAGAAGTTCTGAGTGTGGGCCTGAAACCTGCCAGTGGCTTAGATTTGAGAACCACTGGTCCAGGGGAACAAAGGAAAGGTCACATGAGGTTGCACCACTTCCCTGGGGTCAGCAGAAACTGTCAGTGTGGAGAAGGGGCCCTGCAGACCTGAATCCAAGTTGTGGAGGATGGGCCACTCGCTGGCGCTGTGCACCAGGGGTCTGCAGGGAGGCTGGCTCTCGGGCATGGGGGAGACTGTAAGTGGAATTAACTGCTCTGGGAAGCTTGCTGGGTAAGCTGATAGGAAAGGAAGCAGGCAGGAAGGAGCAAGCCCTTCTTCCTCCTGCAGTCTTGTAGCCCACCCCTGACCCCAACCTGCCCCTGCCCCGGTCCCCGCCCCGCCTGGCCCCGCCAGAGCTGTGTCTTGTCAGACCCTCTGGCAAAGCAGGAAAGAGGCTTGCAGAGTCCCAGCCTCATGGAGCAGAACAGAGAGGACTTGCAGCTGAGGGACCACAGATTCCTTACCCAGAGTGGCAGGTATCCCAGCACATGGAGTTACGGAAGCACCTGATGGGCCACTCAATTATCTAGTGGTTATTAAGTTCTTAAAAGTGCCAGACTCTATGTGCAGCCCTGGACAGAGAGCAGACAGCCAGGCGAAGTCCATGCCCTCAGGGAGCTTGTGTTCCAGGAGAGGGAGGCAGATGATCAGGACCAGACAACCGAGGCCCCCTTGCTCTCTCTCTTGGGGGCGCCTGAGACTGTGTATGGCTGGCCCTGTGCTCTGTGCTGGGGTGCAGAGTGCCCAATTCTGACCGTTCCGTATCAGTCACTTTATCTTGGCCTGGGGAGTGGCAGCCTGGATGCCACAGCAAGGGTGGTGAACGCCTTGCCAATGCGCGAGCCTGTGCCGACTTGCCGGTCAGGCTGAAGCCTAAGCGTACTTGTCAGTCTCTGGAGGTGAAAATTGAGCCAGCCGTTCTGGAATCTCCTCCGTGTGCTAAATGAAAACCAGGAAGTGGGGAGCCCCACGTGGTTGTGTTTTGTGCTGTGATCTGGTGCCCCTGTGTTTCCATGGGTCTTAGCCTGGTAAAGCTGTGAGTGAGCAGGGGTGTCTGCCCTGTCTCTGGACAAGCAGTTGAGCCCAGGTGCTGAAAGATGGCACCAAGGTCATCCAAGCTAGTGGCAGAAGTAGGGTCAAAACCAGCCAACATGTCCCCAGACTCTTCTTCTAGTGTTAGGGGTGCATTTCTACTCCAGAAAGCATTTGCACACAGCATTCTCTGAGCTCCACCTGGTCTCAGAGCAGCACAGAGAAGGGATAATGAAGCAGTTCCCTGTTATATGAGAAACGGGGAAACTGCGTTTTAACAAAGTACCATCTCAGTCTCTTGGTGGGGGAGGGAAAGGAAGCTTAGGAAAGCTAGTAAAGTAGAAATATCCTTTTTCCCTCCTCTCCTGGGGAACTCTAAGGGAAGTGCAGAGTAAGTCTGAAAAGAGGATTTATTAGTAGAATTTCACAGCTGAAATCATCTTCTGATGGAGAATGAGAATGAATCAAACCTCGCTGGGAGCAACTAGAGCCGAGTTGATTCAAGACAGCTGGCTCCCTCCTGGCCCAGGCTGGTGTGGGGGGCCCTTGGGAGCCAGCTGGGGGCAGGGGAAGGAGGAGGCTGGAAGCATTACTTTGGGGCCGATCAGCTTTTCCATCAACATGACATCATTCGACATGGCATGGACACAAGCTGCCAGAGGAAACCTAAATTTGTGAGCTAAGCTGTTGGAGCGGCCCCTAATCAGAACCAGCTCCTCCCCGGGATGGGGCCGGCCCCACGCACCCACCCGCCGCTGACCCCAGCCGGCTGCCTGGCTGCTTCCCGGGCAACTCCTCCACTTCCTAAGGCCCCCTCTCAGACACAGTCAGGGAGTGGGCTCGAAACTGCCGGCCATGCTCAGGGCCTCAGAATGCTCTGTACTTCTTGCTGCCCTGGTGGCCACAGGCGCTCCTCACTCAGGTAGGGCTTCCCATCATGAGTCTCCGAGAGAGTTTGATACAGAACTGACTCCTTTTTGTGTAATTTTAAATGTCAAAGTACATTTTAAGGAGAAGCACTTAAGTAGGCAGTTCTAAGATGAAACGCTTCCAAAATGATTGCACTTGGCTAATTGGATGATTCCATCTGTCTGTGATTGCATACTTTAATGTTTTAGAAAAATCTGATAGGTGAACCTGTTGGCATGCCCATGCTCTTTCTGGTCCTCATGCCCATGCAGTTCTGGTCCTCGGCTCAGTTTCTAGTAACTCTGAGCTGTTTCTCCCCTCCTTGAGTTCAATAGGGATATGCTGGGTCAGCGATGCTACAGTGAGATGGCGCTTTGGATGACAAAGTCGGGGTTTTAAAGTGCCCAGCACATGTTGAAGGCTGAGTGAATTTCCTCTTGCTGGCTTACCTCATCTTAATTCAGGTTCTCCTAGAAGCAGAGCCTGACTGGAGGATTTGAGCGCACATGATTGATTCAGCAGGTGATCCCAGGAAACATCAATAAGAAAGTGGGACAGGGAGCAGGAAGGGAAGCAGCTTCATGGGCCAGGTTCTCTAGAGAAACAGAACCAGTAGGATGTGTCTATACTGATAATACAGCTTGTAGGCAGTCTGGAAGTAGAATTTTTTCTGTTTAGAGGAGACTTCAGTTTTCCCCCCCTCTTAGAGCCCACATTATGGCGCATTACCTGCTTTATACAAAGGCTACTGAATTAAACATTAATCTCATCTAAAAAGTACCATAGCAGTGACATCCAAATTGTCGTTTGACCACATATCTGGGTGCTATGGCCTAACCAAGTTGAAGCATAAAATCAACCATTACAGCAAGACCAACGGAAGGTGTGTGTGTAAGCAAGCAAGTCACCACCGTGGGCAGCCGGAGCTGAAACTTGCTGTGGAAGCCTGGGAATCAGTGTGGAACACACCTCAGTCGCTCCACCTGAGGGATGTGGGAGCCGGGGCCATGCGGTACCGAGGGCTGCTCCGGGGACTTTAGTTTTGTGGAGCTTCTGGCCTGCTGTGCCTGTGGGCAGAGCCACCAGAAGAAGCCCTCGGGAAAGGGGATGCAGGTGCTGGCACTTGCAAGGCGGGCTGGAGAGCAAAGAATCGGTAAAAGCCGAGAGGATACAGGTGTGGCACCGATGCGGCGTGCTCTGCTTTCCTGTGTTCATTTCCTCCCAGGCTTTCTCTGAGCTCAGCTCATGGGTGGCAAGATTCAAACCCTCTGTCCTGTGCGATCACCTGCCCACGGGAGGGCAGGTGTATGTCTGTCACCTGGGAGGAAGGCCAGGTAGGCGGCTGCCGGGGAGGCCCGGCTCAGCAGCTGCTGCCGCGGCATTGGCTTATCCGACCAAAGCCTTCCGCCTCGGCCCCCGGCAGTGTTCACCACCGCTAGCCCTCCTCTTGCTAGACGGAACTTGGAAACCGACTTCACTTATATAACTTACCCTTTCTTACTGTTTGGCTGTGGCTCAGGGAAATTGTGATCAGTGGAAAATAAGTTGGCCTGAGTCCAGTTCTAGAACTCTGCACTTGTTTGGTTCTGTTGGTGTGTTAAAAAAATGAGTCTACTCCTGGAAATTTTTGTTTAGAAAATGCACCAAGAATCAGTGTGATAGGCACGGCCTGACATTGGAGATGAGCAGAGTTCTAGAGTCGGCTCTGTCGTGGGTGGCTCTCTGGAGCCAGTCTTGTTCCCCTCCGAGGCCTCAGTTTCTCATCTGAAAAATGAGGGTTTGGAACTAGATGGCTCATAGGATTGTCCTTAAGCTCTGACAGTCTATGAATGCACCCCATTTCCTGCTGTTGTCACCAGGGGAGTTGTGTGTAATTCCTGTGCAGATTCCCATGTTGAAGATTTTCCCACAGGCATTCTTTTTCTTTTTACTGTTATTGCCTGGAATTGTCTGGGTCTCAGGTCCCTCGTGGTGACCCAGCCTTGCCTTGGAAATCGGCGGTTTGCCAACATAAGCTGGCGCAGACTCACCTTTCTTGACCAGCCATCCCCCAGCTTGGCATGGCAGAGGCCCAGGAAAGCCATCAAACACATCAAAAACACGTCCTGCGGCAGCTGCAGAATGCCTGTCCGGGTTGCCTCCCTCTCCGTGTTCTCGCCTCCCCTGGCGGCTGATCCCTTTGATGCCGACGCCAGAGCCATCCCTGCCGCCCCGCTTCACAGGTGTGCGGGGCAGGTGTGAGCTTACTGGTGTCGGAGCTTAGGCTTCTCAGGGGCTAAGAGGAGCCCAGCAGGGGCTAGGTTGTCTGTCCCATTGCTCAGCAGTCTCTTATGGTCGTTTTAGGGACAAGTTTCTTTTCCTCTCACTTAAAAAAATAACGTATTTCCCCGAGTCCACAAAGCAGTTAAAAAACAAAAGGTTGGATAGAGGGGCTGACCTTGGAAACAGGGTTCTATGGCCCAGAAAAGCAGGGAGTAGGCCTATTAATGGAAAGCCCTATTTAGTTAATAAAGCATCTTATCATATATTTACTAACCGACTCAGCAATCATGGAGGCGGAACCTTTTGGGTTTATTGAATGTGCGTTCTGTTAGTCCCGGCTTGTGTCCAGGAGGTTCTGCCTCCTGGCATTTCACATTCAGGTGTAGGTGATCAGTCTCCCTTCTCAGGAGCACACCTCAGCACAGGCCCCCCAGTGGTCATGGTTTTGTTGAAACACTAGGCACTATAAAATGTGTGATCAGCGCACTAGGCCACCTGGGAATAGAGTCAGCATCAGCCTCGGTCTGCATTTCCATGAGTGCCGGTGCCGTGAGGACGGGCTTTTGCCTGTGTTGTTCATGGATATGTCCCCTGGGCCTGAGGCAGTGCCTGGAGCTAAGTGGTGCTTGGTGGGCCAGGAATGCGCATGGCCAATACGCATAGTGGTTATAGAGCGCCACTCAACACCTGTGAGATGTGTCAGTTAGTGGGTGATTGCCCCTTTGTGTTGGGCTTATGTCCCATTGCTTTATGGCCCCAGTACCATAGGCAGCCTGGTAATTTCAGCAGCTTCTAGGAATACTCTGTAGGCTCACCATGGCAGCTGCTTTCAGGATGCTGTGTTGGGTACAGCTGACTGTTGATGTGTGTATTGGTGGCTCAGTTGATAACTCACGCTGTTTAAGTCAGGGAGAGCCATGAAGTGTGCCACACAGGGCAGCCCCAGGAGGCAGAGGGCAATCTTGGTTCCCTCTCCGTCCTGAGGGCCCCGGCCACAGGCTTCTCTCTGAGAAGGTGTTGACTTGGGCCTGCAGTTCCATGTGCAGTGGAGGGCTAAGCACGGTGTGCAATGTGCTTGTGATCGGGGGAAGGGCGGGAGGTGGCCTTGCTCTGCAGGTCTGTCCTTGCTGACGCTTTGACCTTATTTATTGGCAGGCCTGAATTACATCATGACAGCTGATGCAGGCAAAAAGGAGAAGGGCCAGTTGCCCAGGGTCTACTTTGTGTTGCTGGGAGAGTCCACAGGTCAGGTCACAGAGAAGCTGCAGCTGGTCCACATGGAAGAGACATGTCATCACTATGTGGCCCATGTGAAGGTCAGTCTCCCTTTTTATCCTCAAACTTTGATCTCCACAGATGTTCATTTGGAACTAATGGAAACTACTTTTATTGTGCATGATGTATGCTCTGACTTCCAAAATTATGTTTCAGAAGCTGGAAGAACATTCATTTTTCTTCTTTCAAAGTTGGAGTCTGGCAGCCCTTTTACTTATCTTGCTGTGCTGGGGTCTGTGGTCTCCAGGACACCAGTGACACTCCCTGGCCTTGGCTTGTTCCTTTCAGAGATTCCTCATCCTCGTCTCTTGATGGGGCTCAGCAGGTTTTTTTGTAGGAGAGCCACTGAGGCACTTGCCTCTGGGTCGGCTTTGAGGCTGGATCGCCCTGCACCTGATTGCTTCTCAGTGGGTCACTCCGTGTTAGCTTACAGTCATGGTTAAGGTGATTTAAACTGGTTGGACTTGATTTTCCTCCCTTGACCACTGTTTATTTTAGGAGTGCCTTTCTTTGACCCTCTTCCTCTCTCACTCTAAATGAACTTTCAGATGTTTTTCTCCTCTTGAAATGGTTTGTTAAGTACACTTTGCTGCTAATTCAGGGGTCAGGCTTTGATTAGCTGCAGAGTGGCTGCTGCACAGGCAGGCCCTGGCAGGACAGGAGTCTGGGAGGAGCCCAGTGCTGCAGGCATGGCCCCCACTGACCCAGAGGCAGAGCACAGGGGGTGGAAGGACCCGCGTGACCCAGGCCACCTGGCGGGTGATAGGAACATGGGTTTTGGAGTGTGTGCCCAGCTGGATGAGTATTTTGTCCTCCATGCACCTTAATTTCTGCATCTGTAAAATAGGTACAGTGATACTTTTCTTGAAAAGTGGCTGTAAGAATTAAACATTACATGATGAATATCCTTAAAGGACCCCGCGTGGAGTCCAACGCACAGCAGGTGCACAACATTGTTGGTTGGGCCACATGTAATTGCCAATATTCTAACATTCTTGACTTACAAAAATGGCAACTTTATGTAGTTCAAATATTATCAGCCAGTGGCTTTCTGGACAATAGCAAAAATAGTCTACAGATAAGGATGAAGTGTCATTCTAGTATTGAGTTGTTAGTGCCCAAGCACAGAGTAACAGCTGCTTATAGATGCTTTCAGGTTGTGTATAAAGAAATGCCCCACATATCCATGGTATTGCCCTGGCCCAGAGCCTGTAAGTCCACCATGCCCTCAAGATGTTTTTCTGCAGGCTGGGCCATGTCTCCTGCCAGGACTCGTGCTGGGGCCTGCCCAGACAGCTGCCCCAAGGCCCTTGGTGAAGGCCATTTATAAAGCAGTTCATGCTCCTTTTAAGCCAGCCAGCCACCCACCCTTGCAGGCCTTAGGTTACACTGTTTGGTGGGGGTGTGAGGCTGCCCAGGACAGGCTCATGTCCCAACCCTGCTGGGCCTGTGGGTGCCTGCTCGGTGCCTCCCTGCCTCTTGGGGAGGGCCTCTCCCCTTGGGCTTCCCCACAGGGGGTTTCCTTCAAGGCCCTTGGAGACCTCTTCCTTTGGCTGAGAGGCTGCCCTTCATGTGTAGCTACCAGAGGTCCTGGCCTCAAGGTAGGGCCCTCAGAACCTGCAGGCCTTTGAGAAGTGCACTCAGGGTCAGTATGGTGAGGTACAGGCCAGAGACAGGGCTCTGTCTGTGGTGGCTTCTGGGGGCACCTGTGGATGGGAGCAGGGCTGCCCACGGCTGTGGGTCCTGCTACTTCTCCACATTTAGGGTTGCCAGATTTAGCAACGAAAAATATAGGATTCCTAGTTAAACCTGAATTTCAGACAATGAATGTTTTTAGTGGAAGTATGCCCCAAATAGTGCATGGATATACTACCAAAAACTATTTGCTGTTTATCTGAAATCAAATTTAATTGGCAATCTGGGAATTTCGGCCTAGCTGATCCCCTCCCATCCCACGAGTGGCAAATCCCCCTCCGCCCAGTCACGGCTGACAAGGGGAGATTGAGGGGGTGGTCGCGAGAGTTGGAGGCAAGGAGGAGCTCAGGAGCGCAGAGCAAGCACAGACCTTCATGATTTGGTCATTTTACGGAAGAGCAAGAGAGCCGGCCTTGGCAGTGGACTGGACCAGAGAGGCTCGGATGTGGTTCTTGCTTGGCCATTTTCTCTCACGAGGACATGGTGGGTCACATCAGGAAGGCACATGCCTCGGGGTCTTTGTGGTTCCATCTGAAGCATCCCTATTAAGTGGCACTCAAGGCAGCTGATAATTTACAGCCGCCAGGAGCGTCTTTATCAATCACTGTCTGGGCCGCAGCCGAGGACCTGGCGAATGGCGGAGTGAGCCAGCAGGCACAGACACCGGTGAGCCAGCTGGCTGTTGTGGTGTGGCCCTGGCTGGGGAGGCAGCAGGCTGTCGTGGTGTGGCCCTGGCTGGGGAGGCAGCAGGCCTGCCTGTGGTTTCCTCGGTTGTGGGAAAACAGCGGTGGAGGCCATGGCTCCTGTGTGGCCAGGCAGGCAGCAAGACTAGGGGAGGAAGTGGCAGCGGGCAGCGGCCCAGAGCAGGGCCTCGGGCCTCGGGGCCATGGGCGCTGGGAGCTAGGGGCCTGAGGGTGGGGGGCTGGCAGCCGGGGGGAGAGGGGGCAGGGGCCTGGGGGTCTGGGGGGACCGTGGGGGCTGGGGGCCGCAGGCAGGGGCTGGGTGTGAGAGCAGGTGGGGCCTCTGCTGCCTGGGCAGCCTTCTCCCCAGGGATGGCTCTCGGCTTTATAGGCAGTGACAAAGGTAAATGAAAGCTTCCGGCTTGTGGCACGCCATATGGCTAGCAGAGAGTGAGGCGGCACCGGGGGCTGGGGCTCCCTTGTTTAGGCTATCTTTAGGTATGCTGTCCTTTTCTTCTTAAGCCTACTTCAATCTTTTTTTTCTTCCTCCTTTTCCCTAGAAGTTTTCATTCCATATATGGTGATAAGTATCTGTGGTAGGACACTGCTTGCTAGCCCCTGCCTCTCAGGCTAGCAGAGTGGTCCTGTGCTTGGTGGAGCCTCCAGGGGCACAGAACGTCATGATAAGCCCCTCCCCCTGGGGCACCGTCCCGAGGCCTCTGCCTGAGCCCACACGCTGCGCATCATTGCTCCTCTGCCCCAAACCTGCCCAGCTTTGGGGGCGCCAGAGACCTCTCGTGGACCTCTACCGTCGCCGGGACAGACCTCCTTCAGCCGCGAGGCTCGCCCCAGCTTGGCCTATTTACATTTCCAACCTCATTTCTGTATCGCTTGTGCCCTGGGCTCTTGTCAAGGTAAACTGGCCCCTTTTCTTCTGGAGCAGGGAGCTCACAATTCCCTGCCGTGGTTCTCATGCCCTCCCTAGCAGCATCTCTGGCACTTGGTGGTTAGGGGCCCAGCTTTTGTCATTTCCATAAACAGCCACGTACCACCTGTGTGGTTTTTGCGGTTGCTTTGGTCTTAAACACCCACATCCTGCAGGATCTTGTTTTCTCTTTAAATCAGCTGACTTTCTGTGTCCAATACAATGACATAAAAAAGAAACTGTGTGCCCTCCAGTAAGCAGAAAGCCGGTTACCACGTGCCAAGACAGAAGGAAACTGCAAAAATAAATACACTGAAGACAAAACGAAGTCATTGACTTCTAACTGGATTTATTGTTTGCCAGAGCCTCTGAAGAAGTGGCCACTCTTCCCGTGTGCTTGAAGGGGAAGTCGGGGGGTGCTTGGGAAGCATGAACTACATCCTGGCACCAGCCTGACCTTGATCCCTGACGCAGTCAGAAGGACTAACGGGGTGTTGACCGGAGAAAAACTTTCCAAACAGGTGGGGCCTGGGATAGTGCCAGGCCCACACACCACGGTCACCATGGCTGAAATGTGTTGGGATCCCCACCAGGAAGCCCTGGCCTGCTCGGCCCTGATGGGGTGTGCCTCCGCTCTCGTGCCTGCTGAAGGTTGGGTCCTCAGGGCTCAGTCAATGCCCAGGTCTTCAGTGACCTTGGCTGGCCTCTGGCGTTGGCCCTGGGCAGGCAGTGCTGTCTCCTGGGGGTGATTCCACATCGCCTGACTCCCGCTTTGGGGATCATCGGCCTAAGATAACCATCCAACTGAACCTCGTTAAAGTGTCTGATTGAGTCACTGGGAGCATCTGACTCGGCTAGGGCCTGCTCAACTGTCGGTAGGCCAGCTGCTGGGCAGAGATGGGTGGGATGATGGGGAGAGAGTTTCAGATGCATGGCCTATCCTGGCAAGTAAACAAGAGTGTCTTGTCCTGTCGTCACTCCACTGTTTTCTGGCACGTGTATATTTACCTGGGTGATGACTGTGCTCCATCTTCCAGTCCTACTCAACACCCAGAGGAAGTCTTTGTGAGGTCAGGTGTGCATGTCTGACAGGGGCCAGAAAGCCAGGGCGGCACTTCTGGGTCTGTCGGGGACAGCGGAGAAGGCCAGGCCGAATAAGGGGTCAGTTATGCCATTCCCAACTGTGACGATCAGCAACACCCTTTAGAGGCCTTCAGAAAACATTTCGTGAGCAAAACCATATGTTAGATGCTGTCAAGTGGGCCAATAAGGGGATTAATGTAAAAAGCCACAAAACCACCCCACACCAGAGAAGTGAATATAAAAGTGCCTCAGCTTTTCTGAGGAGCTGCATGTGTTCACGAGATTGTCCTTTTATGTTGCTGGAGGGTTTTCCAAGGGAGTTTGAACTTTAGTTACTGCAGCTTCTCTGTCGCCTCTGGGGTAGAGGGTCCTGGCCAGGCAAAGAGCGGGGCACCGCAGCGGCCACCGGGTCTTGTCTGAGGTCATGCCTCGGCCTCTGCCCTGGTGCTCTGGCTCGTTTGCATTTTCACAGCCAAGCACATGTGGCCCTGGGACCCAGCTCACACGACAGGCTATGAGTTTTCAGAGTGTTCGCATCCGTTGGGTGCCATTTCAGAAGCGCTGAAGGCTTTTCTTGTTTAGGTTTAGGAAGCAGGTCGTTAAGGAAGAGTGATTCAGCTGGAGTAAATCAGAGCTCTGAGGAAGAGGAAAGGCAAACAGCAAAGTTCCCCTTTCATCTGGAGAAGAGCATGCTAAATCTCTCGGCCATTCGGATAAGTCAAAGAAATAGCTAGAAAAACGTTGTAAGGTTCGGGAAGAAAGGATGCTGACCTTCGATGGAGGAGTTCATCTTAAAACTTTATTTATTTTGAAAAACTGAGCTGAAGGCATGCCAAGAAAGAACGTCTCGGAGCCACCCCGGTGCTCTTCCAGAGGCAGCCGTGTTTCTAATTTCTTGCGTGTCTTTCAGAGTTTGTCAGGAAGTCACACAGCTGCGGGTGTGTATCCCATTCGTTTCACCCAAGTGGCAGCAGGGGCCCACACTCTGCCGCGCAGGTTTTCTCTTTTACAGTGTCCAACAGCAGAGTGGACGAGCAGGTTTTGGCGAATATGCACAATGAAATAGTACTCAGCCATCACAAAGAATGAGCTAGTGATAAACACAGTAACGTGGGTGGATCTCAGAAGCATTATGCTGCGTGAGAGAAGCCAGGGAGCATCCGGTCCAGGCAAGGCCTGCTCACACGGCTACAACTATGACCCCATTCATGGGACATAGTGCGAAAGGGCCAACTAAAGAGGCAGAAAGCCGAGCAGTGATTCTAGGGGCCGGGGATCGGGCGAGGTGGTGGCAACCCCAAAAGGAATTTTCCATGGGGGGATGAAAATATTCTAGATCATGACTGTGGTGGTGATAATCTGATTGAATATATTTATTAAAGCTTATCAAAGTGCACACTTAAAATCAGTGAATGTTACTGTATGTAAATTCTATTTCAGTCAAACCTATTTCTTTTTGTAATGAATCTAAAGGGTTCCCCATGGGTACATGTGGAGTTTTCCTGATCTTCTCTGTGTCTGCACGGGATTCTGGGGCAGACCATGCCTTGACTTATTCAGCCTGTCCAGGGGATCTTCTGACCGTCATGCATGCTGACTTCACCTGGAGTGTGCAGACCAGTAGTGCAGCTTCTCTGCATGTGATTCAGGATCCCTTTTTGGAGGACCCTCAACCTGCCTTGGGAGGGGGAACACCCTTAAACATGAATGACATGTCAGCTCCTCTTCCCTGCGCCAGATCTGGAGGTCCTGGCTGAGGTTTGTTAGGACCCCTGCAGATGGAGGTGGCCTCGAGCCTATGTCCTGAAGAGCCATGGGGTGCCCAAAGGACGTGGGAGTTTCCTTTACTCCTGTAGTTGGCTGTTTGCCTCTGGCCAGCTCCATTGTTCTGTAGGTGGCACAGATGGCCTGAATGTTCACTAAAGGGGGGCTGGGAAGTAGGGCAGGGGACGAGGAAGGGCTGGGATGAATAGAAACGGTATGTGGGAAGCTGCCTTCATGATCCAGCTCGGTGGTAAACTGCTCATGTGATGTGCTCTGGTCACACAGATGTCCCCGAGAAACTGGGAGGCTGGCTTTGGAGACCACCCATGCAGCCACCCTCTAGGTCGGGGTTGCTTTGGCCACCTCGTCCTGAAGGCCATGCTGTACGCAGCTAGGGAGCAAAGTGGGGAGGACTCGAATGTGGAGGGGGTGTGGCGAATGCTGCACAAGGGTGCTGGCATCCTTCATGAGCCCTGGTTGGCCACTGAGTCCTTTATTAGGAGGAACAGGGTGCGTAGTCCTCTGCGTTCGGCAGTGCCACGGGAGATGTTGTCAGTAAGGGAAGGTACAGTAATTCTAACCCAATGGCTTTGCCCGTCTCAGGTCCGTTTTTTGAAACAACCCATAGAAATAAACACAGAGCCATGGCATTCACATCCTAATGGTTTATCATAGGCTATGTGTGTGTTGTGAGACAAGCTTCATAGCAATTGTTGTGGGTGAGGTTTTCATTTTGAGAGACAACTTCCTGTTCAATTATTTGCTTACTTGGGGTTTGCCTATGTATTCCTGATGGCCTTATAACACCAAGGAAGCCACACATGATAATGTGTTCTGTTGGTTTTGTCTTTATCTGAGATGTGAATGATTATAAAGGATTGGCGAGAGTTTCGTTTTCCCTCAAACCTGGAGCTTCTATCATTGTAGGTGCTTCCCTTCAAAGGCATCATCTTTCAGTAGTACTTTGGAACATCCTGCAGCATTTATTTATTTACTTTTTTTCAAAATGAGATATAAGTGACATATAACAGTTACAGGTGTTCAACATAACAATTTGATATTTGTGTATATCTCAAAGTTATTGCCAGAGTAAGTTACCATCTGTCACTGCACAGTTACAGGTTGTTTTGGTGATGACAACTCTAAAGATCTATTCTCTTAACAACTTTCAAACACACACACACACACACACACACACACACACACACACACACACACACACACACAGTGCTGGTAACTCTAGTCGCCACGCTGTGGATGACATCCCCAGGACTTATTTTATAACTGGAAGTTTGTACCTTTTGCCCACCCTCATCCACCTTATCCCACCTCACACCCTGTTCCTCTGGCAGCCACCACTCTGTTCTCTGAACTAAGTTAAAGGTACAATTAAGTCCAGTCTGTTTGTTTTAGAGTCCACATATAAGTGAGATCATATGGTGTTTGTCTTTCTCTGTCTGACTTATTCCACTTGGCATGATGCCCTCAAGGTCCATCCATGGTGTTGCAAATGGCAGGATTTCCTTCCTTTATATGGCAGAATAATATTCCATTGTGTATATGTACCACTTTTTTCCTTAGCCCTTCATCCATCAAAGGACACTTAGGTTGTTGTGTTGAGTTTGCTGTAAATAGTGCTGAATGAACACGAGGGCACAAATACCTTTTCAAGTTAGGGTTTCTGTTTCCTTTGGGTAAAATACACAGAAGTGGAATTGCTGGATCATATGATAGTCCTATTTTTAAATATTTACTGTAGTTACAGCATACTTTTGGAGTTAATTTGAGTTTTGGAAGCAGCCAGACTTCTCTTGTGTTCTTCCCTAGTAGGTAATAGTGTATTTGGGACAGTGAGGTTTGTGAAAATGCAGAGATTAATGGTAGAAAATGTAGTAACTAAACCCCTTTGAAGTGATTCTGCCCACAAGAAGAATTCCCACACTATTCAGAGCAGCAATGATGGAAGCCGGAAACACGAACTGAGCACTTAAGTAACACATGCCAGTTGTGGTCAGTCAGTACCTTTAATGCCACTCTCCTCTCCCACTAATATGAGGGGCAGTTGCTGCTTTTATCCTCATGTTACAGTTTAGAAGACAGAGATGGAGGAGTTCAGGGACTTGGATGGTACCGTACAGCTGACAAGGGGGGGAGGTGGGGCTTGAACTCAGCAAGGCTGGTTCCCAGGGTTGGGCTCCTAACCATGGCACCACAGCACCTCCTACAAACCCCAGCCTCCGTACTTACATGCCAGGCACTCTCCTAAGGGCTTTACGTGGATAAAGAGAGAGAGTGGCTTGCCCCAGGTTGCAAATCTAATGACAGGCTCTACTGGGATGAGCATGTGGCCTCCAGAGGTGGCAACTTTTAACATGTACTTTGAGAAGTAATGGTGAGCTGGTGATGTGAAAAAAACCAGCTCTCTGGGAGTAGAGGGGGAATGTGGTTTATACCATTTTGCCAGTTCCCTTGTACAAATGTTCCCACCATGGCTGATGTCCAGCTACCAATGTGCCATCACGGAATATGGAGCTGGTAAGAGAAGCTCAGCACACCATTGTACAGGATCTGTACCATACATTAGAGAATATTCTGTATCTAAGTAAACGCAAGAACGTAGATAACAGTGCAATATAGTAAAATAAGTGATGAGCTTTGAGTGTTTTTACCTTTAACTTAATTCGTTTCATCGTAAGTTTTTGCAATTTAATTTTAATAATGGCTGTTTTAACCACTGGCTGATAAACATTCTAAAAATTACCAGTTGGGTCTTGCAAGCCAGCTGCAGTGAGCTCCCTGGCTGTAGCCACCATACCTGTTGTATTTGCTGCTAAGTCGGTCGTGTCACTCAAGTCGTGCCTCACACACAGATTTTTGATCATCAGAGTCTTTTTTCTTCTTGCTGCCTATGGCTTTATAAATTGACAAATAATAGGAAAGTAAGTTTATGGGGTCAGTTTAACCAACAGACCACAACTTTTATGTTTGTGTGTTTGGTTCAGAGGCGTGCTATATTTTGGCTGAAATTATTAGATGACTTCATAGTATTCATTTAAAATAATGGAAAATATTTTATTTAAATTACCAGGCTAGCCATTCCCCACCCCCAGCTCCCTGACATACTTGTTGAGATTCCGTTCCACACACTGAAGAGTAATGAGCTGGTTGTTGGGTTTGCCTGGAGGAGGCAAGGGGCCTGGCGCAGGGCAGATCACCTCCCAGAGGGCTGCTCAAGCCCGGGGCGCGGCTCACCGCGTGAACTGACTTTGGCCCAGTCCTGGTTAGTCTGGGACGGACTGGCTATTCCTGAGTCTTCAGCTCTTTGTTTTCCTTCCTTGGTGACTTGGGAACATAGAACCGAAGGGCTGTCCTGCCCTTTTCTTACCAAGTGCGCTAATGGAGGAGAACATCGAGACCCACACAGCAGATTGTACTGTTCCTCTTGTCCTTGTCTTCCTTCCTCCCCCTTGAGGCAGCCGTTCCCAAGCCCTTTGGAGAGTTCTCTGGCCTCATGAGGTGAGCCCCACGTGGTTCAAGGACCATGGGCCTGGGCACCACCCTGTGTGTAGGAGCTGCCCCTCAGCCCACCCCCAGGGCAGCCTCAGCCTGGCCACACAGCCCTTGCACCTCTCCTCCCAAGCAAAACGTGTATGTGAGACTTGTCCAGCCCTATGTGACGTGTCCATGGTGGCCTCTGGGTAAAGATGGTTGAGCCAAGTGGACTCAGCCATGTTTTCCTGCACAGGCCGCAGACCTCAGGGCAGCTTGCTGGGTATGCAGAGCTGTCTCCATGTCTGGCTCGGGGAGGGAGGTGGCTCAAGTCCAGACTGATCATGGAAGTCGTGTGGGGTGGGAACTGCAAAGGGAGAGGTGGGGGTGGGGCGCCCCTTCGTTCTGTGCCTCTTAAGACAGGACATGGGTAAGACCATCAGGTAGAGGGTGATGACTGCCTCTGGGGAAGGGTGGCAGTGGGGCTCTGTCCCGAGAACTCCTCATCTGAGGAAGGATTTTGGGCCAGCTGAGCACTGGAAGGAGGTGAGTATAATAGGATAACCTGCTTCACCTCCCCTCCCCTCTGTCCTGGGAAGGCGATTGGTTGGGTGGTGAGTAGGGCTTCCAGCACATTGGCCCCTGCAAGGAGTCCCCAGGCCTTGCCACAGTATGCGGGCGCATCCCGGTGCCCTCGGCTTGCATAGAGGTGTCAGCCGGAAGTGCCATTCAGTGGCCAGGCATCGAGACCCGACTACTGGGGCTGTAAGAATGTCAAGATGATCTTTTCTCACCTAATAAAGACTTTGGAGGAAGAGAAGTTGCTGGTGTTATCCAGTGGCTCAAGGATACAGTCCCTTTGACCCTTTGCTTATTCAGGAGATCGGTCCTGCGCGCCCGCTGTGTCCTAGGCTGCGTGGGCCCTCAGCTCCTTCTGAACAAACAAAGGCCCTGCCTTCTGGGAGCTTACCTGCAGGAGGAGGGAGACGGACAACAGAGGTACTAAAAAGTGCCTCGGAGCATGTAGGGGCTGAGGGGAATGGAGCAAAAAGAAGAGTGGAGCAAGTTAGGAGTGCAGGGGTTAGGTGGCCAGGGTGACCTTATGGAGAAGATGAGGCTTAGCAAAGGGTGGAAGGAGGTGGGGAGCTAGCAAAGTGATTCCTGGAGGGAGAGTCCGGACAGAGCCTTGACGTGTCAGGCAGGTTTGAGGAGGAGCACAGAGGCTGCTAAGGGAGCAGAGCGAGACGAGGGGCATCCGAGTGGCAGTGGTGGGTCTCGGCAGGCAGGCCAGGGAAGGACTTTGTGTTCACTCTGGGGGGCTGAGCAGAGCAGTGACGTGGTCTGTCTGTCCACTTTAACATCCTTTTAAAGTAAGGAAACTCTGGCTGCTGTGTTGAAATGGATGATAGGAGGTGAGATAGAAGCATGGATTTGGTTAGGAGACTCTTCAGGCATCCTGGGAGGAGGCTTGGTGGTTCTGCCTGGGGTGGTAGCAGTGGAGGTGGACAGCAGTGGTTGGATTCTGCATACATTTTATAGGTGGATCCTGACGGTTCTCTTGTCAGGTGTGAGGGAATGAGATGTCAACGTTGACTCCTGAGTAACTGGAAGCATGGAGTTATCAGTGGCTTTATCTTCAACTGGAATAGGGAAGGTTGTGGGTAGACTGGGATTGCCTTTTTCTCATGGATCCAAGATGGCTGCTGAGTTCCAGCCACTGTGCCTGCTTTCCATGCAGGACAAAGGGGAAACGGCAAAAGGCTCTTGCCATCTGATCTGAGCCCCTTTGAAGAGCCTCCAGTAACTTCTAACAACTCATTAATCATCCTTATCTTAAGGGAGGTTGGGAGATGTCATTTTTAGCTGGATGTCCTACAAACCCTAACTGAATAGAGCTTTGCTGTCCAGTAGAATTCCTGTGGTGATGGAAATGTGCTATAGCTGCACTGTCCAATATAGTAGCCTGTAACCATGTGTGACTATTGAGAACTTGAAATGTAGCTAGTGCCATTGAGGAATTGAATTGTTACTATTTAGTTTTAATTAATTTAAGTTTAAACTCAACCACATGTAGTTAGTGGTTAACCATATTGGTCCGTACAGACATTGAAGTTTGATTATTAAAGGAAAATGAAGGATGGACACTGAGCAGGCAGCTCACAGATTTGGCTCCAGTAAGACATGGGGTCTTCAGAGGACATTGGTCACATAAGCCAAGCCTCATAAGCCAAGTGGAAACCTAAATAACTGGGTCGAAGTCAAGCTGACTGTTTCACTTTGCACTTACATAAATTACAACCTGAGTTTCAAGAATGCCATAGAGCACAGACTCTCTCTCTGTAGGGCTCCTTTGACGCGTGTGCGCGTGCACACACACACACACCCCACACACCCCTCCTCTGCACCCCACCCCTTATCCACAAACTTAGTGTCTGCAGGCCATATGCAGGGTGGGGAGGAGGATAGTATAAGAACTGAGGAAATTGCATGGTGCACCCAGAGTTGGCCATTTAAGGAATATCACAATCTTGCATCTGGTATTTTCTATTTTCTGTGGCATGAAACTACATAAAAGGTAGCAGGATGGAGGATGGGTGTGGTGGACAGTGGACCCAGCTGGGTCAAAGGGAGGACATATTCAGGCTCGAGACAGATCACAGAAGTGCCTTCTGGTGTATAAGGCTGTCCTTCCTCATGCTCCTGCTGGCACAGGAGCAGGGATTCCTGCCAGCCCAGCACATGAATTGGAGCCCTCTTCCCATGGGTCCCAGGCTGGGCTGGGCAGGGCTGTCCATCACTGGCCACATGGTCTTAGGCAAGTTGCTTCCCCTTTTTTGCTGAGCCTCATTTTCCCTGGCTGAAAATGGGAAGAACACTGACTTTCCAGCAGGGGGCTGGTAAACCCCCTTCCTGTCTCCTCTACCCCATAAATCTGTCACTGTGTTTGGAGTGAGTCAAGACTCATCTCCTAGGGGTTTGGGGGCTATGTATTTTTTTAATGATTAGAAGCAGATGGTAAAAAGAAAGCAGAAAGTATGGAGCAAATAAGAAATACACGTGGGAAGAGATGAAGGCAAATGGTAACACGACTCTCCCGACTGACACATCTTCCCTCACTGGGACAGAGCAGGTCAGAGCCTCTGACTTACCATCATGAGTCAGCCAGCGAGGGCTCCTCAGACTTCAGTGTGCACACGGTCACCCAGGGACCTTGTTAGTACAGATCCCGATGCTCAGGTCTGGGCTGTATTTCTAACAAGCTCCCTGGTGGCGCCAGGACTGCTGGTCTGTGGACCACACACCCAAGCCAGGAGCTGGAAGAAATTGGTACCCAGAGGTAGGGGTGAAGAGTCAAAGGATTAAGACCATTAGCTGGCAGTTTCCAGGCATCAGAAGAGCTTGGCCTCCAAGGGGCAGATGCCTCTGCCCTCCACCGATGGGCAGAGGCGCCTCATCAGTGACGTGGCGCCATGGTGCCAGTAGGGGCACTCTGGTCTCACCATGACCTTGTGCCGCCGCTGGCTCAGGCTGATGCTTGGTGGTGCTCCTTACAGGAGGGTGGCATGGGCTGCAACTTGTACGTTCGCTCACTGCCTGTTGCTTGCGGGGCAGGCCTGTCAGTGGTCAGCCTGGCACAACTCCCCCAGGGCTTGTTTGCCTTCACTGGAGTGTGTTGGGTTTGACCATGTCAGAAATCTCTCTCTTCCCCAAAGACTAGGAACTTCTTGAAGTGCAAGCTCTTATTAACCAGAATAATTTTAAGTATGTGTGTGTTTTTTTCCTTCTCTTTCCCTTGGGTCTGCCCTGTTGGGGCACATGGACAGTGAGAAATCAACTTCAGAGATGTGTGAGTTCTTCTCGGATGTGTGGAAAAGTGGGGATCACGTGCATTTTCTTCCCTGGCAAGTCACAGTTGGACACTGGCTCCCGGGTGACCTCTGATTTTGGGAATGGGGAATTTGCTGGCCACAGCAGAAGGGGTTCCCACACAACCAGCGGAGCCCCCCCCCGAGGAACCCACCATTTCCAAGTGGCTTAAGGGGTCTTCTCACGAGACAGACCTGGCCCTGGTCATTATCTTTGGGATAATGGTGGGCCCAAGGGAAAAGCCTGTCTGTGAGTATCCCATGAGTTTTGTGTGAAGAGGGTGAAAGAAATTGCTTCTTTTTCTAAATGCATTGGGTCTGAGTCAGTAAAAGAAAATAAGTTGTAATAATACCAGTGGAAATGCCTGCCTTTTATTGAACATCTACTGTGTGCCAAGTGTTTTACATTCACAGTCCTTATAAGAACCCAATGATGCAATATTATATATACATATTATAAATAAAATCTCATTTTAGAGTTGGCAAATGGTTAACTCTAACCCGAAATGATGGTTACTTTCATTGTTATTAATAAACCAATGTCAGGCAGAGAGACTCCTGGCTCCCCGAGGCCTGTCTCCAAGCGAATAGCCGCTTGGTTTCCCACGTTAGTTGGACAGTTTGACTCACAGATGCTCGTGCACATGTGTGTCCAGAACTGATGTGCTCTGTGGCAGGAGGGAAGCTCAGGGGTGGGTTGCAAGTCTGGAGCAGAGGAGAGACCTGGGGGACAGAGGTTCTGTTCCCTTCTCATTTGTCTTCCCAGCCTGTCTTTGGACTCAACCATTTAAAAAATAAGTATCATTTAATCCTCGTTGGAGGAACTTGAAGCCTGGCTCATGCATCAACCCCCAGAGTGTCGAATACCCATAAATGTTGAGTGCCAGGCTCTGCTGCATGCAGCCTGGAGAAGCTCAGATTGTTTCCCACTTTGCATCTGGGCTCGGTCTCACTTGGCCAGCTCTGAGCTTCACTCCCCACCCCATGCTTCTGTTTTAGTCCACTGCTACACACATTGCTGATAAAGCGGCCATGTCCAGGAGCGCCCAGGCCAGGCCTGACTTATGCCTATTGTCTCAACATAATTACAGTGGCTACCCCTTTCGTTCTCCACGTGTTCCGATCCAGGTAGAAAATTACATATTACATATGCCACTGCATTTGTTGAGCAACCACTGTGTGCCAGACACTGTGCTGAGCCCCGTGGAGACAGACAGCAGGTAGACACGGCCCCTGCTCTTGGTCGGCTGGGCATCATTGTGAAAGCTATGACTCGGCCGGTCCGGCAGCCCTGGACTTCCAGGCTGCTTGTCCTTGCTGCACCCTTCCCAGCACCAGCTGTGCAAACCTTGCTTCCCTCTCCAGGTCCAGCTGCAAGGCCCCCTCTCCAGAAGCGCTGCCCACTGCCCTGCCTCCCCCACCCCATCCCCATGTCTGCAGGAGGGCTTTGACCCACCTGTGTCACTTGGTGTCCTAGTCTGTTCAGGCTGTCATAACAAAAGGCCACGGATGGGGCGGCTTAAGCAACAGAAACTTAGGTCTTCCAGTCTGGAGGCCACAAGTCCAAGATGGAGGCATTGGCAGGCTTGACTTCTTCTGGGGCCTCTCCTTGGCTTGCCGTTGGCAGTCTCCTCCTGTGTGCCGTGAGGTCTCCTGTACCTGTCAGTGTCCCATTCTCCTCTTAGAAGGATACCAGGCATATTGGATCAGGGCCCACCCTGAAGACATGTTAACTCAATTACCTCTTAATTGCCCTGTGTCCGAATATGGTCGCATTTGGGGTTACTGTCTGGGAGGCCGCAGTCCAGCCCTCAGTGCTCCTGCCTTCGGTCTCCTCCGTGACGTCATTGGCTCTTTAAGGCCAGGGAGCTTACGACGCTGGCACTGTCACCTGGGCCACACCTAATGTGGAATAGAACCCCCAAAACGCTCGTCAAATGACTGATCAGGTTCCAGGGTCATCTCTTCCTTACTGTCCCTTTCAAAGGATGATTATAGAGTTAGTGCACTGACCATCAAAGGAGAGATTTTTCTTTTTTTCCTGATGTAATGAGTCAAGCTTTTCTGATACTGGAACAAATTCAGTGGATGAGATGATGTGAATACACACATACACAGCATGACCATTTGGGGCTCATTTATCTAAAAAGTAAGGAATTACTTTTTGGATGGTCTCTCTCTAGGGTATACGTGTAATACAGGGAAAAGGCAGGGCCCGGTATTCACCCCACAGGCTTGGTGCGAGGATAAGCCAAGAGCTTGCTTAGGAAGTGCTGAGCTCAGCACCCTGGAAGAAAGGCAGACACCTACGAGGGGGCCTTCTGTCGAGCCCACTGGGCTGGAATTTCCAGGCAGGTGCCCCAGGGGTCCCCACTGCCTCTCTTTGGCCCTTTGTGATTTTGTTGCTTGTGTAATACCAGAGACCTGCCGGTGGTTGTGCAGTCACATTACACCCCATCCCAGGTGCCTTCCCAGGTTACTTAACCTGCCTCACAAAGAACGAGGGAGGGACCCGCAGAATTTCAGGAACTGGTTTAAGGCTATGTCATCTTTAAGAAAAACCGCACAAGAGCAATCGCCTGCGTAGTCAGCCTGTGGCTTGCTGAGATGCCAGCTGGCCTGTGGCGGAAGTTGATTTAGACAGAGTGAGCTGTGCTCAGCCCCCAATGCAGGGGCCTCCCTTACTTTTCTCCAGGAAGGGGGATTGTCCCCAGAGGGGAAACTTTAGAGAAACTCTGTCCAGCAGAAATGTAATGCAGGCAACATGTGTTGATTTTTTAGTGTCTCTGTTGAAAAAGTAGAACAGGTAAGATTAATTTTAATGACATATTTAACCCAGTACATCCCAAATACCATTTCAACATGCAATCAATATAAATACTATTGAGATATGCATGTTCTTTTTTCTGCTAGGTCTTTGAGTCCAGGGTGTGTCTTAGCCATGCTTAGTGCTCATTAGGGGCACGGGGTAGCAGCTGCTGTGCTGGACAGGGTCGAACTAGCATCAAGCCCCCTGATCACTTTGGGGTGCTTTGGGGTTACACGTGTACGTGAAGTGTGATCATTATGCAAATTCGTTTGCTTAATCAATTAATAGTAAAATTACTGCTTCCATCACTTGAGGTTCTGAGAAATACCTTAATTTTATAAAGGTTGCCTTCACTCTTAGAGTTGGAAGCATGCTTTTGAACTTCCTAAGCTAGAGTTCCTGGAGCCCAGCTGTCCATAACATGGTGATGAGGGTCTATGCCTTCAGCGTACATCTCAGCTTTTCTGAAAGCCCTGTGGGAGTCACAGTGATTATCCTCCAACTACTGACAGTGTCCACATCGGTGTTTTCAGCCGGCGTGTTAGTGCAGCTTGCTACTGACATGGCACTGATCTAACTTTCTGCTTAGCTTTTGATGACATGGTGGGGATTTCTGGGGTCATGCTGGAGGGGATGGGACTGAGCAAGTGGGTACCAAAGTCCTGGGGCCAGAAAGGCCCATGTTTCTAGTGTCTATGCTCCTCAGCATGTCCAGACCCTCCTCTGTTAGCCTGTCACATGGTAGCTTTGGAGGGCACAGAGGCAGATGAAGCAAGCAGGCGCTGTTCCTGGCTAAGTGCTTCCTGTGTGTGGTCAGGGTGCAGGCATCTCCCGTGTGCCACAGAGGGCACTCTCCACCTGTGTAGGATGCCAGGGGGGAGTCAGTGCTACCTGCCTTCAGCTCCCACCTCCAGCTGCTCTGTTGGTGGGGTCCCCCTTCTCCCAGGGCAAAGAGCCGTGGATAGGGAGCTGGGGACCACAGTGGGCATCCCACAGCTCCAGCCACCCTGATGGTAGGATGATTCTGCTGTGCTTGGCAGCCATCCAGTGTTAGGTGGTAAGGATAACCCGAAAGTCCCTCCCTGTGTCCACCTCCATGTGGTCGCACATCCGCACCCCTAAGCAGCCTCAGGCATCTATGTGTCCCCTACCCAACAACCCCCAATTCCTGTTTCCTCCCGGGCTCGGTGCCCCCAGTTCTCTGGATCTCTGCTGGTGTAAAAATAGATGCATCAATCAATGGAACAGAGTGGAGGGCCCAGAAATAAGCCCACACATATATGGTCAACTGATTTATGACCGAGGAGCCAAGAGTATACAATGGAGAAAAGACAGTCTCTGTAACAAATGGTGCTGGGAAAACTGGTCCACTATCTTGTACACAAAAGTGAACTCAAAATGCAAAAAGTATTATTCCATTAGGAAATATCCATACTCTGTTTTTATTCCTTTCTTCCAATGCATCTGACCTTTTAGCCACCTTCCCCCACCAAGATCAGGGAAAATAAAGGAGAAGAAATTCAAACAAGCAAGTTTGTTCCTTATCAATAGTGTAGGGACAATGCCTGCAGCAAGAGGTTAAAGGGATGTATTAATTCCTCCTGTTAGCCAGTTCCCTCAGATTGGCTGGTACAGTCCTATCCCCTGGCACACAGCTCGCTGGACGCTCCTACCACATGGGCTGTTTGTGTTGGTCTGCACTGAACAGTGATGTTTATCCACAAGGCCCTCCTGCATCTGACCTTTGTTCCTCGTTCACCCTGTACTTTCCCAGGCTTAATGTCCTCCTCCCCACTGCTTGGTTGGAGAAATGTTACCCTATAGCTGATGGTTTCCTTTAACTGATCAATTATTGAGCCAAAAGTTCCATAAACTTAGGGTACAACCAAGGTGGTAGTGGCAAGAAAGACACGTGGATTCAAAGAGGTTCAGGATAATTTTATAAATGACAAAGCCATAGAGAGCTCCGAAAAGATCATAGGACATTTGGCATCGGGGGCTCTCATTTCCTGCCCTATCCCCAGCGCCAGGCAGGGTAATTGACATTGACTAATTGCTCAATAAGTGCTCACTGAATGTTAGAAGAAGCTGGCCTATGTCCAAGATGAACATATGCCAAGATATTCTACGGGAAGTTTACAGTGTTAGCTTTTACATGTAAGTCAGCAATGCATTTTGAGTTAATTTCTGTGTGTGCTGTCCAAGATACTATAGAAGAGATGCAAATAAAAATATTCTGTTAGATTGTCATTATAAATAGATGGATACATGTCAACTCCTGTGGCCTGATGGCTTGAAGAATGGTCACTGGAGGGCTCCTACCTTTAAGCTTGGAGAGGTGACCAGCAGGCCCTGCTTCCCCCTGGAATTTGGGATCGTCACAGCCGGCTCTTGGGCTAGAGCAGTGTGTTCTCACCCAGCCCTTCCAGGGGACTGTGGTACAGGGTGTGCTCAGCCCACATGGCTCCACTCGGAGCTCAAGCTCTGTGGGTGGGGAACCCCACCACCCTGTGCTGGATGTACCAGCACTTTGCTCCGTCATCACCCATTGCTGATCATTTCCATTTGGCCTCATTTCCCCTGTGACTGCCATGCTGCAGTGAGCGTCCTTGGGCACCCAATCATACCTGGAGGGCAAATTCCTCCTTGACCTTGCTGGGTCAATGTCACAGCCACTTATGTTCACTCTGATGTTGGCTTTGACCTCCAGGGCCATCCTCCTGTCCCTCACACTCCTCTGGAAGTCCTGTCTCGTATGCAAAGACACCAGGTGTCATGGTTTCTCACCCCTTTTCTGACAGTCTGGGCTGTTCGTCATCCTGTGTGCCAGTAGAAACATGCCATTTTCATGGAACAGTCTTTGATAACACCCAGGACTGTTTAAATCACATTGACAACGTAGGGAATATTATCCTTTATGCCGGCATCTCCCAGAGTGTTTTTCATAGGATGGTCACAGGTTTTATGTCAACAACAAAATGAAGTTCTGTGCTTAGATACATTGAAAAAAAGACTGCATTGAACACTGGACAGGGTTGTCTTTTTCCAGGACCTGCCAGGGCTTTAGAAGCCGATAGACAAGCGGACACAGTCTGCACTATTTCGCAGATGAACTTGACCACTGGACACGTTTTTCCCTTAAATTTAGGAGATAATGCTGCAATGTAGATTAATTTTCTCTAATTTGATTTTATACCTTCCTATTCCTTTTCTCCTTAGATACTCTTCTGTAGCTTCACATTTTAATAATGAAAGAACTTAGATATTTCACATCCAGAGATTTTTCTCTAGGTCCTCCTTATCAATGGGACCTATTCAAAGGTATGGCAGGCCCAGGTACCAAGCCCCAGGGTCCCCACTGTTCATAGACTTGCGTCAGTCCTGCGGTGACTTAATTGTTTTGTATTTTCAGTGGCCTCCTACACTGAGGAGGACTTTCTGAAAGCCCGTAGCTCATGCGAAATTTAGCTGGGCGTTTAGCAGTCTTGACTGATTGCTGGTCCTAATGGAAGAAAATGTGCCCATCTTTCCTCGTCTCCATCATTAAATTATTACTGATTTTATGACCAGAGGAAGCAGCTGCTGGATAAGTGGGTGTCTTTTTAAAAATCGTGACATACCACCAAGATGGATGTACTTGCCACTTCACTTCAACAGGTATGTGTTGAATGCCTCCGAGGGCAAATAGCACGCTGGCCTGGGGCCCTGGTGCTTTCCCTGAAGGGCCTTGGAGCGCAGAACAAAATTCCCAGGACCGGGCTCTCCAGCCATACCCCTCCCCACCCAGACTTAATGGGGAGAAAGGGGCTAAAAGAAGCCCACGAAACTAGCACACATTCCAGAATACTAGCTCGGGAGAAGGGTGGGAAGGGGTGCTGGGACTCAAGGCCTAAGTTAAGTTAAAGGGTTTGAGCAAAGCAGGTTGGATCTGGCTCCTGACAGCCTGCCTGGTGTCATTGCTGACTCCGGTCAGTGGTTCTGCATAAGCCATAGGTGAGTGGGGACTGAACTGGAGCATGCCTTCCACGCTGCACCTGCTAGCCTGCTGACCTGGGCATGTTTTCTCCCCCTGGGTCTCCTATTTTCCTCCTCCTCGGCACAGACACAATGTGGGACTATGAGGGTTAATGGAGATAACGTGCCGAGTGCCCCGGAGGGTGCTTAGCACATCACTGCTGCTCCTCTCCCTTCCCCGGCTTCCTAGGGAGCCTCCAGTTGCCCTTGGCTGCTGGTCAAAGGTCAGATGAACTCATTCAGCAGGGGCATGCATCATACGGTGGACAGCCCTCGGCGGGGTGGGGCGAGCGGGACTGATGGCCAGACTTGTCTGGTCTCAAGACACATATAAAGCAGTGGCTGAGAGGACAAGGCCATGGAGCTAATGGATTTGCCGTGTCTTTGAGAGGTTCTTGTTGATAAGGGCCTCAGAGAAACCTGTGGGCATAATGCCCAGAGCATTCATTATGGGCACATACCCTCAGGGCAGTGACCCTGGTGCCCATGTTTCTTTCTCTTTCTGTGTATATGTATATATGTTTTAATAAGTTTTTATTTTGAGATAGTTTGATAAGTTGCAAAAGTGGCATAGAAGGTTCTTGCATACCCTGTGCCCCAAAATAACACCTATAATACCTTATCAAAACTAGGAAACTGGCAGTGGTGGGATGGCATCCTTTTCTTTTCTTTTTTTAAAGAATGCTCAGCTCAAGATTGGGAATCTCTTGGCAGCCCAATTATTTGAGTGGCCTGCTTGAGCTCCACTTTGATGAGATAAGTGTTGGGGATTCTAAGCTGGATCAGCCACAGTCCTCAGCAAAGCTCAGTCCCAGAGGAGAGAAACAGCTGGATTTCATGTGCTTATCCTGGCTGCCCGACTTGTTCTTGGAATTGACCTTCTCACCAGAGCTTCTCAAGCCTGAGCCCCAGGAACCCCGTCCCCAGCACTAATGGAGGGCATGGACTAGATGTTCCCTGAGTGTCTTGCTCCTGGAAAATCCTCCAATTCTCTCAATTGTGTTGGCAGAGTTCACAGCTAACACCGATGAGACTAAGTCAAGTGATACTCCACCTTGATGCAGCTGCCAACACAATCACCTTTCTGGGCTCTGCTCTGATTAGTTTGTGTGAATTAGAGCCCTGCACTCTATACACCGGGCATTGTTCTAGGCCTTGGAGTACACAAGTGAATAAGACACTGTGAATATAAGGCAACAGCTAGCAGGGAAAATGGACAGACACGCACAGCTGTGCTATAAACAAGTGCCATAACGCATGCAGGTGTGAAGTGCTGAGAGACTTAGAGGAAGTGGCTAAATTTGTCAGTATCTCCAGGGCCATGAGGGTGCAAGTTCAAAGGTGAAACTGGACCACAGAAGATGGGTTGTAGTTTGCTGGATTGATGAGGAGTTGAGGGTACAATCAAGGGAAGCAAAGACATTGTCGATTCAGGAAAAAGCACATTCAAAGGTCCTGTGGCATGGTCTTTGTATGCATGAGAGATGCTGAGAAACCTGGATATGACAGATTGTAGGTTCTGGGGGGTAAAGCGGTGGCTGAGCATGAAGCCAGATTTGATTTGACCCCTAATTCATGCTGATGACAAAATGTTGGTACTACTGGGGATTGCTTTGAGAATGTGTTTCATTGAGTCATGCCAGTGAGAGGTTTTAAACCATCTGAGGATCATGCAATTGTGAGAAACCAGTTCCCCCAAAATAGAGTTGGTCAGTGATTTTGCCACATCCCCAAGCAGCTGCCTTGATCCCCCAGAGTCCCAGCATTTCTTCCCTGGGCTTGGCCACCCCTGGCCTTGGCTGACCTCCTTCTCAAGCATGCAGCAAAGACCTAAAAGGATGCACCTCTCAAGTGTCTGGCAGCTTTTGCTGGACAGCTTTGCTAGGCTATTCTGGATGTGGCTATTCTTACATGTTGAGTGTCCAAAGATTTGCAAACTGGATCCCAGTTGGGTGGGACCCTTTGGGACAGGAGTGGGGGAACAGTACAAGTATAAATTGCAACAAGCAGTTTGGGGACCATATTGTTTTGCAAGTTTCTTCTGAAGCACATAGAGGCTTTTTGTTCCTGGAAATGGTTAGACCTGGGTTGCTTTTGTCTAGCAGGTGGCTCCCTTCCCCTTCTGTCGCCCCTTGGTACCACCTGTCAGACTCCCTTTAGGATATTTCATTCTAAGTCCAATCAAGGAACACGCGAGATTCCCAGAGGAGCAGGAACTACCCCTGCAGCTGACTTGGGGGTGGATCGCTGGGCACATTTGTACCTTGGCACCTGGGCAAACTTGGACATTTGAGAGCTTCTTCAGTTTCTGAAAATAGAGATTCTTATTTTAGTCCTTTTTAATTGCAAAAGGGAAATGACAGAGGCATGGGATCACCGCAGAGGCTAGAGAGATGAGGAAACACCAGGAAAAATTAGTTAGAATTCGTGCTGGAGGAGAGTCCCAGTCAGGGGACCCCAGGGATGAGAGGTGGACAGGAAGAGCATGCCCTGACTCACAGACCCAGACAAGGGCCAGGCCAGCTGTTCTGGATACCAGGGGCGTGGTGGGCAGAAGGGCTCTTTGTGCTGTAGGCCCATTATGCTCCAGTTTGCTGAGGACCTGTTCTCTGCAGGTCAGTAACATTGTGAAAAGGAAATGTAGACTTTTGGTTGATCCTTTTTTAAAGCTTCTATTTTGTATTGTCTACAAAATAAAAGTTTCCCCTTAACTTAAAACTTGAACCAGTGTAGACAGTGGTCACTTCATTGAATTTGATTTATGAATAATCTGTCCATTGGCTTGTAAGAATTTACTGAACCTTTGTCAAATAAACTGGCTCTTTGCATAGATGTGATCATTTAAAACAAAAGCAGCCCAGTGGATAGGCACCAGGAAGGCTGATTGATGGGAGCATCTCATCAAGGCACTTGCTAAGGGCAGACGTGGGTGCGTAGCGATACTGAGTACCCATAATGGCTGCTCCCTGGCCCGGGGCCAGCCCCACCAGGGCAGCCAGCTGGAGGCAACATATCACACACAAGTTAGGACTGAGAAAGGACGCAAGGCCCGAGCGTGCTCAGGGGGCCTCATAGACAACTTTTGTGCTGCCCACGGTTTTGGTCCAATGAATGAAATGATTGATCAAGATCAAGACAGTGGACAAGAAGCTGAGCTCCTCCCATCAGCCGGCCTGGCAAACGCAGAGGGTCCTGGCTGGGAGAGCCCTAGACATTAGTAGAGAAGGGGCTGGACACAGATGAGGGGAGCTAGAGCCCTCTTGCGGTCCTATAATCCAGGTCTGTGGCTCTCACTTGAGACAAGTGGTTCTTAAGTTTTAGGTTCTCAAATTTAGACAGGTGGTTCTCAAATTTGAAGGGGTATCAAAGTCTCCTGGAGTCCATGTAAATTAGTCCAGAATGCCGGGTCCCACCCTAGGGTTTCCAATTCAGTGAGTCTGAAGTGGGAGCCGATCATGTGCATTTCTAACCACTTGGCTGGGGGAATTGGTGCTGCTGGTCCCGGGACCACACTGTGAGACCCACTGATCTAGACGGCAAGAAGAGGTCTGGATCCTGCGGAGGGAACCTGCTTTCCACTTGAGTTGGCACTAGCAAGCCACACAGGTGGCTGGAAGGTGGCAGGGGAGCATCTGGTCCCATCATGTCCCAACACCTGAGGACCCTCATTCTTTATTTCATTCTGTCCTGCCACTTGTCCCTCAGTCTCATAAATTCAAAAGGGTGGCTTGTGACACTGTATTTTTAAAGAGGAGAACTATCTGTCACATGGGGACTGGGCTGCAGAGAATTGTGGGGTTTTGTATATTACTTCCGTAGCCTGTTGAGTTCTGACACCAAGTTTCCCAGAAAGTGAGCCCCATGTCATGGCCCATTAACATTCAGCTGGAGCCTGCTGGGTCCTGCTCTGTAAACACGTCCAGGGGCTCTGAGGATGCGGACGTGTGTTCATGCACCCAGTCAGTGGAACAGAAAACATTACTTTGCTGCGTTCTAATGAAAGCACTTTCAGTCATGACCTTTGCTTCTTTAAGGGAGCTGGAGTGGCAGGATATTCTCAAGAGTACTTTTTAAGTTCCCCATCATTACATAGGAAGTGAGCTGAATGTGAGTTCCTATTTTACCCTCAAGAAAAGTAACTTAGGGAAGCTTTTAGGGTGAAGCATTTAGGTTGGAAGCATGGCGCCGCTCCAGGGTGCCTGGCATGTGATCCTGGTTTTGCTACTTCCTCACTGTGCCATGGGACCTCCTTGCACCTCGGTTTGCGGACCTGTAACATCGAGATAATACCAGACCCTCTTTCACAGGATTGTTGTGAGGACTAGGTAAGGTACCTGCCATGCAGTTAGACCCACACTTATAGACAAAAGTCAGTGCCTTTTAGTTATTGCTGCAAGCCTGGAGCCATCAAAAGACCTGTCAAGGTGGTCTTTGTGGATGGATGCTTTTAGGAATGGGAATCTTAGTTTTGTGCCTCCCCAAGATTATATTTTATAGAAGTTATCAGTGTGCGTTCTAGAGAAAATGAGCCAGCAGGAGGGAAATGGCTCAGTTTTAAAATTCCTTAAGCCTCCTCTTAAGTTTTTGCCTGCTACTACTTCCATAACCACCCTCCATCTCCCTTGCCGGAGTCCTCACCAGGCCTATGGAGTCGGGAAATTCACAGGTCTAAGCTGAAGCTGTCCATGATAAGACCGCACATGTGATGTTGCTAATAACACCTCACACCGCACACTTTTCAGAGGGCTGCGCCTTATTTAATCCTTACAGTGGTCTCATTAGGCTCAGTTAGCCCATTTTACAGTTCATACAGTGAAGACCTCAGGGAAGTGCCTGGCCCAGGCTCCACAGGTGGTCAGTGATGGCTGGGACCACCCTTTTCCCACTGTAACCCCTGGCCGTTTGTTACTCTGGGTTCTCATTCAGCTGTGTGATTCCATTCAGTGAGGGGTGATATATGCCAGTTGTAATTGCTCTATAACATACAAAAATGGGAGGGTAAAACCACTACTTTATTTTGTTTATGGAATCTGTGGGTCATTCAGATTGGACACTGGGGGATGGCGTGTCAGTGTTACGTGATGTTTGGGGCCTCAGGGCAGATACATGCGTGTGCTGGGGCTTGTATCATCTGGGGCAGCTTCCCTCACGTGCCTGATGGACACCTGGCTGGGGCAAGGGACCTCAGATGGGCTGTCAGCCAGGAGGCTTGCATGTGCCGCTCAATGCGTTCCCTCTGTGGGGGCTGACCTGGGCTTCCTCACACCATGGCGGCAGTGTCCCTAGTGTGACTCCAGAGAGCGGCCTGGAGCTCTGTGGAGTTTTTATGATCTAGCCTCGAAGTCACAGCATTGTGTTCACTAAGAACACTTCAGGTTGACTGTGGACCGCCCAAGGTCAGGAGAGGGCAGGTTGCGTTACAGGGGTTGCATTACAGAGAAGCAGATTGCTTACAGGGAAAACACATTTTTATGCTGAACATAGAGGATACAAGCTGATATGTTCTAGGCGTAGGGAGCCCTAGGTGAGGATGCTGAGTTGAGCAAGGGTCGGATGTGGTGGGAAGTGGAGGAAGAAAGGGGGTGCTGGGTCATAATACACCCCACAAATATTTATTCTTACCATCTTGGAGCCAGGCAGAGTGAGCAGGGCTTCTGGACAGTCCTTTATATGGGAATCCCAGAGCTTTGCAGTATAATCCTATCTTATTGAAAACTTGACCTTATTGAAGACCATTGTAAGATTGATTTATATTTAGCACGGGGCCTACAACATTCCCTTTACTATCTAAAAAGTGAAAAGTTCATCTCGGTCAATGTCCTGTCTTGCTTGTATTTAAGTCAGATAGAAGAAAAAAATTGGCACCGGGAGAAGATTGCTTGTAAAAGTTTATTTTACATTTATGTGAATTTTATTTTTGGCCCTGGTATTTCATAGGGTAGGTATTTCTTCTAAGACTGTTAAGAGTGTATTTCCTTTTTGTTTGCCTCTCCCCACCAAAGTAGGGTCTCTCTTATTTTTGAATCATCTTCATGTCCTTGGAATATCTAATTTTAAATAATGGTTGGAGAAGCTCCAGGCTAGAGAGAGAGTAAAATCCTGTTGCTTTTTGCCTTTGGGGTGGTGTGGTGTAATGAAACAGCAGTCTCCAGAGTCACCTTTGCTGATTTTTCTCCTGTTATTCCATCTTCATCCAGCTCTTGCAGCCAAGGATTGTTACATGAAGAGCCAATCTGAAATGAAAACTCAGGGTTTTAACCAATAAGCAGTAAAGCTGTTGGACTCCCCGTGGGATGTGGTCACCTTTTCCTAAACTTCCTGAGTTGTCTCTTCTGAGCCCAAGAGCTGACTTCTGATTGGGCTTTTGGAAAGCTCCCTGATGTTTCACGGCCGTTTCCCATCAGGTGGGGCCTGTTGGCCGTGCAAACCCCCCAGGGCCACAAGCTGTGCAGCTGCCGTCCACTCCCAGGTGGGGCTCCCCTTGGCCCTTCCTGGTGAGGCAAGTCTGAGGTCATGCCGGAGAGGAGGTCCGTGTCGGCACTGGCGCCCCAGTGGGATCTGAGCCACTTGGTCCCAATTTAGAGATTCTTCCGGAACAGTCTCAGAACCTTCCAGTGGACCTTGCCCTGGAACTGTCTTTTTGATCTGTGCCCAGAGTGTATCTCCTGGTGGCAGCTCCCCGGAAGGGACCCACGAGTCAGGCTGATAGAGCGGGTTGGGGCAGCTGTACACGGATGCATTGGGCATTTGGTGTTGAGAGGGTGTGTGCTGGCGAGGGGCTTGCTGCTGGTGGGGAGGCCGCTTCCCCCCGCACTGCCGGGGCAGCCCACCCTTGTCATTCAGGTTTCCAGGGGCAGGTTCTGGACTATCCTGTCGGCAGGTGTAGAGGCGACTTGGGGCACTGTGACAGGGAGGGAGTCCCCAGGCTGGTGGGCCTTCAGCAGGTGTTTGAAAGCACAGGCCACCAGACCTTCACCCACTAGTGTTTTGCTCAAACTTGTACATCATTTGACTTTACCTGCTGTCTCCTGTTTAGGTGTGATGAGAGTCTCGTAGTGATGTCACTGATGATACCCGGTACTTACTGAATGCTTACTACACCCAGGTGCTCCACTAAGCTGGTAACCCATTGCCTGCTAATCCACACCACAGCCTGTGAAGCATGCACTGTCTTCACCCCTTTCCTCCCACAAGGAAACTGAGGCCCCAGGAGTGAGTGGCTTTGCCCAACCACTTTTCATCAGAAAGCAGGAGGCAGGCCCCCAGCTCACTTTGTTTGACCCCAGGGCCGGGCTGTTCTGTGGAATGTCCAGGGCCGTCCTGGCAGAGGGTGACAGCACACAGCTGCAGACGAGCCCTGTGTAGGTAATCCCGCCCCTTGAGTGTCGGCTCGGCAAAAGTGGGGCTCTCGGGCAGTGCTTTGAGCACTGCGGAAGCTGGTCGTGAAAACCCAGGGGAGCTCTCATTCTGGTAAAATGTCAAGGTTTTCATCGTTGAGTTTCGAGTGGGGGTGGGATGCTAATTTCAGGCTATCAGAAAAATCTGTCTCAAGAAAGAAAACCTGGAGTCAAGTAAAAGGATTCTTGAAGCCAAGGTTTCTCAGCAGAAGTGATGGGAGGGGGAGCCGTGCCCTCGGGGAGGGCTCAGCACCTGGCGGCCCAGGACCAGTGGGCCCTCGGGTGGCTTTAATTCTGCTGTTGGTGGCCCACCCTGGGTACTGCTGGGTTCCAGAGACACAGGTAAACAAGCCATGTCCTTGCCTCAAGGGCCCCTTCCTCCAGGGAGGACAAATGCGACAGGGCAGGGGAAACGGGAGGCCGCGGTCTGTCTGGGCAGCCTCTTAATGTCTCCTCACAAAAATACTCTGAACCTTCCGCAGTTCACGTCCTGTGGCTGGGGACTCTTGATGGTCCCTTTAACTTTTGGTAAAAGTTATACCTACGTCAGAGATCTTCACATGGTTCCAGGAGATTTCAGTTCAGTGCTGGGGGCTCAGGAAAAGTTCCACTCAGGGTCATTTTCCACCAGGAAGTCCTGTTGAAGAAGTTGAGGTGGGAAGAGCGAGGGGAGGACTCCCCAGGCATGGCGGAGTGCCTACAGGGCCACACCCAGGCTTGCAGGCCCCACCGAAGCTCTTGTTTGAAAAAAAAAAAAAGTGAAGCAGAAATGATAGGATCAAGCCAGCAGGCTCACGGAGCAGTAGAGCAGCTGCCCAGCCAGGGCTCAGGACCATGGGTACAGCCCGGATGCCCTGGGCCCAGTGTAGCAGAGGCCGCCCTGGCCCTAGGACCGTGTCTGGGAGCAGTGAGGTGCCCGAGCTCTGCCCCCTGACACGGTGCCGCCGGTCAGTGCGGTGGGAAGAGCAGAGGTGAGGGCCACACCTGGGGAGGTCACTTGCTTCCTGGGGAGCCATTGCCCAGCCCAGGATGAAGGGATCGCTCCCTGTCCGTACGTGCACATGGCTGAGCTCTGAACCTCACCATCCTTCCATCCCACCCCTTCCTTGGGTAGGAGTGCCCTCAGCGTCTGTTAATTGTTTGTTTTCTTGAATGTAAAAGGACTCCTGGCTGGACATTGAGTGATTGTAATCATAAAAACCAAATGATGACTTTGGCCTCATCTGAGCCAAGGGTGGTGCTCACACCCTCACGGCTGACAGTGGTGAGGGGGGCAGGCCTTTCCGTGCCCTTCAGAGGCAAAGGGCAGACTTGGCCTCCCTGGAGACCCATAGGATGTAGCTGTGCAAAGCCCCAGGACCAACAGTGCGACCAGCTCTTTCTGCCTTGAGCATTTGTCATACAGACGGGTTTTTCCAGCCCTGTCTGCCGTTTCATTTCTAATGCATCCTTAAAAGGCATAGATGATGGCTGGGGAGGTCCTTTCAGAGGCCTCTGTAACTTTGGAATAACTAGCCATTACTTTGTCCTTGCCTACTAGAAGATTCTCCTAAATTATCTTTTTCAGCTCTGTTTCTAATTAGGTTGAAATACAAGGGGAACAATAAGGCCTCCATTTCTGCATCTACTGTGAAGCTTTAATGTCTTCCTGTGACAGAGACATGTGAGCAGAGCATGTGAAATCAAAATAGATCTGTGGAAACGTGAACGTGTTTTTATTTAGTCGAGAGTGTCACTTAGAGTACAAATAGGGCCCTAAATGATTCTCACATCAGTCTTGGCTCCTGGAAGCCTTCAGTATTATCTTGTGCTGTCATCTTTATGTTGTATTGGAAAAATCTGGGATTCTTTTACCCTTGGTCATTATTTACTTTTTAGAAGTAATGTAGTTTCAGAGAATGCTTGCTATTTAATCTCAAGCCCAAACATGGTTTCTAGTTAGGAAAAGATATTAAATGAAGTTTGGTGTTTTTAGTTCCAGAAAGAATTTGGGGGGTCGGGGAGAGGGATGGGATGCATCTAAAAGATGGAAGAAATGTTCAGTGTGGGTGTTACTCTGATCCTCTTCTGTCTGCTCTTTAAAACTGTGTTTCCCATGGAGAAAAAAATTGATTCTGGAACTTATAACTGTACTGTTTGGTGTGCTAAATTTTAATTCATTGCTGGGAAATTTGGAATGAGCTCATTTCATGGGGGGTTTATGTGTCTTAGGAGCTGGCGTAGGGCAGCAGACAGGGAAGCTTACCTCCTTCAGAAGGACCTGCATTTTTGTATGGCCATGGGATGCCCTGCTACTTCTTGGTGGAAAATGTAAAGGCTGGTCAACTTTGGGATGAATTCTCAAAGAGGCTAGCTACTGTCCCCTCTCCAGTCTTGGCTTGGCGTGCCTCCTTCCCACAGTGGTCTCTTCTTTACTTGCCTCTGCCAGTTTGGACAAGAGAGGCCGATCTCCTAGGCACCAGCCCATCACTCTGATTTGGGCTTAGACCGAATCCAGAATTTTGTCCTTTTGTCCTTAAGAGAGAGAGAGATGAGGGGAGCCTACCTCCCATAATCTATAATCTCAAGAATATTTCTTCCTGGCATGTCCCCACCTATTTTTTCTGTGTCCAGGTCCCGAAGAGAGCTGCAGGGAGAGACTTATCATGGGGCGGGGGGGAAGGAAGGTCCCAAGCTGTTTTACCCCCCTGCTCTTGAGGTTCGGTCAGACGTAGCCGTGCTGCAGTCACCTGGGGCCAAGAAGGGAGCGGGAGGAGGAGGAAGGCCACGGGGTGGCTTGCAACTGATAAGTGGAAATTGGATCCTGTTAAGAGCAGGAGACTTGTCCCTCCCCTCATCATTTACTGTCCCATCCTTCCCCAGGGAAGTTCCGAGAACCCGTCCTCTGACGTGCGGGCTGCGGCCTCCCCAGCAGCCCCCGGGGCCCCAGTGAAGCGCTCTCATCAGCCTGTCCTCCTCTTGAAGCCTCTCCTTGGGCTACTGGGTGCCACCACTCTTTTAGGCCATGCCAAACTGCATGTAGCAGAAATCAAAATAAGAAGTTTGTAAGATTCAGGCTTATTGCTCTCACACAAGAAGTTCAGGACTGGTGGGGTGATTCCCTCGTCATCAAGTATTCAGGATCCTTCTCTCTTTCTGCTCCACCGTCCTCAGACTGTGGCTCCCAGCCTCAGAGCTACCTCATCACTCAGTATGGCTGTTGGATCTCCAGCCATCACTTCCAAATTCCAGCTAAGAAATGGGAGGAAGAGAGAAGAGTACAAAAGAGTACGGGTCTCAGCTAAGTTGTCTCCCTTTATGGAACTTTCCTGGAAGGTTCACTTGATGGTTTCTGCTTGCATCTTACTGACTACCTTCCTCCAGGGAAGACTGCCCTTTAGCTAGGCATTTTGCAGGCTAGAATAAAGTTGAAGTTCAGTTAAAAGGGAAGCAGGGTTAATGGACATTGGCTGGGCAAACAGCAGTCTCTGCCATGGTCTAGCAGACATGAAGTGACTCATGTGTGAACCTTAATATATTCTGCCAAGTATTCTAGCCACTTATATAATACCTAAACCTCCTATCAGACCCTAAGCTGCTTGGCCACCCCGAGCATATCCCCCTCCTTTCTGTACCATTTATAGCTACCAACCTAGGGGCATGCATGGTGGGGTCTCAGCCCATCTTTGTTGAATTAAATCAGTCACCCCCACCGTCCCCTCCCCCACCCCATGAATCTAGTTAACAAGAAAGCTTGTAAGCATTTTTAAAAATTAACTTCTTCCCAGAGGGTTTTTACATAATTATTAGTTTCATACGTATTAATGATAAAGGTGCTAATAATTATCAATAAAAATGAAAAGAATCTAGGCCATAAAAATTGGCAGTCTTAGTAAATATGTAGCTATACTATCTGATTCCAGATGTTAGAGAAACAAGAGAAAATGGTTTTACCATTAGTCAGTAGAATGTTAGGCAGAAATCTTTGTGAAAAATGCCCCCTTTGTTTTGAGTCTGAAGTAACAATGTAGAAAGATAGGATTCTGCTGAGAAAATTTGTATCAGTATTTCATATTTATAAGGGCAGGGAATCCTTCTGAAAACCTAGCTACATACATTTTGTTCCACCACATAAAAGAAAATAAGTGGATGGAAAAAATCAGAAGGGTTGGAAGGAAGGGCTTTCCCTTTTGCTCCGGGAGGGAAGGAAACTGTGTGGGCCATCTCAGTTGGAAAGTGTCTTTGGCGAGCCCTTACCACATGACCAGCTGACTCACTTGTCTGCCAAATCCCAGGGGAGGTGATGTAAGCAAGGGCTGCACCTTCTCGCCTTCTCGGGAGGGGGGTCATTGTTGACCCAGCCCTCTGGCATTGGAAACCAACAGAGCTCTGGCCAAAAGCAGATGAGTTCTGCAGCTCTGCTTTGTAATTCTGCTTTAAATGCTGGTCATGGCATCTATTGTTTTCTCTTCCTCATTTTCTCTTCTTCCCTTCTCTTTCTCCCACCTTTTCTCTTTTTTCGTTTCCAGTTGTGCTTCTATATGCAGCCATTCTGCTCTCCCCAAATTAACTCAGGTCTGATCTTTGGAAATACATGAGGGAGGACTCATGGGGGCCACCTGCCATGTTTCTGTTTTTGAGTCTGGTTAACGTGTGCTAACAGGTTGAGTAGAAAGAGCATGGGCTTTGGTCTCTGGAACACAACAGGCATCACTTCTAGCTCCACCAGTGCTGGCTGTGCGATTTGGGGCAAGTTACTTCACTTCTCTGAATCTCCCAAATCTCATCTAAAAACCGAGGTCAATTCCTACTTGAAAGTGTTGTTAGGAGCATTGACTAAAATAATGTATGGGGAAAAGCTCAGATAGGTAGATGGAGGCAGATTTGTGTTAGGCTCCATGAGCGATGCTGAAGGTTGGAGTTCTGATCAATTGCCCTGGGAAGCAGGGCAGTGACCTGATATGATGGATGCTTTCAAAAGATCACTGCAGCTCTGGAGAGTAGGGAGTGGGACCCAGGGGGCAGAGTGGAAGCAGACAGCCCAGCGAGGAGGCGAGAGCAGCGGAGAAGGTGGCCAGAGCAGTGAGTGCGGTCCTGGTGGCACCGGAGGGCAGCAGAGACAGGACTAGCCGAAATCTTAGAGGGTAAGAGAGCAGTAAGCAGGAGTCCTCGGCTGGGGATGGTGGCACCTGCCAGAGCCTCACAGAGGCTGTGCACCAGGTCGACAGCCGGATGGCCGCATTCACGAGCATGAGGACAGAAGGGGTGTCTGGATGGCGAATATAGTGGCACAAGCCATGGTCTACTTCTGCTCTTTCCTTGAAGCCAGCGTTCTCCAGCTGTCTACCTAGTTAGGTGGCAGCTTCTAGAATTAAGTTGGTCAGTACTGAGCGAGGCCTGGAAAGCGGCACAGTCTCCCGAAAGCTTTGGGGACCCTGATATCCCCATAGCACCTGGGATGGTACTGTTCCCCTTCCTGCAGCAGTCAGAGCAAATACAGGTCAACCCAGAGCTGCATTCGGGACAGACTGGACTCTGGGTGCTGTAGGGACGTGACTGATGCCCCTGTGTCCGGGCTTGGGGGTCACACCATCCTGGGGGCTCCTAGGTGACTCCTGCTCTGGTTGCTTCCCTTCCACTTGTGTGGTTCTCCAGGCAATCAGTTTGGTGGCAGTCTTTCCTCTTCCTGTGGTAATTCAGACCCGGGGGGCGGGGGCATTGGGGTCAGGCCGCCTCCCTCTGAGGAGGAAGCGGCCGTCCGCGTGTTTCAGCAGTATGTCCGTAAAATAATGACAATAGCAGCAAATGAGTAGCGAGAACTTTGTACTGTCACGGAGTCAGAACCAGATAAAAGTTTGGCAACCCCGTAAAGAGTATTTCAGAGAAGAGAGAACAGAATTTATAGGGTTTAAAAATAGCAACTGAAGTGCTACTCTGTTTAGCTTGTCAGGGGACCTGTGGAGTCGAGACAGGCAGGGGATTTTTCTCTGGCCCTGAGGCCACTTGTCTTGTTTATGAAGGGGCAGCGAACATTTCCAAATAGGGGTTGATTTTTCAGGGAGGAGAAGGCTGAATATACATGGTGTTTCTTGTTTCCCCTCTTGCTCTTCCTCCCTCCTCCACGCCACACTCCCCCGCAGACAAGGGAGGAGGCTGCGGCCTTCTCAGCAGAGTAAGTGGGGGCCACCGGGGCGGCACAGTTTCCAGTGGTGCCAGTGATGTGGCTTGTCCCTCACCCATTTGATGCGGCCGGTCTGAGGAGGGATGGTGGCCGTCTATCTGGTCTCAGTGGCTTCTGCACGAAGGCATGCCTTGAAGAAATAAACCCATACTTGAAGAAGTAAAGGTGTAACTCCTCTGAGACCAAGTGGCTGCTTTCCAGACCGTGTCCCCGTCCTGGGCAGGGCCTGCTCCACAGCCCACAGAAGAGGGCCTGTCCTGCCCCCAGCCCAGGCAGTCCCAGCTTCTACATGTGAGCATTCTGGGATATCAGCATCCCCAAATGCAGCAATCAGTAGGACTTCAACCCCTCTGTCCTTCAGTACTGATTGAAACTTTGGCTGAAATTAGTTACACTTATCTGGAGGGCCTGAAGTTGCGCTGCCCATTCGTTTCTAGGCTAGCGGCTGGACACTGGTGGCCCACAGGCCAGATCTTGCTCAGTCGTGTTTTGCTCGGCCTGCAGTGTTGACCTGTGCAGTGTCCATATTGCAAGTGAGTTGTTTTGTTCACAGACTTGATTTCTGGATTCCTGTGGAGTGTTGCAGGGTAGATCCTTGTTTATGCTGCTTCCTCTGAGAGTGGAGTCCCCAGGCTGCTGTGCATAGACTCCATCCTCGCCAAAGGAGTGCTCCTGTGGGTCACAATGAACCCACCCACGCACTTTCTTAGAGGAAGTGAGAAGAAGGTTACATAAGCTGTATGTTGGGCAACAGAAAACACCCACCTGAGCATGGCAGTTGTCACCATCATCTTTGCGGTATTCACAGTGTTTTCTGGGAGGGTTCTGTAGAAGATGTCATTCGCTACATCCCCCCAGGGTTTTATGGGGCCCCTGGGAAGGCATGTCTATCAGATCTAAGTCCCGGGAAATAGCGGACCTTCTTCTGAGTTAACTGGCTCATCTACCCCTTACCCATGCCAGGAATCTGGTTTCTGTCTTTGCCTGAGCTTCTGGGAAGCTCGGAGGCAATTTTGCAGCTCATGTCTAACAGGAAGACATGACTTTATGGCACCCATTTGGTTTATTGACCTCTTGGTTTCACACACCATCATTTTCTGGCTGCTCTGCTTTTCTCACTTGCTTATCTTATTGTGGGCACTGTATGCGCACCCTTAAATCCTGTCTGGAACAAGGCTAGGTGTAAGTTAATGAGCAAAAGCAAAGCGTCTGTTCCTGTGAGAGAGGGCTTATATTATCAGTGCAAACAGGCTACCCATCAGGACAGGCCCCTCGCCTAAGCCATGGGTGTCACGTGCTCTCTCCCTCCTGCTCACTACTGATCTTTAAGGCTCACGCTGGGCCTGGCTCTGCCAGGTGCTCTCATCCGGTCCCTTTCCTCTCTTCCCTGGTAGCTTCTGCTACTGAACTGGCAGGGCTCACCTCCTTGGGTGGACTGTTGTATCAGTGCTTCCTGTGTAACTGACCACCCCAAACTCAGGGCACACAGCAGGAAGCAGTCATCGTTCTCACAGGGCTGAGGGAGGCTGCACTGGGCTGCTTCAAGCCGCAGGTCTGCGGGCTGCTGGGGGAAGCCCTTCTTCTGGGTCTCATCACTGGGCTGCTGGGACTGGCTCTTCTCATGGTGCGGGGGGGAGTGCGAGAGGGGTGCACAGACATGTGAGAGGCCTCTGAAGGGGCAGCTCAGGATTGGCTCCCCAGTTCCTCTGAGTTCCACTGGCCACAGGGAGTCAGGTGGCCAAGGCCAGCACCGGAGGAGGGAGGGAAGAATTTGCCTCTGCAAGAGGTGGTGCAGTCTCAGTGACAAAGGGTGTGAACTCAGTCCACCCCGGGCAGTGTGATTATTTGAAGAGGATCCGGTGGGCATGCTGCAGTGTCTGGCCCTTAGTGGGTATGGTGGACAGTCCCCATGTCCCCTCCTGGGACCCATGCCCCACCGCCATTCTGCTTTGTGCCCTGGGAGGTGCACCTTCCCTCTGGCATGTAGTTGGGTTCAGTCAGAGGGAGCACCAGGGAAAGAGGGTAGAAGTCCACCCACAGGCTGGCGTGTGACCTGCAGAAGGCCACCGCTTCTGCCAGGTAGCTTGTCCTTCAACGTCAGAGCTCCAGTTACCTTCGTACCTGGGGCCGCCCAGAGTGCCTCACCACGGTGGTCTCCCTTTTAAACCTGCCCCTCTCGTAAATAGTGCCCTTAGGGGACTCCTCACATTTCCCTGTTTGCAAGAGCCACCTGTTCCTGGCCGGGCCCCTCAGAGGCAGGTCAGCGCTCAGTAACTTCTTGAGTGTCAGCGCTGTCTTGTTTCCGTCCCCTCTGGCCTTATACCACTCACTGTCCCTGCCTCTGCCTTAAAACCCCACAGGGTTTTGGATTGGGGTTTCAGATCGGGGAGCCTTCCCTCTCTCCTGTCGGCCCACCACCTTCCCCTCTCCCAAGAACCTGGCAGAGTAAAGTGGTCAGAGTGAATTCATACAGATAAGGCTTTCCTTTCTACCCTGAGGTTTTGGTTTGCCCTCTGGGATATTTAGGGCTTCTTTTAAGTGCAACATTTTCTCCATAAATTGTGGAGGCTTTTTTCCCAGATGGGATTTGTGCCATATCACGTTCCAAGAAGGGAATGTGGGGCCTGTTTGTGGCTAAAGAAGTTTCCGCATAAGGAGACTGTATGTAAACCCTCCCAGTAATTATTGCCTTAGTTAATTTGGGAAGGGGAAATTAATACTACCATGCCTGACTCAATGGAGCAATGTATTTGGCTTTTTTTAGCAGGACGAAAGGGCCCCGAGTTTCAATTTCCTGAATGAGTTCTGAGAACTTCCAGAGCATTTCCCAGACTTCCCTGGTCAAGATAATGTTGTGTTAACCATGTACATTTCCTGGGATTCAGATTCACTGGGCCTGGGGTGGGTCCTAGGGATCTGTTTTCGGTGTGCATCCTGGGTGAGTTGTGTTAATCATGTGTGGGATGCACTGGGCCTGGCTAATGGCTCTCACGGTTTCTGTGTTGACTAAGGACGGCAATGATGATAATACAACAGTGCACAAGAATATGTGGCCTTTAGAAAGCACTGTCCAGTTTGCCAAGATTTTACATTATCTCATTAACCACAGTGGCCCCTTCAGGGCTGGTTTTGTTTATTATCGCCTGTGCCAGCATCGTTTTACCAGAACTCAAGGGGAAGAATGGTACCAGCATGTTTTTGTTAAGGACCCTAATTGGTACCAGAAGTAAAGATGTAGTAGTTAGTTGTCTTGTTATACGCATGAAAGCTACAGCAAGTAGCCTTCTGCCCACCCTTTGAGAACCACTGCACGATTTCTTGATGAGAGTCTCAGTCTCACCCCAAGCCTGGCTTGTGCAAGGGGAGTTTTCTAGAAAGCTCTGCAGAGGGCTTTCCTGCAGACAGACATCTCGAGGCGAGGGGATGTCCCAATGGAATGCTTCTCTGCAGAGCAGCATGGATGTTCCCTCCTAAGAAGAACGTGCGGGTTCTTGCTTTCCTGCAGGGTGGGAAGTTGCCCTTTACGAACGCCAGTTCAGGTTTCTCTGGCAGTTTCTGTAACATACCATGCCTATAAAACCTAGAATTTCTAAGTTGCCAGGTGACTTTACTGCCTTCAGTATCAAATGCATGGGTGATGGTGGTCTGAGGTTTTTAGGGGGAAATTTTCAGACTTTGTAATACATTTGGAGAACAAAATTTTTTTTATTTTATAAATAACCAAAATTATTTATTTTAAGTACAGATCCTGGGCTGCCTGTTAACTTATAACTCATCTGGTTACTGCGCCTGTGACCTGAAGAAAGAAAAGTCTTGCTGGCAGAGCTGAGTTTTCTTGGGGTGTCAGTGCCTCCATTTTCTGTTTTCCGCATGCATGCTGTTGGTAACATTTAGCTCCTCATTTCCTTTCCATCCTAGTCCACACCCTTGCTTCTGTTTGTTGCAAATCTGTGACAGTGCTGCATGGGTAACACACACGCCAGGGTTTGGGGTGGCGAGCTATGGTGCCCTGTGCTTTAGCGTGGGCACACTTGCCTCATTCATGGTGATAAGCTGAGTCGAAGCTGCTTTACCAGCAGCACTGGTTTAGCATATGTTGAATCGCATATCTGGGAAAATAGCACAATATCTATTTTCTCATTCTGTATTGCGTTAATGAGATTCGAGCCTCCACTAATTAAAGCAATAACTGTGAGATTAAAAATGGTCTCCATATCCAAGGTCAGAGTATAGGTCATGATGGATACTGAGACCCTTGGGGCCATGATTCCTGAAACATGCATCTTCCAGAACTGAGCTTATGACCCTTTGCATATGACCTTCCAGCAAATGCTGTAGGAGGACACATTGAAGTTCAAGTTCTAACTGCAGTGATGAATTCCAAGCTTTTTGTTATTGTTTTCCTTCCTGAAAGACAAAAGGAGTTTTGTGCCCTGGTATTTGAGGTTCAGCTCAGGGCTGTGTTAATGAGTCGTTACTGGGTGGGGAGTTTTATGGGTGCTGAGTAGTTTGTAGTATCCTGTAAAAAATCCAACCAAGAATCCACCCACCCTCCATGCATCTTAACAACCCACCCACCCATCCATGCATCCACCCACCCATCTATGTATCTTACCCACCTGCTGTCCACCCCCCCCACCCTTTCACCACCTGCCTCCACCGTCAGCACTTAACCGATTCCCACAAGGCAGCTGGCACTGCTCACATGCTAGGGTTGCAAAGGAAAATAGTAGTAATGGCCATGATTTATTGATAACCTACTATTGCCAGATAGACTCCAGTGTTCAGAGCGTCTTTGTGAGTTCAGAACTGTACCCCCAGCTTAAGAGTACAGGAGCTAAAATACCTTACCCGGAGCACCCAGCCAACCCAAGGGGAGTAGGCCAGAGGCACCCTTGTGACATTATGTTCTCGGGTTCTTCTCTCTGCCTGGACCCAGGCCCCTGCTGGCATGGACAGTGAGCATTCGGTGGCAGGATCAGAGCGGGGACAGGCCCTTGTTCATCACCTCTTCTCTTTCTGGGGTATTTGCCTGCTATCAGTGAAGCAGGGAGAGGGATATGCACGAGGCAGAGACCTGGTTGGCCATCCACTCTCGCTTCTCCACTTTGCCCTTTATTACCTCTTGGAAACTTGAGGTTCTGTCCAGACTCCTCTTGTCATTTGAGGGTGCAAGAACAGAAGAGTACAAACAGAGGCTCACTTAGTGAATGTCTAAATATCGAAAAGTTACAAATCAAGGTAGCTGTGAAGCAAACTGTTCAATCCTCCTACAAATACACTTGTATGACAGCCTGGAAGCCTAGATGGAATTTAGATTTCTCAGGCTCCTCAACTGAGTGCAGAAATTGACAGCTTGGGGAGAGCTAGTCTCCAGCCCACCACCCGCTTCCCTTCCCATCTGACTCTGCCCCACGCTGCAGTGGGCCCCTGTGCACCTGGCCAGCATAGTCATGTGTGTGTATAGACACCTTTCCAGGTGTCTGTACCACCTTTCCACCCTCTCCCTACAAAGGGATGCCCTGGGGCCTAGAGAGGCACTCAGTAGTGGCATAGTTTGCAATTAGAGGGGGTGAGCCCTGGAGAAGAGCCCAACATATACCCTGAAGGTAGGCTCAGAGCTGCTTGGGCAAGAAATTCTGGGATCCTGGGCCCCCAAGGCATGTGAAAGGGGAGAATGTGGGTTCTGTCCCGGGCCTTGCAAACTCCTTGCCCCTGGGGGAGAAGAGTGGATAGAGGAGGGTTCTCTTGAACATGGAGTTCAAGTCCAGAACCCTTTTTGCCTGGGTCTCAAACAAAACCAGTTCTGCCAAGTCAGTGGCTAGAGGGGCTGCTGAGGTCATATGACACCCCCACCCCCACCATCATTTTATACAAGAATGAGCCCGGCCAGTAGGCCTCAGAGCTGGGTCTGGAGCCCTAGTCTCCCAGTTCCCAGCCGGTGCCCTGTTCTCAACTTGCAGAGTAGGCCTGCCCCTCTCGGGTCGCATGCCCCTTTCCACCACCAGCTTCGTATTCTGGGCGCCATTTCCTCCTGTCCCAGACTCTGCCAGTGATCTGATGCATTGTTTTCTGGGGCCCTTTTACACAGGCTGACGTTGCTGGTGGGAGTGGAGGCCTGGGGCTGGCTGTGGGTGCTCTCTTCATTTCTGAGGGCTGGTGGTGGCCACCGTTCTGTGAACCTTGGTTTGTCTGGGCTCCACCCGCTCCGGGGCCTGGAACCTATGCTCTGGGCCCCTGCTGTCCTGATACCAGGGTAGAGGGCAGAAAGCTAGGAAGAAGGTATTCTGGGGCTGGGGGGGTGGGGCATGCAGGTTGGTGTGCAGCAGGCAGGGGTGTGTGACAGGGAGCCCACAGGAAGCAGGGCTGTGCTGCACTCCCTGAGCGTCCCCTGGGGCCAGGGTCAACCTGGAGATGTGTTGTTCCTGTGGCTTGTGCAGTTAAGCCCAGACATTTAGTTAGGCCACACTAGCCCCTGCTCGGCTTATAACTGTGGCTCAGACATCAGTCTGGACCCCCTCTGAGAGCTTTGTGCCCTGCCCTTGGCTCCGGCCTGGACAGCCTTGCCGGGGCTGGAACACTCTCCTGGAGCCTATCCAAGGTGCGGCTTTCGCCCTTTGCAGCTCTGTGGGTGGGCCCAGCAGCGGGACAGGGTAGAAAGGCCTGCTTCACCCACCACTCCTAGTTGCAGAGTGAGGGGTGGCCGAGGGTCAGAGGGCTTCCTGTCCCCCCATGTGCTCACCCTCCCAGCCCTCCTCCAAGTAAATGCACAGACGCCGGCAGCTGTTCGGGGAACAGTCCTGCCAGTGGAAACACCAGCTCCCTTTGTGAAGCCCCAGGGGTTATCAGGGTGGCTCAGATTGAGGAAGGCCTCGCCTCTCTGCCCGGCTGTTCTGCCCCACCCCGTGCTACAGAGGGGAGGCCCTGCCCGTGGGTGAGTCAGTCCACATGGTGCAGCGCAGCTGACTCTCCTGCCCCTGACTCCAGGGCCCTGGGCTCTGCTAAGGATAAGCTTTGTGATGTGGGAAGGATCCGTTTTTCTTCATTTTCCTCACCTCCCTTCATTGTGTCTGTGTGAAATCGAAAGCTATTGTTTATTTAAAAGGGCATTTGCCTAATGCCCCTGGAATTCATTTGCTGGAGCATTTTCCATTTTCATACTCAGTTCAGACTTGGGCTGCAGCTGAGGGATTATATAACCTGGGATGGAATGAGTCCTGTTGGCATCTGGGGACCCCCCACTGCATCCACCCTTAGCCCTTCCTCTGGGGTCGTGCATATTCATGCTGTCTGGGAGCTGCGGAGAAGGTGGGGAGCAGAGTTCGTAGGGAAGGAGCTGGCAGTTGCTGGACTGCAGTCAGGAGGAGGTTTCATTTGGGAGCTGAACTCAGATCTCTGCGCAACCACCACCACCTCCTCCTCCCCAACAGCGCAAAGCCTGTCAGCCGTCCCTGGAACTCAGCACAAACCCCGAGCCTCCTTGTCTGAGCCCTCACGGGGCTGGGGAGCTGATCTGGCGCCTGCCCTCCTGGGGAGCCTGTGGAACCTGCCCCACTCCTTCCATCTCAGCAGTGAACCTGAGAGCCCCTCCCTGGCTGAGTCCAGCCCAGCACCCCTTGTTTCTACTCTGGAACCTGATTTGTGTCTTCACGGAGTTACTTTGATGGGAAGACCTATTGTCCTGGGCAATGAAGGGCTGGAAGTTTACCCTGCTTCTGGATTTTAAAAGGAGGCAAAGCCACAGAGTGGATTAGGGAAGCCTGAACGTAGTCACTTTAGTCATGCAGAGGCCCAGTCAGGACAGATGGGGTTGGGGTGAGGAGGGGTGCTCCCTGCATCTTGGGGGATGGTGGAAAACCCATTCTTTCCTGTGAGCCCCTTCTCCCACTGTGGCCTGAGATGTCTGCCTCACACCACATCTCTGCTTGAATGTGCTTGTTAACCCTGTTAGGAAAACCCTGTGTATGCCTGTGTTAACACAATGCCAGCTGCTGTAAACTCAGTTTTCAGCAACTTAACCCACTGGAAGTTTGTCCATCGCTTATGTATCAGCCAAATAAGGCTCTTGCTCAGCCGAGGAAGCTTCGTCCACATGGTGGTTCTGGGGCCCCAGGTTCCTCTCATGGCCTAAAAGTCTTCTGGTTCCTGGGACAGGAAGAGAAAGCCAGTGGAGAAGGCATGCACATTTCATAAACACTGTAGCCTAGAAAGGACCCACATCCCTCTGCTTGCTTTCTGTTGGCCAGAATGAGTCGTACAGCCACAGCGGGCCTCCAGAGAGTTTGGGGAACACAGCCCCAGGTTGGTCTCAGCAGAATGAGATGAGAGAAGGGGTGTGGAGAGACGATGAATGCACCTGGGGCATGCAGGGGAGTTGGGGACAAGGCCCCCAGGCTTCCAGCGTGGGGAGCAGGGTGAACAGTGTGCCCCCCCGGAGGTGGAGTCTGCAGGAGGAGGGGCAGATGCGGAGAGGCAGCTTCTGCCGCATGGCCAGCGTGGAGGGTTGCTGCAGGAGTGTGTGGGAATGCGCAGAGCAGTAGTCAGTGAACTTAAGCTCCTCCTGCCCATCCTGCGGAGATCTAGGCGAGAGAACTGTTTGGTAGCTGTGGTCACAGCCTGAAACCACAGCCCGTGGTAGGGTCGGACTGATCAGTCTGTACATCCAAAGCTGATAACAGGAGAAATTAGGAGGGAAAGAGGCATAATCAGAAACCAGGAGAGGATGCCTCCCTGAGCATCAGCCCCTCCTGTGCGGGGTTCTTGTCTCTGTGAACCGGGAGAGGGTGGGGGCAACCAGACTGGTGTCCAGGCCCACCTGACTCCGGGAGGGGTGCCTGCCTGCCTTGTGCCAGCACCACTTCCTCTGCACGCCTCAGCCTCGGGCTCAGTGCTCTAGAGCGGGGTGCCAAGAAGGGCAGGGAGCTGGCATCACTCAGGCATCAGGAACAGCAAGCAGGCTGTGCCCTGGAGGCTGAGCAAGGTTGTAAGACAGGGAAGGAAGGAGAGCTGTCGGGGCCCAGAGACGGCTGGTGAGGAGCAGGTGGGGCCAAGGCCTGTGTAGTCAGGGGAGAAGGAATAAGGTTGCACAGGTAGATGTAAAGCTGGTTCCTGTCCTACGGGACAGTGAGGTTGAGACCTGTGGGGATATCTTTCCACCAGGCAGAAACCATTCCCAGATTACCAGTGTCCCACAAATGGGCATCTGAGTTTCACTCCTGTGGGCCCTGTTCAGGAGTAAAGAGCACAGAACCGGTACCTTCTAAAGCAGCACGTGACCCGTAGGCAGTCTCCCCCGGCAGGGTCTCCCCCCTCAGCGTGGGTGCGGGAGGCTGGGGGGTCCGTGGATGGGCACTGAGGAGGCAGCTCCGGGCCTTGTCTGGGTCCATTTGGAAGAACGTTGGCATCAGAAACAGCAGTACAATGGTCAAAAGAGGGCCAGGTTGGAAGAGGGAGGCAGTGGGGTGTCCGATACATCTGGGGGACTGGAGAAACTGGGGCCTTGGAGGCCTGAATTCTGGGTGGCAGAGGGGCAGCTGACCACAGGGCCCCAGGATGCACAAGGGAACAAGGCCCTCCACTCCGGAACAAGGCCAGCAGCCCCCCTCACACCAGTCCCGCCACCAGGCCAGACAGTACCCTTGGCAACCCAAGGGTCAGGCTGGGGGAGGAAGCAGACAGTGAGAAAAGGCCATGGAGGCAAGAAGGGCAGATGCCAGGGAATTCTGATGGCCTGTGACCACACTGGACCCAGAAAACCACATAGAAAAACAACCCACATTGAAAGGGAGCAGACTCTGAGTTGGAAACTTGTACTCCTCATCCAGGGAGCATGACACAGAGAATGGCAGAGAAGCATAAATACTGCAAAGCAAATGCAGCTACTTTATCTCTTTATTTTAGTAATTGGAGGTGGCACTGGGCATGCCAGCGAGAGCGGAGTCTGACTCAGATCCCCTGGGCCTCATCGGCCTTTCCTCTGTGTTTGAACAGCATATGCAGCCTGCCTCTCCACTGCACCCCTTTCCTGGCTTGGGGTTTGGGTTGTCAGCGTGATGGCCATGTACGCGTGAAGAGGACTATACGGTGGCTTCCTGCCACCCAGGTTTCCAGAGGGCTCTCTTTGTCCCTGTGTGTGGCAGTGGAAGGCGGTGCAGCCTCAGCCAGGACTTGTCGCCTTGCGGGTTTCAGTCCCACCGTGGTGGGAGGTGGAACGGCTACTTCTTTCTTCCCCTCATTCATTGATTACTTGGTCAGTCAGCAAGCATTTGCTGGGTGCCTGTACATCACAGACACCATGGTGAGAAAAAGCAGGCATGGTCCTCAGCCTACTGAAGCGTCCACTCTGCATAAGATAACCTGTGAATAAATGTCTCCTTCCAGCTGTCGCACATGCCAGAAGGAAGCCTGCGGCTATTAAAATGGAGCCTGATGTTTACAAAAGACGTAGTCTTGTCAGTTTCCACCACGCTCCAAGAGGTTGTGAGTCTGTCCACATCCTCAGTTGGGATGTTCTGCAACCTAGGGGCTGGAAAGAGGCTGCCACTTGGTTTTGGACACGTAGTCGCTTACCAACATCCGGGATACAGAGGGGTTGCAATTAGAGAGGCCTGGTAAGGTTGGCATTGGATACAGGTGTTTTTGGAGAGGCTAGTGGTGTGGTGAGGTGGTTTCCCTCATAAGTCCATCCTCTCAAGCCAAGAGAGAGGAGACAGCCACTTAGAGTGCTTGCTGGGTATCTCCCAGAATCCCAGGGCACAAAGGTTAATGTGGAATGTGCAGCTTATAGAGGCATTAGTGGGGCCCTGAGAATGGCCTTCCCTGTGGAGAAAACCTGTGAGCATCACCAGGAGAGAGCTGGCCTGCTTTACCGTCCTGAGCCATTTAAAAGGGGCTTTACCATACATGACCCTGGCGAGGGGTGCTGGGACCATAACCAGTCAGAGGAGGCCAAGGGGCCCTCTCTAGAGCTGCAGGGAGGAAGCTACAGGAATCTTTGGATGTGCCTGAAAAAGTCAGCCAGGAGCACCCATCATGCCTAGAGAGATCAGCCTGCAATGCCGCCAGCCCACAGATGTGTTCAGAGAGAGAGTCAGCTTTGACCTCTGGGCAGTGAAACCAATGGCCAGTGGCTGGCAGAAACCAACACCTGATGATTTCCATTCCAGCCAAGTGAGGTTTCCCTGCCTCTGCACCCCAGAGGTGCCCTAAGCACTGGCTAGGAAGTGAAAGATAAGGGAGAAAGTGACCCCAGCTTTTCCACCCTCTGCACTCGCCTCCTAGCAGCCTTCAAACCTGAAATAGGATGCAAGGAAGTTTAACTTTAAATGAAATTTGGAGTTTTTTTCTATTACCCGGATACTATTATTCATTTTAATACTGAACAAGATGATTCTGGAGATTACAGTGACTGGAAGACTTTTTGTGATGTAAGAATGACCCAAGAGATAACGGGATGTGCCCAAGGTTTCATCTGGCACCAGGGAGAAAGGGGACAACCTAGGCAGCTGAGAGCTTCGGAGGTGCATTTCAGAAAGAGCAGTCTGGCTGCAGGATAGGGAGAGGCATTAGAGGGTAAACGTGGGTATGACCCAGGAGGAAGCTTGCAGTGGTCTGGGGTGGAGGCGAAGAGGGCAGGCTACAGAGAAGGCAGGATTCAGTGAGGTTGAACTCCTATGGTCTCCTTCTGTCTCTGTTGTGGACTCACCTCATTGTAAGAACAACTCAGGGTCTGATAGAGCTCCCCTCTCTCACCCAGAACCTACTGCTTGCACCTATCCCCAATAGGTGCCCAGTGAATGACTGGAGAATGAATAGTTTCTAAATAAGGTATGGCGAGAAAAACGAGCCATTGGAATTTGTTTCAGTTACGTGTTACAAAAAATAATGCTACATAAACAATTCAAAACCTCAGTAGCCTGTACTAATGAGCACATTGTCCACAAATCTGGGATTAGCAGTGGCGGGGCTGGACAGCTCTGCCAGTCAGGACAGGGCTTGTTCACAGAGCTGGGAGTCAGCTGGTCATCAGCCACCTGGGCTGGCCTTGGCTGGGGCGGCTGTGGCGACTCAGCTCTGTCCCACATGTGTCTCCTCCAAAAAGGCAGCCCAGGCGCGTCCTCATGCAGATGAAGGGGCCCAAGAACGCAGAGCAGGGCTGCTGGGGCCGTCGCTCTAGCACAGAGGCTCAGGGGCAGCACGTCTGCAGTGCTCACAAGCCATGTGATGGGCAGCACGCTGTCTTACACTTCGAGGCTTAATATCTTTATCTGTGAAATGCAGCTAAGAAAATCCATCTCACTGGACAGGAAAGCTTAAGTAACACCTATAATGTCTCCTTCCACTGCAGCATTCAGAAGGAGTAAATAATTCTGCCTATGGCACAAGTATAGAAGAAAGAAAGGCTTCAAAAGATGAAAAAGGGCTCAGAGGGAGGGGAGGGAATTCCAGGCTGAGAAGCAGCACACACACGGGCATGGTAGAAAGCACACAGGCTCTGTAAATGGAGGTGACAGCCTGTGGACTGTGGGCTGGAGTCTCTGCTCTAGGCCTGTGGGGCCAGGGAGTTCTCTTTTGCTGGCAACAGGAGCCATGGAAGATTCTGTGAGAAGAACATGAATTTTCTCGTTCAACAAACATTTCCTTGACATCTACCACATGCAACATATTCTTTTAGGTGCTGGGGATGCAGCAGTGTTTGATCCCAGTCTGGAGGGAGCATCAGACAGGTGGGCAGGAAGATGTGGGCACAGAATGAGATCAGGGAGACCAGTTAGCCAGGAGGACAACCAGCCCTGAGATGTGCTGCTAATGGGTACGATTTTGCCCTTCATCCCGCTCTGAGGCCCCAAGTGTAGCCCCCTCTGCCTACAAAACCTGTTTTTCATGACTAAAGCCATCTCATAATAGTGGACTGAGGAAGAAGTAGCAGAGGGCAGGGGAGCTTGAAAGTCTGACGGTTCTTTTTTCATATCAGGGATCCCTGCATTTGAACCTGGCACATCTTACATGTATATTTTATGGGATCCCTGGCCTGGGTTTTGGAGGAAGGCTCACCAATGACCTCCCAAACCCAGTGGATAGTGCCTTTCCTTTGTTACTTCTTATGTATACATATGGAAAGAACTCATAAAGAATTATAATAAAGGGGGGAAGTGAAAGCAGATACAGTAAGTAGGCAGAGATGAGTGGAGACTGATAGGCCAGCAAGAATGCCTGCTGCTGAGAACCTCTTCTGAAGAGATAGTCCCTTTTCTTTCCCTAAGCAGCAGAAGTGTGTATGAGCATGGCATTGTCTATCAGTCAACTTTTGCTGAGTAACAAGCCGTCCCTAAATTGAATGGCTTCAGAGAGCAGCCATGTATTGTCTGTGAGTCTCTAAGTCAGCTGGGCGGTTCTGCTGGTCTGGGCCAGGCTGGGCTTGCTCAAGTGTTAGAGTGCAGATTGCAGGCCAGCAGGGGGCTGGCTCACTCAAATGTCTAGCATGTGACTGGGTGAAAAGGGTGGCTGGGCCACTCTCTCTCATCACCCAGCAGGCTAGCCTGGGCTTTATGCCTGGTAGCTGGGAAAGGTGGTGAAAGCAGGTGCAAGTGAGCAAGGCCTTTTGAAATCTGAGCTTGAAGTGGGACAGGGTCATTTCTGGTGCATTCTGTTGGCCAAAGTAGGTTCAGGGGGTGGGGAAATCAACTCTGCCTCTTGATTGGAGGAGCCAGCATGTCATTTTTTTCAGGACGTATGTGAAGGGAAGAGTGGAAAGTTGTGTCTATATGCTGTGGACAGAGCACGTGGGCTCTGGAGTCACACAGGATTGTCAATGTAAGAGTCTCTATTTGTCTGTGAGATGGCACTGCTAATAAAATCCTTTTCAAAAGATCGTTTTGAGGATTAAATAAAACATGTATGCCTGATGCATAGTAAATGCTTCGTTAAAAAAAGCGTTTTATGCATTTTACATTTGCACGTGCGGTTAGTTATACATAACTGAGTCTATATCGCCATTTTTTTAGTTTGGAAAATCCTGTTCTCTGAGGCAGTGGGGGGATCGTCACCTCTATTGCTGGGGTGTATGTGAATTCTGGAGTTTGGATTTGGAGAGCAATGAGGGATGAATATTTTCCCCCACTGGAAATCTGGGAAGTTAGACTGGGGGAGAAGCGGGGACTCTCATCTTCGCCGGGGACTGTGAAATGAGGCCTCAGTTAAACAGGAGAACATGTCATTCATTCTCATGACTTGGCCTTCTTCAAAACTTCCTTAACATCCTATCCCTATAAATACAGTAATTCTTATTATTTGTTTATTTGGTCAATAAAAACAATCACTTACAGTATACTAGATTCTGTGCTGGGAGCCAGAGACACAGTGGAAAAAGCAATGCAGGCATTACCCCTGTATTAAAGGATTTCCATTTCATTTCCTGCCCAGAGAACTCTTAGGCCTGCTTTTTGCCTCTGAACTTACAGATTCTTGAGCTCAAGACCCTTCACAAACTAGTCTCATTTATGCTGCCTATTCTCCCTTTGTCCTGTTCCTGCCTTACACTCAAGTCAAAGTGCCCCAAACAGGCCAGGAGCAGGAATGGACTCCACCCTGCAGGAACAGTGGTCGAGGGCAGCCAGGCTGCTGAGCCAGCACATGGCCATGATTGCAAGGTCAGAATCCATCGATATGACACTGTGACCCCCATCTCAAGAGGCCTTTACTGATGCTCCCCTAACCTTTACCACTGGCTGTGAGCCTCTACTCTCAGAGTCCACCTTCAGTGGTCTGGGACCAGTCTGACTGGCCCCCTTTAGGGGCTCCCCAGGCAGAAACGCTCTCTCCCTCTTCTGCGTACACTGACCTCCCACTGATACGTGCCCCGCTCCACACCTCCTGCAGGAGCTCCGCAGGCAAAACAGAAACGCCCACTCGTAACCCTGCACGCAGACACATAATCTAAACTTCCAGGGACTATCTGAAGGAAAAAGAGACCGCATAGCTTGTCCCATTCTCTTCTCCTTTAACCTGCAATTATTGGATGAGAAGAATAGGATATAGCACAATACAGTTGCTAGTTTGTCAGTGACATAAAGAAGTTGAAGTTGTCCGTGGGCACCAATCATGTGCCTTCGGAAAGGAGACTCTGAATGTGCCTGCGCCCGGACCTGTGATGGGTTCGGGGGTCCCTCTCTGCGCTATCACCAGCTTTCCTAAGAACCACCAGCAACTTTGTGAAACTTCAGTCCCTTTTCTCACACACCTCCTCACCTTATTGGAGGGAAAAAGGGAACAGTAGTTCCCTTCTTCCTGCTGTGCCTCCATCTCCCCTTGGAGATTTCCATTTTTCCTCTGGGGCATTTTTGCCAACAATAGTTATATATAATAATAATTTTTTGAGTAATTAATAGGTTTGGCTAAGGCTTTCATTGAGACCACATCATAGCTCGACTTCTCCATCTGCTCAGTCTGCTTCTGTCCCTTCTGCTCCGCAAGTGTTGATCCCACAGGCCCTCCCTGATATCTTCCTACGCACTCATCACCATCTCAGAATTGGCTTCCCCAGAACCCAGCCTGGGGCAAGAGTTGTGGTTCCACAGACATAGTTGATACCACTTACATTAAAACAGTCCCCACAATGCTATGTCTTTCTTTATGTGTATGTATAAAACACATTTTTAAAGTTTTGGAAGGCTGCCAGCAGTGACCCTGTATGGAGGTGGAACAGAAGGGTAAGGAATAGAGTTGATCTTATATAACAAGAATATATTCATGTGAAGGAAGTGCAGGGAACAAGTGATGATATTTGAAGTGTCCTAAAGGATAAACTGGAATATAATCTTCTTTCCAAACTTTTTGAATAAGGCTGGAGTTCTAAACTAAGACCCACACCTCCTGCCTCTGTTATTTTTCCCAACATTGGACTATGAAAGATTTCAAACAATCAGAAAAGTTTAAGGATTTTCATAATGAATTCCCAGATACCCTGTTGATTCCACAATTAACATTTCACTATATTTGTTTTATCACACATCTATCCATCCATCATCATTTTTAAAAATATAGTTTGACCTAAGTTCCTGGCTCTCTTGAAATGCTGTCTTCCTTCACTAGATGATGAATTTTATGTTAAGCTTTGAAGAGGATGATTTCAGCCATTTTTCTCTAATGTTCTCTTGTGAGCATGAACCGCCCATCCTAAGATCTCTCTGTGGATCTCCCACTTGCCAGGTCGGGCTGTCTCATGCTGGACCCGTGATGTGCTGATCTGGTGCAGCCAGGTCGCTGAAGCACTCTCCAACTTGACCCAGCCTTTCAGTTCCTTCATTATGTCTTCCAGAATCATATATTCCAGTCACTCAAGTATCTTTGAGGTTCTGGGCCTCGTTGAGGGGGTTTATATCTCTCAGTATTTCCCCCACCTAATGCCAAGTTGCAGATACGTGATCATAAGAGGAAGTGATAGGTGGTGTTTCCTGAGATTAGGTTGCACTCTGAGGCTGTAAACGGAGCATCCTGTAAATTCTTGGAAACTCCTGTGATTCTCTTAGTAACTGGCCAGGAGCCATGTGACAGAGGATTTTACTTCACCAAATATATTGTGATGGTTACCCCTTCCCCCAGATGCCAGACACTGTGAGAGGCACATCCATTCTTTTGTCTCTTCCTTTGCTCAGTGACGCTGACTTCCTTACTGAAGGTATCGCAGATGAAAGGGTTCAGACCCAGGGTTTCTGACCACGGAGCCCTGCTCTCTCCACCACACCCTGCTGCCGCTCTTTTACCTTGTTGGGATGGGAAGGGCAGCAAAGGAGCCCAGTGCTGGATAAAACAATTGGGTATGTATCCAATTTAACGTGTGTCCATGCCATGTCCTAATGCTTGGGTTTCTTTAAGAATCGTGCTGAAACTGAAAAGCAGCCTGTTCAGCCAGGAAATAGGCAAAGGACAGAGACAAACATTTCTATGAGCTTTCTGTGTCCTATAAAGAAAACTGATTCAGTGAAGGAATTTTCAAGGTTCCTAACCCTGTCTGCTCACCCAGATCACACTCCGCAACCCTTCAGCAGAGACAGGTAGACACTAAGCTGTACTTATTTTCAGAGACGTTGAGAGTCACTGAAGTGTCTGAGATTTAGATGGAGCAGGAGAGGGAGATGCTGACAGCTGGGGGTAGATAATAGGTTCAGAGGGATGCCGGCTAAGCAGAGAGGACTGAAGCTCCCATTTAGTCAGGGGTCTTTTCTAGTTTCCTACCCTTCCTAACACTTTGTGTTAAAAACTCATATAGAAAATTCCAATCACCAGGTGAATTTTAGATTTATTAGAGGTGAAGCCTTACCTTTTGGTGTATCTTAAAAGCAGCTTGTGGATATCTGAATAATCTCCCCATCCTGTGTCCCTGGAGGTAGCAGAAAGCGGGTCCCCTGGGAGGAGGAGAAGCACGAGCCGGGCGTTTAGGAAAACCTGGCTTAGAGAGGCGAGGGTTGGTCCAGAGGGTTTCCACACTGAGGGTCTGTGTGACTTGGGGGGTGGTGTAGGAGTCACGTGTGGCTCCAGCTCTGCTCAGCCGGTAATTATGATTCCCCTTTCCTCACAGCCCTCTCTCTGCTTTGCCCACAGTGGAACAGAAACCCGAAGGACGTCGTTTCTGGCACATGTCCTTGGTGGAGTCCAGTATTTCTCACCCCACCCCTCTCAGACCCTGAAAGGAGGGTTAGTTTCAGAAAGTGGAGGGAAATTGTGCAGATGTTGTTCTCAGACACGCAGAGAGGGCCCCCCTCCCATTCATCAAGGCACTAAGGCCCATTGGCGAGGCCTGAGAAGGCATCTGCCATCCGTGTGGTTCATTAATTCATTCAGCTGGCTTCCTGAGTCTTTTTATGGGCTGGATATTCATAGGCCGATGAAACAGACACAATTACTTTTCGCTGAGTTCACCATCTAAGGGGAATGTTAGAAAGTAAACCTGTCATAACTAAATAAGTGGAAAATGATTGTTACAGGCGCCATGAGGAAAATGTCCAGGGCAACATGTTTGAGAAGGGGTCAGTCATGCCAGGTGTTGGGGAAAAGCATTGGAGGCAGAGGGAAGAGCAGATGTGGAAGCCTGGGGGCAGGAATGGTGTTCAGCATGGCTAGGGTGTGGCGGGCGGGGCAGGTGGCAGGTGAAGGGGGAGATGTCCACAGAGCCGGTGTGCAAGAGGCCTGGTGGGTCATGCTCTCTGAGTGGGTTTAGCTAGACGGGCAGTGGGAAGCCCCTGGCGGGTTTTCAGCAAGGGGAGGTGGTTTTACTTGGGCTTTAAGAAGATAACCTGGCTCTTGCATGGACGGGACAGGAGAGCGATCAGGGAGCCAGAGCGGAGCTAGACGAGCCGTGCTTCCCCACGAACTGCCGTGGCTTCTCGCTTTGCCTCTGTCTTGTTACTCTGCAGCTGTGGGCAGCTCCCCTCAGCTCTCTGGCATTCAGCTGTTCACCCCTCATAAACGGGGACAAGTATTTTCTCATGTGGTTTCTAGACGGAACATGTATCCCTAAAGTCCTCTATAAACCCAGACCATATGCTTATCTGAACTGTACTATGATTCATGTTGAACGGAGGTGGACCCCAGCAAGGCTGGCAAGTCTAGCTAGGCCACCTCCATGTGAGCAGCAGTTTATCACAGCCTGAGGCCAACAAGATGCTTTTGTTTCTTTACTGCCATCAGCGTCTCTCCCTGGAGGGGGTGACTGGGGAAAAACCGCACAGCATGGTCATTTACAGAGTCATTTGCTGGGCTAATAACTTGGAATGGTTGAGCCTTTTTGAAAAATGTTTTTCTCAGTTTCATGTCTCTGGTTACCCCCTGTGGGTGACATGTGAGTGTCGTAAAGTGGAGTGCTACAACGTGCGGCCCACCATGCCGCCCTGCAGTCACTCTGACAGGGGACCATGGGCTGGTAGTCTCCTGTTATCCACAGGACTGGTGGATCAGGAAATTCTCATCCCCACAGTACCTCGGTGTTCTTGGAGTAAAGTCACAGGAGACTGACTTAGGTTTGAACAGAGCAAGTCTATCTTTCATTATGAGTGCGGCCATTCAGAATCTTTATGTTACAAGGAAATATCCTGTTTCAAATCAGTTGTCTGTTATGGCCCAAGCAGATGCTGAGATCTGCTGTCTTGTCATCCAAGAGGGTCTCTGGCTTCCCAGAAAGACTGATTCGTGCACATCTGCCTGCCGCTGTGGTGGTTGCGCTCTCTGTGCCGGGCTCACTACGGAGGCCCCTTGCTGCGTGTGGCTGTCGAGCACTCTGCCTGTGGGTAGGACAGCTAGAGAACTGAATTTTAAATTGCGTTGCATTTTAGTTTAAACTTAAATAGCTACATATGGCTGATAGCCACTGCATGGGACAGTGAATCTCTGTTTTCTCGTGGAAAACCCCTCCTCGAGGGTTACGTGAATCTGTGAGCTCAGACTCCCCTAACGCCCACCAAGATCCTGACCAGGATCGGGGTCCCCCACGTCTGGGGAGTGCCGCGACGTGTACTCATGGACAGCAACACAGCTGCTTTGCCATCTCAGTACTTCCCCCTGTCCACGTGGGACGATTGAAGTAGTGCTGAACATTCTCACTGAGATGCTGTCCACGGAGGGGGACCATCTCCCACGTAGAGCACGGCTCCAAGCTCTGGCCTTCTGTTTGATCTCTTTGGGTGCCCAGTGGTGACTGTGCAGGACAGCAAGTCCCAGGGAGGGCATCTGTCATTCCCTACTCCTGGGGTTCAATATTGTCACCACGTGCACAGACACTTGAAAGTGGTTTCTTTGGGATGTGCCCGCGGCTTGGGGGACTGTGTGAGAGACTCTAGGGGGCAGGAACCACAGTGCAGGGGCAAACAATGGGGAGATGAATGAACTCAGGGTATGCCCACTTCCTTAGGAACATGAATGTTTAGGAAGTCTTTGCTGAGCGGCAGGTGAGCAGGTGGTTGGGCCAGCAGTGCTCCCCAGAATGGAGACACCCAGATTCAAAGTCAGAAAATCAAGTAGCCTACTTATGCCTCGAGGGAGAAGTGGAAGGCTGTGCTAGTGCAGAGGGGGTGGCGGTGGAAAAGCAAATGACAGTCAGCGCTGTTCTGTGCATCCTGCAGGTGATGAGACTGGTGATATGTGCACCTTGATGGTAGAGCGAGTGGTAGTCGTGCGGGCAGCTCATTCTTTCCCACTCTGGGATGTGCTGTCTGGGCAAGTCCTGCCCTCAACTTAAAGTGTGAGCATGAAGCCTATGGGAGAGTAATTTATATTCTACCCAGCAGAAGACACTTGAAAGATAACGTGAATGTTCGGTGGAGAGCAGCAGGGTTCTCTGCATGCCCTAGATTTAGAATATAGCTGTTCTGAGGAGGAAGGAGGTTAGAATGTCTGCTGCCGTCTGTCCTAGTAATGAGGTGTGCAAAATCCATCTCATCTGGTAGAAACAACATCGCTGCCCAGAAACAGCCCAGACCTGGGAGTGAGGTCAGGGAGCCAGGCCCTGGCAGCCACGGTCCTGTTGAAAGGACTGCTGGTTCTTTTCTAAAAATTCAGGTTTACGGGAACCACCTTTAATTTGGGGGAGCCTGTTTTTCACCTTTGGGACCATTCCTCAAAGCAATTTTGATTCGGAGGAATGCCAGGCCCGAGAAAGCCAGGTGGGGTTTCAGTTACAGGGGATTGCCTGAATGACATCCGCGGCGCTCTCTGTTGGGCACATTTTTGTCACGCCCCAGGTTTGCGCTGGTTATCAACGGGTGATTGGGGTGTGTATGGGGATATCTGTGGGCTCTTGAGAGCTGTATTTTTAGAATATGCTCTTAAAGATTATGGTCAAGTTTACATTGATTGGGGAGGGTAGTGGCTTATCACAAAAGCCTCTGTCATTTATGTTTGCCTCTGTCATTTATGTTTCCCTTTCCAGTATAAAATGTGTTATTGATTTACCCACTGAGAAGGTTAAGAGCAAAGAAATCACAAACACAGCACAAATACTATTTCTAGAACATAAAATTCAGCTATCTCTACTAACAGAAAAGGTTTGGAATAGTGTCTTTGAAGGTGGACACCAAAAAGTATTAACTATTTTTTCTTTTCTATCCTTGTTTCTTTTTTTAAGTGACTATATCGAATATCAATGCAAATAGGCCAAGATTTAGTGGAAAATGGGTCAACCAACTAAGACTTTCAAAGCAAAGAAAAACTTCTTCATCCTCAGTCTATAGTTATATCAAGAATGTTGTTGCACAGACTCCAGATAATTCATTGGAACCATGTGAATCATTTTAGGCAGATTCGTCCTCGCAGCCCCAGATAGTCCATCAGTACTCATGAACCGTTCTAGACGAGCTCACCCTTGGTACAAATAATGCTACATTTAAGGTTCCTGGAGATGCTTCCCTATTCTAATAAAAGGTTTTTACTGGGCTTTTCAGTGATACGAAGTTGAAGACATAAATACTGTTTTAGGTAGTTCGCAGGTCCCACTCTTTTATGATGTGTTTTACAAGTCTAGAGGACTTTTGTCTGTTTGTTTCTTTGAGTTTTCTTTGAGCCTTCAGATAAGGTAGTCCTTGAAGTGGAGGCTATAAATCCTGACATTGTCTGCCTTGAAGGGATGCAGTGGTCACTGGGGAGAGAGAAAGCTCCCCAATATCCAGGTCCTGGGACCAGACCTGGAGTTTTGTTCAGAAGGGGCTCTGCCCTCCATGTCACACTGCACTGAGATATAAGTCAGCATCCCCTAAGTTTGTGACTCTCCCAGGGTACGTGGTAGTACACCCATTTCATCCACTGAGCAAAAAGTACTTGATGGGGAGCACACGGTCAGCCCCGTCCTTGCCCTTTCTCAGCCTTCCCGGGCCATACTCTGTGCTCTCCTGCCTCTCTTCCACCCAGAATGTGCACACAATCACCCCTCACACACCCCTCTCTCATCTCCCCTGCCCTGATACTTCCGCCTGCAACTCCACCCATCCTTGAGTTTGATGGAGAAGGGTTTCTTCTTCCTATGAATTTTTATAGCATTTTGTGTCTCTTTAGGTTTGTGTTGAAACTGTAAACAGGTTGTCTCATCTAAAGAAATTTGTAAGCTCTCTACAAGGTAATATTCATCTTTGTAAATCCTACTGCACCCTGCCGTGCACAGAGGACATTTTAAATAAGTGTTTGTTGAATGACTGAATGAGAGCTGTTCCATGCCCATGAGCACATTCTTGTGCCAGGAACAGTGGAAGAATGACATGGTCACCACCCATGACACTGTAAGGAACTATGCACCACAGAATCTGGGTGTTCCTGCATCTACTGCCATGTAATAAACCGCCCTAGACTCACTGGTACAAAACAGCGGCCATTTTGTTGTGCTCAAAGGTTCTAGAGGCAGGGAATTTGGACAGGATACACTGAGAGTAGCTTGCCTCTGCTCTATAAAGCCTCAGCAGGGGGAGACCTGAATGATTCAGGACTGGAACAGGTGGGGGCTGGAGAATCTACATCCCAGCTTCATTGTTCACGCATCTGGCACCGTGGCAGGAATGGCTGGAAGGCTGGGCATGCTGGGCCTGGCGCCTCCAGCATGGCGGTCTGGGCGTGGGAGAACGTGGTCCTTACACGGCCACTGGCTTCTTCCAGAGCAAGCAGCCCGGGAGAAGTAGGTGGGAGCCACATGGCATTTTCTGATCTAGGCTACAAGTCACATAGCATTGCTCCCATTGTGCTTTGTTGGTTACAAGTGAGTCCTGATTCAAAAGTAGGGGAATTTGACTTTAGCCCTTGAGGCAGGAAGTAACGAGGTCCCGTTGCAGAAGAGCATGTGGAGTGGGAGAGGCATTGCGACCACCTTTGGAAACTGCCATCTGCAACAGTAAGAGAATGACCGATAGGGCAACAGCCACGGTTGTGACTGGGTGACAGACACTGGGGGAAATGTCTCAGAGGAGAGGTCACTGGCTGGGGCACAGAGTAGAGCAAGGGGTCCAAGGCTCTGTTCATAAGTAGGATGAGAGGGGTATTGTTGGGTAGGTGTAGAAGGGCAGGCCTACACTGGCTCACTGGGTGGAAAGGTTTGTTATGACTCCCAAATTAGGTTTCAATTTTTTTCCCAGATTTTTTGAGATATAATTGACATGTGACATTGTGTAAGGTTAAGGTGTGTGGTGTGATGACTTGATACATGCGTATATTGTGAAATGATGGCCACGGTAAGGTTAGTTAACACCCTTGTCTCCCCACATAGTTACAATTCCTTTTTTGTGCATGGGGAGAACATGCCAGATCTACTCTCTTAGCAACTTTCAAATATATAGCGCCAGATTATTAACTGCAGTCACCATACTGTACATTTGATCCCCAGAACTTACCCTTCTTATAACTGGAAGTTGGTAGCCTTTGGCCAACACCTCCCATTCCCCACCCACCCCTGCCTCTGGCAACTGCCCGGCTGCTCTCCACAGATGAGTGACATCACACGGTATTTGTCTTTCTCTGTCTGACTAGTGTCACTGAGCACTGTGCCCTAAATGCTGTTTTCATCCAAGCTATTGCAAATGACGCCCTTCCTTTTTCATGGCTGAGCAATATTCCTGTATGTGTGTGTATCTCACATCATCTTTATCCGTTCGTCTGTTAACAGACCTTAGGTTACTTTCTTTCATGTCTTGGATATTGTGAGTAATGTTGCAGTGTACACGGGGCTGCAGATATCTCTTCGAAACAGTGATTTCATTTCCTTGGTATATATACCTAGAAATGGGATGGCTGCATGGTAGCTCTATTTTTAATTCTTTGAGGAACTTCCATACCCTTTTCCATAGTGGCTGTACCAGTTTGCCTTCCCACTAACAGCGCACAAGTGTTCCCTTTTCTCCACATCCTCGCCAACACAGATCTCTTGTCTTTTTGATAACAGCCACTCTAACTGCTCTGTGGTGATATTGCTCATGGTTTTGATTTGCATTTCCCTGATGATGAATAATGTGAAGCGCCTTTTCACGTGCCTGCTGGCCACCTGTATGTCTTTGGGAAAGTGTCTATTCTGGTCCTTTGCCCATTTTTAAATCAGACTATTTGATTTTTTGCTATTGAGTTGTATGAACTCCTTATATATTTTAGATGTTAACCCCTCATCAGATATATGTTTGCAAATATTTCTCCCATTCTGTAGGTTGCCTTTTCATTTTATTGATCATTGCCTTTGCTGTGCAAAAGCTTTTTAATTTGAGATGGTCCCACTTGCTTATTTTTGCTTTTGTTGCTTATACTTTTGGTGTCATATCCAAAAAATCATTGCCAAGACTGACAGTAAGGAGCTTTTCAAAGTTTTATAGTTCCTCCTCTGTTAAATTTATTCCTAAGTATTTTACTGTTTTTTATTCTATTGTGAATGAGGTTTTCCTTAGTTATTTTTCAGATAGATTTAAAATTTTTGAGGGCTGGGCTGTTTATTTTATTTACCCAGGAGGAAGATGATGAGGATTTTTCTTTTTCATTCTCTAAGTTAATTAATTAAAGCTCCTAGGTCATCTTAAACTTGTACAAAGTTTCCATGTAATGGCCAAGTGGGAAAGGAAATAAGCCTTTTCCCAAATGGGGGAAGTGAGGAGATATGGAAAATGATTTCTGTTCTTTTTATTATCTCCTTGCAAAGACTCCTGAAATTTAATGATAGTTCAGAGTATTCTGCTATGATTCCTGACACCTTAAACAATCTTTTGGGATCATACTGGTAAACCCTAAAATGATTCATATACAGACTTAATTTGTCCAAACCTGAGTTTCACCATTTGGGGAAGAAAATAACACCAGTGATAAGATTATTCCAGATAACCTATTGAAGCATGTAGCCCAACCTTGAGCACTGATGATTGATCAATGTTAGCTGAATTCACATGTGACAAGTGCCAATGCTGAAGGGGCCAAAAGGAAAGGAGACCTCACTCAGTGTGTCCATGTGCCCGTGTTCCAACCCTTTCCCAGAGATAAGAACCCAGTACCTGTCTCCGTTATTACTGGATTAAGATCCCACAGTGTCTAGTAAGCCCAAAAGCTCTAGCAAAGAGGTGTGATAAATGGCATTTATTAAGTGGTTTAATAAGGTCATCGTGGATAGGCATGACACTGCTTATCTTGGTTTAAAGATGTTTAAAATAGTCGAGGCTAAGAAGCAGGGATGTTTGAAAAGAAAAGAAGTAAAGAGATGTGAGAGATAAACACTGAGGTGAAGTAATGGTAGCAATGTACTAGCACCTCAGGTAGATGTTTAGTAAAGTGTCTACATATGTTGTGCATTAACTGTAGGCGTGGATTGTTCTAGTGAATAAATCTGCCTTTCATAGGAAGGGCGGTCTCAAAGTCAGCAGGGCCTTCCCCTTCAGGCGAATGTCCATCTCAGTACATGTACATCTCAGCAGATGTTTATTGAGTGTCTGCTCTGTCCCGTGCACCAGGGCATGCTGAGATGAATGCTTCATGGCCTCTGCTCCCCGAGTCCAGGCTAGTTCCATGGTGGAGTGGCCAGTGGTGGGAGGACGGTATGTTAACCAATAAATGCCTAGTGTTGCTTTAGATATCATCTCAGGACAAGGAACAGTGGGGACAGGAGGAGTGAACTGTCCCTTGGTGGGGGTGAGGGCAGGTTGAGCTTCAGGAAGAAGAGATTCGACTCTAAGGAAAGCCCGAGGGGCCAAGAAAGGTGAGGACAGAACGGGGTGTCCATTGGATCTGGTAACATGGCAGCTGTTGGTGATCTTGCCAAAACCAGTGGAAACAGCAGCAAAAAGGAAAACAGAACAGACCAAAGAGTGAATGAGTTCTGATGAAATTCACTGGAATTTTAATGACCTTGTTTTACTACGGGCTTGAAGGGAGTGACTTTCCTCCCTGCTAAGCCACAGATCACTCAAAGCAGTTGTGCTGGTTCAGTTAGCCCCCAAGCTGGGCAGACAGGCCCACTGTGGTGTGAGTGACTTGGAAATCTTACGGGCTGGGTATTTTGACTCCCTTCTTCATTTCAGTCATGGTGTGGGATTTTCACACACTGCCAAGGTCCAGGGCAAACTTCTCAGCTTTCTAGATACCCTCTCAGGGCTCATGAAGCAGCAGGCCTGCCCTGGAAAGGTCAGGATTCTTTTTGTAAAAGTGATGAACACTGCATGTGGCCCAGAGAACCCGCTGTTTCCTCCCTTCCCCTCCTGTGGGCTCACCCAGGCAAATAGATGCTTTCATATAACTCTCAGCATCGAAGCAGCTTTGCTCCACTGTGGCCTGAAATATCTATCCAGGACCAGATTCTTAAAACCCCAGGGGCCCTGGTATGATTTTGAGCACAGGCCTTGAACCTGTCATAAAATGTAATGGACGGTATATTTTTAACTGCTGAAACCAGGGAGTTCATATAATCTATGTAGACTGAAACAACATAATTATTTTTTCTGCAGTTATGGAAGCATACTTTGAAGCATTTCAGAAACCACAGGATGGTCCATCTCATTTACCATTCAGACAAATGTTCTTGACTGTTTTGGTGTGTGGACCCCTTTGGCAGTTGGGTGTGAAACCTCTGAATTCTTTTCTAGGTTAGGAGCCTCAGGTTTAAGATATACTTTTGATTGCAGGTAGGAAAACAAACAAAAACACCTCTGGTTTATGGGGTGTGCATCATCAGGTGTTCAGGGCTGAGGGGCTCACCAGTGATTTTGTGGATAGCCTGAGTCTCAGACCTTTTCCTAACACGTCACCCTTTGTACACCTCAGAGCCTCACATGCTAGAGACAGATGCTTTGTGAGCAGCCCTCAAAGAGGAAAAGAAGGTTTGGCTTGAGGAGGCCTGGGGCTGATCGGTTTCTTTAAGCCATCCCCTGAATCCCAAGGCCTATTCATGGAGTGCTAGCTCTGTTCTTTTTGACAATAAACAATAGAGGGGCAAAGTGAAACTCCAAGTCGAGAGTAGTGGAGAGTAATGGTCAAACTGATAGCCTGCCTGCCCTCCGCACGCCTCCGCAGGCCTGCCATAGAACCTGCCAGTGGCTGGCAGCCCGTGGGCTCTGTGCCAGCCCCCGCACTCTATCTAGCTTTTCTCACCTATTCAGGGGTATTCCAACCAGCACATGCAGTATCTTGCATCTGGTTCCCCAGGAGCAGTCTGAGATGGGGATTTCTGCCAGAGATTCATTAGCAGACTGCTCTTGGAAGTGAGCGAAACAGAGCAGGGCAGCAAGATGGTGAGTAAGGATGGGTGGCCGGAAGTTTGCCTCAGCGTGATGGCACAGGGGAGCTCTGGGGCATGAATCACATCTTAGAGTTCTGCTGATTGTATGGCATCACCTGGCAGGCCCCTCTGGAGGGTGTGGCTCCCGTTGGCCAAGGACAGTCTTCCCAGGAAGGTGGTAGGAGACAGCCGTTAGCAGCCAATGCCTGTAGTAGGGCGGGGTGAGGGGCACCAGCTGGTAGAGGGCATTTGGGCAGGGCACCGACAGGGTCCATCCACTATATGTGGGAATCGCCTGGCATCTAGAGTGGATGGAATGGAAACTGCTTGCCTCAGTAGTAGTGCAAGTTTAATGGTAGGCATGTGTTAACACATGAAGATGCAGAATACTTTTTGACATGATACTTTAAAACATTATTTAAACACTACCAAACTCAATTAAACAGCCATCCCTTTCTATAATAAATTATTTTACAACTTCATTACAGTCATTTAAAAAAATGGAGGTCAAAGCTGATGTGGAATGAGCTGCCTTGGGAGTCTTATTTCTGCCCCTTGTGCCACTTTGATGTCTGTTTGGCAGGAGAGACAGGCACAGGGCAAATCGTTACACAGTCCTTCATTCACCCATGCCGGTCATGCAGTGAGTCCGAACAAGGAGGAATTTGTGGCCTGCAGACCAGCCTGTCCTGGGAGCCCGCAGCCTGATTGGGTCACTTTCCGGACCATTCTTGGCTACAGCAATGCTGCTTCCCTGCCACGTTCTCCTCCTGGCCAGAGGCTGGGTTTCCCAGGATCCACAGGGCCGTGGGCGGTGCCCCTCCTCGCCTTCCTTCAGACATCCTGGCCTCGGCTCCCCTCTCTGCTCCCTGCTGCGCCCCTACTCCTCCACAGAGTCCGGGGGCACAGAATGACGAGGGGTGCTGCCTCTGTGATCTCTTCACCTCTTTGACCCTCAGTGTTTTCACCTCTATCATAAAGCCTTTCCAGCTGGCCACCAAGGATTCCCCTTGGATACGCTAAGGGGTTGAGGGTAGTGAGCAATGTCCCTCCCTTCTTCCAGTCTATACTGGGTATATGAGTGTATGTATATCTATAGATATATAGATATACACACATCTGTGTATGTATGATATATATCTCGTGTGCATATATAAATATGTATTTCTGCTGCTGTCATTTTCTGTAGCACTGAGTTACTGTGTGAGGTCAGGTTCCCTGGATGCAGAGCTTGAGATGGGATTCACTTGCACAGGATTTATTGAGGGGGTGCTCCCAGGAGAATGAGGGCAGCCGGATGGGGTGGCGGGGAGCTGCAAGGGCGTGATCTCAGCTGGAGCCCAGCCTCAGCCTGATCCCACAGGGAACTCTGGGGCACAAAGTGTCCATCAGACATCGCCAGGGAGGAGGGGTCAGGGCGACAGATCTCTCTGGTGAGGTGGCTCCCATTTAACCAAGGACATTTTTCTGTAAAGGCAGTTGTGAGCTGTTGGAAACTGCCGTGGGATGGGTACACCAGCCCCAAAAAGTCCTGTGCCCCCTTCCATGCCAGCCAGCCCTTCAGATCACCCCTGGTTCTCATCCCAAAGCTGACTTTAAAAATTCATACCAAGTCCCCATTGCTCACAGAATGAAGTCCTTCACCTGGTTTCTGAGGTCCTGTGACCTGGTTCCAGCGCGCTGCCCCTCCCTGTGGCTCACTCTATGATATTGCCCCATAGACCCTTCTCACGTGGTGGTGGTGGTGATGGTGGCAGTGACGGTTGACGGTGGCAGGTGGTGATGGTGACGATGGTGGTTGACGGTGGCAGGTGGTGATGGTGACGATGGTGGTGGTTGATGGTGGCAGGTGGTGATGGTGACGATGGTGGTGGTTGATGGTGGCAGGTGGTGATGGTGTCGATGGTGGTCGTTGACGGTGGCAGGTGGTGATGGTGACAATGGTGGTGGTTGATGGTGGCAGTTGTTGGTGATGATGGTGGTGATGCAGATGCCCCCAGCTTTTACTGAGTACCAGGAGTTTTCCGTGGTGCTCAACATCTATAGTCTTTAATCTTTACAACAGTCCTACAAGGTTGATTCCATCAACCCATTTTACATCTCAGAAAATAGCTTTGGAGAGATTCAGAAAGCTACACCACAGAGTGTGTAAGAGATGGACCTGGGGCTCCCTTAGACCCTGGACTGTGTGATGGCCTTGCTTTCCACCTTGTCTGCTGCCTCTGTGCTGCAGACAGGCAGCTGCTCGTTTGACCTCCAAATCGTCTCCACCGACTGCCACAAGTCTCATTCCCATTCCCCCATCAGCCTGCTGAACTTCCAGTTCTTCTGCCAGAGAAACCTCCTCTCTTTTTTAACTCAACTATAGTTGATATATAATACCGGTCTCCAGAGTATAACATGGGATTTGACAGTTATATATACATTATGAAATGCTCACCAGGACAGGCTTACCGCCGGTCACTATGCAAAGTTACTGCAGTATTATTGATTATTCTGTATGCTGTACTTTCATCCCCATGACTTATTTATTTTATAATTGGAAGTTTATTCTTCTTTATCCTCTTCACCTATTTCACTCTGTCTGTTCCCCCAAAGGCAACCACCAGTTTGTTTTCTGTGTTTAGAGTCTATTTCTGGTTTTTCATTCATTTTATTTTTTTATTTGGATTCCACATATAAGTGAAATCATATCTTTCACTTATACCCTCTGGGTCCATCTATGTTGTCACAAATGGCAAGATTTCATTTTTTATGGCTGAATAATATTCCACTGTGTATATGTGCCACATATTTGCCATCCTTCTGTTGATGGACATTTTGGTTGTTTCTGTATCTTTATTGTAAATAATGCTGCAATAAACATAGGTGTGCATTTATCCTTTCAAAGTAATGTTTTTGTTTCCTCTGGGTAGCTATCCAGAAGTAGAATTGCTGGGTGGTATGGTATTTCTATTTTTAATTTTTAAAGGAACCTCCATACTGTTTACAATAGTGGCAGGGCCCATTTACCTTCCTACCAGCCGTGTAGGAGGGCTCCATTTTCTCCACATCCTTTCCAACACTTGCTATCTCTTCTCTCTTGGATGGTAGCCCTTCTCATAAGGGTGGGATGGTGTCTCATTGTGGTTTGGATCTGCATTTCCCTGATGATTAGTGATGTGGAGCATCTTTTCATGTCTGTTGACCATCTGATTGTCTCTTTGGAAAAATGTCTTTTCAGGTCCTCTGCCCATTTTTAAATTGGATTATTATATATGTATTTTGGTGTTGAGTTATATGAGTTCTTTATATATTTTGGATGTTATATCATTTGCAGATATTTTCTCCTATTCAGTAGGTTGCCTTTTTGTTTTGTTGATGGTTTTCTTTGCTGTGCAGAAGCCTTTTAGTTTGATGTGGTCCCACTTGTTTGTTTTTGCTTTTGTTTCCCTTTGCCCGGGGAGATGTATCCAGAAAAATGTTACTCATGCTGATGTCAAAATTTCTGCCTATGTTTTCTTCTAAGAGTTTCGTGGTTTCATGTCTCACATTTGAGTCTTCAACCCATTTCGAGTTTACCTTTGTGTATGGTTAGTGATCCAGTTTCATTCTTTTGCATGTGGCTGTCCAGTTTTCCCAACACCATTCATTGAGACTGTCTTTTCCCCATGTATATTCTTGCCTCCTTTGTCATATAGTAGTTGATCCTATAAGCGTGGGTTTATTTCTGGGCTCTGCATTCCATTCCATTGGTCTGTGTGTCTGTTCCTGTGCCCCACTGTGTTGAGGGCTGGAGCCTTGCAGTACAGTCTGAAATCGGGGAGTGTGATCCCTCCTCCGAGTTCTTGAATGGGCTCCTTCCCTGCCTCATGGCATTTTGCTCACACCCTCCTGCCTGCTTCTCCCCTGCTTCCCTGTGCCTGATCCAGGGCCTGGCACAGACACAGCAAGCAAGTGTTGGCTGAAGGCAGCCTGTGGACGTTCCTTTGGAGGGGTCAACTATGATGCCGCCTGCTACCTTCCACCTCCTGCCCATACACACCTGTTATTTCCGTCCTGACCTGAGCACCGGGTCCTGGCTACTGCCACCTCGCTCTCCTGCTTCAGGCAAGAGCATGCTTGGTATTGTCCCAGAGGCACAGCGAGCTCCCAGCAGAACTGAGATCTGGTGCCCATGGCCACAGGTAGTGCCCATAGGCTGGCTCTAGCTTTCCCACTTCCCACCCCGCTAACTATGTGTGCCAGTGTTCCAGGCAGGGGTGAGGAGGAGATGCAGAATAACAGATCATTCAATGCTGAAATGTACCCCACTTCAGAAACTTTAACCAGAGGTTGAAGGGGGGGGTAATCCTTAGAATCAGAGAAAGACAGCAATAGAAGACAGAAAATAATTAAGGGCCATTGAGGACATGGGGGCAGCATCTATAGCCAGGGGGCTGGCATTCTCAAGGAGTCTCATAGTTGGGGCTGCCTTGAGCTGGGCCTGGGAGGGTGGATCATACTCTGGGGAGAAGGGCATCCAGAAGTGGGGACAGCAGTGGGCAGAGGCACAGGTGGGTCAGCGGTCAGACCTGAGCCAATGCTCTTGGCCCTCCTGAACCCCATGCACCCCCTTTCTCATAGGGTTGCTTTTCAGGTCAAGATGTAGAGATTTGTAACTCAGGGATTTTCAACTGCTCACTGAGCCAAGTTGGTCCCCCCACTCCCCTCCCCATATCTCCTTTCCCTAACAGACAGAGCCCTCTGAGTACAAAGGCCACTGTTGACTCCGCGGCCCCAGAGAGTCCGTCCCCAGAGAGGCCAACCTGCCAACTCAGACTGAGACACGTGGGTGAAGGACAGTGTGGAGCAGGACCACCTGCCTGGGTCAGTTCTGGCCATTTTTTTTTCGTGGGTTACATTTTCAGCATTTTTCTTTTGTGTTAATTTCTTACTCAACTACAAATATTTTTAGAAGTCGCTTTGAGGGTTTGAGAATGGGAGATGGAAAGAGAGAATTAAGAGAGGGAGGAGCATTAGCTTGGAAGCTGAAATTTGGTTTCCCCTAGGGGGATGCATGGGCTGGATAATCTCTATGTTCAGCCAGTTCTGTCTGGTGTTTATTAATCTGTCTAATGATGCATGTAATCACGATGATGTAATTAACATGTCTCTTTGCAAAGAATGTTACACAAGGAGGGGGCACACTCTTAGAATATTGTTTCTAATAGTCAAAAGTTCTTATCTTCCATTAGCATATTTTGGAATGGATGCAGAGAGCAAGAAGTAAAACAAAAATCTCGGAGCACAGAAACATGTAAATCAGCTATGTAAGCAACTCCCACACACAAACTTCAAACGCAAAGGCAAACGGTTTCCAGATATGCAGCTAGTTGTTTTATCTTTGAAGAGGGAAAAGCATTGGTGGGGTTATGTAGTTTTCATAGGTAATTTATGCAAACATGTCAGCTGAAGAGTAACTAATGCTTTTTTGCCCTTTGTGAGCACTGATCCTTGACAGAGATTTGTGCCTTCCAGATTAATAATGATCTGCATGTTCATAATAAGATATTATGTGTAAAGTAATACGTTGTCACCCTTAAAATCCCTAATCTCATTGAGAAACTTCAGAAACAAGATACACTGCTTTGCTCACCATTTATTTCCTGCTGTAAGGGCAGGATTTCCGGAGTTCTTTGAGTTCAGCTGTTTTTCAGAGCTCTGACTCCAGTCGATGTTTATAACTGAATACGTCCTAAGATAAGCTTTATCTCTTCCCAGTGTAAATCCTATCTTGTAAGACTATTATGTAGTCAGTTATGCTTTTCATAAGGTTCTAAAATTATGTCTAGAATTTTCTCCCTTGGTTTTAATTTAAATTTTCATTTATGTTTTGATTAATAGGACTCTAAATGAAACCACACTTGGCCTCAGTTTATTCTCTTGTAAAATGGGAAATAGTTCCTTGCTATATGTACATTTCATAAGAAGTCATTTTTCAGTAGGGCAGTTTTTATAGATTTTCTTATCAAGATTGCCATTTTTAAATTACCCTAAAAATAATAGCCACCATTTATTGCTCACCTACTTATACTAGTCATTGTGCTAGGTATTTTACATAAAGATTATTATATCATTATAAATATGTTAGTCCTTTCACTGTGGTCTGGATGTCACTCCTGTTTATCTCTGAATTTTCTCTCCATTTTCCTCTCCGTGTGTCAATCTGGATATTTTCTGTTGACCTACCTTCTGGATCACTGGTCTTCTCTCCTGCTTTGTCCAGCCTGCCTTCTCTTGTCTTCTCAGGACCTTAGCTGCAGCCTTCTGCCTGGCATCTTAGCCTCAGAGCCCCGTGCTGCTGTGGGACCAACAAATGCCTTGAGGGCAAACATGGGTAGAATATCTCACCTACCTCTAAATGCTTCCCTTCTCTTTGGGATCTTGACCCTCAAGTCTTGGTAGCTTTAGTAGCCCTGAGCCTTAAGTTTTGTTTTCATAGGCTCATAAGACTGCCAGAAACTCAGCTCAGAAGCTCCAGAACTTGCCTCTTAGCCACCACCTCACGTGCAGTTTCTTAGCCTCTCATTCCCACTGCTTCCAAACCTGTCAGCAGCTCAAGGGGAGAGGGCTGCTACATGCCGGTCACTGCAGTATTCTTTCCTCCTCTTTGGGGTCCCAGACTCTGAAGTCCTAGCTGTCTTAATAGTTCCCTGACACCTGTAAACAGGTATGTGCATGTGCACATGCATGAGTATGTATGGGTGTGGCACTTTTCAGCTGTTCTAGTTCTCAGTGGGAGGGTAGATCTTCACTATTACTCTATTATTACTAGAAATGCAAATCCTCAGTTTGCTTTTAAAAGAATCTCCAAGTTTATGAGATTTTTAAAAATTTGCCTGTAGCATTTTAACTGACGTTCTAATCATTGTGATCACAGAGATCAAGGAAAGACATTCCACTTTTAAATGGTCCTTTCTAGGAGTGCCTGCAGGGTAATTGTAAGCTGAACAGGTGTAGGGAGAAGGGGTGCAGGATGGAAGGCACAGAAAGATCTCTTTTGGAAGGAGAAAAATTCTTGAGGCCTCTTTAAGACACTTAGAGGCTTTCCCAAGCCAGTTATCTGGCTTAATGTTAATGGCTTATTTGCTGACCTCCTGTGTTATTTGCAAATTTAAAATGAGGTCTCACCTTCCTGTTTTCATTTAGTTTACCCCTGTGGCTGCTAGTTAGCTAAGGGGGATGAAAACCCTTCATTCTTAGAAAGCAACTGTGAGATAGGTTTCTGATTCATGTGGCTGGGGGCCGGGGTGCCATGTTCAGGGTTGTGGAGCGGGGTTGGAATGTGTCCCCCTGGGCGCTGCTTCCCAGCAGTAATACGGAGCCTCCTCTGGCCGGGCAGGCGGCGTCTTGAGATTTGATGCCTCTTACACTCACCAGTGAGAATCTGGAGTCCCAGAAAGGAGACAGAAGACTTGGGGCCTCGGATGCTGATAGCTGCTTGGAAACTGTGGGAAGGCAGGGCAGACTGTCTTCTTCCGGGAGAAGTTGGGTGGCGCCTGCTTGTCATGGGCCTCCCTGCTGGATTTTCCATCTGAGTTATTTCTATTTCATTTTCAAAGCAAAGCAGTTAATTAGAAGGGAAAGCCTGGGGGTTGTCCTTGAAGGAACAGGCATCTGTGGGATGGCCTCAGCACGCCCTGCAGTCCTCCCTCGGGGCCCCACGGGAGCATCTCTGCCTGTGAGGCAGGCTGCGAAGGACAAGGACAGAGTCCAAAGGAGGCTGGAGCCCAACCCCCTGCAGATGGGCGGGCCGGCTCACAGTAAAGGCAGAGGACCTGTGGCAGGTCTCTAGCCAATACCAGGAAGGCACCCTGGACACTGGGGCAGGGCACAGTTTTCTGAAAGAAAAGGGAGCACATCTGTGTATGCGGGGAGATGCCTTGTGAAGTTTGAGTTTGGAGGCAGGAAGGGGATTTTGTGCATAGGCCCTGAGGGTCACCTGTTCCTCGGTGCCTATGATGATGCGTGGCTCCAGGGTCCACTCATTCACCCAGGTCAAACACCAGGCACCTTCTAGAACTGTCTCTCTAGTCCCCACATCCAGTCCCTGCGTCCTGTCATCTCCTTCCTCATTTACCCCCACATCCCTACCCTCTCCTCTGTCCCCACTGCTGTGTCCTGGCTTCAGTCCCCTTGAAACCCTAGGACAGCCTCCTCCTTATTCTCGTGCCCAGGCTTAGCCATCAATCCACTTCCCTCTATAGCTACAGAGATCTTTCTAGAACACAACCTCCTCCAGCCACCTTACAACCCTCCTTACCTCCAGTCTCACCACTATAGATCCAAGAAGCCAGAGGGATTTTTCTTTAGCACAGCCTCTAGCCTCACCTCACCCCCACGCCCAGCTCTTTGCTTTTAGGATGAAGTCAACACAACCTGTAAGTCCCCCTGAGATCTTGTCTCTGCTTCAGCCTCCACTCCCCCACTCCTGCTCACAAGCCGACTTTCCCACCTTCGGGAATCACGTGCAACCCACAGAACACCCTGCCCTCTCCACCCTGCTAGACCAGCCATGCCTCCTGCTCTCTGGCTATGTCCTTCTCTCTTACCACCAAGCCCAGGCACCTCCTCTGGGAAGCCTGCCAACCCTCAGTCCGAATCAGGTGCTCCCATCTGCAGTCCCACAGTCTGTCCTGGTGCCTTTACACTTGGCTGTCATTGCTGTCATCTCTGTCGCCCTCGGGCCCACACGTTGCCCGGCATATACTAATCACACAATAGATTTCGGATGGAACATAAGTTCCCTGTAACACGTCAGCCACAGATCTGCCGCCAACCTGGGGTTTCATATGCTCCCTTCTGTTTTCAGACACTGGAGACACCTATAGATTGTCAGCAGGAAAAGGTAGGTTCTTGCCTTTTGGTCTGTGAGACTAAGTGTTCAACTTTAGACGTGTCAGTCTCTGGTGGTGATTTCTTTTTTTTCAAACAGTAAAATTTTGGCGATTCTAACCTGTGCCAGAAGCCTGCTGCCTTTTCTACCCTGAGCTCTCCTCTGAATTGCTGTGCTGGGGTGAGGGAAGCCACACTTGAGAAAGGGATAGGATGCCCCCAAATACTGCTGCTGCTTTTCCTTTGCAGCTTGCATAAAACACACCGGGGAAGGAGGGCTGTGCTTCCGGGGTGTTGGCTGGTGCCCAGTCACTGCGCCCTTCTTTGCCTGAAGCCCCACCTCGTGTGCCAGAGCTGCGGCACATGTAAGAAGCAGCTATTTTTCAATCGTTAAAACAGGTTCATGCAATCAGCGCTAGCGCCTAGCATCGGCGGTCTGGGATGTCAGCGTTCGTTACTCATCCCGGATAAGCTCTGCCACAACCCGGATCTCCCCGCACGGCCGCCACGGCTTGAGTGGCTGCATGTTTGGGAACAGTGCCAATTTCTTAGTTGTCAGTTACTCAGATTCAGACTTTGAGAAACACCCCCTTGCCCTGTATCTCCTTAAGTTAACAGGTGATGTTAGAACCTAAAGTGGTTGGGACAATTTTTCAGTAGTATTTTGTAGACTTCAGGGAAAGTAGCTTTGGTACTGGTTCTAGGAACGAGTCTGGTCCCTCCACTTACTGGCATCAGGGTAGAGCACAGTTTGAGCTCCTGAGCCCCTGTTACGTTGTCCATAAGATGGGAGTGATAATCTACCCACTTAGGTGTCATGTGGGTTAAGTGGAAGTGTGCTGGACTGGTTTCTGCAGTACATTTGGGGGTCAGGACAGGTTAAGTTACCTCTGTCTTCCCCACCCCGTAGGCAACTTCTCCCCCAAAATGACAGCATAACCACTGATTTATTTCAACATGAAGGCTTTAAATGCAAACACTTAAGCTACTCAGCTTTAGGAAGACGCTAAAGCATTTATTTGTAAAAACATTACAGTTGCACCCCTGACAACCTGTTTATTTCTGTTAAATGTGACCTGTTAAATTCTGTTTAGCAGAGTCAGCAGGCGGAGGAGATCTGGTTCCCAGGGGTGTGTTTTCTTCCCAGGAAGGGCACGGGTTTTAAAGGGCTCCTGAAATCTGAAGGTCAAGAGAATTTTCTGTAAACAGTTTATCCAAAGGCTCCCCCCTTACTCCCCTGGTGAGTTCCTGTATTTTAGTTACCCTGAATGATTGACTCTCTCCCCAATTGAATGCTTTCCAGAACACAAATGTGAGTCATCTGCCGGTCACCTAGGCCCCCCACACCCAGAGTCATCTGTGTCCATTTGTCCTGTCCCCGACGCCCTACATCCAGCAGCCACAGGTGTGGCCCCATTGCCTCCTGGCCTGTGCTGCCCTTGCCCTCCCTGGGGGGCTGCAGGAGATTTCTGCTCTGTCCCCCAGTGTCTCTGATCATGTCTGCTCAACCCTGAGAAGCCCTGGGGAAATGGGGTTCCATGACCCAGTAAACTGAGGCCCACCCTCCTCATTCTCAGAGACAATTGCAGTAAAAACAGACCAAAATAATAAAAACCTCTTTAACTTTGCTAACCTGGTGTCTCCCCGACTTACTTGGTCGCAGACCCTTTTATGTACCCTCCTCCTAGGGAACTGAAGTCACAGACCCCACTGTGGAGATGGTTGCCGCCCACCCACTAGCTGAGCTTTGAGTCCACACACGTGGGTACGGGCCCCGTGATGATGTGCTGGAATCAGGGAGGTGGAGTCTACGTGCTGGCATGAGCCCATTGCCAGGATGCATCTGAATGAAGAAAAACAAAGCAGTGTGTCATGACAGTTGTTTGCCCGCACATGTTTGGACTGGCCCAATACCCAAAACCCACAGGCACGTCTGCTCTGGAGAGGGGCACGAGTGTCAGGAGGGGTGGGAGCAGACCCTGCACCGAGTGCCTCTTGGGAACTTGAGAATGTTCTACTGCTTTGAAGGAGCGCTGATCTCCAAATTCCACCAGAGTATGTGAAGTCCTTGGCTCTGTGAGGGCCCTGTGGTTGGCCTCAGCTGCCCGTCCAGCTCCTCTCACTTCCCAACTGGGCCGCTGCTGCCCTGCTGCCCCATCTCTCCAGTGACAGATGCAGGGTAGGGGCCCTCGGCACCTCCTGCCACATCTCAGATCTGCCCTGCTCCTCTTGGAAGCCCGCCTCAGAGGGCATGCTGGCCTGAATGTGGGGCCACCTCCCCTTTACTCCTGCCTCTAACTCCAGCTTGGGAACCTGGGGACCCGGAGTCCCCATAGACAGTGACACCTTGTACAGAAAGGCCAAAAGCTCCAGGACTAACTAGGTGTGACTCCAAATCTTCATCGGCCTTGTGCCCTGGGGAACTTAGGCTTGCGCCTTTCTTTTCCTTTCCGCTCAATGGAGGAGAACATGCCCTTGCTCACAGCATTTGGGCATGTTGCTTGTCTCTCTAGAACACCTGGCACAGGGCCTGGCATCTTGTGGGTGGTCCCTGTGTGTCTGCTTTCTTCCCTCCCTTCCTCTCCTTTCCTGCTGTGACTATCAACCCATCATCTCCTTGAGTCTTAAAGGTCTTGGGCTTTAAGGAAAGAACACAGGTGAGTAGTAAGACTTTCCATCCTGGCTCCACCAGTGACTAACCCTGGGAAGACACCGGGCCCCTTAGGGTCTTCGGCCCCCCTGTCCTAACACAAAATCCATTTCAATCTCAATACAAAAGACCTTTGATCATCAAAACACCATGAATGCCAAGGGTTAGTGCTGCCTCTGAGTCCAGATGCTCTCCTGCCTGCCAACTGGCTTCTAAGAATGTTTGGAAGATGCATAAGGTAATGTCTTCCATATGCTAAAGAGAAGATGATTTAGCGCCATGCAAGGTGGAGCAGCAGAGCCCCCGCTCATGAACAGACCTTGGACAAGACGTTAACTGCTCTCGGCCTCGGTTACCTCATCTAAAATGTGAAAGTGATCAAACCCTACCTCACAGGGGTGGTTGTGAGGATCACATGAGCCAGTCCATGTGGAAGGCCTTTGTAAACTGTGAAATGCTCTGCAAATGTCATCCAGCATCAGCAGTTAACGTGCCTGTTTGTTTATTGTTTCAGCGGAGAGTGCAGGACGTCATCAGCCCCATCGTGTTCGAAGCCGCCTACAGCCTGGGCGAGCACGTGACCGGGCAGGAGGAGCGGGAACTGCCGGCGCTGTCACCAGTGCTCCGCTGGAAGAAGGGACAAAAGATTGCCCAGAAGAACCAGGTCAGAACCTTAAAGCCCACGACCTGGACCCAAAGTAGCAGGTGCATATGGCAGAAGTAGTGGCCACCAGGCAGTCTGGGAGACTGTGGCTAAGGGCACCCCCGACTCTGGGCCTCCCTTTCGTGATCTACAAACTGATAAAATATATGATTTGGGGGTTGCCTCTAACAACCGCATGATTCAAACACATTGGGGCTGTTCTCAAGCAAGTAGAGAGTTATAACCCTTGAGGTCATGAACCAGTCACTTGGCCCCTGAACTTGACCCCTGTTCCCAGGCTGTTTCCAGAGCTTAGATTGGCACATGGTAGTGGTCAGTAAATGTTTTGTTGGTGGGGGCATGAATGGGTGCAGGAGTGAGAACTTCACCTTAACCGGAACTGGTGGTTGAGCCAGAAATGCCCAGCCCACGCATCCCTGGAGCCAGGGCGCAGTGAGGGAGCGCGAGCAGGGTGCACTGCTGCGGTGTGCGGTGCGGCTGTCCCAGGCAGGGGTGAGCCTGCACGCTCCCTCTGTGCAGCCCCGCTGGCCTCCACCCTGGCCATCTGGGCGATGTGCAGCGCTGAGGGCTCTGCGGGAGACAAGCGAGGAACCTGTGGTTCCAAGCCTGTCGTAGATCTTTCCTTATCCAAGGTCACCACAGATCCAGGACACTGGGAAAGGTCAGGCAAAAATGGTGTTTTGGCTAAATCAGACTCCTGGGGAGGGTAGGGGCAAGGCCCACCTTCCTGGTTTTTCTGACGGTTCCGAGCAGCACAGTGACCCATGGCTTGCAGATTGGAGTTGTTAATAAAACCACAGAGAAGTGTTTGGGATTCAAGATGTCCATCAGATGTTCTATTAAGTGTGATATTTTTACCAAGGCATCCTCATTTTCCCCGAAAGTCTCTTGCATGTGGAGTCGAGACAGGGATTTTGGGAGCGTGTGGTCTACTGAGGCTGTGCTCTCGGGAGAAACCTATAAGGAAGTGAGGAGCGGGACCAAGCCAGGTGTGGCCGCCACTGACATCTTGCCTTGGACTGAGCCAGGGGACTCAGGCACCGACTCCACCAAAGGTGTCCTCTCCTTGAGGCGAGGGGGCTGGCCTTCTGTCCCCCGTATCAGTCGGCCATTGGCTGGCTGTGGGATGTGGGAGGGAGTGTAACCTTCTTGAAGGAGATTCCCTTCAGCTGCTGACCAAGTTCTCTGGGGAGGATGCGGGTGGGAGGCATTAGCTGCCTACGCACATGAGGCAGGGGTGGGGCGGCAGCTGTAAAGGGTGTGGGTAGGGTGGCAGCGCCTGCTACATGAATGCACAACCTATTGGCAATACTGTTCTGGTTCATCTTTTGAATTCAGACATGAACTGCTTTCAGAACACAAGTACCTTGGCTGGCCTGTCCTGCTAGGCACTGATGCTTGAGGCCAGCTCTTGGGGGAGTAAAGAGGGAGACTGGGAGGACTGGGCTGTCTTAGTGGATGGGCAGCATGGAGAAGGCCGGGAGAAGGGGAGAGGAGACAAAGATGCAAAGACAAGGCAGGATGTGGGTGATTTCTGCTTTGACTGGGAGGCAAAAACTGATGTCATCTGACAGTGAAGTGGGAGCAGGAGGGCAGGCTGGGGTCTCGGTAAATCAGCCTAATCAAAGCTAGAGGTGCAGGAACAGATGAGTATTAAAATGCTGTTCTTGGACACTTCTGGTTCAGGATGGCCAACCAAGCACACAGGCTTATATCTCTGCCTCCTGAGACCCCATTACAGTGACTATAAATGAGTGGCGAAGGGAGGAGAGCTCTGCGGAGGAAGGGGCACCAGCCCATGACAGAGTCTGGTAACTGTCTGGAGTTACCCAGAGGGCTGGGTGCCTGCCTACATGGACCCCAAGAGACTACAGCCACGGCCGACAGCGGTTACAGAGGAATGCAAGAGTGAGGAGCAGGGCTGACGCAGGGAAGGGGGTCTTAAGTGAAGGTTGGTATGTGGAAGGGTTGCTTTTCACCCCTGTTCCTATTTCTGCCTACTTCAGGCATGCAAATAGCAAGCAGCTAGCACTTTCCTCTCTGAAGAACTGAAAAAACTGCTTGAAATAGTATGAGTGGGCTGGTTCCCCAAGGAGAGCCTTACTTCTCCTGGCATTTGAAGCCTTCATTTAAAAATTTTTTAAATTTTTCTTTATTTTGGTATCGTTAATGTACAATCACTTGAACAACATTGTGGTTACTAGACCCCCTATTATCAAGTCCCCCCACATACCCCATTACAGTCACTGTCCATCAGCATAGTAAGATGCTATACAATCATTACTTGTCTTCTCTGTGCTATACTGCCTTCCCTGTATCCCCCGCTGCTGCATTATGTGTGCTAATCATACTGCCCCTTTTCCCCCTTATCCCTCCATACCCACCCATCCTCCCTAGTCCCTTTCCCTTTGGTAACTGTTAGTCCATTCTTGGGTTCTGTGAGTCTGCTGCTGTTTTGTTCCTTCAGTTTTTTTCTTTGTTCTTATGCTCCACAGATGAGTGAAATCATTTGATACTTGTCTTTCTTCGCCTGGCTTATTTCACTGAGCATAATACCCTCTAGCTCCATCTATGTTGTTGCAAATGGTATGATTTGTTTTCTTCTTATGGCTAAATAATATTCCGTTGTGTATATGTACCACATCTTCTTTATTCATCTACTAATGGACACTTAGGTTGCTTCCATTTCTTGGCTATTTTGAGTTTTTTGAGGAACCTCCATACTGCTTTCCACAATGGTTGTACTAATTTACATTCCCACCAGCAGTGTAGGAGGGTTCCCCTTTCTCCACATCCTCGCCAACATTTGTTGTTGTTTGTCTTCTGGATGTTGGCCATCCTAACTGGTGTAAGGTGATATCTCATTGTGGTTTTAATTTGCATTTCCCTGATAATTAGGGATGTGGGGCATCTTTTCATGTGCCTGTTGGCCATCTGAATTTCTTCTTTGGAGAAGTGTCTGTTCAGCTCCTCTGCCCATTTTTTAATTGGCGTATTTGCTTTTTGTTTCTTGAGGTGCGTGAGCTCTTTGTATATTTTGGGTGTCAACCCCTTATCGGATATGTCATTTATGAATACATTCTCCCATTCTTTAGGATGTCTTTTTGTTCTACTGGTGGTGTCCTTTCCTGTACAGAAGCTTTTTAGTTTGATATAGTCCCACTTGTTCATTTTTGCTTTTGTGTCCCTTCACTGGGGAGACATGTTCATGAAGAAGTTGCTCATGTTTATGTCCAATTTTGAGTTTACTTTCGTGTATGGGGTTAGACAGTAATCCAGTTTCATTCTCTTACATGTAGCTGTCCAATTTTGCCGACACCACCTGTTGAAGAGGCTCTCATTTCCCCATTGCATATCCATGGCTCCTTTATTGTATATTGATTGACCATATATGCTTGGGTTTATATCTGGACTCTCTATTCTGTTCCACTGGTCTACAGGTCTGTTTTTGTGCTGGTACCAAATTGTCTTGATTACTGTGGCTTTATAGTAGAGCTTGAAATCAGGGAGCATAATCCCCCCTGCTTTATTCTTCCTTCTCAGGATTGCTTTGGCTATTTGGGGTCTTTTGTCGTTCCATATGAATTTTAGAACTATTTGCTGTAGTTCATTGAAGAATGCTGTTGGTATTTTGATAGGAATTGCATTGAATCTGTAGATTGCTTTAGGCAGGATGGCCCTTTTGACAATATTAATTCTTTCTAGCTAAGAGCATGGGATGAATTTCCATTTGTTAGTGTCCTCTTTAATTTCTCTTAAGAGCGTCTTGTAGTTTTCAGGGTATAGGTCTTTCACTTCCTTGGTTAGGTTTATTCCTAGGTATTTTATTCTTTTTGATGCAATTGTGAATGGAATTGTTTTCCTGATTTCTCTTTCTGCTAGTTCACTGTTAGTGTATAGGAATGCAACAGATTTCTGTGTATTAATTTTGTATCCCGCAACTTTGCTGAATTCATATATTAGATCTAGTAGTTTTGGAGTGGAGTCTTTAGGTTTTTTTTTTGTACAATATCATGTCATCTGCAAACAGGGACAGTTTGAGTTCTTCCTTGCCAATCTAGATGCCTTTTATTTCTTTGTTTTGTCTGATTGCTGTGGCTAGGACCTCTAGAACTATGTTGAATAAAAGTGGGGAGAGTGGGTATCCTTGTCTTGTTTCCGATCTTAAAGGAAAAGCTTTCAGCTTCTCACTGTTAAGTATAATGTTGGCTGTGGGTTTGTCATATATGGTCTTTATTATGTTGAGGTACTTGCCCTCTATACCCATTTTGTTGAGAGTTTTTATCATGAATGGATGTTGATTTTTGTTGAATGCTTTTTCAGCATCTATGGAGATGATCATGTGGTTTTTGTCCATCTTTTTGTTGATGTGGTGGACGATATTGATGGATTTTCAAATATTGTACCATCCTTGCATCCCTGAGATTAATCTCACTTGATCATGATGGATGATCTTTTTTATTTTTTTTTGAATTCAGTTTGCTAATATTTTGTTGAGTATTTTTGCATCTATGTTCCTCAGGGATATTGGTCTGTAATCTCTTTTTTTGTGGTGTCTTTGCCTGGTTTTGGTATTACAGTGATGCTGGTCTTGTAGAATGAGTTTGGGAGTATTCCCTCCTCTTCTACTTTTTGGAAAACTTTAAGGAGGATGGGTATTAGGTCTTCACTAAATGTTTGATAAAATTCAGCAGTTTGTTACCATATAATTTGTCATAGTATTCTCTCATAATTCTTTGTATTTCTGTGGTGTCCGTCGTGATTTTTCCTTTCTCATTTCTGATTCTTTTTATGTGTGTAGACTCTCTTTTTTTCTTGATATGTCTGGCTAAGGGTTTATGTATTTTGTTTATTTTCTCGAAGAACCAGCTCCTGCTTTCATTGATTCTTTCTATTGTTTTATTCTTCTCAATTTTATTTATTTCTGCTTTAATCTTTATTATGTATGGAGCCTTCATTTGAAGAACTCTCTTCCTCTCCCACTCTCTAACCAAACACATCCACAGATTTTCTAATCAGCCCTTTACCTTATTCTTAAATATGACTGGGCAACCAGGGAAGCCTTAGAGTAGGGGAGGATTGTGTTACATTAAAAAAATAAATAAATAAATAAACCAACGGAATAACTACCTTAAATTATACAGGAACTAGAAGAGATTTAAAAAATTTTAAAAACACCCTAAAATCTGGGTAATAAACATAAGGAGATTTAAGAATGTATTCTATCTATTAGAAAATGGTTGGAATCCTGTTTATCTTTAAAGGAAAGTATCAGAACAGGAAAAGTGTTCCTGAAAATTAACATGGTTGCAGAGGTAAAAATTTAGGGGGATTAGAAGATAATGGTAAGAAATCTTACAATAAGTAGAACTGTAAGATTAATAGAAAAGAGAGGTAAAGGATAAATCTACAAGGTCCTATTTCAAGTAAGAGAAATACCAGGAAAATGTAAGCATAAAGTGAAAAAGAAATTATGAGAGACAATAAAATAAAACTTTCTAGAGTTGAAGTGAAACCCTGTCTTTTAATTTAAAGGGACCCACCAACTTACAAGCAAGATGAACCAAAAATATCCTTGGTGCATTATTTTGAAATGTCAGTGCTCCTGAGACTTAAGGAAAATTCTGAATGCTCTTGGGACAGGGGGGACAGGATGGCAGGAGTGGGGAATATAAGTCAGCTAACAACAGAATTAGAGTCACAGTAAGTAGTCCACTAGACTCATAATAGCAAGCTTGGAAGCTAGAATAGAGTGAAATTCAGGCTTCAAAGTTCAGAGAGAGTGATTTTGAAACTGTAATTTTATGCTTAGCCTAACAATCAAGTGTGAGGTTGAAATAAGGTCATTTTTCAGACCAGCATGGGCCCAGAAAGTTTATCTTCTTAGTAACCCTTCCAAGGAAATTACCTGAGATGCACTTCAACAAAACAATGACAACTGGAAGGAGCAAGATGTAAGATATAAAAAACTGTGGAACTAACTCCCAACATCTAACAACAAGAAATCCCAGGAGAACAACTGCAGAAAGTCTCAAAACTAGTTGATCAATTTAAAACAGAGTATCAGTGTACTTCAAGGAGAATGAAACCAGCAGCAGACAGAATGACAAGAAATATGGCAAAAATTTAGGATACAGTGTAGATGGAATATATTTCTTCTTTGGATGAGAAAAAAAAGGCAATCAAAAACTCCCAGAAAAATAGAAATCTGGTCTATGTTCCATGGTTTAGATATAAAACAAAGTATCATGAGATTTTGAGTAAGTAGAAGAGAATAATGAAGAAAATGACTGTGATGCTAGGTAGACATATACTCCCTTAGGTCAAAGTTGAGTATCCTAGGTTTTAATTTTGCATTTTTAGAGGAGGATATGCAACCATGACGCCCATCTTGGCTGCACTGTGAACAATAATGTTGCATCCATAAGATATTGGCAACATTTATTGGTCTTCAGTATTTACATATCAAGCCCAAAGCAGAGCTATGGTTACAGTATAAAATGTAAATCTCATTAAATTAGAGTGTGTAGAGGTTAAAAAAAAAAAAGTTCTCTTAATATCTTAATCTTTTAAATGAGTGACTCAAGAGATCTTGCAAAACTCAGTGAAACAAAGAATAGCTGCTTATAACTGAAAACTGCAGAGCATTTTTAAGTAGAGCAGTGATTCATAAAGCGTTGTCGCTGAAACGGCAACGTCAGCCTCTTTGGGGATCTTGTGAGAAATGAAAATCCTTGGGCCCCACCCCAGGCCCATTGAATGAGAAACAGGGGGAGGGGGGGCATGAGCTGTTTGAGCAAGCTGACCGGGTGATCCTAATGCAGCAAATATTTGCAAACCACTGCAGCAGAGGAGCTAAGAGTAATGATTTGCCTGTCAAATTAGGAAGGTGGAGGGAAAGGAGCCATGGTATTGGGGAGATAAATCCTTGTCCATGGCAGGAATTCAGGATAATGTCTGATAAGTCATGAGTAAATAGAGTTAGCCTGTTTCCTAGAGGTATGGAAATAATTGTCAAAAGAAATATACACGGATGTGGGTCATTGTGGCTGCCCCTTGAAAGCAAGACTCAGCATAGGGGGTGTGTGGCAGAACTATTATTTTTTTAAGCATGTGATTCTTTGGTTGAAATTAAAATGAAAGAAAAATGTTGTTCTTAGATTGGGAAGATTGTCCAGGAGCCTGAGAAAAATTCTGGGAGAGTTGCTCTTGCTTTTTCTCCTTCTCTTGATGATGAAAAAAAAAAAAAGATCACTCCCCATGTGTCTCCCAGATGTTGGCTCAGATGAGGGAAAGAAAGATTCTGAGAACTAGGCCAGTTCCAGGAAGCAGAGCTGATTTTTAACCTGTGTGTGTATATATGACAGTCCTACAGAGAGCATCTAACCTCTTTCATAGGAAGGAGTGAACCCACTGGAGTTCTTTAAGTCGTGTGGCCAGGATTTAAATGCCTTCATCTCCACTAAAGGGCACTGAGGCCATGCTGATACACAGAATTGTGCAGCAGAGTGGACTGAATCATGGCTACCTGTTAGAGTCAAGGTCTGCCCCCATCAGTAGTCTAGTCAAGGTGGGATAGCTACCCAGTCTGTGAATGTCACATGGAGACAGTGATAAGAACATGTTAGGTACAGGCTTATCCATGGTCCTGAGGCTTTCTGCTGTGAGTGGGAGTGAGAGAGACAGGCAGGGGTCCACACCTTCCCTCTGCTGAGTGAAGAAAAGTCTTGGGAGAAAGTGGGTCTGGAGTGGGGCTAGGCTGTGTGAGTGAATAGTGGGGTGGCTCCCAGTACTGAGAAGGGATCAGGATTCTGGGTACTGTGTGGAATAGCAGAGCTCCAACCCTGCAGACCCCATAGGACACACAGCCTAATGAGCATACATTTCACCTTCAAAATTATGGATAGCAGAGACCTGTTTCTTCTGCCTTGGGAGGCATTTGATACCAACCAGTCAACAAACAAAAAATCCAACTTTTTAAATTCATTAACCAGGAGAGTATTTCAAAGAGCAATTCAGTCAATTATGTGTCTACTCATATAAAACTTTGAAAGAAATGATAAAACATCGCTGCCCCAATGGACATACAGACAGTACAGAAGGGACTTACATGGGGCAGAAAGTGGGCTTCTGATTAGTGTGTGAATTTCACCCCAGAGACCACTTCCAGCTGAGGGGGAGGTGTTCTGCAGAGAAAGGGCTGATCAGCCAGCATCTTAAGGAGGAAGGAGGGTTGAGACACTCAGGGCTGGTGGGCTTTGACTGACAGGAGGTGGGACAGCTGGATGCTGACAGCCTCCAAGTGGCTGAGTATCTGGTGGAGGGATGTATGGGGCTTCCGGAACACAGATACAGTCATGCAGTGTAAGGCCACTTGTTCACTGGCCATGAAGTTGGACTTGATCTTCCAGGGCACAGGAGACCATTGCATCTTTATGAATGCAGGGAGATCAGAGATGTGCTTCCAGGGGTGGTGGGCCTGGGCCTGGGGAGGTGTTAGCTCTCACAGCCACCAGGAGGTCTGCAGGGGAGTTCTTGGAGGTTCTGTGTGATGCCCCTAGCTGACTCACTATTAGTTACTGTCTGGTCTCAGCTGCTGAAACTGTGAGGAACTAACTGAGACAGCCCTGGGGAGCTGGCTGGCCCATGTGGAAAGAAGCCAGCTTGTCACTGGGCTTATCACCTGTGGGGGCCCTTATCTTTCCCCTTCATACCAGTGGTTTTGACAGAGACTCCTTCTTCAGAACCTGTTCACGGAGCAGAGCTTTGAAAATTATAGTTGCTGTTCCTCAGAGGGCCCCCAAAGACCTGGCTAGGGCTGGACTTTCCGGTGGCTCGCTGTGTAGACAGACTGGCCCCCAAAAGATGTCCATGTCCTAATTCCTGGACTGTGAATACGATACATGAGAGGAAGGACTTTGCAGGTGTAATGAAGGTTATGGACTTCAAAATAGGGGGAGTATTCCTGTATTATCCAGGTGGCCCAGTCTTTGTCCAGCTGGAGGGAGGAGGCAGGAGGCAGAATAAGAGGTCAGAGAGATCTGAAGCATGGGAAAGATTTTACTTGCTGTTGCTGGTTTTGAAGAGGGAGGAACAACTTGACAAGCAGTACAGCAACCTGAAGAGGCTGAGCGGGGCTCCAGGTAAGTGTTAGCCAGGAAAGCAACCACATGGAACTGAGCTCTGAGCATAGCCTGAACAGGCCTGGGTGTAGATTCTCCCCAGACCCTCCAGATGAGGGCCCAGTCCAGGCAACACCTTGATTTGGGCTTTGTAAGACCCAGAGCAGAAAAACCAGCCAAACCCACCCAGACATCTAACCTACAGAATGGCGAGACCAAAAAAAAAAAAAAAAAAAAAAAAAAATGTCTTCTTTTAAGCTGCTAAATTTGTGGTAATTTATTACTGCAGCAATAGAAAACAAATTATAGTTCTGGGAGGAAGGGCTTCGCTGCCCAGGGCAAGTTCTCTTTGAATTGGATGAGACCGAAGGAAGACAAGGGTGAGAAGTTTGGAACGAAAGGGTTTATTCTCATGAGTCAGTCTATCCTTACTCCAAACCCCGGCTGCTCAGCCCTCCGTATCCGCTCGTGCTTGGCCACCCTACCGCACCATGTGGGACTCTGTGGGTGGGTCCCTGGTGACTTGTGGGCACCTGACCAATCACATACCAGGAATGGAGGAGAGGAGAGAATAGGTGTGTCCTCTCCACCCCATCCCTGGACTGGCGCTCCTGTGACTGCACACATGCTCTTATTATATACACTGTGGGTGCTACTAAGGCCAGGCGGGAGTCCTGGTCAGGAAGTTTCATTTTCCCCACACAAATACACACCACAGCTCGGAGAAGTGAGTGCTGCTTTCTCCCCCTGGCTCTCTAGGGAAGGTGACAGGCTTTGGAGTGAGAATATCAGGGTCCCAGCCCAGCGCAGACCATACCCACGAGGGTCAGGGGCAAGTGAGGGCCCCCACTGACCCCTTTCCCTCGGCATGCCATCATCTGCTTTGCTGACCTGAGGGTGACTGGGGATCACATGGAATCAAGTGCTCAGCACTGAGATGGTGAGGTGGCTTCCTTGGAAGGCAAGTCCCACAGCCCCTGCAAGCCTCCGTCTCTTCCCCGGCAGTGGACATAAGAAAGGCAAACCCTGGCAGTGTGTCTCATCAGGGCTCTGGAGGGAGCAGGTGCTCCACTGAAGCTGGTTCCTTTCCACCGAGGGTCTGTCCGATCTAAGCCGGCTGGTGGAAGGTGCCCTGGTAGGAGGCAATGGCACCATCTAAGGGTTTTGGCTGGTTCTCAGGGGCCCTCTCATGATCTTTAGGTGAGTGGCCCTCATTTGTGAGGCCCAGAGATGCCCCTATCCAAGAGGGAGGAAGATGCGCACATGGCCCATGTAAGAGAACTTGGACTCAGCTGTACCTTCACAAGCTTAAATGCTGCACGAGTCCCTCCTCTGCTCCATCTCCACTGCCTCCAGGTCACCTTCTTGTCTCACCTGGACCAAGTCACTTCTCTGTATAACCCCTGCCCCTAGTAGCTTCCCTCTGCTCTTAGAAGAAAATCCAGACTCTTGCTAAGGTCCCAAAGGCCCTGCCCAAGGGGGCCCTGGCCTCTCCAGCATCATCCAATGCTACCCACATTCTGCTCTCCAACCCCCCTAAAATACCAGCCCTTTTCTGACTCAGGCCTTTTGCACATGCTGATTCCGCTTCTATAAACCTCTTGCCATGCTTTCCTCTCAACCAGTTCCTCATTCTTCAGGTCTCAGCCTAAAAATCCCCCCCTCAGAGAACCGTCCCCAATTACCCTGCACTCCCTGACTTAGCTGGTTGCCTCCTGATGCGTCATTGTTCTGTCTAATTGCTTTTCTGTCTCCCTCCGTAGACTAGAAGCCCGATAAGGGCACAGATCCTTTTTTTCTTAGTTAGGCTGATCACTCATGTGCCATCACAGGGCCTGGCCCCTAGTGGGCGCTCACTGAATCCATCTCAGTCGGAAGGACTCTTCAGAAACAACCAAGACCAGGTCACCCTGCAAAGGCTGGACATTGTATCGGAATTTCCTCACTGGCAGATTCAGCAAAGCTGTATAAATAAAAGAAATGTGCTCTGTGAACTACCTGGGAATTCCTCCCAGGCAGGAGAGCGTGGTGTGTGATTTAGGGCGACTTACACGCACCACAGGACGTTTATGCACATGCCTTCTTTCAGAAAAGCAAGATGGAGGAAATATGGCTGGTGAGAGAAAAGGTACTGGCTGTGCTGAGCGTACACTCTTCGTCCTCTTCCCAGTAAGAAGTGAACTATTTTACTGTAATATTAATTTTCAACTATGTTGAAGCGTGACCTTGGGCCCTCCTTGCCCTGGAAGTCATCAGCATCCCTTGCTGCTTCCCTGGACCCCTCGGGGTGTGGGTGTGTAAGAATATAACCAGTGCCCCCCAAGCTCACCATTTGTCCAGCCTGGACATTAGGTAGTACTTTCCCAGTGAAATGCCCAGCTGGCTTCAAATGCCAGCTCTAGGGTTTGTTTTCATTATCATATATAAAGTTTCCACAGAAGGATGGAAAGCAGAGGGGCTTGGAGGATGGAAAAGGAGAGAGCAGGGTCGCCCCAGACACCCCAGCCTTTAGACAGGCTTCAGACACTGTCCAACCGGGGGTGGGGGGTCTAGAGTTCATCTGGATTCAGGGCAGCAGTTTGGCCCAGCAGAGGAGAAGTGGTGCTAGAGGAAGCCATTTCCACCCCCACCCCTATTTCAACCAGGTGGACCCCAGTTATATAGGCATCCGCTTCTGGGTAATCTTTTCAGAGAGGCCACCATGGCCTCTTCTTGTTCCAGGCACACGTGAGGAGAACAGCCCTCTCGCTGACAGGGAGGTCTGGCTGCATCTCCGTGTCTCAGGCTCCCCTGTGGGGTTGACCCCAAGAGCAAAGGAGTGGAGACCCTCAGCCCTCAAAGGCTGGGCTGCCCTCTACACTGGCCTATTGAATTTCTTTAATGGTATGTTTACCTTCCCAGTGTACGAAGAAGTGGCTCTGGTCCTCCAAAACTCTTTTGAAGAAAATCATGGCTTTTCCCCAAATCTTCAGGCCTGCTGGGTGTTTCTTCCGTATCGTGCTGCCTCACTGAAAATCTTCCCGCAAGCACCTGGCGGGTGAGAGCAGACAAGGACATGTGCCCCGGAGGCAGACTGGCTGGGGCAGAAACTGCAGCTGCCCCTCCTCACTGTCTAAGGGGTGGGAAGGTGAAGTCAAGGCGCCTGCCGCCCGCAGCCACCCGTGGCCGTGCAGGTGCTGCTCCAAAGACCTTGGAGGGGGCCCTGCTGGCTCCGGGTGGAGGGCCACCTCTCTCCAAGTTGCCTGACTGTATCTGGCTCAGCAGCTTTTAGAAACAGCCAGCATATTCTTCCTTTGCTCTGACAGCACCAGTCCCTTTGTTTGAATGTGCTGGTTCTGTTTTGTGCTTCTTGTGACTAGGATTAACTTTTTCAAAAGTAAAGCACAGAACTCAAAAGATTCCAGGGAGAAAAATCAAGGGAGAGATTTTCTGGTTCTGGAAGGCAAAAGGTCCCTAGAAGGGAGGCTATGGCTGATACAAAAAGTTGGGGTGGTGAAGGGACGTGCAGTGTGGCCTGCAAAAGGCTGCCCAGCTCCAGGCCATCCTGGAAAGGTGGTAGGTGAGTCCAAGTCCAGGTGCGCCCCACTGTGACTCAGTTCTCCCTGGGGGTGAAGGTGGATCATGATTTCTGTAGGCAGAAGAGGCTGTTCTACAAGCTGCAGGGCCATCAACCAAAGGATACCCGAAGACAGAAGAACTTAACCTCTTACCATTTTTCCACGGGGTCATATGGCAAATCAGTGCTGTGTTTGTGTTTAGCGGGAGACAAACGGGCTGTTTCTTCTCCCATGGTTTCAAAATCAAAAGGACAATTTTGGTACAGACCCTGAGGTAGAAGGAATTTGTTAGCTTGAATTTTTCTGAAGTAGTTATCTTTTGTTGATTCTTGTGGGCCCTCTGACTGTACGACCTGATTTTAAATACCAGGCAATGAGACTTCCTTCACTTGGGCTCAGGGCTGAATGCAGCAGAAATTCCTGGGACCACCTTAAACTCTCATTATTGTGCCACATTAAAGACAATGTTGGATTCTGGAAAAAGAGCCTGTTGAGAGAGAATTGGAAGAGACCTTTTACACTCGGGCTGTGGCATTAACACAGAAATGTTTACATCATGCTGGGTGCTGGGGCCTGCAGACATGGACTACGTGTGCTGGAGCCTCCGGGAATTTATATGGGACTATGGTAGGGACAACAGACCAGAAATGTCCCTCTTGTCATCCAGGCAGAGACCCCCTGCCAACTCATATTGTCCATTAGGAAAAATCTCACTCCTTTTAGCTTAAAAATAGCCTTTTTCTTTGGTCCCCTTGGGGTGTGATTTGAAAAGTTATCTGTTCTCACCCAGTCTGATTGTCCTATTTTCTCAGGTCTGCCATGGGACTTGGCTACCTTAGCAGCCCTATAAATAGTGTCTGAACATGACATTTGGAATAAACTAAGAATCCTACCTCCTATTAGATCAAAAGGGAAGATTTTACAGTACCGGTTTGGGTAGGAGAAAGGGGTGCCCCAAGGCCTGGGTCCTTAGCCTACCTGCTCTCTGATGTCAACCTCGCCCAGGGCAGCCTTTGAGCCACCAGCCCAGAAACATGTGGCCCCAAGGCTGCGCTGTCCTTGGTGTCCAGGACATTGTCAGAAAAGCACAGCCAGCTCCAGCCTTTTGGCTCAGAGAAGCTGTAACTTGGGCTGGATTCGTTGGTTTTTGTTTTTATTTTTGGTTCTCTGTGCTGAAAGGAATGAGGAAACCAGTAGCCAAATATTCTAGAACAGGAGTCAGCTAACTATAGCCTGTAGGACAAATCCAGCCTGCTGCCAGTTTTTGTAAATAAAGTTTTATTGAGACACAGCCGTGCGTATTCCTTTGCAGACTGTGGCTGCTGTCACACTACAGCAGCAGAACCGGGTAATTGCAGCAAAGACTGTATGGCCCACAGAACCGAAATTATTTACTATCTGGCTCTTTAAAGGAAAAGTCTGCCAGCCCTGGTCTAAAAGAAGTAAAGATTTGAGGCAAACTGGAAAAAGAATTTTAAAAAGGAAACTATTCTCCAGGGAAACTTGAGGTAAAGATCACAGTGAGGAAGGTGCCAGTGTGGAAATTTAGTCCATGAGCTGAGGAGGCTGCTAGGTGCCCAGCCCGCAGCTCTCCAAAGCCTGAGGCAGGAAACGGTTGTCCTCTGAAAAAGTTAACTGCCTTGAACCAGAGAGGAGTAAGACATGATAGCTTCTTAGATGTGATTCCATTTTCCAGAAAGGCTTCTTCCAGGCAAAATGATTGCTGGGGCTTTGGCAGCCAGCAGGTGGGAGCTGGAGGGAGGTAGACTTTCCAGCTGGGGCAGGATCTGTCTGATTCAGACCAGGAAGAGGTGGGCAGGGGAGTTTTCAGAGGTCCGGACTGACGCCGCTGGGGTTCTTTCCTGAGAGGGAAAAGGGGAGCCCGGCCCACTGGCTTCATGGAGAACCTGCACTCCGCACTTTGTACAGAAAAAGGTTTTCCTCACCGCTGGGAAGTCCGAGGCTTCAGTCTGGCCACCCTGCTGCCCTTAGAGAGGCTTCTTGGTTCCATAGAGAACAAAATGGTCTTTTGTCTAGAGAGATGAACCCAGGTCCAGCGCACAGGAAGCCTGAGCTCCGGCTTCAACCTCTGCCGAGAATGACCCAGGTCCTTGGTTCCCTGGTGTCTTGCTACTTGTAAGAGCAGCACTCCCAGCCTGGGAGGGTCTTGCCCAAGCCAAGGCTTGGAATGTATAGCCCACTTCTGTCTGTAGCGTTGCCCCGTTTGGGAAGGCTCTTAGGGTGCAGAGCAGTCCAGGCATCTATTGCTGCAGAGCAAACCACCCAGAAACCTAGTGGCTTGAAATAGCAATGGTCATGTGTTCTGCTCATGAATTTGGCATTTGGCAAGCTTGGTAGGTGGCTCTGTGTGGTGTCAGTGGGGGCAGCTCAGTGAGGCCGGAGGACCCTCCTCTGTGGTGGCTCGCTCACATGGCCCCCAAGTGGAGGCTGGTGCTGGTTTCCTGTGGGAGCCTCTCCCCAAAGCGTGGGCGTCCTCACGGCAGAGTGGCCACGCTCCAGGAGCACACACCCTCAGAGAACTTGGAGGGTGCCTGTTGCCTTTTAAGACCTGGCCTTGGAAGTCAGAGCTTCGCTTCTGGGCAGCCACAAGTCCCCCAGATTCAAGGGTGGGGGCAGGCATCCGCCCTGTCTCAGTGGGAGGAGTGTCACTGTCGCACTGTAGGGGTGCAGCGGGAAGGCACTGTGTGGTGACGTTTGGAATGTGCAGTCTCCTGCCTGCACGGGGGCATGTGCGAGCTGACTGCCTCCCCGGTGGCCTTCACCATCAGGAAGCTCGGCATTGGCTCCCACGCACCCCACTGCGCTGGTGTTAACAGTGGTGCATGTGCCTCAGGCAAAAACTGCACAGCAGCTGCAGCCTGCTGCCCCCGCTAAATGCTAATCTGGGCTAACAAGATGGTCATGATGCTGTTATTTCCATTTTATCATGGAGATTGAGTTCTGGGCCAATTTCTAAGCCAGGGCTTTGTCATCACAATATAGTCTGTGCTTAATTTTAACTGGTCAGTTTAAGCGCTCACATAATAGGTGTGTGTATGTATGTCTGTGTAGTGTGTATATGTATATGTACCCACACGTGTATGCGTGTGCATGTCATTACATGTACGGCAGACTCCATGCTTGCCTTTATTGGATGGAAATACAGCAGCACCGGAGGGCTTCATAGCTGGAGAAGCCAGTTTCAAGGACAGGGTATAGACAGCAGAGGACAAGGCAAAGTCATACCAGGGACATGAACTTCTACAAAGCAACTGGTTCTCCAGTGGGGGGCTCTGTACTTGTGTGTAGTTGAGCAGCCATGCACTGATTGGGGGCTACAGCTTTCGCGTTGATAAGTAGCATATTAGCACTGAGGCGTCCACCTTTCGACTCCCCATCTCTCAGAGCCCCGTGTGGTCCTCCAGGGTCAGCTGAGCAGCTTCTCTGTGCCAGGCTGTAAGGGCAGGCACACAGGCAACAGAACAGTCAGCCCCACCCTCAAGGAACATCATTTCAGCAGGGGAGACAAACAGGAAACACAGCATGATAAACTAGTTAGTTACCATGGAAAAGAGCAGGAGAGAGAAGGGAAACATGCACAGAACCACAAGGGCTGACACCAGGAGCCCAAGCCTTTTGGGGTGTCGGGACGTGGTTATGATTTGCTCGCTGATGGATGGGAGGACCCATCCCAGGGGAGCTAGGCAGAGAAATTCAGGATGGGCTGGTGGGGAGGCCCTTAGGTGGGAGTTATAAGGCTGGTCCCGGGGCAGCTGGTCTGAGAGAGACCAAGCAACAGACGCAAGGTGGGCAGTGACCAGATCCTGCCAGATGGTAGCCACTGGAGGGAGTTAGGTCCCATCCTCCCCTCGGTTCTCACCTGCTTCCCATCCACCAATCCCCCTCTGGGGCCAGAGAAGTAAGCTGGGGACCGGGAAAGACATGGAAGGAGGCACCTGTCACCAGGGCAGAGCTTGGGGCTTGTGGGGCCAGAAGCTTAGACAGTTTGGGAGGAGAGATACTCCTTTAGGAAGAATAATGCAAAATTGTAAGTACAGTATTGGGTGCCAGGCCGCAGTGGGCACATCAGTTAGGGGCCTCCAGGCTGCAGTCTCAATTCTTGACAGAAAAGCCAGTTTGGTTTGTACCTCACTCTAACCTCGAAAAGCCACCACCTCTCGCCTGAGAAATTCGCACCGACCTCATTCACCCTCCGTTTTGCCTTGGCGGAGATGGCAGGCAAAGCACAGGTCTGTCCCACTGCAGTCTGGTGTTCTGGCTCTCTCCTCCCTGGCACTAATGTCCAAAAGAACATGGGAATTGGCTCTTTGCCCAAGGCTTCTGTGAGCTTTCCCCCACGTCAAGCAGGGCATGTTGCTGGGACACTTTGTGACATGGGAAGATGAATGTCCACAGGTGAAATTCCTCGGTCGGGCCCAGTAAAGGCCAAAGCCGCTGAGCTTGCCTGTGGGAGGCGAGCAGGCTTCCGGAGCTGTGTTTTGCGGAGGGAGACACATGGATATGAACAGAGGCAACGCATAGGTTCAAGAGTGAATAAACTACACCTGAAAATGGCTGTGGGCTCCGCTCTCCAAAATCCCACCAAGATGGTCACAGCCATCTGATGACGGTGCCGCCTTGGTGGGTCTGGAAGGCAGGGAGCCTGCTGTCCTTGGCTTACAGGCGTCCGAGGTGAGGCCAGGGGAGGGCCACTGACAAGGCCCTCTAAGGCACTGGAGAGGCTGTGGGCTCGGTGCCTGAGCTTTCAGTCCTGGCACCAGGTGGGGCTTTGGCTGTGAGGGCCCTGCCTTGGTTAGAGAAAGAATGTGTGTCTTGTTGACAACTGGCTGCCCCCGAAATGCAGGGAAGGTGCCCTTGGCCCTTTGTGGGCCTTCAGCCTAGCAGCCTGTTGCCTTTGACTTTCCCTTCGGAACTAAAAATTATAATATGATCCCATTGCTTTGGCAGAACCCTTCTCAAATACAGATTTTTCTGCTCCCCCAAGACGGCAAACAGAGAGAGAAGACCAGACTATCATCTATGAGTTCTTTCCTCAATTGGATTAATGTTTACTCACATCTGAGACCATTTAAGGATCTTCTCAAAGACAGAGGGGTGCCCACCACATACCCTTTTTGAAAAACCTACTTGAAGGAGCACCTCGGTAGACCGAGACACACACTGGACAAAGGGGTGCAAACATTCTGCCTGGAGACCGCCACCAATCTGGGGTCCTTGGGCCTGACCCCCCATACCGGGCACAGGCCTCCAGGGAGAGGAGGGCATGGTGTGTGGGGGGGCTCACGGAAAGAGCCCCCCTGATCTGAAAGAGAGTAGCTGGCTGTGATTTATTCGGGCCTCGGACCCTGTTCCCACCTTCCTGTTGTGTCTCCCTCACAGACGGTGTTTGAAAGGAATTGCCGTTCGGAGGACTGTGCCGCGGACCTGCGACTTCGGGGCCACTTGCTGCTCTCCAGGTAAGCCTGCTCTGTGCAGGACATTTGTGGGGTGCCGCGCCCCAGCCAGGGGTGTGCATTCCCCTACTGAAGCGGTTCAAGTCAGCAGGTTACCAGGCCGTTCTGTGGCTTTAACAAAATGTATGTTAAAAAATAATTTTAACAGCAGCTATTATTTGAGGGGAAAAGTTTGGGTTTTATTTGCAATCCCACGTATCTCCACAATTTAGCCTATGTTTCTAATTTCTGTGAGTATTTGTGTGTTTGGGGATATATTTTATATTTACTCATATTAAGTCAAGCCTTATGAAACTGCCAACATTTAACTGGAAAAAATTCATATGATTCGGCTTACTATATAAAAGTTCTTTTTAATTTTCCCACAGTTAACAGTGGCATCTGCTCTAACAAGTAAAGGTTCGGGGCAGGGGTGAGGGAGAGGGTGGCTGCCCCCATCCGGGGAGCAGACAGCCCTGTGATGCTTCCGGTCTCCTCACGAGGTATGGGAAGCCCCCAGTCAGAGCGGACCCCACAGAGGCCTTCTGGTTCCTCCTGGCCGACCTTTTAAATTAGGCTTCTTTTAGGATGAAGGTGCTTGTCCGGGATCATTTAGTCAAGTTTCAGAGAACTGTTTCCTTTTGAGACAATTCCTTCGGAACAGTTGTTTTAGCCTCGGAGCCAGAAAGCACCTCTGTAAAACTTACTACCATTTTTCAAGAACAGCCATCAGTTTTGATAGTCACTGTCTAGAGTGTGACACTGTCTCTTATTTGTAATTAGGAGAGTTAAGTTTGGGTGGAATGCAAGAAAAATCCCATTGCAAACCAGGGGGTGCACTGGGACACTTTTACTTATGATGGTTAATGATCTATTATTAATCAAAGGAAATTAAGACTGAAATTCTTTTTCTTTTTTTTTGCATTTACTGGGGGAAAGGTGATATAAACACATGTGCAAAAACTCCTCGAAACCAGTGAAGCATTATTTAGCATCACTCTTATTTAGGATTAGAGTGGTAAAGTAGTGTGTTTTGCCAAACTTAGAAAATTGCTTCAAGCTGAAGAAGTGCATGTTGGAATTTTTTTTTTTAATATTTGTAAGAAGGACCTCCTGGGATTATTACAGAAACAGGTTCTAAAGAAGGTTCGTAAATTATCAGGTCATTACTTTTAGTCTGGAAAAGGTTTTCCAAAGAGTGTTTTAGGGGAAGGTAACATGAAGCAGAAAAAAAAAAAAATCTGGATTTGCTTTATCTTGAGGCGACTATGAATGTTGGAAATTTATTTTGGGTCATGGAAAACTTCATGCGGTGGGAAAGTGTCACTTGTTCCAAGGTTACATATTAGGCTGGGGAGCTCTTGCTGCTATTGGTGGACGGTCAGGTCCGCTTCTGTTGAACTGTGCTTCTCATATATTAAGATGTAAAACCCAAGGCTCATGTGCCTACAGCTGCGTCTGCTTCCCCTACCTGGCCTCTCAAAAGTGTTAGTCAGAACCATCTCTGCTCTGTGGGCCCAGTAATCGATGCTGCAAGAACAACTGGGATGGCGGCCAGGGCCCAGACTCCTGTATGGATCCACTAACTGTAGCCACGAAAAAAATGCTGCATAACAGAACCCAGTGGCTTAAACCCCCAGTCATTTAGTCCCATGGACCTGCAGGTTGGCCGAGGGTTGGCTGGTCTGGGCTACATTCATCTGGATCTCAGCTGACTTGCTTATCTATTCGGGGCTCAGCAGCAGTTGGTTGAGCTCTGCTAGGCTCTGGTGACCCCACTCAGCTCTGGTTCATGTGTCTTCCGTTGTCCTGCTGGACCCAGAGACATGCACTTCTCATGGCAGTGGTGTGAGATGGCAGGCAGACGACCACAATGACCCTTAAGACCTAGGCTCAGAACTGGTACTCGGCAAGTCATGTGACCAACCCAAAGCCAGAGGACAGGATAGCAGCCTCTGCCCCTTTAGTGAGAGGAACTGCAAAGCCACACAGCCAAGGGGACGACTTTCTGGCGCAGTGAGGAATCCGGGCCAACGGCATCATCTACCCTGCCATGTAAAGAACAGGGCAGCTGTGCATCTTTCCCGACACCCTGGAGTTTTCAGGGCTAGTTCAGCCTTTCTTGCAATTCCATCTGCCTAGAACTCCCACCTGAGACGTAGACACGGTGAGGAGATTTTCTGAATCTCAGAAGCCACGAGCAGGAGAAAGCCCTCACCCTCTCCTGTGACACGTTATTTAGGTGGCCCCTCATCTCTCAGGGCTAGATCCCCCATTAAGCCTTCATTATACTCTGGGGCCCATAGGTGTTCCCAAGGGAGTAATCAGAGAACCAGTAATTGGTACTTGATAAATACAGACACAGAAGTAAACCCGCGGTTTCAGTTGTGCTGAATTTCCTCAGACTTCCCAGTAGAGCCGGGCACAAGTGAGAGAAGGTGGTCTGGGACTCTAGGGGGCTGCACTGGGTCAACAGGCTGGGGGCTTGAACCAGAAGTGAGTTGCTTTGGTTATTGGTTATTATTTGGTTATTTAATTCTTCTGATTCTCTATTGCCTGGGATGGAGTGTAAATTTCTTCAGTGTTCAGACCAGGGAAGTCCTGCAGAAATAAACACTGTGTGTGCATGTTGGGGACGGGGCAGCTGGGCCAGGGTGGCTCCACCCCGTCCGTGTTAGGAGAGAGGTATGTGGCTCATTCCAGGGCCATGGAGCAGCTCCTAGGAGCATCCAGGCGTTCTGGGCAGGGAGAAAGTGTGAGCAGAGGTGTGGGGATGTAGAGCAGAGTTGTTCCCGTGCAAGTGTGCTGGTGTCTGGCATGAAGGAGGTGGTCAGGAGAACACAGAGCTGAGTAGGAGAGATGGGGGGGTGAATCAGATGGTGACCCACCTGTGAGTTTGGACTTCATCCTGAAGCCAGTGGGAGTGCAGCAGAACTCAGCATGTGTGCACTGACCTAATGAGAACTCAGGCACACTCAGGCAGGGAGGAGGGGAGGGGCAGAGACTGACAGAGACGGTGCGGGTCATTCGGTCCCCTGTTCCACTCCGGGACTGTGTGTTTCGGCTTGAGCTTGGAGTCGGCTGCTCTCTCCGCCCATGTCAGCTCCGGCATCACTGGTACAGGCCTGTGGGGCGGCCGCCTCTGGCTTGTGCAGGAGCGTCCTCGGCAGGGTGGGACGTGTCAGAGATGTGCTGATCTCCACCACGGTGCCTTCTCCGGGGCTTCAGAAAAGCGACTTGGGCACAGTTTTGCCTTTCACACTCGTCTTTAGAACCTAGCTCTTATGTTAGCTGTGACCCACTGCACTGAAAAGTTGCAGCAAAGGGACAACAGAAAGATCCCTCAGATGACAGGGCAGACAGTGCATGTGAGGCGTGGTGGCTGGAGGAAGCCAAGTGCCCACCAGACTGAGGAGGCTTTTTTTTTTTTTTCATTGTGATTTATTAGTGTGCCTTTCTTTTTTTTTTTTTAACAATTTATTTTATTTTAGTATCATTAACCTACAATTACATGAGCAATATTGTGATGATTAAACTACCCCCTTCATCAGGTCCCCCCCACCAACCCTATTACAGTCACTGTCCATCAGTGTAGTGAGATGAGAATCACTACTTGTCTTCTCTGAGCTGTACAGTCCCCCCCATGCC
>JAQQAC010011420.1:29986835-30061895 GCA_029783875.1 Phataginus tricuspis | reverse complement strand
ATCGTAATGCCCCTTTTACCCTCTTATCCCTCCCTTCCCACCCATCTCCCCAGTCCCTTTCCCTTTGGTAACTGTTAGTTGAGGAGGCTTTTTCTTGAGGGAAAAGACGTCTGGGAGAGATTGAGATACCAGAGTGGCCAGGGATCCAGCCAGGAAATGCTCTGACTGGGACTCATGGAGGTCTTTATTTTTCTCTCTAGAGAGCATGAATTCTGGCACGGCTGTTGTCTCTTCCATTAAAACTCCACAATCCTTAATGTTTGGGAACCTAGTTCCAAAACACGCCATTTCCAAAATGTCCAGGATAGAGATGAAGCTGTTTAAATAGTCTGTATTAAACAGGACTGAACATTCCATTGTAAAATGATGCAACCATGTTTTGTTTTGTCTGAATACTCACAGCACCTGAGAATACATCACATGTGATTAAGATAAAGAAAAATAAATATAGACTATGGCAGTTGAAAAAAAATCTTTTCCAGCGCATCCCATAGGAGACCAATGGGACATTTCATGACTCCTGGCTAGCAAACTCCAATAATGAGAGAACTCTTCAAGGAGGTTAAAAGACATAGAGGAATATTTACAAATCGAGAAGAACCATCTGTGGCCACACGTGACGGTCCTAGGGTTGTAGCCTCTGTAATGCTGTTATAGTGGTCGGGGTGAGTGGTCAAGTGCATTTCTCAAAATCCGTGGCTGGTGGATGGGGTGGCTCCATCTATGAAAGACTAGCCTTCAAGAGCAGAATTTCTGCACCCAGAGAGCTATGGAGAGTTCGAAACAAACTGTTCCTTCTCAAGAATCCTCGACTGCACACAGCGCAGGGTAGGAGTGAAGTGGTGCTGTTTTAGGAAGGGGAAGAGACCCTGTGTTTTGAGCACCTGCCCTGCACTCAATACCCAGTAGAGTCCTTTGCAAACATAAATGCACTGTGGTGTCTTAGCAGCTGCATGTTGGGCAAGTTGCTTAAATCTCTGTGCCCCTGTTTCCTTATCTGTAAAATAGGAGAAATAATAGCAACACCTTCTAAAGTTATTTTAAGTATTTAATGATTTAAAGCATATTTAAGTGCTTCCCAAGGTGCTTGGCATAAAGTAAGCACTCAGTAGGCGAGAGCTAAAATTTTTGTTTTACTTAATCTTCTTGGTGACACTGAGAAGTAAATATTATTACATTCGTTTTACTAGGGGGTGGGGGACACAGAGGCTCGGGAGACCAGGTTCTTTGCTCAAGGGCTTATGGTGATGGAGGGGAATTCAAGCTCGGAATGTCTAATTCCACTCAGCCCGTCCACTGGCCTCGGTTGCCGGTGGGGTGATACCAGGTAACCCTGGCCCAGAAGTGCCCATCCTGGGGAATTTGGGAGGAAGTCCCCTTGAAGAGCCCCCATTCAGAAAGGAGGCGGTGTGTAAAGAGATTCATCCCTCGCGTGCTGCCTGCTGGGTGAGGCCCTGTCCTACACCTCCTCTCTCTGGAGGGTCTGGCTGCCTGCCCTGCTGTCCAGTGGTGGGTCCCTGCACTGAGTCCATGCATCCCTAACCCAGACAATCTGGATTCTTCCCTCCTTGGGGGGTCTTAGTTTGACCCTGAGCCCCTGAGCTTTGGGTGGCTTCTCAGTAGTTTCCTCAAATGTCACGTCGTCACTGTTATTATTGGTATTATGGATATTATTGTTATTTTAGGAAGGAAGGTAAGTGGGACCTAATCAGAAACCCGAGAACATTTGCCCTTGCCAGAAAACCAGCCATGTGGTGCATTTCTTTTCTTCCTTCACTGCCCGCTCAAGACTCGGAGAAAAATGTGTAAGAACTTGGTTGGAGTGCCCGGCTTCTGCAGTGGCTGTTTCTGGACCACCTGGTGACAGGACGAGTTTTCTCACTGGCATATCCTTGGAAGCAGGCACGGTGCTCTGAGGAACAGGGCCTGTTGAATAGGGTGGAGCAGCGCTTAGCCTCACTCTCCTCTCCCCTCGGGACAAGCGCTTGCCCCTGATCTGAGGCAGGTCCTCCCCGAGTCAGAGACGACAGGGGTGTCTCTGCATTTTGGGACCACACTGAGGACGCGCGGACATGTGGTGGTCCTGTGGGAGTTACCCAGGCGGAGGGCCGGTGAAGGCCTGGGAAGGCGACCAGCAGAGTAAGGCAGGGAAAGGGACAGCACACACTGGGACGCTATCAGAGGGCCCCCAGCCCCTCCGAGCACCGAGCTGCTCCTCACCTGGGAAGTGACACAGTGTGAGTGTGATCATTCAGTGATGGAGCACTTGCTATGCCCTTCCAGGCATGGGGGAAACCAATCGGGACAAGCCACTGCACCACACGGCTTTGTCTACGAGGGGAAACGCATGCAAAAACTAGTTACAATGCAGTATCTCGTTGTGGTAATGGGATATGGTGTCTCTGGAAAGCCAGGAGGAAGCACTCCACCCTCTCTGAGTTTGCATGCCCCAGAGGCAGCCCCTGAGACAAGGACTGAGTGCAAGCAGCATTTGAGAAGCGCAGGGAACAGAGGGAGGAGAATGAAGTCCACAGGGACGTATATGCCCGTGGGGGCGCGCCATGACACCAGCGTATCAGCTACTTACTGCCGGGTAGCAGCTCACCCAGAGCTTCAGGCCTCCAGACAACCGCCCTTTATCTAGCGCCCAATTCTGCGGGTCAGCCGTTCAGGTCCTCTGATCTCCCAGGGTGCCCTCAGGGGCCTGCAGCCAGCTTCAGGTGGGGTGACTAGCTGGTTGGCCGGGGCTCCTATGGGCCCTCCCGTCGTCTGACCCCCTGCAGCAGGCTCACCCAGGCTATTCTTACAGCAAGGCAGGGGCCCATCAACTGGAACAGCGTGCACAGGCCTCAGGCCTAGTTCACAACTGGCGCACTGTCACCTTTGCCATGTTCCGTTGGCCTAAGGAAAGGCACAGGGCCAGCTGGATTCAAGGGCAGAGAGATGACTACTGCCTCGGAATGGGAGAGGCTGCAGTGTCACAGGACAAAGGCCGTGAGCAGAGCGCCTGACATGCAGCTGCTCTGTACTCCGTGGAGTGCTGCAGCTTCGTCCTGCGGGGGAACACCAGGCGATGGGGAAACACACCTCAGTTAGGGCCCCTGAGGGGTGTTTGCACACCACCACCTGCTAGTTACAGGTGGGGGCGGCTCTGGGATTGGGCAGGTAGGGACAGTCAGCTCCCTGGCACTTCTGGCCTGTGACACAGCAGCCTTGTCTGGTTCTGGAAGAGGGGCCTCACTACAAAGGTGCAGACACTGGTGGCTGAAGTAGCGAGAACATTCGAGGTAGCTCGAGGCTGAGTGGAGGGCCGTGGGCACTGTGTGCTGCCCCATTTGTCCGAGTGTATGAATCTCATGTGATGAGTTACTTGGGACTCCCACTGGAGTGTTAGACCACCTTTGACACTGAGGCTTCTCCCCATTAACGTTCAAGGGTTGCTTTCTTTCCATATGTTGCCGAGCACCCACCCTTCTGCACTGCCACAGTGACTTTTCTTCCTTTTGCATTTGTCTGTGTCCTGTTCCTTTTCCCTACCGACACCAGGCATAACCATGTGTTGGCTGCATGCTGGGGGCATTTGGCTTCAGAGCAAACCCATGAACCAAGTGCAGGGCTGGGAGCTCTGTTCCCAGTTTCCCGAGGACAGCACCCAAGGCAGGTGAGGGCTGGGTTCGCAGCACCGTCCAGCCAGAAAGACCTGTGACCCTCCGCCACTGGGAGGCACCTAGGTGGAGCTGGCCATGCAGCCCAGCGCAGGGATGAGCATGGACGGTCACTCCATGGCTCTGAGATGTCCTTACTCCATTGTCTCACAGAGTAACTCAGGTAGAGACAAGCCCGGCTCACAGATTCTCTGCTGGTGGTGGTTTCCACCTATGTACTTGGAGCCACAGATTTCAGTGCAGAACAGGAAGCTGATGGGCAGGGATTTGAGTCACTCATCTGAGGTCAAAAAAAATGTTAAATGGCAGTGGCAGGAAAAATATTCCAGTTTGATTCCCGAGTCTAAGTCCAGGGTTCCAGCCATCAGCCCCGTGGCGCCTGTCTTTAGCCACGGCAGCTTGGGGACCCCATCCTGCCTCTTGCTCCCAGTGTGGCATGCTGCTAACCAGGTGGGAATGTCTTTTGGAAGTTCCTGTCTTAGGATCTGATATGTGGTTTCCTGAATGGCCTGCCAGCCACAGTGTGAGGTGGGAATGGTGGGCCACCAGCTGGGCAACTGACCATTTCCCTTTACTGGGCAGATTCAAGATGTGGAGAGGTGGTCCCCTTGTTTTCAGGGCCCCACATACCCAAGCAGCAGAAATCTATCCCAACAAGACTGCCTTTCGGGGACAGCCCTCCCCTGCCACTCAGAGGCTGGCAGAGAAGTCCCACGCGGAGGTGAGAGGATGAGGAATCCGTAGAGGAAGTTGCCTTGCCGGCGGAACTGACTACAGCTGAACCTGCGAAGGAGCTCCTAGCCGGCCTCCCCCGGCAACCTGGGCAGGCTGCGTCTGCCGCCTGGTGTACCTGCTGCGATTTTATTTGGTAGTGTGGGCCTTGGCTCCCAGGTGTAGCCAATCAGGGGAGGCTTTATATGTAAGCATCTTTCCGGCAGGGCCGAAATGATCGAGCTGTTATTTCCTCCCCACTGGACCTTCCCCAGGCAAGGACCCGTCCGGAGAGTGCCGCAGTCAGAACCCTCCCTTCTCTCAACGCGGAGCAGACGGGAGCCACGTGCTGGTTCTCTGTGGTCTATTCTGTGTGACTTTGTTACTGGTCTCTTGCCTCCAACACTAGACTCAGCCATCCTGGGCCCGACCTAGTTACTGAGAGAAGAGTCACATTCCACAGATGCAGTTGTTTGGTTTTCTGAAATAAATCTCCCCCCACGCATACTTCCCTAGTTGTCCTGCACACACCCACTCACTAGCATTGCTTCCAAGTCTGTTCTGAGCCACCTGATGTAACCTTGGGCGAATCGGAAATTGGCCTTGCTGCTCTGTAGCTGGAAACCCGAAGGTGGCTGGACCCAAGAGGGGTGAGCCTTCTGCTTTGTCCCCAGTGGTTCCTGTCCCTCCCCACAGAGCCAGAGGTGGCAGACTTGGGCTGCCCATAAATCACAGCGAGAGGGAAGGTACCATATAAAGAACTAGATTTTATGAGCCTTCCTCCCCGACTCCGTTCCAGGTGATCTCGATCCAAGGATGACGAAGCTGGGTGGATGCTGTTGGTGACACGCCCAGCTCCCTCTTCCTGTGCAGGCGTGGCATTTCCAGCTGCCTCGGATGTTGGCTGCCGAGGGCTCAAAGCTGTCCCTCCTCTGGTCTGGAGAGCGGCCCTTGCCTAATGGGAGTCGCCCCACCCAGGAAGTTACACCCACCCTGGGGCAGCCAGAGACTGATTAGCTTGGGGTACAAAGCCAGCCCCTTGTCCTAAGCACAGGGGAATCCTGTGCTGCAGTTTGAGCTCCAGAGGCCTCGTGGAATCAGGCTGAGGCTAGGCTCTACCCAAGCCCCCAGCCTCGCTCAGCTGCTTGGCAGCCCCATCCTGCTTCCGCGGCCCCCTGCTCCTCCCGCATCCCCCAGCGAGCACCCAGGTCCTTGTCAGAGACTGCTTCCAGGGGCCCAGCCCGAGCCGCTGTCAGGTGATGCTGTGTTAGATCAACTGGCCAGGCAGTCTGAGTCCCTTTTCAGATTGGGAGTTTCAGAAGGAAACCAAATCCAGTGTGTTTCCCAGATATTAGTGGGAAAACAGTTGCTGATGACCTTTTTGTCTGCTTGGGGACTTTTAGGCACCAGTCCTGTGGAGTGGTCAGCAGGGACTCCCTTGAGGTGCTGAGTGGGGATTTGTGGCTCTTGGGACTCCTGCTGGTGGGACTTCATTTTTATCCCTGCAGGATGAAAGGAGGGGCCCCGTGTGAGATGCCCGGCACTGCACCCTGTCTTCCCTGGTGGGGGCTGAAAGCACTGCTGGGCCCAGCGTGGAGGGGCCACAGGACGCCAGGGCAGCAGGGCAGTGAGCAGCCTTTCTCGCCAGGAGCCCTGGGCGATTTTGGGAGAATGTTTCTGTGATGATGAGATTTGAACAAGAGGTGAAAGTCATTATTTCATCCTACAGTTGTGTTTCTTCAAGAAAAAAAAAATGAAAGATGAATTTAAAATGTTCTCATTCTTCTGTTGTAGAAGAACACAAACAATTTAACCTCCCAAGGCAACAAAAAGGGCTCTCATTTACATACCTCCCGACCGGACCCCAAGGTCATCAGTGTAAAGCTGGCCCATTGCTGGCCCTGGGACAGCAGCGTACACACCTTTCAGGGATGCCACACTTACCTTTCCACCTGGTGTCAGGGGCTCCCTCCCTCCACGGGGCCCCTCCTCCCAGGGCAGAGCCCTCCCTCAGCCTTTCCTCCTAAACCTGGGTCTGCTCTGTGCACAGGGGTCTGTGAACTTGCATAGGAAAGCAGTTGCCTCTGTATTTATCCCAACCTCAGGGTAAAATGTAGCATTTTATTCAGTTATGAATGTAGACAACAAAACACCGTTAATACTCACAGGACCTGGGACTGTCACACTTAACATCACTGGTGTTTTCCTATCAAGTTATAGTGTTGCAGGTATTTCAAAATATCATTTACATTCATCCCTACTTCAAAGTTATGGTAGTTATTAAATCCACCACCGAATCTTATTATTTAATGTTATTTAAAAAAAGAACACATATCCCTCAACCACACATCTTAATGTCATCATCATTGTATTTTTATATAATTGCTTTCTTTGTAATCTTACTTTACATTTTAGACATTTAAAAACATTATTTGGATAAAAACATTAAGTCCCTTCACTTGACTGACAAGAGCATCTGGTGGCTCAAAAGCAGGTTAAAAACCCCTCTTCTAGAAGCTTCCCCCGACCATGGAAGAAACAAATGTTTCTCTCTGCTTACTGGAGAAAACAAAAGATTTTTATTATACTGTCCAGTACTGGGAGTCATTCTCAGGCTGTTACCATGTTACATTTTTCTTTTTTTAACAAAGAAGCCACTGGAGAAAGTGTTTCTCTGACTAGTTCCCAGCATCTATAATACACTGATTATGAAATAAACATTCCCTGTTCTTGGGTTATTAAAGACACAGGTAACTGTCCCTCAGAGCTTTGGTGAGCACAAGAGAACTGGTGCTTCAGGCCCAAAGGGAGGAACTGGGCATCGTGGCCAATGTGACGGCCACTCTGTGGACCAGCGGGCATGTTCGTGTTTGTGAAGGTGCCGTATCTGTGTGTGTTCTTGTTACTCCTGCAAGGACTTCCGAGAACCGAAATCTTTGCAGAGCTGGGAAGAGCTGCTTTCCCCTCACCTCTGTGGCTCCTCTCCTCCCAGGAAACAAGATTCCAAAGCTGGGGAGGCTGGTGATTTCAACACACTTTATTGTCTGTGACCATTTATGCCTCCATTTGGTTCTTGAGCTAAACGCAGGGAAAAGTTATGGCCACGACAGAGTTATTTGTTGAGGGACTATGGTGGCCCTGCTGACTGGGGTTCTCTGAAGTCGCCTGGCCTGCCAGCCTCTGTGAGGTGCAGGTCAGCTTCCTGCATTTTGCGTGTGTAGTAGCCAGGTGTGACAAGGGGCTTACGCGTGGCATAGGGTGGCACCGTGCCATTGCTGGGTCAAGTCACACCTCGCTCCGCACCATCCCTGTCTTATGACGTCAGACCTCTGAGCAGCCCACAGACCTTGGGAATTCCTCTGCCCCCCAAAGTACTCTTTGTCTTTAATCCAGTTGCTGTGGTGAGTGGACCTGACTTGTTCCAGATGTCCTAAGATTTAGTGATTCCTGAAACCACTCCTAAAGTAAAGGCCTACGAGGACTTGAATTCCTCTGTTAGCTGGGAACCAGCAGTCCTTTTCACAGCTAAACAGATGGGGCGGGAGGAGGGATCCAAGCTGTTTGGAGGGACGGGGAGGGCTCTCTGGCTTCTCATGTTTGCCTCATTAGGAAGAGGATGGCCCTCAAAACAAACTGATTATACCTCTACATGAGTTATAAAATCAGCCAGGACCAGGGCCAAACTGATGCGAGTAAAGTCAGTGAGGATATAGGCATGTTTTTTGTGTTTTTTTTTAAATAACACTTATTTACATTAATTATATGAATGTTGCTTAGGGAAACCACTATTTAAGCCCTGACCACCTTAGTAAATGCTTTTCTATCACCTTATGAGCATAAAACTGGCCTAGGTGGGTGCATGTGCAGAGACAGAGGTAATGCTGGCCTCAGATAAATGGTTTTCCAACCAGAAATTCAGTCCCGGGAATCATTTCCCTGACCCACTATGAATTCTAACTGACGTGCCCCCTGATCTCTCTGGAGTTAATAACCGGATCCATCTGTTTTGCATGGTTGGAGGGATTTATAAGCCACAGGGAGATGGGAAGCGATATGGCATGGTAACCAGCTATAGCAACTAGCCAGCTAATAACCAACTAATTGAACTATATGGCATAGTAACCAATGTTGAAGAAGGCTAACACCTGCATCCACACACACAGAGCAGTCCGTTTAATACTATTATTGGTTTATGTAATATATGAGGACTAGACTATGAGAATATTAACGCTTCTTAAAGCTACAGATTTAAAACAAAAGCAGAAACTTATTAAGGTAGACCGTTGCTGTTTATAGATTTTTTAAAAATGTATTTGAAAGTAGACAAATGTCTAGATAGGTGCTGGTGGGGGTCTTGGACAGGCCATGTAAGTGCATCAACCCAGGGATTCAGCTGAAGCCCAGCCGGACAGCTGCGCCATGTGTGGTCAGGGCAACTAAAAGCAGGAGAGCTGGAGGAGAAGCTGGGTGGCGACAGAGGAGGGATCGGGACACCTGAGAAGCAGGCTGGTCCCAGATGTGGCACTGAGGTCGGAATGAAGTGAAACATGTTGTGAGGTGTAAAATGAGAGGATGCTGAGCAAAGTCAGCATGAGGAACATCAGATGGGTTAGAACTTGGGGCCCAGGGCTGGGGCTGTGAACCATGGGGGGCTGCCCGAGGCTGGTCTGTGGGGCCAGCTGCAGGATAACCTATATAGGACAAGGCTGATAGCTGGGCAGAAGAAATAACTCCTGTCATTCTAGAGGGTATTAAAACATAAAACAAAATCAGATTTGATTTCTCAAATATATTGAGAATTACACCTTTTGAGTACAGATACCCTTTTTGGATAGCTCCGATGGTTTTTTACAAAAAAAAATAGAAGTGGCATCTTTTTTGGTGTTCTTGGGAAATAATGAAATTAGTCCCTAAATATCTGCCACGATAGCTAGAACCTTGTAAAATCAGGAAACTTCAGTGATTTTTTCACAGCAGTGAAAACTGGTGTTTGGATTCTCAATCATTTGTTCTCTCAGTGAGACCTGCAGGAACCCAGGGTGATGGGCAGTCACTAACTAAAAGGAGCCGGCAAGGCACAGACAGTTGCCCGTTCCTGTAGGAAAGGGAAATTTCAGAGCTTAGACATTCATGAGAACTGACTCCCTTGTAGTCCCTGTTACACACCTCAGGGCTGCCCCATCCAGGGTTCCACCACATGAGAATGACTGGGTCTGGACTAAGAATTTGAAGACATGGTCATGATACTCAGGGTGTACAGACTTCAGTGGGCCATTCGCCCTGGCCTCCTGCCTCCAAAGGCCGGTGTTGGCAGCTTGATTCTTTGGAGACGGAAATACTGGGTCTTTGAGAATCATTTTGATATTGTTTGGCTTAGATTGCTAATTCTCTATAAATAGGAGTTGCCTGAATCACAGAGAAGAGGCCTCCAGTCTCTTGCTCTTTGAATGCAACAGCTTCTATAACGAATCCAGGGGGCTTTGGGACGACTCTCAGATGCAGCCGTGGGCACGCCTGGAAAGCTCTCTGCCCTTAGAGGTGACAGATGCTGAGGAGTAAACACCATAAAAGCATCCTGGGACAAAATGGGGTGAACACTAGTGTGCCTGGAGCCGACAGCTGCCTTCCCAGGCAGGAAGCTGAGGGCAGTCTCTTACCGAGTGCCTGCGCATAGAGATGGGCTTGGAAATGTGTGTTTGCCACCATCTGTATCTTCAAATTGGCCCCTAGTCATTCCTTGCAAAGTGGATTGCCCTGGGAAGCTCAGAAATACTCGCTTCAGATTCAGTGAGGGTGGTGTCCTGTGTGTCTTACCTGAGGTGCGCCAGCCTGGAGCAGGGACAGTGTCCAAGAGTTAACAACCTCACAGCAGTGGCATGCCTACTGGTAAGAGCAGCTGCCAGCCACGGGCAACTAGCACAGCGAGCCTGCTGTGGTCAGCCTGGGTGAGGGGGTGCTTGGTCACCACCCCCACATTTGGGAGGCCTGGGAGGCCTGAGTGTCTGGAACTATCCGTACAAATGGAGACGGTGGCACTTGATGTGGATCCTGTAACTGCTGCCCAAGAAAGTGACTGGGCTGGGATTGCAAGAGGCAGGTGGGCTTTATCCGCGCCCTTGGGCCCCTTCCAATTATCCAGAGATCTCAGGTTTAACTGACCTGATCTGCTGGCAACAGGCCTCCCTGGCCGGGTCATTGTCCCACCCGTAAGGCTGTGTAGGACCCCAGCACACACTAACAGGGCTGACTCATCCCTTTTACCCTCTCCCAGCCTGGCGCCCAGTCCAGGGACTGTATCTCTGCCTGCCGGTCCTGCCAGGTGCAGGCGGGATGTGGTTGGATGCCCTCCTTGCCCCGCAGAGACCTCCACCAAGGCTGGAGAGAGGGCAGAAATGTTGCCCTCCAGGGACCCTCAGGGTGACTGATGGGGTCACGTCCTTTATTGGGTGCCTGTCCTTCCATGTCTCACTCTACAGCTCCCCTACGGGTGTCTTGTGGGAGCACCTCCCGAATAAGCAACTTGTTCTCAGTCTCCCCTCAGGGCCTGCTGCTGAGGGGCCCAGGCTGGCACATTCCCCATCGCCTGGGTCTGCGGGGCCGGCTTCTTCCCCAACCTCACACAACCAGTGTACAGCTTTGGGCATCCACTTTTGGTGAGACTCTGGCTTTGTGAGGAAGGAACGCACACTGGTGGTATGCCTTTCTGTTTTTGACATTCCACGGTATGCATACAACATTTTACAAGCAAGTTTTAGGAACTAGATATTATCAATTTTGTTTTTTTAACGCTCAATTTTACTCTTGCCCAAATTTATTTTCCCTAGGCCTCTACTTCACAGGTAACATGAGCAAATATGTACCATTGAAGATTAACCACAAATCAAGTGTATTTTATTATTAAAAGGAAAACAGAATTTCCTGAGAGTCTAGTACAGTCCTGACCAATAGAAATATAAGACAAGCAACATATGTGATTTAAAGTTTTCTGGTAGCCACAGTGAAAAAATTAAAGTAAAACTGGTGAGACAAATTTTGTTTAATACTATATCCAAAAAAAATCATTTAAATGAATTAATACTAAAACAGTGATTGAGATATTTACATCCTTTTTTATTTTATTGTGAAATATTTGCTTAGAAATATGATGTGCATTTTACATTTAATTTAGACCTGCCACATCTCAAGTGCTCAAAATCCGCCCACGACTAGTGGCCACCATATTGAACAGCACAGACCTAGAACATGCACTTCAGACTTGCCTCACCCAATTGGAGAGGGAACCAAGGTACTTACACATCCGTTCCCATCAGCCATTGGTTGAGAGCCACTACTGGGCTGTCAGGGGCTTAATGCCTTGGCACTCTGCTGGCCTGCAGAGAAAAGACCTCCAGCAAAAGATGCAGATGCTGGCAGATGGAATTGCAGTCTGTACAGGCTACAGTGTTAAGAACCACCCAGTCTGCTACATTCTATAATACCTTCACTTTGATGCTTTATTGTTTATTAACAAACTGCTTGCCACCCACCTGGCATTGGCGACTCACAAGAACATGGTTAAGTTCACTGCCCTGGAGGATCCGTGGACATCTGGATGCATCCTGTGACTGCCTGCTCGTCTGCCTCCTTCTACTCATCTTGCTACTGAGGGTGTCCTTTTCCTTTCCACATTCTTCCGAATCACCTCCATCCCTTTCTCTCTTGTCTATTTTTCTCTCTGCCTCGGATGTGCTTCCTATTTCTCTACCCACTTATATGCTCCCCATTTGGTAAGATGTGGCTCACGTCCTCCTCTCTCAAGGAGCTTCTTCGGGGAACTTCAGTCTGCAGTGATTTCTTCCCCTCCGTTTCTCATGCACCTTATTCTGCACCTGTTCCTTTGGCATGACTTCTCCTATTCAGCTTCGTGACCTATTTCTGTCACATTACAATCAGTTTATTTGATACTTTGGGCTCAGATCCCTCTTAGGAAGCTATCAAATGAGCAAACATGGGTTTATGTTTTTTTTCATGTTTATAATTTTAAGCGCTAATAGTTGCAAAGCTCTGATAGTTGTCAGCAAAGTGCCAAGAAGGAGATTGCCCAACAGGGCCATCTGGAATCATCCTGAACACCTCCACCAATTTCAAGGAAAATTGTCGAGAGGAAGAATAACCACCTCAGGTAGCTTTTGTGGAGAGATGATGCCGCCTGATATTCTAAATATTCTAAATGCTAAGAAGGCAAACAACTCCACTTCTCATTTTAACCAAAGAAGCTTTGTGTGAATTGTATTCTGTCTAGTTGTATTTTTCTGTGCTTTAGGGGCCCCGGGAACAGAGGGAGGCACACTGGACCCGGAGTTAGTAGGGCCGCCTGGCTGTGCTGCTCTCTGCCGAGGGGCCACAGGGAAGTGGTTAACTCTCCTGGCCTTTATCTGCGAAACGGTGACCCAGCTGAGCCCCCATCTACCCGTCAAATTCTGCTCCTGATTTTATGATGCCTGCCTATTTCTAAGAATAGGAAGCACTGTGAGTGTAAATTGCAGTGCCCATAAGTTATATCATCGCTTTTATGGCACATTATTGAGGATATCAGTGATTTGTTGGATGCTGGATGCTTGTTTAGGAAAGCTGCCCCTAATTTTGACATTTCTCTTACAGGAGAATGTGATCTGCTTTACAATGTCCTTCTTAATATGGTTTCCATGAATGAAAACTAGGACCTTATGTGGGGGGAGGGGATCAATCTTAACAACAATTCTGTTGACTGGCCTATCATCTCATTAGTTGTAGGACTCATGGTTCACCTCTCTAGTGATACCTTATCAAATACCCACCTCATGCCCCTGCAGAATCCCCTCTTGGAACCCTCATAGCCTAGGGGAGCTCGTAGGGTTGTCTCCTCATCCCTCTGGGTCAGCACTCTGCACGTGTTGACGTCCATGGCGTGTCTTACATGCCCTCCTCCGCCAGCCTGGGAATCCCTTGAGGTCTGCAGCCTGCATCCCTGGCACCTAGGTTGAGATGGCAGTTTTGAAAAGTAATGGATGGGTGGATAAGTGCATGAAGGAGGGAGGGAGGGAGGAGGAAGGATGAGAGGAAGAAAAGTGGTTCGATTAGGCTGCCTTACACCATTATCCTAGTTGTTGTGATCAGATGTAGTCATGGTCGGCAAGTCTAATTTCAGTAATAATGGTATAGCAAGAAGTCTTTTGAACTCAAATACAGCGGACTAGAAGGCATTTGAGTAACTCCTGTGTTAGCATCCTTGACTCAGGCTAGATTTAGGTTGTTAGCAAAAGATAAGAGCATTATATTTTATGGAAGGTAGATTATGACTGAAAATTAAGTAACATCACCATTTATACCTGTAAGACTTATGAAAGTTCTAAAATGGTCCAATGGAAAATTAATTATGAAACACCCTTAAGCTATTTTGGTTTCTTCCCTTAGCATCTTCACAAAAAGTTATCTGTATAAAATTGCTTCTGTGATGGCAGAGAACAATCTGCTTTAGTGGCTTTAGGGTTTCAGGATCCAGGGATTGATATGGAAATGTGTTGTGTTTACCCAGGAAGGAACTCTGAAGGTATACACTCCTCCTAACACGTGGTGCTGAGTGAGCTCAGGGAACCCGTTCTGCGGGGTCGTCAGCACCACACAGCTACCGAGATGGCTGCGCCTGACGTGTGGATGAGCTGGCGCTGAATTTAAATATAAACCCAGCATTTAAAAAATGGCTGCCCTATGATGATTAGGACACTTATATTTGGTATTTTTGATAACCAAGGAGGAGGCTGCATATATGCTGTCAGATAAGCTTTATAGAAACTGTATGGTTTTTATCTTATGTTGACTATTAATAAAACTTTTCCTACAAAAGTACACCAGAGTGATTGGTGTGAGAACTGAAAGGGCCCACTTAAAAGACTCGACAAGCAAATCAGATTTAATGAGAAAATTTCTCAGCAATAAAATTCCTTGAAAACTGTAAAGATTGTGCTTTCATGAATAAGCACCCATGGAAGGCTTGGCACAAAACCCCTGTACCTGATCATTTTACTCTCTCAGCAGGGCTGTCAGAGGGATTGGCTTCGTGGGGTCCTGTTCGTTTCAGATATCCCGTTCTTTGAAAGATACTTCTTGGCAAAGCCTCTGGCAACTTATATAAGAGCTGTGGCTCAGGCAGCCTCACCCCAAAGGAAGTTTGGCACTAACTCCAGCTCAGCCCCTGTGTGGCTGGTGACCCTGATCAAAGCGGGTTCCCTCCTGGGGGCTCAGCTTCTTCCTCTGTGAAGTGCAAAGGCTGAGCGGATGATCTGTTGTCAGGATGTTGCATATGTTCATTCATTCATTCCACAAGGGTCCGTTGTGCATCCACTATGTGCTAGGCACGGCTCTATCCCTGGGGGTTCAATGATGAGCAAAACCAGACAGGGGTCCCTGCTCCCTGAGGCTTTGATCCTGACGGAGGCGAGACAGTCCTTAACCAGACAGATATGGCATGACAGCCTCAGGAAGCACTGTGAAGTGGGGTGCACGGAGCTGGTGAAGCTCATGATAGGGAGATTCTCTCACCCAGGAGGGAGATCAGAAAGGCCCACCGGGGTGACAGGCCCACTGGAGAACGTGGTATGATGGAGAGGGGTGGGCTTTGAAGGCACAGGAGGCCCTGAGTTCTAACCCCAGCACAGTTCCTGGGCCAGTCACCTTATTTCCCCCTTGTGATTTGCTCACCTCTAAAAGTGGGACTAACATCAGGAATCTTCCATGTGTCGTATGGTTTCAGAAGGACGATGTGTTGGAAAGTGCCGAGCACCAGACCAATTACATTTTATTTCTAAGAATAGCTCTGGAAACAGGGATGTACTATTTTAGACATAGGTTTTTAGGTGTGGAAAAAGAGTGAAAACAGCTTTGGGGCCTCTTTTTTTAAAAGTCTGAGTTTACTTTCTGCCCTGAAGATGGCTGGCTTCCCTTCATCACAGGGCCATGTGTGAATCATTTCGCTCTGAAAACCCAGGAACCACCTTGTGGCGTGATTAAGTGACAGAGGCCTGAGTTTGGGAGCTGGCAGAAGGTTAGACACCCCTGGCCTGACCTCTTGCCATTTACACATGGAGAAAGGAGGCTGGTCACGAGCAACAAAGCCTGAAAGAGGAGGCAGTCCTTCACCTCACCCTGCACTTTCTACATCATCTCTCTGCTTCATGTTCCCTTTGGAAACAATGGGTGCCCTCTGGGAGGACTGGGCCTCTTGGGAGGGCTTACGCATTGCCTTTCAAGATAAAATGAGGTTAGCGCTCTCTTGTTACTCCTCAGGATTATTCCTTTAATCTTCCAAAAGCAAACAGGAGGACAGAAATAACCCATCAATTGTTTAAAATGAAAATGGCCAACAATAATAAATAATTGCCACAATAGCTTGAGGTCAGGGTCTTCATTTATTGGAGGCCATTCAAGAATTTGAGACTTTTCTCTAAGTTCATTTTTCACATCTTGTTTGGATCCTTAGAGCTCTTGCTTCCAAAAGCAAGGCCATCAGATCTCTCATTGCACGTGTTATTCTTGTTCACATGCCAGGCGTGCAGGGAAGTGGGGCCCTCTCTCCGTGGATGGGCAATGATGACTCCTACCCCAAAAATCTGTATTTCAAAGTATCATAGCCTATAGAGATTTTGGACAGTTCTGTTCATGCTATATTAGCCATATTAATGGTCAGCAAACAGTGGCAAACATGCTGGTTAATTTAAGCAGGAAGGGAATTTCTTGGAAGGATGTGGCTTGGTTTAGAACATAGGCAGGAAGCCTGGAGGACAGACATGGACAGGAAACGGGCAAGACTTAGCTCAGGATGCCGTCTCTGGGCTCTCAAGCTCTCTGCAGCCACCTCGGGTGATCTCGGGGGGCCCTGGCTTCTTTGTGCAACCCTTAAAATTAGTGGCTCCCAGTGAGAGCATCTGTTCACCACACTGAGGCCCCTTGATTCCGCCCTTAGATCACAGGACCGCACTTAGGTGCCCACACCTCAGTGACCAAGAGGAGGGGAGAGGGAGTGTCTGCCCCCCGTTCTTCCGATGGCCCCTCCACCTAACTTGAGGTTGCTCCCAAACAGGAAGGCGTCAGGAGGCTGAGCAGCCAAAAATACCAACTGTCTGTTATATGAACCCTCATATGCTTAATGACACCTTCCATTAACTGGTTGGCCAATCACATGGGTCACCAGTGTGAATTTATTTTGCCCAAAGTGCACACCACCATAATAATCATCCTCCCCATCCCCATCTTCCCCATCACATCCCCCCCATCCTCCCCGTCCTCGTCATCATCACCCCCATCCCCGTCACTGCCCCATCGATGACCCATGTGCTCCCCTGCTCTCCTGGCCTGCCATTCCCTCCTCCCCTTCTCCCTTTCAGTCTTTGACCCTACTTCTGTTTGTTTCGCTGAAAAGTGGGAGTAATCACAAGGGTACCTCTGCTTGTTCCTAACCCCCATCTGCTAATGCATCCGTGCTATATGCTCCACCTTCTCACCTTGAGCCAGCTGAGGCCGGGCCACCCAGCCACTGCCCCTCCCGTGTCATTAATTGTTCCCTCTCTAGGAGATCCTTTCCATTATCAAGCAAATACACTATGATAGTTTTCACCTTAAAAAACACCCTTGAGCCCACTTCCTTCTTGAGCTATCATCCTATTTTTGCTCCCCTTTATAGAAAAACTGCAAGTCATTGATGTCTTCACTGTTTCCATACATTCTACTCCTACATCTCTTAAACCAATTCCAATCAATTGATCCCTATCACTCCACTTAAGCAGCTCTTTCAAGATCACTGGTGACCTCCAGATGGCTATTTCCAGTGGCCAGTTCTAATTCTTCAGGTTATTTTGACTAATGGGCCACATTTGACAAAACTGAAACCTGTCTTGTGTGGCCCCTTGGATACCATCTCTCTTGGTTTTTCCATCTCCCTAGCCACTCTTTCTCAGTCTCCTTTGCTGTCTCTTCCTCAGCTCCTAAGTGTGAGACCTCTTCTCTGCCTACATGCTTTTCTCCTAGTGAGCAGAGCTAATCCCAAATTATCTAGTATTTAATCCGTCCCAGATGTAAGGGTCTCCAGCCCAGGCCCTCCATTAACTCCAGACGCATGCATCCAACTGTCTCAGCATCCCTTCTTAAAACCGCAGGGGGCGTTTGGATTTTCTCTGCTACACTTCCTGTACCTATAGTCTTTCAAAAACAACTCTTCCCTTCCAGTTGTTGAATGTAAAATCCTTGAAGCCGTCCTTGACCCTTGTCCTTAATATCCCTCCTCCAACCCATGCACAAAATGTGTTGGCATAACCTATGAACCATCCAGAATATGACCTCTTCTCACTACCTCAGCTTCTCCTACCGTGGTCTGAGCCTCCATCTGCTCACACCTGGGTTATTACAAGAACTTCCGAACCAGATTCTCTGCTTTGTCCCTGACCACTCGCTCACCCACCCCCGCACTGTTCACATCACAGCTATTGTGAGCCTTTCAACATAGAAGTCAGGCCACCCACTTCTCTGCTCAGAGCTCTGCAGGGACTTCATCTCAAAGTCAAACCCAGGTCTCTGCTATGGCCCAGCACCATCCTGCATGATCTGCCTACTCCCACTCCCCTCCTCTCTCCTCTCTCCTCTCTCCTCCCCCTCTCCCCTTTTCTCACTCTTCTCAGCCACACTGGCCTTCCTGTAGTCCTTGAACATGCCAGGCGCTTTTCCTTTGCTAGTTCCCAGATACCTCTGTATCTTTCTCCCTTTCTTCCCTCAGGCTTCCATATCAGTGACGCTTATCAGTGACGCTTCCCTAACTACCCTGTTTAAGACCACAATCCTCTGTCCCTCCAAAATCTGGTGCTCTCTAGCCTTCTTACTCTTTGTAAGTTTTCTCCATAGCTCTTACCTTAATCAGACTTGTATGTTTGCTTCCTTATGTAGTTCTCTGCCTCCCTGAGCTCCAAGAAGGCAGGAACTCTTGTTAACTGCTCTTTCTCTAGCACATAGAGTAGTAGGGATTGGCATGTACTGGGTGCTCAAAAATATTTGGATGAATTCATGTATAACTGAATTCCATGTCTAGGTTAGTAAATGTCTTATCATTTTCCATTTGATATACAAGACGTCATGTGAACCCAGAACAGTCTAGTGAGTTAGGCAACACCGGACGCCCTGTGCTTAGATGAGGAAATTGAGGCCAAGGGGGAGCTAACAGGTTCCCAAGGACACACGGCAGGTTAATGGGGGTTCCTGTGACTTGCAGTTCTGATCCCAGTGGAGTTTCTGCCCCCCGCCCTCAGCTAGCCCCTGATGCCTCATGTTATATTAGTGAAAGCGTCAGGGCATTAATTGCTGTTTGTTTCTCATTGTAGCCTTGATGAGAAAACCCCATATCTAGCTCTGGGGGCCGTGAGGAGCATCTCCCTAAACATCTCCATCTCCAACCTTGGGGATGATGCCTATGATGCCAACGTGTCCTTCAACGTTTCCCGGGAGCTCTTCTTCATCAACATGTGGCAGAAGGTAAGTCAGGAGGGGCCCTGTTGTTCCATCTGGTGCATTTGCTGTCATTCATCGTAGCTTGGGCTGTATGGTGATGCTGCAGAGACTGCTGTGTTATGTGGTATATCATTTGGAACTCTTAGAATTATTTCTTCCTGGCCTTAGGCAGTATGTTGGTCCAGCCAAAGAAGAAACCCTAAATACTTGGAGAATTGGAGCGGTATCTGTATCTTACAATGCCTCCCATCTGTTCTCTCTTGTGGAATCCTCGCTCTACGGTTTTATGTCTGGCCCCTTTTCCAGAGTATAGTCACCATCTCCAGCACCGACATGTTCTAAAGAATTCCAGTTTTAGGTCATTAGTTGTGAAAAACAAGGTAAGAAATGAGGATAGAACACTGTTATCATGCCTGTTATCACGAGTGATGCCCTTGATGGTTTCCAGTACAGGGTCCTGTACGTCAACCTATGTTTGGGCAGATTTATTTATTCCTGACATATTTGAGTGAACTGTAGAAATCAAATCATTTCTGTGAACTGATTTTTTTTAGAGTGAATTAATTTATTTTAACGAATTGAAGTTTAGTGAGCATGACCCAGATAGGAGAAAGGAGCTGGTATTCTCTCCTGCCTCATAATATGCCTCGATGAACCACCTTTGAGGAGGAAGAATGAGGCTCCTGGTGGAAATGGAAGGAATGAGTGGACTCAAATAAACCTTGTGCTACCTGGTGGTTGTTCTGTTGTCAGCTGTCCCATGGCAATTTTTGTAGCTTTTCAGTGTTTACAGCATTGAACTCAGTACTTTGATGTCTATGTTAAAGTGAAACCAAGGTCACTTTCTATGGAAAACCTTCTTCAGGCCCACAGATAAGTGCTGGGGATACTTTCAAGCTGGTGGCAGCCATCTGTTCAGGCACAGTCCTGCTGGGCTCAATGGTTTTGACAGGATTATGCCAACCTTGCCATCTTAGGGGCACCTGAAGCATAGAGAGCCATCTAGAATGGTGCTGTTCCTAGAACATTCCAAGAGATCATCTCAAACTCTGCTGCTTAAAGCTTTTAGGAGTTCCCAGGGTGGAGGAGGCCACAAAAGCAATCCAGGATCTACACCCTAAAAATTGTGCCTTGATGTCATCTTCCTATTGAGGGGGATACCTCAGGGGCCAGACCTGGGGAACTCGTCCCTATGGTAACTGAAAGGATGTGGTTGGTGACCCGGTCATTATCTTGTACAGAGTCCTCCCATGGAAGAAATGGCTCTTCCATCCCAGAGTTAGGACTATAAGAATAGCTGTGCTTCCCCAGGTCCCTGAGCTTATTTTTGCCTGTGGACATGGTACAGTCATCCTGGGGCTAGGCTTTGTTCTCTCTTGCCCACAAGGAAGTTCAGAGCTGGTCCCACTCTGTGAGTATATAGGACTTGGTAGTAGCATTTCACAAATTAGGTACCTTCCTATATCTTAATGTGCTTCCCCTCACCATGTTTTTCTCTTTAGCTTGGTGACAACATAATATTCTATCCTAGGATATACTGTAGATTACCTACAAATTCCTATTATGAAGTATTTAATCATGTCCAATTCCATTCTTTTAAATAATATTGTGATAAATGTCTTTTACAGAGGTTAGTGTGAGCAAATGATTATAACCTTAGTCTCATAACCATTTGGAGGATAGGAAGTAGCAGTTATTGACCACCTACTTTACATCTATGTACAGTTCTATGTACATTTCCCCATTCCTTTCTTACTGCATATGATCTGGGCACATCTGCTTTATTGGAGGAATATTCCAGAAGAAGATAAGTGAGGGAAGCAGGATGCAGCAGGAAGAAGGCTGAGTAATGGTGTGCTATCATAAAATCTAGCCTTGGTCTGATTTATACAGTAGAAAGCTGTGGTGTGTGTGTGTGTGGCAGTGGCGGCAGGGGGGGACTGCACCAGTGCCCTAGAGTATAAACCACTCAGCAAAATTGTCCCCTCTTGAGGTGTCAGGGAAGCATTATTTCCACCCCTGAGTCATCACTGACCACTGTGGAAAGGGTGAGTAGCCTTCCAGGTGTCTGGACAAGGGCGCTCTTATCTGTCAAGGACAGTGTGCCTAAGGTCCACAGTTATGCTTTTAGCTACTGTAGCTAATCGTGGTAACATCAGAAACATGTCCTTTTTATCTATTTACCATTGAATCTCAACAACCTTTAAAGTATGACCCAGGGAACCCTAGGTTTCGATTTGGCAGAAAGTTGAGAAGGTATCAAGGGCTCTATGGGATGTGGTGAACATTAGTGTGAGAAAGGTGGCAGGGCATAGAGACCCCGCATAGCTGCTGTGGAGGCAGGACCACCTGGAAGGGCAGACAGGCATGTTGACCCTTGGCATGGCAGGAGAAGGTACAAAACCAAAAATTTCCCTCCTATAGCTGCAACGACAGTTGCAAGTGGGGATATAACGGCATCATTTAGACCAGAGCTAGATTCCAGTGGCACCCAGGTGTCACCCTGCACAGACCTAACAGAACCAACATGGGACCCTACAAGGACTCTAACACATAAACTAAGAAAAATGTAACTCAAAGCACACAAGGAAAGCATACCTTTTAAGAGACAATTAATTGAAAATAAAAGTAAATTTTATAGAGCGTCTGCTTTTGTTCTTAATGAAATCGAAGGAAAAAAGTGAGCAGAGCAAGAGATTAGTTAGTGGAACCCATGACTGAGATGAAATGGAATGGACTGAGAGTCAAGCAAAAATAAAGGTTGCAGGTGGGATAAGGAAATGTTATAATGAAACCAGGAAAGCAATGACAGAATTAAAATATGTGTTATAATCAGGAAAGAGAAGAATTAGCAATATAGGAAATTGATCTATGTTGGACAGGGCATATTTGAGAAGGCCTTGAGAATTCAGAGAAAGAAAAAAGCAAGATGACACTGAAGACTATAGAGAAGAAAGGTAGAGATCAGAGAATTAGCAAAGAGAAATGGTTCCAGAATAACTAGGACAAAAGACATGAGAAGACAGCAGAGAGGGATCTCCATCTCTTGAATGGGTGCTCAAATACCAAGCAAAAATACTGAGAACAAGCTTCCGGGAAGATGGCAGCGTGAACAGGGCGGCAGAAATCTTCTCCCAAAACTATATATATCTATGAAAATACAGCAAATACAACTATTCCTAAAAGAGAGACCAGAATACACAGGAAAGTGCACAGCGTACAGCTACACATGAGAGGACATGGCACACCACAAGGCGGTGCTATAAAGGGCCCTGCGGAGTGGCGCAGCCACCACTGCGGAATAGTGGAGCAACAGCGCCACCTACAGTATCCCCACAGAATCTACTCCTGGTGGGCATTTTTTTGTTTGTTTTGTTTTCTTTAGTTTTTTGTTTCTTCTTCTCTTTTCTTTTCTTTCTTTTTTTTTCTTTCTTTCTTTTTTTTCTTTTTAAAGTCTTAAAGGGCCCAGCTGACATACGTGGCAACTACCAGCGACCACTTCTATAGCCATGAAAAGACAGAGGAATATGGTCCAGACTAAGATCAACCAGACAACCACAGAGAGGGAGCCTGAAGGGATAGAAATGCACAATCTTCCTGAAAAAGAATTCAGAATAAAATTCATAACCATGCTGATGGATCTACAGAGAAATGTGCAAGAGCTGAGGGAGGAAGTGAGGGAAGTGAGGAAAGACAACGCAGAAATCAGACAAGCTATCAACAGGCTTAACAGAAGACTGGATGAGATGCAAGAGACTGTTAATGGAATAGAAATCAGAGAACAGGAATACAGAGAAGCTGAGGCAGAGAGAGATAAAAGGATCTCTAGGAATGAAAGAATATTAAGAGAACTGTGTGACCAATCCAAACGGAACAATATTCACATTATAGGAGTACCAGAGGAAGAAGAGAGAGAAAAAGGGATAGAAAATGTCTTTGAAGAAATAATTGCTGAAAACTTTCCCATGCTGGAGAAGGAAATAGTCTCGCAGTCCACAGAAGCCCAGAGATCTCCCAACACAAGGGACCCAAGGAAGACAACACCAAGACACATAATAATTAAAATGGCAAAGATCAAAGATAAAGTCAGAGTATTAAAGGCAGCTAGAGAGAGAAAAAAGATCACCTACAAAGGAAAACCCATCAGACTATCATCAGACTTCTGAACAGAAACCTTACAGGCCAGAAGAGAATGGCATTATACATTTAACGTAATGAAACAGAAGGGCCTCGAACCAAGAATATTGTATCCAGCACGATTATCATTTAAATATGACAAAGGGATTAAACAATTTCCAGACAAGCAAAAGTTGAGAGAGTTTACCTCTCATAAACCACCACTACAGGATATCTTAAATGGACTGCTCTAGAGGGAAGCACCCCAAAGGCTAAAAAGATGTCACCAGAGAAAAAATCATAGCAAAGAAAGCAGACCATCCAAATACTAACTAAAGGTAAAGAATAAAACACCTGGTATATAAAGAATGAAGGAGGAAGAATAAGAAGGGAGAGAAATAAAGAAACATCAGATGGTGTTTGCAATAACTTAACAAGAAAGTTAAGTTAGATTGTTAGATAGTAAAGAAGCAACCCTTGAACCTTTGGTAACCACGAATCTAAAGCCAGCAATGACAATAAGTACATATCTACCGATAATCACCCTAAATGTAAATGGACTGAATGCACCAATCAAAAGACACAGAGTAACAGAATGGATAAAAAAGCAAGACTCATCTATATGGGTTACAAGAGACTGCTTACAAGAGACTCACCTCAAACCCAAAGATATACACAGACTAAAAGTGAAGGGATGGAAAAAGATATTTCATGCAAACAACAAAGAGAAAAAAGCAGGTGTTGCAGTACTTGTATCAGACAAAATAGACATCAAAACAAAGAAAGTAGCAAGAGATAAAGAAGGACCTTACATAATGATAAAGGGGTCAGTCCAACAATAAAATATAACCATTATAAATATATATGCGCCCAACACAGGAGCGCCAGTGTATGTGAAACAAATACTAACAGAATTAAAGGAGGAAATAGACAGCAATGCATTCATTTTAGTAGACTTCAACACACCACTCACTCCAAAGGACAGATCAACCAGACAGAGAATAAGTAAAGACACAGAGGCACTGAACAACACACTAGAACAGATGGACCTAACAGATATCTACAGAACTCTGCACCCAAAAGCAGCAGGATACACATTCCTCTCAAGTGCACATGGAACATTTTCCAGAATAGACCACATACTAGGCCACAAAAAGAACCTCAGTAAATTCAAAAATATTGAAATCCTACCAACCAACTTCTCAGATCACAAAGGTATAAAACTAGAAATAAATTTTAGAAAGAAATCAAAAAGGCTCACAAATACATGGAGACTTAACAACATTCTCCTAGTTAATCAATGGGTTAACGACCAAATCAAAACAGAAATCAAAGAATATATGGAGACTAATGATAACAACAACACAAAGCCACAACTTCTGTGGGACACAGCAAAGGCAGTTCTAAGAGGAAAGTATATTGCAATCCAGGCCTATTTAAAGAAGGAAGAACATTTCCAAATGAATAGTCTAAAGACACAATTATTGAAATTGGAAAAAGAAGAACAAAGGCGGCCCAAAGTCACCAGAAGGAGGGACATAATAAAGATCAGAGAAAAAATAAATAAAATTGAGAAGAATAAAACAATAGAAAAAAAAATCAATAAAACCAAGAGCTGGTTCTTTGAAAAAATAAACAAAATAGATAAACCCCTAGCCAGACTCATTAAGAGAAAAAGAGAATCTACACACATAAACAGAATCAGAAATGAGAAAGGAAAAATAATGACAGACCCCACAGAAATACAAAGAATTATAAGAGAATATTATGAGAATCTATATGCTAACAAGCCAGAAAACCTAGAAGAAATGGACAACTTCTTAGAAAAATACAACCTTCCAAGACTGACCAAGCAAGAAACAGAAAAACTAAACAGACCAATCACCAGCAACGAAATTGAAGTGGTAATCATAAAACTACCCAAGAACAAAACCCCTGGACCAGATGGATTCACTTCTGAATTCTACGAGACATATAGAGAAGAAATAACACCCATTCTCCTTAAAGATTTTCCAAAAATAGAAGAGGAGGGAATACTTCCAAACTCACTCTATGAAGCCAGCATCACTCTAATACCAAAACAGGCAAAGACCTCACCAAAAAAGAAAATTACAGACCAATATCCCTGATGAACGTAGATGCAAAAATACTCAACAAAATATTAGCAAACCAAATTCAAAAATACATCAAGAGGATCATACACCATGATCAAGTGGGATTCATCCCAGGGATGCAAGGATGGTACAACATTCGAAAATTCATCAACATCATCCACCACATCAAGAAAAAGAAGAACAAAAACCACATGACCATCTCCATAGATGCTGAAAAAGCATTTGACAAAATTCAGCATCCATTCATGATTAAAACTCTCAACAAAATGGGTATAGACAGCAAGTACCTCAAACTCTTAAAGGTCATACATGACAAACCCACAGCTAACATTATACCTAACAGCGAGAAGCTGAAAGCTTTTCATCTAAGATCGGGAACAACACAGGGAGACCCACTCTCTCCTCCACTATTATTCAACATAGTACTGGAGGTCCTAGCCACAGCAATCAGACAAAACAAAGACATACAAGGTATCCAGATGGGTAAAGAAGAAGTCAAATTGTCACTATGTGCAGATGACATTATATTGTACATAAAAAACCCTAAAGAATCCACTCCAAAACTACTAGAACTAATATCTGGATTCAGCAAAGTTGCAGGATACAAAATTAATGCACAGAAATCTGTTGCTTTCCTATACACTAACGATGAACTAACAGAAAGAGAAATCAGAAAAACAGTTCCATTCACAATTGCATCAAAAAGAATAAAATACCTAGGAATAAACCTAACCAAGGATGTGAAAGACCTGTACTCTGAAAACTACAAGAAACTCCTAAGAGAAATTAAAGAGGACACTAACAAATGGAAATGCATCCCATGCTCTTGGCTAGGAAGAATAAATATTGTCAAAATGGCTATACTACCTAAAGCAATCTACAGATTCAATGCAATCCCTATTAAACTACCAACAGCTTTCTTCAATGAACTGGAACAAATAATTCTAAAATTCATATGGAACCAGAAAAGACCCTGAATAGCCAAAGCAATCCTGAGAAGGAGGAATAAAACAGGGGGAATTACACTCCCTGACTTCAAGCTCTACTAAAAAGCCACAGTAATCAAGACAATTTGGTACTGGCACAAAAACAGACCCACAGACCAGTGGAACAGAATAGAAAATCCAAACATTAACCCAAACACCTACAGTCAATTAATATTTGATAAAGGAGCCTTGGATATACAATGGGGAGATGACAGCCTCTTCAGCAGCTGGTGTTGGAAAAACTGGACAGCTACATGTAAGAGAATGAAACTGGACTACTGTCTAACCCCATACACAAAGGTAAACTCAAGGTGGATCCAAGACCTGAATGTAAGTCATGAAACCATAAAACTCTTAGAAAAAAACATAGGCAAAAATCTCTTGGACATAAACATGAGCGACTTCTTCATGAACATATCCCCCCAGGCAAGGGAAACAAAATCAAAAATGAACAAGTGGGACTATATCAAGCTGAAAAGCTTCTGTACAGCAAAGGACACCATCAGTAGAACAAAAAGACATCCTACAGTATGGGAGAATATATTCATAAATGATGTATCTGATAAGGGGTTGACATCCAAAATATATAAAGAACTCATGCACCTTAACAAACAAAAAGCAAATAATCCAATTAAGAAATGGGCAAAGGACATGAATAGACACTTCTCCAAAGAAGAAATTCAGATGGCCAACAGGCACATGAAAAGATGCTCCACATCGCTAATCATCAGAGAAATGCAGATTAAAACCACAATGAGATATCACCTCACACCAGTGAGGATGGCCAACGTCCAAAACACAAACAACAACAAATGTTGGCGAGGATGTGGAGAAAAGGGAATCCTCCTACACTGCTGGTGGGAATGCAAATTAGTTCAACCATTGTGCAACGCAGTATGGAGGTTCCTCAAAAAACTCAAAATAGAAATACCATATGACCCAGGAATCCCACTCCTAGGAATTTACCCTAAGAATGCAGCAGCCCAGTTTGAAAAAGACAGATGCACCCCTATGTTTATCGCAGCACTATTTACAATAGCCAAGAAACAGAAGCAACCTAAGTGTCCATCAGTAGATGAATGGATTAAGAAGATGTGGTACATATACACAATGGAATATTATTCAGCCATAAGAAGAAAACAAATCCTACCATTTGCAACAACATGGATGGAGCTAGAGGGTATTATGCGCAGTGAAATAAGCCAAGCAGAAAAAGACAAGTATCAAATGATCTCACTCTTATGTGGAGTATAAGAACCAAGAAAAAAACAGAAGGAACAAAACAGCAGCAGACTCACAGAACCCAAGAACAGACTAATAGTTACCAAAGGGAAAGGGACTGGGGAAGGTGGGTGGGAAGGGAGGGATAAGAGGGAAAAAGGGGCATTACGATTAGCAGATGTAATGTTGGGGGGGGGCATGGGGAGGGCTATACAACTCAGAGAAGACAAGTAGTGATTCTATAGCATCTCATTATGCTGATGGATAGTGACTGTAATGGGGTTGGTGGGGGGGACCTGATGAAGGGGGTAGTTTAATAACCGTAATATTGCACATGTAATTGTAGATTAATGATACCAAAATAAATTTTAAAAATACTGAGAACAGTTTAATGTCTACACATAGCTGCATGAAACTTTTGCTTTTAAGGATATAAAAATGATACTACCAATACCTTACAGAAAACAAACCATTTGTACATAGACTTCTTCTCTGTAACATTAATATCAAAAATTAGAATATGTTCCTGTGAATTAAGAATTCTATACCCAGCCAACTTGCCCTCCTCTGGTATATGAGGAATCATGAAGTCTGTTAACACTCCTCGTTTAGATTATCCCCCAAAACAGCCCCTGACCCAGTGGTGTAGGTACAGGTAGTTTACCTGGAGAGTGATTTTAGGAGGCAGCACGGGGAGGAGCGAGTTTGGACAGCAGAGGGATGAAGATGGGACAACCCACCTGTTGAGCAGATAGTGTACCTGGTGGGCAGGTGACCACTGTGGGCACCCCAGGCTCTGCCTGCTGCAGATCCTAGGCAGAGAGACTCAGTGGACCCCCTCAGAATCTTCCCCTGAGGAGGGAGGCAGCTGCTGTCAGATTCACCCACCAATGCCCTTCCCTCACCTCTGGAGAAGCCTTCTGAGGGCCTTAAGGCCAGCGCTTCAGCCCTCTCTGCAGTGGGCCGCACCCCCTGGGCAGGGCAGCAATGCAGGGGAGAGACGGGAAGGCTCTGGCCTGGAAGGGGGCTGGTGCCAGGTGGCAGGCTTGGTTGGGTCTAGGGACTGGGAGGGAGGTGCTGGCAGCACCCGCTGCAGTAGCCATGGAGGATTTAGTAACCATGAAACCATTCCTGAGAGGTAGTTACTTACAGACCAAGAGCTCAAGAATATAGGGGTTGTTGAATAAAGCATTCAAGCCAAATGAACATAGAAGCAAAAGCAAGTTTTATAAATATTTTTAAATAGCACATTTTTAAGTAGTAAAAAAAAGGGATTGCCACAGTAAACACACAATTTAAAGATTAATAAGAAAATAAGCCTGTGATGTCAGTTATACCATAAAAATTTTAGAAGAAAACTTAATCTTGGAACTAACTCCCCCTGCGTCACACTCCTCAGAATGTGGCTCGGCCGCCTCCGCTGCCCCCAAGAGGCCATCCTGAGCCGTCCTCCCACCTCCTGGCTTCCCCAGCCTCACTGTCCTCTGTCCCCCACGTATACCTCGAATCCAGTCATATTACTGCAGCTGCCCCCATCCTGGAGTCCCCAGCCCCCATTGTTTAATGAACTGCTCTACCCTCTGCTCTCAGCTCAGGTGCCACCTCTGCAGTTGCCTCACCTGGCCGCACAGGTGACAGGTGGGTGGTGGATGGACATCCCTCCTGTCCAAAGTCACGAAGCAGCTCAGGGCCCAGGCCTCCAAGGTCCCCAGCCTTCTCTGCCTTCGCCCATTAGTGATACCTTAGTTTCTGAGACTGAACAGAAAATATTCCAAAGTGGATTTTCCTTCCTCTCTAACACAAATTGCTCTCACAGATTTATGCTGGTTCTTTCCTTTAAGGAAGGCTGCTTATAAAAGTGTGGGGTACCCAGGGATGACCCTCTGCTGACTTTTCTCTTGCCTAAGTAAAGCTAACTTGAAAACATTCTCTAACATAGGATTTAATTTGTTGATGGCTACCCGGCTGGCACACAGCACATGATGTCACATCCCGGTCCTATGGAGCAGGGAGTGGGAGTGGACATTACGAGAGAGACAGAGGAAGGATGGAGAAAATGTAGTCTCCATTTACAGGTGCTCCATTGTAGGAGCACCGGCGCCCCACCCAACTCCAGAGTCCAGTGGGTGGCACCTCAGGGTATAGCTGCCCGGAATAGAGAATGAACGTACCTCTTGACTTGTACAGCTGTGCGGCCCTAAAGGGGAGAGAAAGTCGAGTTTTGATTTCTTGCTGTGTTGCTGCTTGACCAAAAAAGGCTTTGGCTTCTCCTGCCTCTGTGGAACAGGAAGGGGTTTGTTTGCACAGTGGTTATTAAGTCCCTGCTGAGTGCCAGGGACTGTGCCAGCCGCTAGGAGATAACAAAGGTGGGTAAGCTCTAATCCCTGCTCCCAGGGAGCTTACCACCCAGGATGCCAGCTCCCCTGAACATGTGTGAAAAGTTGCTTCACAGCACAGATAGGACAAGGTGAAGCAAGTTGTCATGGTAGCAGCTAGTCAGACAGAATCCCTAGAGGAACATGTAGGGCAGACAGACGGGCCTCTGAAAGTTGGTGTCAGCTGGGTGCCAACACTGCAGAGCTCAGACAGGCGGGTGGGGGGGGTCGAAGGAGAGAGCTGGACAGGAGCAGGGGTGACTGCGGAGGAGCACACAGGAGGGGGCACAGGAGAGGTCAGGCAAGATGGAAGAGGCCGCCCACAGGCCAGAGAGCCAGTGGCATTCCTCGTGGCAGGGTGGCCTCAGGACCCTTGAGGAATACTGACGGCTGCTGTTCTGTGCTGACGTTCCTTGTCAGTCAGGACTCCTGCACTCCTGAAGGCCTAACGCATCCAAGAGAGAACCCCAAAGAAGGGGCTGGGTTCATGAGAACACCTTCGTGGGGTTGCCTGTCAGACATGACAGCATAAGCTTCATGGCAGGTGCAGGAGAGCTCCAGCTGACCCGGGGTTGCCCAGGGGATGCCGCAGTTGGCATGAGGTTGCAGAAGCCTTGCTGGGAGAGCAGGGTGAGCAAGGACAGGCTCCTGGCCCGGTCTTCTCTACAGCGTGAGGGCCCTCTTGCTTTATGCCTCCCAGACACTGACCCTGAAGCATGGAATTGGGGGCAATTAGCTTATGTGGGAGGAGCAGGAAACACTGATAGGGAGGTGGGGGGGCCATACAGACAGGTAGAGGCAGCTGATGAAGAGAATGCTGTAAACCAGGTGCACAGTGAGGGAGGGGCTGCCTCCCCCACAGGCCCCTCTGGTAAACAGTGCAGAATGCAAACCTGGGAGCAAGGGACTGGGGAACTTGCACCCCCTCTGGAGCAGCCCACGGGTAAGGCTTTCCTTTCCCTTGTGCTTCCGTCCCATGTGTGCCCTCAGCTTGCACTGGAAGCCGTGAGGCCCCTGGGTGGGCTACCAGCACCCACCAGAGAAGCGCCTCCAACCTGAGCACCTCACTCTTCAGGCTTAGAAGCTGGATGTCAGCCTAACAGAACTTTGCCCCCATTCTAGCTCAAGAACTCGCAGTGCACACCTCACCGTTGACAGGGTTGGGGCAAGGCAGGTGTCCCAGATGGAAGGAGGGGGCCAGGTGTGAGAAGTAGGAAGCAGTGGCGACTCTGGGGAAAGGAGCCACAGAGGGTAGCCGGCTCCCTGCAACAGCCAGGTAGGAGTGAGGGCCAGTGCTGCCAGACCTCCTATTTTCCAAGAAAAGCCAGTGACCCACATTTTTATGTGAAATCTCATGACTTTGGCAGCTAATTAAAATGTTTTCTGGACATTGTATGGGCCAAAGAAAACATGTCCACTGAACACATCCAGCCTGTAGGCCATGAATTTCTGACCTCCAGCTTAGCTGTTTTTCATACATTTCGGTCCCATTCGTTTGCCTGCCTGTTTGCCGCAAGGGTCTGTGTTTCTGGTAGAACCGAGTCAGTCTGCAGCCTGGACTGCATTTCACATGCATCCCTGGGCAGCCGATCAGCCAGCCAGAGAGTCTGGAGTTGGGGGGCTTCGGGTGCATGTGAGTGTTGGGGGCAGCAGGGGATTGGAGAGGGTCAACCCAAATGTAGTATCTGCGGAATTTGTAAAGCTAATGATGTTTTGAAAACTTTTTGCAGGCTGGAATATTTGAACTTTGCAGTGATAGCAAGAAGCAGCTAAGCTGGAGATAGTATTTTAGAAGCTCTTAGACGTAAAAGAGCAAACAGCCGAGCTGGAGTAAAGGGCAGTGGTGACCCTCCAGCAGTTTGTCGCGATCAGTGTAACCTAAGGCCGAGGGTCTTCTCCCTGCGCTTCAGTCTCTCTCTCTCTATAAAATGAGAGGTGCTGGGGATTAAAGGAAGCCTGCACAAACTACTTGTATGCGGTGTGCCCCCACCGTGGGAGCCTGTCTCCCCACCATGCCCAAGCTCCTACTTTGTGGTTCATTCATTCCCTCAGAAGGTACATATTGGTCACCTACTTCTCTCCAAGATTAAAGGCTGAGGGGGAGGAGGGGATGCAAAGCCAGAATATGAGACAGGGCATGTAAGTCAGAGGGTGTCGACTCTTCCTTTAAAGGTGAAGACTCGTTGTCTGAACAAAGAGATTGCATGAGCACAAGTGTGCACACCTGTGTGCACACATACACCTCCATGCTGTCAAAAAATAGTGTTAAACTATACATATTTTTGTATTTAATTGTCTTTATTTTAAAAAATAAAATTACATGAAAATCACATAAACTTTAGTAAGTATATGTCAAATAAATGTTTGTGTAGCTCTAGGAGTTGACTGCCACGGCGTCCTTCTGTCCCTCATCTGGCTAATAGCGGCACTGAGTGGGAGGCCACCCCTACACATTTACAGCCATCAGGATGAAGAATGAACTTGCTGCTTGCCCTGAGGCTGGATATCGATACTCAGAAAAGAATGAGTCTCTTTCCTGTTCTAAATCCTGTGCCCCACGTTCCCTGGTGACTTTACTGCAGATGCCAGCAGGGAAAGCTCACCTGGCCCCATGCCCAGGTGAGGCTCCAGAATGCAGCAGGCTCCCTCTCTCACATCGTTGGTCCTCCCTGTCCCACTGTCAAGGGCAAGCTCCACATTCCCTAGAGCTCCTCGGTGTGTCTGACTATTTTGGCCAGCCTTGACCCTCCTCCTTGAGGGGACAGGAGTGGGTGGTGGGTGCAGTTTTACAGTTCCTCGCCTGGATTACCTTAGCTGTTGCATCAGAGTGGCTGGCCCTGCAGTCAGAGGTCCTAAGCCAGGATGAAACTGAGAGCAAAGCTCAGCCCCTTGCTGGCCGTCTGCCAGGAGGAAGAGGTGGAGGACCCAGGTGTCCATTTCAAATCACAACGTGGCCTCAGTGCTCCATGGCCAGGCTCAGTTTTCACATATATGAAAAGCTTCATTTGTGTATTCACTGTGTTGGGAAGGAAGGCTGTGCTTTGCTTTAGAAATGTCAACAGAGCTGTAGCTACAACAAGGATCAATTAAGAAGGACGTTTCCCAGAGCTGCAGGATTTGGGCAGATCTGCAGGGCGGTTAGAAAACGTGTAGAACCCTTGGATTGTTTTTCTAGTGCACTGTGAAACAGAAATTTAATAATTTCCTCTTTTAAGGGGGAAGAGGAGTCTTGGGTTTTAAATCTTTTTCATAAAGCATCACAACACCTCTTAAAAAGCCAGCCATGAAAATGGACTGCTATGCTAAGGTGAACAAAAGGAAACTGAGATCGAGAACGTAGGTGTCTTGGGCTGGCTTTCCCTGACACAAACCTTGAGGTGAGGCTTCATAGTACGTGGTGTATGAAGGGAGACTTGCAGGCTGCAGGGAAGCAGGCAAGGGGGCGGGAGCAAGCTCCCAAGGGTGCCCCTGCCTGGTCCTGCAAGGCGCTGCAAAGTGCAGCATGTCCCATCTCCCATGAGCACCAGCCCCTGGTTAAGGGCCATCTAAGAGGAATTAGAGTCCCAGGCACTTTCCATCCTCTGAGGGTGAGGTGTGGGCAAAGTGGCTCCAGGAGCCTGAAGGCAGTTCTCTGAAGAAGACCCACAGGGGCCAGCTCCTGGAAGCAGATGCAAACTGAAGGCAGGGGGTGGGCACAGAAGGGTGGTCTGGAGATCTGAGTGCAGGGCCAGAAGTGTTTGTACAGTAGGATTACCATCTACTGGTGCTTTTTGTTTCCTGAAGGGCATATACCAGCACACTGAGAAAGATCTGTGAGCTTTTGAGGCATTCGTATGATATTCTCAGTGTCAACTGCACCACAGGGTGTCTCTGGCAACACTGAATTAAGGAATTGGCGAAAGTAGATGCCCTTGGCATTGAGCAGAGAGGGTGTGTGCCTCAGCAATGGCCCACTACAGTCCCTTCCCGGAGCTGTCACTCAGCCCCTAGAGACCAGACCCACAAGCAGCCCCTGTTCCCTGGTGGCCACCCATGTTGCTCTTGCCTGGGCTCCTGAGTGTAACCAGCCAGCCTGTGCTTTTCTCCCAGGCAAGCAGAGTAAGCAACTGATTATAAGAGTCACTTAGGAATGTACTTGGCTGTGTGTAACTGAAAGGCAGACTTTTGCCAGCTGATCTTCATGAGATTTTTATTTTTGCTTTGTAATAACAAACGTAGAAGTGGACATTCCAGAACTGGTGAGCAACTGCCTGATACCACCAGGACCCCCCGGGCCTCCTGTCTTCCCACTCAGCCTTTCTTCATACATGTTGCTTCTTGGTTTCCACTCGTTACACTGCAACTGCATCCAGGCAGTGAGGAGGAGGAAGGTAACAGGCCTGCCCCCTTTTAAAGAGCTGACCCGAAGCCCCACTCAGCATTTTCTGTGTATATCACACTGGTCAGAGCCATGTCACATGGGCATCCTGAGTGGCAAGGGAGGCTGGAGGTGGCGTTTTCTTAACCACATCACCAGCCCAGGGACAGTCAGGTTCAGTTTATGGGGAGAAAGGAAAACGTGGCCGGGCAGGTAGCCACTGAAGAAACCTGGGGCTGGTCGTTTGCAAGTGTGTGTCTCTGACACACAGCAGGAAAGAGGAGGCAGAGAACGAGTCCCAGGCAAGAGGCAAACGACAGCACAATGACCGTGGTGCTCTTCCTTAGCTAGAGTTCTCTCAGGCTCTGCGTCACTGCATGTAGGATGTTTTAAAAGTCATCCTCAGGAACACCTGGTGCAGCTGTCGTGAGATGTGGCAGACCACCTGCAGGGAACCGCGGGTGATGCGACCCAGGTCTGTCTTATCAAGCAGTGCCCGGTGCATCTCCTGCAGTAGAGGCCAGAGTCTAATCAAGTATAGGGCGATCTTGACCTGTCCATCTTATCCGTCTTCCTTGACATACCCATTTTTTATTTTCACAAGCTGGTATTATCACTGCAGTGGCTTCAAGGTATCCGGGTGTGGGGCCTCCAGCAAAGGTGCCCCGCCCGCCCTAGATCCCTGCCGGTCTGTGCAGGAAGGGCGGAGAGGCTGTCACGCTAGTTAAGTGGCTGAGCTGGCGCTAACATATCCCCGGCCCAGCTCTCATCGTCTTACCACCAGGAAACCTCTCAGATGGTGGCCAAGAACCTGGTTGGCTGGGTGGAGAGATGGGTCTCTGCCTCTGTGGCTAGAGGTTATCTTATCCCTAGCGCTAAATTTTATAATGGCAGCCATCTGGGGGCTCACCACGCAGGAGGCAATGAGGTGAGCTCTACCATAAAGGAAAAGGAAGCTAACTGGTGTATGCTGGAGGAAACAGGAAACAGTAAAACCAGGGAGAGAACGTTTCAAGACAGCTTAGCGTACTCAGGGGGCCCCTTCCTGCGTGTGAGAAAGTCACATGGAGCCATGAGCTCAGCTGCTCTGGACTGAGACTAAGATAAAGAGAATGTGTCTGGACACATAAAAGGGAAAAGGTTCCCTGGGCCAAAGGGTGGACTGCCTTGTGACTAGCTGTGTTCCTAACAGGTAATGTACAAGACATAACTCCCACCTGGCTACATCCATGGGCATCTCTCAGTCTTCCTGGACCCACTGCAGCTATTGGCACAGTTAATCATTCCCTTCTTTGTTTTGTTTTTAGTCTTCAATAGTATGTTCTTTATTAAGGTGTAATTTACACAGACTAAAACACACACCTCTTAAGTGTACAGATCATTTTACATACACGTGCCCATCTAGCCACAGCCCACATCAAGAATGAGAACATTTCCAGCTATACAGAAGGATGTCCAGCGTGAAATCCTAATTCCTCTGAACCTGCTTCATTTGCAGGAGAGAGTACAGATCCCCTGGTTCCCTCTCTCACTCCCCATGTCCACCACAAATGGCCTGTACTCCGTGGCTGTGCCCATGGAGTATACCCATAAACCGGCCACTTTTCAGCATCGCCCCTCCCATCCGGGCCCAAGTCACCACCTCATCTGCCTGATGGTTGACAGCAGTAGCTTCCTTCACGACTGATCTCCCTGCCTCCGCACTTGCCCCCTTACACGCCTTTGCTCAGAATCTTCCAATGCCTTCCCATCTCATTGCAAAGCTTCAATCTTCACAGTACCTCTAAGGCTTTGTAAGACCTGACCCAGCTGCTGCCTCGCTGAACGCATCTCCTCCCACCTTCCCCCTTCCCCTCTCCACCATAGCCACAGGCCTCCTGGCTGTTCGTTGTGACATGGTAAGCTTGTCCTCAGGGCCTTTGTACCGGCCCTTCCCCCACGTATGCACACAGCCCACTCCCTCATTTCCTTCTTTCTTTGCTCAAATGTCCCCTGATGAGAAATCCTCTGCTGTTCCAACCTCCCCCATCCTATGCCTATGCCCTGACTTGCTCCACTGAACTTGTTACCATCTGACATCCTATGTGTGTTTATCAATCATCTTGGTCTTCCCACTGGGCAGGAAGCTCCATGTGCTGTAGGATGGCTTTTTTTGGGGTATCATTAATATACAGTTACATGAGCAACATTGTGGTTACTAGATTCCCCCCATTATCAAGTCCCCACCACATACCCCATTACAGTCACTGTCCATCAGTGTGGTAAGATGCTATAGAATCACTACTTGTCTTCCCTGTGTTATACTGCCTTCCCTGTGTCCCCCACCCACACACATTATGTGTGCTAATCATAATGCCCCTTTTTCCCCCTTATCCCTCCCTTCCCACCCATCCTCTCCAATCCTTTTCCCTTTGGTAACTGCTAGTCCATTCTTGGGTTCTGTGAGTCTGCTGCTGTTTTGTTCCTTCAGTTTTTGCTTTGTTGTTATACTCCACAGATTAATAAAATCATTTGATACTTGTCTTTCTCCACCTGGCTTATTTCAATGAGCATAATACCCTCCAGCTCCATCCATGTTGTTGAAAATGGTAGGATTTGTTTTCTTCTTATGGCTGAATAATATTCCATTGTGTATATGTACCACATCTTCTTTATCCATTCATCTACTGATGGACACTTAGGTTGCTTCTATTTCTTGGCTATTGTAAATAGTGCTGTGATAAACATAGGTGTGCATATGTCTTTTTTTTTTTAATTTCAAGCCAGAATTTGTACTTTATAATGGATGTTTAAAATTTTCTTTCTTTTTACTACAATACTCATCAGCTATGATTTGGTGAAAATATAGCTTTTTTTTTTTTTTTTACAATTTATTTTGGTATCATTAACCTACAATTACATGAGCAATATTGTGGTGATTAAACTACCCCCTTCATCAGGTCCCCCCCCACCAACCCTATTACAGTCACTGTCGGTCAGTGTAGTGAGAGGAGAATCACTACTTGTCTTCTCTGAGTTCTACAGTCCTCCCCGCGCCCCCCCACCTTATGTCTGCTAATTGTAATGCCCCTTTTACCCTCTTATCCCTCCCTTCCTACCCATCTTCCCCAGTCCCTTTCCCTTTGGTAACTATTAGTCCATTCTTGAGTTCTGTGAGTCTGCTGCTGTTTTGTTCCTTCAGTTTTTTTCTTTGTTCTTATACTCCACATATGAGTGAAATCATTTGATACTTGTCTTTTTCGGCTTGGTTTATTTCACTGAGCATAATACCCTCTACCTCCATCCATGTTGTTGCAAATGGTAGGATTTGTTTTTTTCTTATGGCTGAATAATATTCCATTGTGTATATGTACCACCTCTTCTTAATCCATTCATCTACTGATGGACACTTAGGTTGCTTCCATTTCTTGGCTATTGTAAATAGTGCTGCAATAAACATAGGGGTGCATCTGTCTTTTTGAAACTGGGCTGCTGCGTTCTTTGGGTGAATTCCTAGGAGTGGGATTCCTGGGTCATATGGTATTTCTATTTTGAGTTTTTTGAGGAACCTCCATACTGCTTTCCACAATGGTTGAACTAATTTACATTCCCACTGGCAGTATAGAAGGGTACCCCTTTCTCTCCATCCTCACCAACATTTGTTGTTGTTTGTCTTTTGGATGGTGGCCATCCTGACAGGTGTGAGGTGATATCTCATTGTGGTTTTAATTTGCATTTCTCTGATGATTAGTGTTGTGGAGCATCTTTTCATGTGCCTGTTGGCCATCTGAATTTCTTCTTTGGAGAAGTGTCTGTTCAAATCCTCTGCCCATTTTTTTAATTGGGTTATTTGCTTTTTGTTTGTTGAGGTGCATGAGCTCTTTGTATATTTTGGGTGTCAACCCCTTATCAGATATGTCATTTATGAATATATCCTCCCATACTGTAGGATACCTTTTTGTTTTACTGATGGTGTCCTCTGCTGTATAGAATTAGTTTGATATAGTCCCACTTGTTCATTTTTGCTTTTGTTTCCCTTGCCCGTGGAGGTATGTTCATGAAGAAGTTGCTCATGTTTATAGTCAAGAGAGATTTGCCTATGTTTTCTTCTAAGAGTTTTATGGTTTTATGACTTACATTCAGATCTTTGATCCATTTCAAGTTTACTTTTGTGTAAGGAGTTAGACAATAATCCAGTTTCATTCTCTTACATGTAGCTGTCCAGTTTTGCCAACACCAGCTGTTGAAGAGGCTGTCATTTCCCCATTGTATATCCATTTATTGTATATTAATTGACCGTATATGCTTGGGTTAATATCTGGAGTCTCTATTCTGTTCCACTGGTCTATGAGTCTGTTCTTGTGCCAGAAACAAATTGTCTTGATTACTGTGGCTTTGTAGTAGAGCTTGAAATTGGGAAGCGAGATCCCCCTGCTTTATTCTTCCTTCTCAGGATTGCTTTGGGTATTTGGGGTATTTTGTCATTCCATATGAATTTTAGAACTATTTGCTCTAGTTCATTGAAGAATGCTGTCAGTATTTTGATAGGGAATGCATTGAATCTGTAGATTGCTTTAGGCAGGATGACCATTTTGACAATATGAATTCTTCCTACCCAAGAGCATGGGATGAATTTCCATTTTTAGTGTCCTCTTTAACTTCTCTTAAGAGTGTCTTGTAGTTTTCAGTGGGGATGGCTTTTTATTCACTTATTCACCCCCGACACCCAGAGCAGAGCCTGGATGTAGTTGGATCTCAAATGAATGGGTAGTGGGTGGACACAGAGATGGATGAAGGATATTTCTATCATCCTATGTACTTTAGGATTACTCTGTCAGTTACTAAATTTTATACTGTGCACTAGTTTTTAAGTGCTAAGTGCTCTTTTTAAACAGCATATTGGTTTGGAGAGGTATGTATGCTGATTCCTTCTCTCTCTCTGGAAAGGCAAACCTCCCCTAATCAGAGAAATAGAGAAATGCTCCCCCACCTGCCAGTAAGTCTTGCTGTGTAGACAGTGACTACCGTCCTTTGGTGCTGACATCTGTCCCTGAGAACAGCTTTGTGCCAGTGCCCAGGGCAGCCCTTTGTAGGGGCTTCTGCAGCAGCCCTAGGTCGCAGGCCCTTGCTAAGGCTAGGAATGTGAGCTGCAATCCCACAGCTTGAAAATCATCTGCTGTAGGTTCCAACGAAGAACAAAAAGTAACATGTGTCTCAGTTAGGTTTCCCCAGGAGTAAACCCTGGGACAAGAATGGAAATTCAAATGCAGGTAGTTTGGGAGGTGATGGTGGGGGTGCAGAGGTGAGAGAGCAGAAGGCACTGGAAAAGGGCCATCAAGCCAGGCACTGTGTTGCCACTGAATCTGGGGGTGTAGATCTGGCCCTCAGAGTTAGGGCCCCAAGGAGTGGGGGCTGCGTCTTTCTCCGCCACCTCCCAACAGTGGTTGGTGGAGGGCTGCTCCGGGGGCATGCATATGCTGGCATCCTGGTGCCTTGTGCAGGGGCCTCAGTGGCTTTGTCCCCGGAGGAAGGCCACAGTGGGAAAATGCCGCTGCCGCAGCTAGAAAGACAGGGCCAGGATCTGGACAGACACCCCACACCAGAACCCGCAGGCAGGGCTGTCTCTGACTCGACAGTCACTGCCACATTTCTTCCTTTTGCATTTGCTTGTTTCTGGTCCTCACTAAGAGGGAAGAATTTGGAGCACCAGCCCCTAGGCTGTAGGATTTAAGGAGATAGAAAAATACAGGCCTCAGACTGCCCTGGCCATTGTGCTGCTGTGGCCTCACATTGGTGGACACAATGAGGCCATGTCTGCTTCCAGGAGTCCCAGAGTCTGCAGAACAGGTAACGACGTGGCCTCACCTGCACACAGCCAGCAGAGTATGGCTTCAGAGACCAGTTGGGGGTAAGCTGGTGACTTAATACCTGGAGGCCTATTTTTAGCAAAGATGGCCAACATGTGTGAGTCAGCCACCAGGGTGCATGTGGTGAGGGCGCAGACCTCCTGGGAGGTGGAGGGTAGCAACAGTCATTGTGATCAACAGCCTGTTTTAGAAATGAGGAAACCCGGGCTCCCAAAGGGCGGCTGGCCCCAGGATGATGCCGTGGAAGCTGCGTGGCTGGGGCTGGTGCCTGTCTGCCCGGAGCGAGCCCGTGTGTTGTCCACTCTGCACACGCTTCTCCCTGATGAAGGTTCACCTTTGCCCCTGGTGGGTGTCCAAGCCAGGGCCAGCCCCTCACAGGTCCCTGCGGGTAGCAGGGTGGCTAATGCCATGCACGGGCGCAGTCCCCCCAGGGGTTATTTGCCTCCAGGAGAGTTGACGGCAGGCCTTTCCGGGCCCAAGGCCTTCGAATAGAGCCACACTGTTCTGTGGTGCTGACTCACCCCAATGGCCAAAGTGCAGCTCTAAAGGTTTCCCAGGTGGGGGAAGAAAACTGAGGATGCCGGTGTCTACCCCAGTATGTCCTTTGCCTTTTTGCTTTATTTTTGACAATTTGCCCAACAGAAGGCTTGAACTCTTGTGTAGTCAGATTCCTCCATCTCTTTCTCTATGCATAGTTTCTGACTTTGGTGTTGGCTTAGAAATTCCTCCCCATGTCCAGCTATCTACCCAAACTGTATCAGTAGTGCATCGTTTCATTTTTATTTACATTAAAATTTTTAATCCATATTTGGTGGAATTTACTTTGGTGTAAGCAGAAAAATGTAGAGACCCAGCTTTATCTTTTCCATAGTCAAACATCTCTGAAAGATATGTTAAACAGTCACTTACCCACCAGCACCACTGCAGACTACAAGTCACCACCTTTGTATTCTGCCTTACCATTTTACATCGGGATCCCTCTCTGGACTTCTCTGCTCTACCCCTACTCTGTCTACATGTCATCCATGCCACTATCATTGATGATGCTTATAGGACAGTTTAGTATCCAGAAGAAGAAATTTCTCCCTTAGCGCTCAACTTTTCCAGCTTTTTCTGCCTGGTGTCGCATGCTTATTCTTTCAAATAAGCCACTCTTTTAAGTTCCTTTGCAACGCAATTCGTATTATTTTAAGTACGTTCTTTAATTTTGGAAGAATCTATATACTTTTCAGTTTTCAGGTTTCTCATCTAAGAATGTGCTCGGTCTCTCCAGAAACTCCTCTGTTCTTTTCGTCAGAAGCCTGTCGTCTTCTTTCTCCACTTCCCTCCAGCTCATTCTTGTTACTCCTGGACATTGGCTGTTCTTGTCCATTATACTGTATAGTTGGCTGTTACACCACATATATGAAAAGAAAGCTTTACGTTTGGTATAAGTTGAACTGGTGACTTGACTGAACATAGTTTTTCAGTCTCACTAACATAGGCTATTTTTACATAGAAATCATATCACCTGCAAATAGTGGTTTTCAGGCCACCTTTCTAAGATTAAAAGCTCACTTCTTCTCCCAGAGTAACACTGTTGTCTCCGCTTCAATGCACTGTTGACAGTGGTGGGCACAGTGGACATGCACTTTAAAGGGGCATGATGGTGGCTGTAGACCTGAGCTCTCGATTTTATTCATCACATTAAGGAAGTGCATTAATAAGGATGGATGCTGACATCTTGTCAAATGTGCTTTTAGTCTGTGTAAGATCCAGATTCGAAGAGCATCTATGCGTGAAAAGGACTGGTCAGTTCTGGGTATTATGTCTAATACCAAATTCATTTATTTTGAAACAAACTACTGTTGTACAAATACATAATACATAACTTGTAAATTAAAAACTTGAATTTAAGGGATTTAGGTTGAACCGTGTGAAACTGATACTGTTGTAGGTCAAAGACAGCCATGGATTGGTAATTTCATATTGTTCAGCCTATAAGATGTTCCCATTTAGCTTTGAGCACAAGCTAAGTCAATTGAATTTTCCCATAAATCTCAGACTCTCTCAAATGCTTTCGGTACCTTCAAAAGCAAACTCGTCATTCACCAATCAATAGGCTAACACTAAAAACCAATTACACAAGTGCTGCTATGAGAAACTTTAATTTCCTTATTATCTCTAGTCTGATTATAGTTTTGACTGGGTTTTCCCCTGGAGTTACACTTGTCCTGACTTCCCCAGGAGAATTAGCATCGCCTTCTCAAGCGTGAGGCGTGGCCCGGGATGGCTGCCGGGAGACTCGGCTCCAGGACATGGGGATTCTGTTGTAGTCCATATTCAGTTGGCCCACGTCGCCAACCATGTTGGTGTCCCCGCCTGGTCCCTTCCAGTCCCTTCCTGCCATCTTTGCCTCTCTATCTGCAGACTCACCCCACTTTGGTTTGCTCTTCTTTTAACCTGTGACTCTTTTCTGGAGGACTGACCTCCATCTACTGCAGCTGCTTTAGCCACAAGTGCCCCGGCCCAGGCAACCCGTGACCAGGGACTGTCTGAGCAGATGTGTGAAAGCCCAGCACCCCGGGTCAGGACAGCTATGAGGTGTGACACACTCCACAGCTCCCCTGTGGGGTCAGCCGAGGCCGCCCTCTGCAGGGCTTCCCCTGATTTCCTGACCCCCACCACCTCACGGGTCATTCTGGGAGCACAATTTGTATGCATCCTTTGATCATGAATCCTCATCTCGGGGTCTGCTTCTGGGTACTCCGACCTAAAAGAGGCTCCTTTATAAGTGCCTTCTGTTCTTTACAGCCCAGACTTCCCAAATTACTGATCTGCTTTGATTTTTTATGTGAGTGACCATAGTCTTTTCCCTCAGATGATCCTGTTTGGAATAGTATCTTATCTTTGTAACACGGCCTGATATAAATCTACTTCATAAGTAATTGTTCTGAATGAGGCCCAATCCAGTCACATCTAAAGTTTTCAATCAATTTGGGTCACTGAAATTACAGCTTTTTTTCATTAACTATTCTTAAAATATTACCATATTAATCTATCCATACTCTCTTTTTTGACCTTTTAATAAGATCAGTTACACTTTAAACGTGCCAACCTCTGCTTGGCCATTGTGTAACATCCTTTAGATATGTTGCTGGTTTCAATTTGCTAGTATTTTATTTAGTGTTGCCTCCATCCCCATAAACAAGATTTGTTTGTAATTTTCTTTGTTGTGCGGTCTTTGGCACATTGGTGTCAGGCCTTTGCTGGTGTTTGCAAAAATAAGTGGAATGCTTGCAATCTTTCTCTGTGCTCCAGAAGCTTCCATGGATGGTCCCAGCCACCGACAGCAGGAGCTAACCCTAACTGTGCATGATACTTAACTTTTATTAATGCATTTAACCCTCACAGCAGCTCGGTGAGGTATGTCCCATTATGATCTCAGTTTTCCTGATAAGAACCACAGCTGGTAGGTGGTGGGCTGGGATTCAAGGCAGACAGGCTGACTCCAGTGGGCTCTAATGCATCTCCTTTGCATAAAGAGGCTCACTGACATGTCTGATGCTGTATGCTGCCTGTCCACGTGGCTTTGTGGCTGTTACCCTCCGGAGTGCCAGGTGCTTCATGAATTAGATCTTTCTCATTACATCATCCCCAGTTTTTTGTGCAGGAGGTAATAGGCTCGGAAGCACTGATGGCTTTTCAGGGACAGCTGCAGTTTGTCTGCACAAGGCTCTCCCCAGTCCCTGCGGATGCTGGCACACAGACGCAGCCCCCAGCAGTCCCTCCTGGGCTAAGCTCTCCTGTGGTGCCTGCGTGTCTCAGCGCTGGATCCTGGGAAGCTGGCAGCAGCCTCACCATTGGGTTTTCCTCTCTGGAATTAACTTGTCCCCAAGTGAACTCAAAAGGAAGATCACACACAAGAGCTCTGCCCTTAAATGGGGCTGGGAGGGTGGAAAGAGCAACAGCCCTCTCTGTTTTTACATGTGCCTGCTGTGCATTGATAGTCAGAAGAGGACAGGCTGGTGGCTTTGTGCTACTGGCCCTGTGGGCCTGAAGCTCTTGTGGACACCCAGGCTTCGGCAGGTTATTGAATGACTGATTGCATCATGTACCAGCCAGAACCCGGTGGTAGTTCTAGTTCCTGGTGTGCACGTACGATGGGAGGAGCTGGGTTGTAGAGGAAGCTGTGATTTTCATGGGAGAAAAACCCTTGATGAAGCCATTCATTCATTCACTCACTCACTCACTCACTCATTCATTGTGTTTAATGTGTAACAGGTGCAGGAGACACAGGAGCAAAACTGGCCTACACCCAGCCCTCCACCTGTTCATAGTCCATCAGGGAAGTAGGTACCTGGAGAACTCGTCACGTAGTTGGGTGTAACTGTGGCAAGTGGTGATGCACCCTTGGGCCAAGGAGGCTTTCCCTGGGCTCTGTGGCAGGTTTCCAGGGAGAGCGAAGACACTGCGCAGGAAAGGGCCCAGGCCTCCGCAGGAGCAGTGAGAGGTTAAGTGGGGTGAGAGGGTGAGAGGGAGGCCCAAGGTGAGGCCCACGCTACTATGTCCACACGCAAATGCCGGGGAGGGGTGTGTGTGCACTTCAGCTTCTGGTTTGCTTCAACTTTGGGACCTCCAAAATGTTTATAAAATGTTTATGTACTTATTTGTTACAAAGCTGTAGTCTAGCAATTAAGTCTGGGAAAGAAAGGGCATACTTTAAAACTTTACTTTAGAAGATAAGCCAAAAAAAGCTGTCCTTAGTGAACATAGAGGCTTTTTAATTGTGACCAGAGCTGTCATCATAAAAGAACCATTTACACATTTGGTCACTGCTGATGGTCGTTAGCCAGTTGATGGATCCAAGCTTTAAATCTGAACCTTGTCATAGGAGGATGCATGCTCAGGCTCTAAGAGCCCTAAAAGGTCACACTCTACAGATGGGACGAGCCCCTGGAAAAGGAAGTGATGTGTTGAAAGTCACAGAGCCAAATGGCATATTGGTTTTTTGCTCCTTATTTAAGAAAACCAAACCTAGGTTCAGAATAGTTTCTTGTTTTTTCAGCTCCCCTGCAAGTGTAGCTCAGAGAACACGGAGACCCTAGCCCCCATTTCCCAGCCCAGGTTATGAGGTGTGTTCCTGAAATACTCTGTCTGCTTGGCATCGGCTTTTGGCCAGTTTCAGCATGCAATATTAGTTTTGGCTTTGGGAAATGAGGTTCCTTTTACTTGGCTGGAAGTATACAGCAACCATTTTATTTCGCTTGCGTCTCATGAATTAATTGGACGAGAGGAAAGAGCGTGCATTTTGAGCATCTGGGCTTTCTTAAGCCACAGTTCACCCAGCTGGCTAGGGCCTGGCTTGCTCTCCAGGATGTTATGTTCTAGCAGGGCTGGGCCTGGTGTGGAATCTTCCTGTCCTGGAGTCATTCATTCATTCTCCTCCAAATGGGGACTTAAGGATGGAGGCAACAGAAAATGAAAAGGTTGACTGACGGTCTGGCACTTTCCGGGGATGGGCTTGCTGTGGGAGTTGAAGTGGAAACGTAGGAGGGAAATACAACTGAGAGAAATTTGGTTTTGCAGAGCAGGAACCCAGACAGGGTGATTTCTCACATTCTTGCTCCTCCCCTCCGCGCCTGCACACATACTGGCCTGCTCCAGAAGGGCCATTGGTCTTGACAATCTTGCCTGCTAACCCTTTGAGCTGTCAGGATGCCTCTTTATCTGAAAGCTGGACCACGGAAAATGACACAGGGAAGCTGGCACACATGCCGAGCCCATCTCTGACCCCGGTCCTGGCCCAGGCTCCTAGAACCTGAATTCAGCCTGTACTTGCTTTATGCCATTGGAGCAAAAGCATCAGCCAACTCTCCTCCAGGCCCCAGGCGTTTACTGAGATCCTCCGTAAGCCCAAAGGGAGGGCGGTCTGCATGCTAAGTGGCAGTGAGCAGATACAAGTTTGTGTTTTGGAGGGAGGTGGGTGGGAGTTTAAATCTAGACCTTGGCTTTTCCTGATCACTATTCTTGACAATGGATAGAAGGTTAAGAAAAAATGTAAATGTGAAAATGGCTAAAAAGTTATGGCATTAAACTCTTTACTGTTGCAAGAAACCTTATATTGAGACAAACTAAGAAAATAAAATGCAGACTATAAGAAAGGTAAGGCAAGGAATTGATTATTTTAATCACAAGCTTACAAAAGGATTAATATTGAGAATTTAAAAAACGCCCTAACAGAGGTCAGGGCAGTTCAAATAAAAGGTTAAATGTGCTTCAACAATTTACAAAGATTTAGTTACGGAATAATTTTACCAACGAGCCGTTTTCTGTTCAAGTCAGATCTCTGGGAGTGGCTGCACTTCAGGGGGCGAGGAAAGCAATTTCTTTGAAGCAGGTTATGTATGGAACACCTCCCTTGTTTGTGTTCTGTTCGTGTTCTCATATTTCTTCATTTGCAGCCGCCTCAAACGCTTTGAAAGTTTGGGCACAGTCAGTAAAATTGATGGCATTTTTGGTCATCCATCTTCTGAGCTGATGTGTTTTCCCGTGTTGTGAAGTTCAGCCCTCTGCCCTCAAGGGACACAAGTACAAAGAGAAATGAGGTGATGTCAGGGCGACCTGAGCACATTCCATCCCCAGGCCCCAGCTGCCCTTCTCTTGAGTAGATGGGCTTAATCGTGTGACCCGCCCACGCAGAGCTCTGTAAAGCCCACAGTACTGTTCTGCAATAATTTTCTTACTTTCTTTCTCTAATTACTCTGTTTTCACAATGGATCTCAGTTCCGCCTCTTCTGGAGCTTAACCAAGAAAGCAGAATGGACCTTCGCTTCTCGGAAGTGGAGTGCAGACAGGCCAGGCTTCCCTCGGCCACAGCTGGCTCCACAGGGCAGTGGGCGGCGGCCACGTCAGGATGCCTGCCTGTTCCCCTGAGCGCCTCCTGTTGGAGGAGGGCCTTAGCTAACTCATTTACTCTTCACCCCGACTCTATCCATTATGCTAACACACCACCCAAATTCAGCGGCTTAATACAACCATGGGCTATAGGCTGTGACTCCAGTTTGCCGGCTCAGCTGACCTGGGTTCACTTCACTCAGGCCCTATGGTTAGCTGGTGGGTCAGCAGGCCCAGCTGTTGTCTGGGGCAGCAGATAGAGCATATGGCTCTCACCCTCCAACAGGTTCCGAGAGAGAGAAAGCGAAAAGAAGTTCCAAGGCTTCTTGAGATGAGGGTTGGAACAGCAGAGTGTCACTCATGCTACGTTCTGTCATTCAGAGCAAGGCTCGAACACCATCCAGACGCAAGGAGGAGAAGCAGTCAGAGTGCTGGAAGGAGTGCAAAGCCCAGCTGCAGAAGCATGGGTGCAGGGAGGGTGGAGAAGGCATTGGGAGGACCATCTTCACGCTCTGTCCTTAGTGTGAGAATCCTGCAGAAGGAGCAGAGTGCACCTTTGGGAGAGTTTGGAAAGTCAGGCAGAATGTGAGAATCCAGTGTTTCCTAAGAATATTCTCTGGATGCAACTTCCATCCTGGCAAGGGAGGAGGGAAGGATTCCATCCAGCTCTCTGCTGTGATGGGGAAAACCAAGTACCGAGTTGTGCTGTTCTAGACTGATTTTCACAAAGATCCTGCACAGGACTGTGTGTGGGAGAGGAGGAGCCCCTGCTCTGTGAGACAGGTGCGGTGAGCAGTGCCCCCTGCAGCCTCTCGGGGACCACCCCGCTCACCCACGGAGTTGGAGTCATTGTTTACATGGGTGAAATCTTGGCTCAGAAAGACTGTGATTTGTTCCAAGTCTCAAAGCTGGAGAGAGGCAGCCCTAGGGCTGCAGCCCCTATATGTCTGATGACAAAACCTCGCCTTTTTTGCCATCCTGCCTCACACTTAAGGACAGGGTCTGGTCCCTGACATTGGGGAACCGATGACCCTGTCAGGAAAGAAATACTGTTGTCCTTGCCAAAATAAATAGAGAACAATAAATGACACCATTGGAGGCTGGGCTCGTGAATAGTTGGTGCGGGAGGGCGAGCAGCCACTGAACAGGACATTCTAGCCTCAGGGTGTCCCCAAGAGGGACTCTGGGGCCTGAACATAAGGGTGGGTTCTTCATTTTGGGGGTGACCATATGATCTACCAAACTGGTACACTTGGGGACTTAAAGGAAGATCATTAATACTGAGACCCATGAAAGCAGGCATAAATAGGGACTGTGCCAGGCAAATGGGATGCATGGTCACCCAACTTACTCAGAATTCAAGGAGCGCTTGGTGACTCTGACATGGGCACGAGGGCAAGTCTCCAGCCCCCGCCTGCTCTCTGACTCTGGGTGTCTGCTTCCCCACCTGCCCAGCAGCGCTACTGATGCCTGCTGATGGGTTACCTGCCATGTAACAGTCTCCCCAGGGCCCAATAGCTTTAAACAGCAGATATTACTGTCCCTCACTGTGAGTGAGGAATCCCAGGGAGTTCTAGGGGTCTCCCATAAGATCGTCATCAGGACGTTGGGTCTGGAGGGTCTGCTTCCCGCGCAGCTGTCCCAGGGTGGTGGTGGACGGCGGGAGCCCTCGGGTCTTCTCCACCCAGACTCCTCCATGGGCCGCCTGAGTGGTCTGCCCCAGGGTAAGCCGCCCCGGGGCGAGAGGCAGGCGGAAGCTCACCCGTTCGGACCTCCTCCCAGGAGCCGCCCAGCACCACGGCCACGTCCTGCCCATTAGAAATGAGTCACTAAGCCTGGCCCACCTTCATGGGGAAGGGATTAGGCTCTGCCTTTTGAAGGGAGGGGGTTCAATTGGTGGATATTTGAAAACCACTGAACCTCTTCGGATAGGTGTCAGACTTACAGGTTGGGTGCAGTGTGTGAAGCGCCTGGCTCACTGAGAACAAAGGCTCCCTGGGCCCTCCAAGGCCCCACAGCAGCAGTGTTCCCAAAGGCGACACAGGAACCGGTTTGCAGTGCGGTAAGCCTAGCACCCCGCCAGACATGGGTGACCGGCCACCTGGACATCTGGGGCCTGGGGAAACCAGGTCAGCTCTGAGGCTTCTTCAGCTGTAGGTCATTCCTCTGCGGGGCCCAGGTGGCTGGAAGAGTGCTCCTCCAGTTGGACTGTTCTGCCCGTCCTCCCAAAACCCTCTGATGAGCACTCTCAACCCCCCTTTGGTGCCTGGCAACATCGGGGCTGAGTCTCCCGCATCTGGGAACTGGGCCCCAGAACCACAGCACAGAGGCCTGCATGGCGGGCTGTTCCCTGGCCCACTCTCTGCTAGGCCCTCTCAAGAGCCTTTATTTAATTTATTTTTCAGAACACTTGAAAGATCAATATTTGTTCCTCTTTCAGTGCTTTTTATGTCAAGCAGTAGAAAGTTCAGCTCAAATTGGCTCAGGTGAAAAAGAGAATTTTTGCTTTGCAAACTGAAAAAAACCTAGGGTTGGCTTTTAGCTGCAGCCTGTTGGACCCCAGAAAGCTATCCAAGTGTCTCTCCATCTGTCAAGAGTCTCATTCTTGTTTTGGCTCCATTCTCAGATAGGCTCTCCCCTCAGGGTGGCAAAACGGCTGCCATGCCACAGCAAATGAGGAATTTGGGCAAATCATTTCACCAAGTAGCAGCCAAAGCTTCATGGGGTCTTGTTGGTCTAATTGGCCTCATCGGCTCAAGCCTGGGTTCCTTGCCCTGCCTCTTAGGAGAGCAGGAGTGAGCGGAGTGCCACCCAGAACTTAGCGCTGAGGATGGGGAGCAGATGCTCCCCGGAGGGAATTTGTGGCTGGGCGTCAGAAAGCCAGATGGAAGTGGTGGCAAGGAACGACTGTGTGCTGCAGCATCCTTATCTGTTTACCAAGCCTGCAATTGGGTTCAGGGCAGACAAGTAATTTGCCAAGGTCTCACACTGACAGCATTTGGGGACGCACATGCCACCCTGCTCCCAGGGATGAAGGCCATCCATTCCAGCCCTGGCCCCCAAGTGTCCCCGTATATGACCAGTGGCTCCAGACGTGAAGGGGTTGAGATGCCATGGGCTGGTGAGCGTGGCGTGGCTGAGGACCTGCCGACGGGGCAGGGGACAGAAGTTCTAGTTAGGAAGACCCCTCGAGAGAACTGGGACCCTGGACAACAAAGAGAAGGGGGAGCTTTCCTTGTCTCAGTGTCCCTGTGACTTTTCCTTTCACCTTGAAATGCCACCAGTTGTAAGATTTAAACAGTTCTTTTCCCACCTGTCATTTTTCAGCTATTAAAAATTTAGAGTTGTTGCTCACGACGGAGCCTCCCTCTTCCACAGCTGCTCATCTAGGAGGTTCCAGCTGTGGGGACTGCATTTTGTCACCAAATACAGAGCTGAGGAAGGAGGAGGGCCTCGAATTAAGAAGACAGGAAACAAGATCTGTCCCCAAGTAAGCAGAAAGCCTGCTGTGACACCAGGCCTGTTGGTGCGGGGGCAGGCTGCCTCCATGCTCCCTCGCGAGGTCATTGAACAGGGCAGGATGTGCGAGGATCATGCCTTTTTGCTCTTTATGAAAGCCCCTCGAGCTTTCCTCCTAAGGGAGCTGCTGGTGGGAATCACTTCTGGCACACAGGCTGCCAGCAAGGGGTCCCCTGGCCATTTCCGAAGGGCCAGGGCTGCTCCACTTACAATCACACTGCTGTTTCTATCTTGGTGAAGGATGAGCCGGGGATCCCCCAGGCTGATGAGACACCACTGGCCTTTTTATTTCTGGCTGTGAAACCCCACATGGACTGGAGTCTGTTTCATGGCTTAAAATGCTGTGTGTGAAGCCTGCACCCCCCCACCTCCCCCCCAGAAGCACCACATGGGGACACAGGCCTCTGTCTGCAGCATGCTCAGTGCCATACATCTGAGGCAGGATGTCCACCACCCGGGGTCACGGCACATCCCGGGGTAGAGGAAACACAGGGGCTGTGGGCCCAACCCGGCTGGGTTTGAATCTGTGTCAGCCACTCAGTAGCTGTTAATTGCACATTTTGGCAAGTTACCTCATTTTCCTGCCTATAAAGAGGGGATTATGAGATCTCCCACAGTGTAGGGTTAGATCGGATGGCACTTCAGGGGCCAGACATGAGCAGGCGCTCTGCAAACGCCGTCCGTTCCCCCGCCCCCTCCATGGCACTGTTATGTACAGTTAAGTTCCTAGCTCCATTTTGGAGGGGCAGTCGGGGAACCTGGGGAAAGGTGACATCTGAGTGTCACAGTGACAGTGGGTGGCCTGGAAAGGGTCCCATACACCAGCACCAGGGGCCCTGGGACTTCCCCAAACCCCCAGCGGGGGCCCACGGTGTCCTCGGGCTGTGCAGACCAAGTTCCACTCTGTCGTGGGTCCTGCCCAGACGTGTTTCTAAGAATTTAGGTCACTGCCACACCACCGGTAGTGTCCTGACACGCACGGCCACATCGGGACCTGAATAGGAAAACAATTCCCTGGCCCCCGACCCACTGAGCCAGAAGCTCTGGGGTGGGTCCCGGCAGCAGGTCTCCACCCACACCAGGTGGCCCTGGGATGGCAGCATGTGAGTGCCCTGGCCTGTAGGCAGGATATCCTGGCAGAGCACCCTCACACCCAAGGCTCCCTGCAGCCCGGCATCTGAGGGCAGCCAGACTGCCAGGCTGAGTTCTGGCTCTGCCCTATACAGGCTGTGTGACCCCGACAGGTTTCCCCCACCACACCACCTGGCCTCCATATTCTCACCCACATAAGGTGACTTACTCTGTAGGGCTGCTGTGGAGCGCGGATCAGTCCATCCTAGCCAAGTGCTTAGAGCCGTGTCTGCCACATGCTCAAAGTTCAGTGCCTGTTAGCACTGTCATCTTAGTTTTCGGGCAGTCCAGCCAGGTCGCAGGTCTGCTTTAGTCAAAATTCTCAGAACAGCCTAAGGATTTGCCTGCAACTGTGGGTGGCAGAGCACTGAAAGTGCTTGAAACGTCCCTCTATGGAGGCTAATAGCAACCGCAACCTCCAGCGCGGCAGCCACCATAGCACCCGGCGAAACCCTCATAGCAAGGCTGTGGTGTGCTCTTAGCTGCTGAAGCCACCACGGGAAGTGGTAAGACTAAGACTTGAAACCAAGTCAGTTTGAAAAAAAAAAAAATCATTGTGCATCACAAGTTGAGGATCCCAGCCCCAGTCACTTCCCCTGGGGAGCCCTGTGAGGAAGAGAGAGGCTTGAGCCTGCCCTGTCTGCAGCCTGGAGTGGCCGTGCAGGAAGCATCCTTCCCAAAGTGACAACACTCAGGGACAGCAATCAAATGAGTGCATGTTTAAGAGGCACTTAAGTGGATGAAAATCAATATGTACTGTCTCGGCTGGCATCCTTGATGTTTGCTGGGTGGAAGTCTCAGTTTAAAAAGATCCTGGTTTGCTTGGACCTGGCAGTCTCAGTGAAGCAGCTCTGCCCCATGTGGCGTGTTAGGACAAGAAGCTTCCCAGACCTGTGAGGCCGCTTGCTCAAAGCCTGAAACACTCCCCAACACCAGGTTGTCAGCATCCCCATCTGAGGCATGGAGGGAGGAAGGGGGCTGGATGTGTCTGTGATGACCATTCTCCCATGGTCAGGCTGAGCTCCTAGAATGAAATCCTGAGATCAGGCATCATGTAGAAATAGTTTACTGGGAAGTGTTCCAGGGGAAACCCCAGAGGGAACGGGGAAGGTAGCCAAGCAAAGGTATGAGTCCTCAGGGAGAAGGAAGGGGTAACTGTGGTATAATCCAAAGTTGAGCAACATGAGTTTGAACTGCCTGGGTCTACTTACATGCTGATTTTTTTCAACATTTTTTTGAAGATTTGTGACAATTTGAAAAACATTTTCTTCAGCTTACTTTATTATAAGAATATAGTACATAATACATGTAACAATCAAAATAAGTGTTCATTGACTATAGGTTTTGGGGGAGTCAAAAGTTATATGTGGATTTTTGATTATGCAGGTGGGGGTCAGCGCCCCAACACCCGCATTGTTCAAGGATCAACTGTATAGTTACCCTCTCGGCGTTCACAGGCACAGAGGCTTCCAGCAATCCGTGGGCCGTCCTCCGCCAGGAGACACAGAGGTGCTGGTGGCCAGGAAGTCCATGTGCATGGCCGTGTGTGTTGAAGAGACACACGGGGGATGGGGCTCTGCCACCACTGAGTCCCCCAGACTTCCCGCTCCTGCTGTGCAGGAGATGATGTGTGGTCAGTGTAGCCTTCTGAGCAGCACTAAAAGCCAGTGTGCAAAGCAAGACAAGGGAAAACATTTTCAGAGGGAGATAAAGAAAGAGCAGGGCTGTCCTGTCAGGGAGAGACGCTCAGACAGATGGAGACACAGAAAATGCTGATTAATCAGTGACTTCCGCAGGGTCAGAACGTGGGAAGTAATAAATAAGCCAGTCCATCCATCTCTCCCCCACAGCAAGCCAGCTCCTGACAAGACCATAAGTTTAGTATATTCCAACAAATTGAGAACACACATATTGGTCCTTAGGTAATCTTATAAACCTGCAGCTTGTCCTTTTTTTTTTTTAGAACTGGGAAAAATCATCAACACTCCACAGAGAAGCCTAGTGAGATTGAACTTCAAACCTAGCCATTAAGACAACCAAAGCGTCTTTTACCCTTTGTGTGGGTCATTTTAAACAGTTGGCCAATTAACTGAAAGTATCAAAACTAAATATAGAGAAAACCAAGGACAATCCTAGAAAACAAAGCCCATCTCCCTGTATTGTTCCTGAAAATACAAGAAGAACACACAGCTTCAGCATCTAGCTGACCTAGTGGGTCCTCCCTAATTCAGGGCTATGAAATTGACCTGCAGTTACTCTAATCGTGTTGAACCTCCACGTTCTTTGCATGGGCTTTTCCTTGACACGTGCACTATCTGAACATCATAAGACACAGCCTGTGCTCCCTTCCCTATCCTGGTGGGCATTCCCTAAGCCTGAGCCCTCCGCTGGTCTCTTGCTTCTCTGTTAGATCAGCCGCCGAGGCGATTACTCGTCTGTTATTACTCAGAAAACGCACTTAGGAGAGAGACATTCCTTGTGCACTCCATGCCTGGTGCATGAGATGCGCCCCATGAGATCTGGTGAATTAGAAACAGCACAAGTCCTACCTTCATTATAGGGAACTGCTCTCAGCCTTTAGTCTGCTAGATGCAGTTTTGAGTAGAGGACCCTTTACTAGATCTGCCCTTTTATGATGGCATTTTGTGTTGTCATTCAGAATGACTCTGACCTGTATGTTCAAGTGATGAATGAGTTCTCCCCCTGAAGTCAGCATGCTGTGACTCTGGTATGACACTCTGGCCTGTCGTGGCTCCGTAATTTAAAGAACTTGTAGATGTTTTAGTGAATTAAAAGGAAAAGTAAAGCCATAGTAACAATAATGAGCTGTGGAGTAGGGCTGATGGGGGAGGCGAGGGAGCTCAGCTTCTCTCGTAAGGGGAACTGATTTCAGCGCTCCTTGCCGGAGCACTTGTCCTTCAGGAGTCTTTCTGCAAACGGCACAGTCTCCTCACAGGTGGGAACACCCCTGGGAGATGGCAGGGACTGCATTGTGAAGGCATGTGGCCCAGAGAAGGACGTCAGGGCTGCTCAGTAAATAATTATTAAATGAGGGAGCAAACAAAGGCCTTTAAGACATAGCAGAAAACATCCGTGCCTCCCGCATAGGAATTATACTATAGAAGCTGTTCCCCATTTGAGACACTAGAGCCGCTTGCTGAGTGAATGGATGGCTTCCCGCGGGCCAGCAGCGTCAGGCACCCAGGATGGAGCTGGCCTGGGTCTCTGAGGGCATCTCTCAGAGTCGCCACACAGGGCCACGGCAGGCAGGGCCCCAGTCTGAGACTCGTAGTCCCAGAGGCCCTGAGGACAGGTATTGTGTCCTCACCAGTTACCACCCAGGCTGGGCCTCAGTCCCGTAACCCCCTTGATGCAGTGACCATCCTGGCCCTCGGGGCTGTTGTTTCAAGGACTGGTACGGAATACTTGCCTCAGATGATTCAAAATCCAGATTTCCTGACCCTGCTTCTGTTCCAAAGAATCCCTGCCTGGAGGGCAAGCCCTGTGCCTGCATCTTTATCTGGGATCTTAATGTAACCTCACTTCTGAGGGATCTCTCCTGGGGTGCACACCAGAAGCACCCAGTTTGCTCTCAGCAAATGCTCTCCCAAGCTGTGTGCTTTGCTTCAGTGGGGCTTCCATCTGGGTCTTTTTTGGGAAGGCCTGCACACGGTCATCATAGTCTTCCCAGCACTGATACAGATTGGAGAGAATTGCCCCTCTGGGGGTCCACGGTCCCTTGCCAGGGTGCAGGGCTTGGCGAGGGCAGCACAGGCTGGCGTTCAGCCCCTCTCCCTTGAGCCGGTCTCCTGGGCAGTGAACAGCCCCCACGGCTGTGCCTGGCATCTCCGGCTCATGGGGGTCCCAGTGCACACCCCAGTGAGGAGTCCATGGAGGGTGCTGGTTTTTAATAACCCTGAAGGCTTTTGAGCCAAAATGAAGGAAGTAGTATGTGGAGACTCACCTGGGGCCACTTGTAGGACAGACTGGGGGACGGCTGGGAGACCCACCACGAGCTGTTTTGTGCTGGTCTAGGTGGGAGGAGGTTGGAGTGATCTGTCGTGGCAGCAAGGAAAGAGGTTAGCAACTATTATCCTCAAAGAGGGTGCCTCTCACTGAGAAGACTCCTGGGATGGTCCACAAATAGCAGAGCAGATGAGCCAACCAGAGGGAAGAGGTCAGTGGCAGCTGTCCCCGGGACAGGGCTCCCTGAGCCTGCAGCGTGCTCCGTGGAGACACCTCAGGGGTGCTGGGCTGGGGAGGTCCTCTCTCCTTCGGGCTGGCTCTTCATCAGTGGCCAAGGGAGGCTCTGCAGCAGCTGCCTGTGGCCTGTGCTCTTGGGCCACAGCTTCACTAGCCCCGCTGCGTGCGGAGAAAGGCAGGGTGGGGAGAGATACTGCCGTCCCCCTCCATCCTCCCTGCACCCCCTGGAGCCTCGCTGCCCCGGTTTTTGTGCGGCAGGAGGCCTGCCTGTGTCCCCCTGCCCGGGGCTCTCTGGGCCATGGGAGTGGGCTGTGCTCAGCACCACACAAAGCACACGACTGGCAGTGTCCCCGAACAATGCCCGAACAAGTAGGGGCAGCGCCAGGCGGTTGCTCCTGGTGGCGTACTTCCCCGCTCCGTCATGGAGTACCCTGAGGTCATCTCCCAAACTGGCCACTTGCACCCCAGTCCTTGTCCCAGAGTCTGCTTTTGGGAGAACCCAGATAAGGGGCATGGGAATGGGAGGGTCCTCGGCTCCAGGAAAGTGTCCTCACATGGACAAGAGCCCCACTTGGAGTCAACAGGATACATGCTTTTCTGGAGAGCAGAGAGCCTGGGGACGGCAGTCTCCCGGTCCCCATCACGCTCCCGAGGGGCAGGCTCCACGGCGTGGAGTACTGTGGTCACATCCACAGAGCTTGTCAAAACACAGGGTGAAGTTCAGCAGGTGTGGGTGGGACCTGCGGATCTGGGCTGCTAACAGATCCCGATGCTGCTGCCGCGGGCCCAGGGGTCACGCATTGAGCAGCAAGGTCCTTCGCAAATGAGGTCTGAGTGGGTTTGTACATGCAGTGGAATCTCCACTGTAAGTACATCTCTAATATCCACATTCCTGGCTGGGACTTAATAAGTACAAACACTCCGACACTTGACTCCTGCAAAACCTTTTCACCCAAACACCACTCATAAATTATTTTAATGCCATGGTGTTAAATTCCTTCCCGTCATTTCAGGAGAGGCCCACCCCTCACTGAGCTTTCAGTCAGCCTGCAGGACAAAGGCAAAGAGCGGCAGAGCGTCGAGGTAGTTCGATGCATGAGATGGAGTTCAGCTTCTGAGCTCTTTGCTTGCTGATCAAGCATTTGCAGGCTCTGGGAAATATTTTTTTTAATCTAAGAATAGAAGTCATGTTTTAAAAATCTAAGAATAAGTCATTTGCCTCTATTTAACAGGAGGAAAACTTTCTGGATGAAAATCAAATACTTTTTTTTTTTTATTACTTCTCAAGCCTTAGAAGGCTTGGCCGACTGGTCTTCTCACTTCGGGCTTTTCAGAGCCGGGGGGGGTTTATTTTTGTTGATTTGTTTGCTCAGCTCCTCAAGTGCATATTCCTGTGCTTCTGAGGCAGGCACTCACCAGCATTTAGGGCAAATAGATTAGCTACGAACAGGGCTGATGTGATGCACCAAGGAGGGGCATGTTGTGAAAATCAAACAGGTTATTCAAGTCTTTTCTAATTCGTATTGGTTTCTACAATGTAATATTATATTTTACTCCTTTTAAAGCTTTCAAAGCACTTTTTTCTCAGGACCAAGAAGACTGTTAGGGAGGAGACTTCCTCTGTCTGGGCTTTGGTCAGGAAATAGCCCCTTTCTCCTGCTGCCCACGGTTGGTACGGCTCCTTCAACACACCCTTCCCAGATTCTAACACGCACGTCAGAGGGGAATTTGCTTTGATGGTTACGGGGCTCATTTGTTCTGACTGTCCCTCCTGCTTGCTCCACTTTTTTAGAGAAGCTTGGAAAGCACAATCTCAGAGTAGTCTGGGCCTTTGCTACCAATGGGGGTTGTGATAAGATTAAAGAAAGGAATTTGCTTGTAGTGCTTATTTGCCCCACTCCTCCAAGCCCCGTAGGGGATGGTGACCTCCAGTTTTCATGGACTGTGCAGCTGCCAGCTCCTAGCCAGCAGGACATCTGTGACCACTGCCCCCACCTTGTGAGGCCATCAGCCGCATTTGGCATCTGTGCTACAGTCCCTGTGCCCTCCACGTTCCTTAGAGGCTGCTTCGGTTCTTTGGGTCCACATCCCCACCTGTTCAGGCGAAACGTCCCTGGGCTCTTTGTGGGAGGAGGAAAAGGGATCTCATCTGTTCCTCGTTTGGTCCCCGCTGGGACCCCGTCGGTTCCATTCTTACACTGCCAGCTAGGCCTGAGCAAGTGATAGAACTTCTTTGTGTCCCAGTTTCCTCCTTGTAAAATGGGCATAAAAAGAGAAGCTACTGCACTGAGGAGCCGCCTGGCCTGTCGTGAGCCAGGACTGAGTAGGGACCATGTGTGAACCCCGTCTTCATAGCCATCAGTGTGCGCAGGCCAGGCGCAGTCCTCTACGGCAGGTGGTGTGACTTCACTTTACAGGTGAGAAAGCTGAGGCTCGTAGGGAGGACCATGGGCCCAGGGATGGGGAGCTGTTACAGGTCAGAGCCAGTGATCGAAGCTGGGACACTGATGCCAAAGTTGGCGCACTTCCCAGGTTTCAGACCCATGTGCCTTTCTTCGTGAGTAGGAATTTCATGGGCCCTGTTCCAAAGGATTCCTCTTTGGTAATAGGACTATTTTTTCTGGTGAGACTCAGGCTGACTCATTGTTGAGTGGGACCAATAAAGTATTTTCTTGGAATAAACTCTCTTTCTGTTAACTCATTAGCCAGGTTATTGGAATCCCTGCTCACCTGTGACTCCTCAGTTGCACAGGGAATTTGGGATAAGTGCTTCCAAAGTTTGCCAGAATTCTGGGTTAACTGAGGTGACACGGAGGCACCTCTTACCAGCTCCCAGGGGTCACACCAGACATTACCAGAAGAAGGAAGGAGGCCTCAGGTGAACACCAAACACCAAACTGACAGCCAGACTTGGGGACACGAGCATCATCTTCCATTTGTCAAACATGTGAGGACGTTAAGAAACAGGAAATAAGGCTTCAAGCTCGGCCGACCTGAGCGTAAGCCCTGGCTGCGCTTTGCAGATTCCCTGCTCCCAAGGAGCCCTGCATTGGTGGTCAAATGAAGCGCCCCTTCAGAATGAAGCCAAATGCTGTGTGATGGGGAGGAAGGGGCCTCCCTGACTTCATTACCTGATTCTTCATGCCAATCATGTGTGAGCAGGGCCGGTGCTCAGCTCCACTGGCCAACCTCCCGAGCCTGGGATGGCTGAGGTGTGTCTGGAAAAGAGAGAGACTCTGCCAAGGTCAGCGTCCCCTCTGCCAGGCAGACCAGCAAATGAACTGCTCCTTGTAGTCTCTTTATCCAAACCCCCAGTGAACCAAGGCCCGTTCATTTAGTCAGCACAAACCCAGGCTCAGTATGAGACACTAAGAATACAGGGCCAAATGTGCCCAGACCAAGTATGCTTTTCATTGTGTGTTCTGAAAAAATGTTAATTGGTGTTTTCCTGATCCTGAAAGTAGTGTGCATTGGTAAAAGTTCAGAAAATTTAAATCAGATCACTCAATCTCGAGGAAGAAGCCCTGGTAGCATCTTATGGTCCTGGGTGGATGTCCTTGCCAAGGGAAAGTGGGACTGGGGAAAAGGCCAGTTACATGAATCTTCTTCAAACAGGGTCCAAAATTTCGCAGTAAAAAAAGAAGTCTTAAGTTTTGATTGGGACTGCACTTGAAAAAGTGAAACTAAAAATTATGCAATTGTTATCCTACATAGTACAGCTCTTGTAACATATAATTGTCAAGGACATCTTAGACCCAAGGCAAAAGCGTATATGCTCTGCTAGCATCTTTAAAATAATAGTGCATTCATTTGCAAAACAAAAGAAAGAACTGAATTCTGGATGGGCAACTGTTGCTTGTGAATATTCCTATTATATCATAAGGTGGCATATTTTACCGCCCCCCCCCCCTTTTCTTTTTAGGACAATTACAAAAGGGTTGTCTTTACAATGGCATGTTTTTCCTAAAGGCCTCTCTTAATCTTTCTTATTTAAGTCTTTATCTTCTGAAGCATCTTAAAGTGCTGCTATCCGGGGATAATTTTGATTTCCTCAACAGTTAACTAATCTAACTCTGCCAGATCCAGATTTATCAGTGGCTGTCAATGATTTGAGCAGTTTTCCAACATCACTTTTATGGATTTTGTGAAAGTCACTGATTTTGTAAAAGCCGGCATCTCTTGCAGCAAAGTTTTAGTTCTCTGTGTAGTAGATTTGCACCGTGTCTGAGTTGGGTAATCAGATGTCTACACTGTCTGGCAGCCGGGGACAAAGGATGGACAGTGTGTTCACTCGTCTGCATTCCCAGTCAGCCAGGAGCTGATAGTCATGTCTTGGAGCAGTGTTAAAAGTTCTCTGAGCTAAAGGCCACGCAGATTTTACAAACTGCAGTCAGAAAAGTGTTCTCTTGGTTACTAGGGGCTCAAATGAGATTTATTAGCCTATGAGGTCTGCCCTGTTGTCCATCGTTGCCTCTCCCTGCCTGGGAGCAAATCCCCAGGACTTTCCAGTGCTCTCAGTGCCAGGAGCCTCCTCTGTGAAGGCCATTGTCTGAGGTCAGGTTCACCAGAAGCAGAACCTGAGTCGGATTTCCATGCTAGTGCTTTAGTAGGGGGATGCTCTGGGGAGTAGAGGCAGGAAGAGAGCTGAACAGGGCAGAGGAAGGAGCCAGCAGGAAAGGCTCCCCCTGGAGGCAGCTTCCACCCAGTCCCAGGGCGGTTCTGGAACCTGCGACACAACAGAGCCGGCCGCCTGCAGGCCGGGGGTGGCCTTTGCATGCATATCAATCACAGGCTCAGAATGCTGTTGTGACTCCCGTTTGGCAGGGACTGGGGAGCCCACCTGATGCAGGAGCTCTAGGTGGAGCCCCTGCACTGTCCACACAGCAACTTGAACGTTGGCCAGAGCCCACCAGAGGCCTCCAGGCTCCCAGCTGGAGTAGAAGAGCGGGGTGGAGAGCTAAAGCGTGTTGGCCATAGGTGGCCTAACTAGCATGGGACCGCTGTACTGGTGCTGACAGGCAGCGGCAGGGCGGTCAGTGACACCCTTCCTGCAGCACCGTCCAGAAGGACAGGAGTCACCCACCCTTTGCTTGAGCTTTCTCCTTCCTTGAGATGTCTTTGGTTTTCACAATTTTTGCTGATCGCCACCAAAATCCAACCAGAATTTTGTCATTTCTATCAGACTGAGTACCGTGGAAAACAGACTTAGAAAAATGCAATAAATGCTGATTTAAATGTTATTTTCTAGCATTTTGGAATTAACAAAAATAAGGTAATTCAGTAGCTCTGGAATAATCCCAGGCAGTCTTAGGCCAAAGCTAAGTAGACAGAGGTCCCCTCAAATTCCAGAATTAATGCTGAAGTCACAGCCTCTGCTTCACACCCATGCGAAGACTGAAGAGGTCTTCAGAGCAATGAATCTTTATTTCAAGGACAGAGCCCTTTGACTTGAATATAAAACCTTGCTCCTGGCTTGAAAGGGAAATCCAGTATCGAGGGGTCAAATTTTACAAAAGGAGCTCAGAACTGGGTTGAGTAATCATGTAATTTATATATATGCTGGGATGCTTTTGAGAGTAATTACATTGATGACAGATGTGAGCCAGGACCGTCAGGGACCCTGAGCGCTAAAGTCACCCTAGGGCTGGGCTCGCTGCCTCTGATGCCCACAGGCTCATCAGCATTTACAGCAGCTTCTACTTGGAAGTTGTGGATGTTGACGCTGGGGGAAGGGATGTGAGGAAGAGGATGGTGACAGAGAGGCCACCACTGTGAATCGTTAGGGCCAGTCTACTGACCGTTGCCAATGCACGCTCTTGGTTCCAAGAGCAGCCCCTTGCCCTGCTGTGTAAATGTCTCTTTCTCCGCTGGGAGGGCTCCCCCTTCTGAGCTATGAGCTTAAGGACAGGGACTAAGACCGTTCAGACCTGTGCCCTCAGTGCTGATCACAGTAGGTGCAAGATGGCCCGGCCACCCAGTAGATGCTCAGGGGCCATTCTGAATCCTGTGCCATTTCCATATCAAGTGTGTGAATTTCCCACCTGTGAGTGTTGGGGGCCAGAATGGATGAAGACAACCATGGAGGGAGGATGGAGGAAAGGTGTTCCTAACAGTGGGAACAACGTAAAAAGAGGCTTGGAAATGACACCCAGGCAAAGGGTGTTGGTGGAATAGTAATAGTATGTGCTCTTCCTCCAGAAAACCAGGGTCATGGGATGGGGAAGGGGACAGGGTTTAGAGTCAGCCAAGAATGACCTTGGGGAAGCCACATGCCCTCACTACACTGCAGTGTCCTGGCTTCTGGATGCTCAGCACGTGCCAGTGCCATCCTGTGCCTTCTCCTTCTCCAAAACCTGCAGCATATACTGTCTCCCCCTGGGAGTCTTGTTTGGACTTCAGTAACTCAGAGGGGCCCTATGGGTTATGAAGAGCCTCCTGGCTTTCCTTTGACCTTTGCTATAAACCACGTGTCCAGGTAGAAAGAGGGCAGCTCCCTGGGGCCCTGCTTCTGGTTTTCTTGGGCCACTGTGTAGAGTCCAGCCCAGGCCGGCTGCACTGGGAAACCTCTGCCTGCCCTTGCACCCATGCCTCCCTGGGAAGGCATGCAGGGGAGCAGCTCGGCCCTCAGCACTTCAGGCTGTAGAAAGAACCCCTGCATTTTCCTTGGTGTGATTTCCTTAGTCTGTCTTTCCTAAACTAGCAAGATCTTGAAAGGCAGAATTAGGGAGCAGGTTTAGGAGAAAGGGGCCAGAAAGATGACTTTTAATCCAACCCTGAGGGGCCTCCAGCTCACATGTGGTCTGGCTCACTTTACCAGGAGAGCAATGGGGTTCAAGGCCCAACTGTCAGTCAAGAATGAAGGGTGGTCTGTCCTCTGACCTGCCTTCCCAGGAAACCCATGGGAGAGGGGGACAGTCAGAGGACAGGGGACTAGACTCCTCAGAGGCTCCCCTTCCCGCCTGAGCCAACATGGCTCGTAAGAACGTCACTAAGGAAGGACATGTCCTCTGGCATCTCGGTTGCCCCACCGAGGCCACTTCCACACATCTGCTTCTGTGCGGCCAGCCCACCTGTTGGTGCCTTGTCTTTCAGGAGGAAATGGGCATTTCCTGTGAACTACTGGAATCAGACTTCCTCAGATGCAGTGTGGGGTATCCATTCATGAGGTCGAAGTCAAAGGTAAGGGGCAGAGACGGGGCCCGTCCTTGCAGCAGGTCCCCAGCCCTTACGTCCAGCCACCAACCCTGCCTGCTGACCCACCCCGAGCCTCCCCCCACACCTTGGCCCTCCACAGCAGTGGGGGTGGCCGGCGAAGCCCTGCCCATCAAGGCCATGCTACTCTCCAGGCAGTCTTCTCCAGATACACTCCAGAGGGGCCATGGGCGCATGGTCTGTCTCTTCCATCCATGTAACGTAGCCCAGAAGTGGGAGGCACACCATGACCTTTGTGCTTAGGCAAGTACCCTCTGCTTGGCCTTCTTAAAAATTTTTTTCTGAATCATTCCATGCCATTCTGTGCCCGAGACGACATAGGAGAAGATGTGGTCTGGGCCCTGCCTTTCTCTCCCCTGGGCACTCACAATTTTCTGAAGAGACCTCTTAAAACTCTTAAAACAGAAATAATTGTGTCACACTTCATTTTTCTAAACAGCAAAAGAAATTATAGTCACTCTGGTATTTATAAAGAGCCAAATTTTCTAAGCTCAAACAATAATATGACACAGTGCATCCAGGCGTTCATGGAGCCTTCCAGCACGTGGCATCATATGGAGACCCAAAGACACATAGAAGATGTGATTTTGGGGAACAAAACTAAAACCTGAAAGACCAGTTCTGCCTTTTGAAGTGGAAGCTATTTTTCCTGTTGTGATTCGAAGGGCGTCTCATACCACTTTGTCTATCTTTTCCCCCCAAAAATGAAAGTTTAATCCTCTCCTGCCTATGTCATAGAATCAGATTGTTCTCATCTCTAAGGCATTTTGGTCCCAGTACATAGTAGCCATGGTGCAAACAGCTGTGGGAATGTGCTGGTGAGAAAGGTTTGCTCATTTCTTAGCAAATCATTGCCGCCCACCAGCCTCATCGAATGTACCAGCTCCCAAATTCAGCGGCCCTTCCGCCCATGATTCCTCAGCCTCTTCAGGCTCTGCTCATTCTGCCTACATTCATCGCAGGAGAAGGGACAACCTCAGAAAGTGGCTGCGCTTAGAAAAGGGATCCGACTGGCTGGCAGAGTACAGGCCTGTCCCCCAGACCCCAGGTGTGGGGGGGAGGAAGGCCCCGAAGCTCGGCCCCGCTGCGCGCAGTAAGGTGTGGGCCGCCGCCCCACACAAAATTAATTGACACCTTTGAGCAGCAGAAAACGGACTTCATTGAGAAGCAGTTGCTGTTTCCTTGTAAAATCCAGCCTACATCCCACATCAACCCTGAGGTGCTTCTGCCTAATCGTGACATGAAGGTCATTTTGAAAGAATAGCGTGTATCACAATCATAGATGCATCCAGTAAAGAGAAGGTGGTCATAAAAATAAATACGTGAAAACAAAGCAATGTTGAATTCTGGGGCACTGAATTTTGTCAAAATTCGTTCACTCTCAAACACTTGCAGAGCTGACAGAACTATGGAATGTTGGACTGGTGGGATTTTTTCCAGCTTCATAATGTTGCTGCCTTCCCTCCACATACAGAGGTTAAGGCCTGAGCAAGACCAAACCCGGAGGCAGGGGGATCCCCTGGAGAAAGCCTGGGACATGACCCGGCAGGGGCGGGCTTCTCTCCGCACCTGGGCCTGCCCTCCCCTGGCCCTCGGCCCTGTGGCTTCTCAGGCTCCTGACCCCCTGCTGAGCCTCACCACCACACCAGCAGCCTGCCTGGGTTGGCCTTGTCTCCCTCTGCCAGTCTGACCTGTTTTGACCTGTTCTCACAGGCGCAGGCCTCCATCTCTGATTTTGGCTTCCCACCCAAATCTTTTCTTCTCGCCTCACCTTGATCTTTAGTGTATTAAATTCAGACCTGCCAGTTCTGACTCTTTGCTGGAACAGACCCTTGACTTTCCCTTCCTTTGTGTCCATGGCTCTGCATCCTGTCCCGTCCCCATGCCTCACCCTCCCTGGAAGCTAAGTCCCACGCAGCAGAAATTTCTGTCTAGAAAGGGATGTCCCTTGTCCACTACGTTTGACGGACCACTGCTCATTACCTTCAGGGCCCATTCAGTTCAGTAGAATCAGTGTTGCAAAGTTAGACTATTGCCTGGAATTAGTCATAAAGGAACCCAAATATTTAGTTATTAAATAAGGCATTGACGTCAAAGCTTGAAGGAATTTAAGAATCATTTTGTCCAACCTCTTCTTTTTATAGAAATGCAAAGAGATTGAGTGCCTTGGCCAAGATCACTTAGTTTGTGGTGGAGCCTGGCTCTGTGACCCATACCAAGGCTTCCCCCAACATTCCCACATGTGCCTGGCATGTATATGGTGAAAACCATCTGCTTAGGGCAGTAGTCCCCGGACCAGAGGATGCTCACCATTGGGAGTGCCTGAGGTGGTTTAAGGTGGCTCGTGAGATTTTTTAGGTGATGATGGACACAGTACCTTTGACTGGAACAGTGAGAAAGTTACTACCTTGTCACCCCTTTCAGTCAGAGAATGGCTCACCTCCCGATCATTTGTTAACCTCCTTTTTACCAAAGTAGAGTAGCTCCTAGGCTCAGCGCCTTCAGCAGGCAACAGAATTCAACACTGCTTTGTGTTCGCTGTCTTTATTTTTATGACGACCCTCTCTTTATGGCAGGGGATCCTGGATTCCCCATCCATATTGGGGATATCAGTTTTCTGTTAAAAATTGTCTTTAAGCAAAAAAAAGTGAGGCAATAAAAATACAAAGTAAATGTCACAGGTGATATGTTATAGAGGTGTGGCCCAAATTGGGGAGGTGGTGTGAGAGAAATCGGGAAAGGACTGGTTTGGAGACAAACACATTGCTTCCTAAAGGGAACCTCAGTGCTGAAAAGGACAGCGCGCCTCTTGCCCTAAAAGTGTGCTCTGGGCTTTGTTTTATTGCTAAAGCTGCATCTCTGGCCTGACAGTCAGAAAGATACACATAAAAAGACAAAGTCTGTCATGCAGATGAGGCTCCAGAGCTCGTGAGCCATGGACGATTGTAGCGAGAAAGTTTAGAACTCTTGCTGATGCCAGATGATCCTTTCTTTTTCCCTAGTATGAATTCAGCATGATCTTTGATACAAGCCACCTGTCTGGGGAAGAGGAAGTCCTTAGCTTCGTCATTACTGCTCAGAGGTGAGGGGCATTTAAAATTTCTTTTTCAAAGATAAAAGCTGTCTAGGACCAGGAAAGGACATGCTCTGGTCATGCGTTCACAATGCCCAGGATGCCAAGGAGGAGGAAACAGTTTGGTGGTAAAGCCTCAGCCCGCTAGGTGGAATCGGATCTTGCAAGGATGGTGGTGGTCTGGTTTTGCTGGCCCAGCTACCAGGTCAGACTGAGCTGGGAGGGGCTGGGGATCATCCAGATGGAGAGAATGATTTTCCAGCTGAGGACCTCCGGAGAGGTGAGAATTCCAGTCCCCCTCCCGTGGTTCATTAGTTCACAAATGTCGTCTGTGACTGTCAGACAGGGTCAGCTGCTTCTCATGGACATGCCACTGCACCCACCCGTGGAGCGGGGAGAGGGCGCCTGCAGCCTGAGGCACGGCCAGGCCTCCTCCATCTCCTTGAAGCCAGCTGCTGGGCAGGCAGGGGAGGGTCGGTGCAGTGACGACTTCCCTGGGCATGTGCTCATCTCTCTCCAGCATGGCTGTGAGGGCCTTGGGATTGTGAGCTGGAACCCAGGCACGCCTCCAAGTGCCATCTGGACGTGATGGGCTGACAGCTGGGATGGAAGGGGAGGTATTTAGGTGGGTGAAGAAGGAGATAGAATCTTTGGTTGGGGTGTAGGTCTGATGCCCAAGGCAACCTTTTTATCTGAATTTTTGTTTGGAAAAGATTTTAAACTTAACATAAATGTTGCAAAGAAAAATGCAAGGAACTGCCATGGGCCTTTTCCCCAGATTCACCGGTGTTGCCATTTCACCTCATTTATTTTTCATTCTCTTTCTACATATGGTTTTGTTTTCTTAACTGGCTGAAAGTAAGGTGCAGAAATCATGCCTCTTTACCCGTAAGTACCGCCACGTGCATTTCCTGAGAATGACACCCTTCTCTTGCATCGCCACAGCACAGCTGTCAAATCCAGGAGCCCTGACACTGATGAGTGCCATTTTCTGGTCTGTGGTCCATGTGCCAGTTGTGCCGGCTCTCCCAGTAATGCCTTTTTAGCCATTTTTTCACTGGTCCAGGGTCCAATCAGAGATCAAGCACTGCATCCAGTTATCATGTCTTATCCATAGTTGCCCTAATCACCAAACCAGACTTTCATGCCAGGAGTCCCAAATCTCTGATTAAAGAGACATGTCCCTCAGATGACCCAAACTCGATTCACAGTTAAGGCTTCCTCCCCAACCAGGATGAGGTCTGGCCTTCCTCCCCACCTGTTTTCCTGAGATCTCATAACAGGGGTTGTGAGGGTATGAGGGAAACAGGAAAAGGGCTGTGGCCATGTCAAGATGCCCTCCACCCTCAGCCTCTGGGCGGCCAGAGGTCCCTCCGGGCTCTGCCACCGAGCAGAAGCCAGAGTGGCCCCTCACGGCCCTCACATGTGGGTCCCGGCCCACAGTCTGCCCTGATGGTGTCTGGAAATAGAGGTGACTCTGCAGCCACGTCCTTACTCTGCCACGGGAGGGAAAGCCAGCCAGGCCTCCCTCCACTTCCTGGGCATGCATCAGACTGCTCCCACCAGGCCCCAAAGCCGGACTTACAAGACAGACGGCCAACCCACGCCATGAGCAGTTTTCTCCAAAAATTTTGGAGAAGCTCTGTCATTCACACCCCCAGAGGATTCTTGGATTTTCAGAAAAGTGCAAATAGGTCAGACTAAGGTTCTTCCCAAGTCCGGAATCTTGCCCCCCCCACACCCTCACTGATGACCCCGTCCATGTCTTTGGTGGCTGGGCATTTGGGAGGCCCAGGTCAGGCCCCATAAATACAGCAGGATGGTGCCCAGCAGCAACAGGCAGGGCTGCGGACACAGGGAGCTTTATTTTCATCTCCCACGACCCTTAGTTTGCTTTCCCTGGGGACTTCCCTCAGTCCCAGCTTTCCATCCAACTCACAGAAGTAAGGTGACTTTCCCTGGGGGTGACCATGAGGCACACATTTTCATGCCCTTCAGTCCACAACCACCAGCATGGCCTCTCATCCTGCTCTCTACTACATTTTTTAGCATTATCTCTGGCATTTTGGAGAATGTTCTCCTCCTAAAAACGAGAGCACAGTGGTTGTTTGACCTTTTTTACCCAGTGTTATCCAGTTTCCACTCCAAAGGTGATGACTTTCTGGCCCTTAGTTAAGCACTGGTTGGAATTCTGAACAAACGTGAGGTCTAACCTGTATACTGCTATAGGGTCTACAGAGTAAATGACATAGGTGCAAATAACAGCAGTGGCTTAAAATGCAGCCCAGGGATCCTGAAAGTCCTGCACCGCCTCGCAGGTGACACGGCTCCCACCGTCAGGGGGACGCCACCACGGGGTAATAGACTTTCAACATTGATGACAGTGGTCGGGGCTCGCAGGCTTTGGAATCACACGAGACTTGGTTACGTTTTATTTGCACCATTTTCAAGGTCACAAAACTCAGGTTCACATAAAATGTGACTGTGATTAAGCATAGTGCATAGAGAAGGTAGGCTGTTCCCATTGCTAGAATCCAGAAGGGCTTCCTTGGGGAGGTGGCATTTAACTAGAGCAGTCTCTGTTTAAGGCAGAGCCTCGTGAGAATGTGCACGGGACAGCCTGCTCTCATGCCTGTGTGGGTGTGCACTGGAGAGAACTGGGGGCGCATGAGCCATCTCTGAGGAAGGGTGGGGAACATACAGGAGCGGTGGCAGAAGGGGCTGAAACGGAGACCAGGCTGGGCCACGGAGGACCCACGAAGCCTCAGAGAGGCTGCACCACGTTGCAGGGTGGTCGGGAGCCACTGGAAGTCTTTGGGGGGGTGGGGAGGGATGCAAGACAGCAGCCTGTCCACGAGCTTGAGATCATTGAATTGAATAAAGGGAGGCAGATGCCCATTCACACCTGAGAATTCTCATTCTGCTGTTTCCTGGACCCACAGAAAACCCATCACTGGTGGGCAGATCCATCAGTGTTCTCTCTTGGCCCCTCAGCACCTGGAGCAGCTGATAGTCCTGGGAAGGAACATTGGGGCAGGAAATATGACACAGAACAGACTTCCTCTGTCAGAAAGAGGAAACTCCACCTGCCTCCCTCCCCGCTCAGGGCTCATGAGAGGTGTCAGAGCCCCCACGGTGCTCCAATATTAGGTCCCTATTGGGACCCCCTGGGGAGCTTTTAAAACTACCGATGCCTGGTCCACCCACAGAGATTCTGATCTAAGTGGCTTGGGTGAGATCTGGGCATTAGGACTGTTTAAAGCCTCATCATCAAGTGATGCCAGGCAGCAGCCAAGCCTGAGCGCCCCGAGCACCGTGCTCTGTGCTGAATGACAGTAGGTTCACCCAGAACCCTCTATCCCCCAGATGCAGGCAGGGCACATAAGAAAATGCTCCTAACTTCCTAAATTCAAGAACATCCTCTTATGTATGTTATTATTGCTGCATAGAGTCAGGGAACACCTGGTATTGGCTGCTTAAATAATTGAATATCAGAATCCTTTAATCTTTGACTCATAAATGTTAAGGAAGCTGTATTATCTGTTAAACACACAGCAGAGTATCTGAGGAAGGCTTTTCTTTCCAGACTTTGGTGACAATCTGCTCTTACTGCCCCAGAGGGTACCCACAGCCCTTGACCCCAGACTAGGACGAGAAACCCTTAACACTCCTTATCTTGAAAGCCACAATGGAAATATCAACTGTTCCTTCCTTCCCATCACCACCCTTTGAAGATCTCTTGCCTACTTGGGGATTTAGGAGGACATAAGGCCGAGATGAAACAGTTTTCAAGAGCTCTCCTCCCAGCAGCCTGCTTTGCAGGCCATGGGAAAGCATCCCACGGCACAGGCTTGCAGACTGACTGGAAGTCTTTTGATGTTTGACCTCTTTATCTCAACTTTTCAATTTAGCTCAGTCTGGAGCAGTCACCCGATGACAGATGAGACCATTGCGCCTGAGCAGCCAGCAACCACAGGTGGCTGGACAAATGGCAGGGCAAGGGGTGGTGCTTCAATCAGGAACCGATTACTCAGATCTGGCAGGATGCAGGGTGGGGGGAGGGTGCAGGCTAGGGCGTTGCCATCCCGTCCACTGGGGTCCGGCAGACCAGAGGCCAGTCCAGTGATTCGGCAGCATTTATTGTCCCCACCAAAAGGAAGGGCGAGGAAGTCAGGCTGGGTGGGCACCTGATCCTGCTGCTTCTGCAAACTGCTTGCCCTCTGGGCGATGGAGGTCACCCTCTATGGGAGACAGATGAGGAGTCAGGGGTCAGAGTCACAGGGCACCATTGTTTCAGAACAATAAGAGAAAAGGAGAGGGGATGTGAGTGCTATTTCAGGACTGTTGCCTTCAGCACTTGCTGGGTGGGAGAGGAAGGCAGAGGGGGCAGAGGGAGGGCAGCGCGGCACCTGCTCAGGGAACCTGTGGTGGGGAGCGGTCCCTCCCAAACGTCAGCGGATCTGGGAGACTCACACGTTCAGCCTGGCATTCTCGGGGATGTCACATCCGCGCCATGCAGCAGGACCGGCTGCAAGTGCCAGGCTCGGCAACATGCACCCAATAGCCACGACCTTTCCCAAGGCAGTTGCTTCCCTGGAATAACCACAATTCCAATCTGAAATCTAATAATATAGTGAAAAGAAACCAGGTCTTCTGTCTCCTCTTCTTCCTCCTCCTCCTCCCTCTTTTTTCTCCTGTTCCCTCCTTGCTCCTCCAACGCCCCGAATCTGCGACCAGGGGAAGGAATCACAGTGGAGAAGCTCAGGTTTGCAGTCTGACTGGCCTGGTCTGCTGCAGGTCCTTGGAGCAAGTTCCCTAACCCATCCGAGCTGCTCCTCGGGTCAGAGGTGGTGTCCCTGCCCTCCGGCTCCCCTGAGGGCCTGGTGAGGTCATGCTGTGACGGTGCAAGTTGAAGCCACTCAGCAGCATTGGCTCCCTCACCTTTGCCTTTCCAGAGGGACCTCACAAGAATTTCCATTCTGCACTTTCTCACCCCAAAGGGGCTGCCTGGGAACGGACTGTAGCCAGAAACCGTGGCGGGAGCTCCCAAGCTATTCACTGTGTTGGGGTTGGCCAGGCCTCTCTCCTGGGTGTGGCGGCCCGTGGGTGGTGGGGGATGTCTCCAGGTGGGAAATAGCTCCTGAGCGCTGGCAAACCCCTCCCTGGCTGCAGCACCCTAACCTTGCCAGTCCACTGCTCGTGGAACAAGTGCTTACAGAGTAGCACACACTGTTGGTGCCTGCCCATCACCCCTTGGCACCCACCGGGCAGCTCCCAGCACAGCCACTCTGCCTGAGGCTTCCTGTGGCCAGAGTCCGCTGCTTGCAAGAACAGGGCAGATGCCAGGGACTGAATGCCCCCCACTGGCAGCAGCAGGTCTCAGCAGTCAGCAGATAAAGTCCTGGCCCTGCAGCTCAGTTGGGGAGACTGGTGCGCTCGGTGTTCTCCAGCAGGAGGGAGCACCACGCCTGCCTCAGGATCACACACCTTCCTGGTCCTCCTTCCCTCCCCAGCTTCCCTTTCCCACTGCGGTTGCATGGGGTCACCCCCACTATGCACTACCTGCACTCACATCTTCATGAGAAGAGCACAGCTGAGAAATACAGTGCCCACTGTGACTCCGTGCCGGAGCCAAAGACAGAGCTGGGGCCAAAGGGGGTGCAGTCAGCCTCAGAAGTGCAGAGACTGAGCTTGAATATTTGCCAAACGTGCCGCCTGCAGGAGAGCCGGCTCTGATCTGTTTATGCCTCCTTCCCCCACAGTGGCAACGTGGAGCGCTCCGAATCTCTGCATGACAACACCCTCACGCTGACAGTGCCGCTGATGCATGAGGTGGACACGTCCATCACTGGGTGAGTGGCCAAGCTGGTGGGCACCCTGCCCTGGAACACTGTGCTTCCTGGTTTGCACGTGCAGTCCTGCCCCTCTCTTCTTCCCAGCTTTGAAACTCAGGTCGAAGCCTTAGCTACTGTGACTCCTGCCTCCTCCCTCCTGTTTCTTCTGTTTGTTAATATCCGTTATTGGTTAAGATAAGAAGACAGGGCCACTCTCAAATGCTGTTGGTGTGGAAACACAATATGGCAGTGAGATCAAAGTTGGAAATAAGAGTATCAACAATGTCACTGCTAAGAACCTGCCTCAGAATTCTCACTTAACGTCTCCAGCCAGAAATCTCTAGCTTTTTGATAGAGATGTGAATTGTCATGGTTCTCAGCAGAAAGGTAGGCTTTTCCTGTTTTTTTATCCACGCACCCAGTGGGTAACACTAGAAGTCTGATGACAAGGTTAAGCCACATGATTTCTTTGAACATTCTCTACACCTTTATGTGCATATATTCCAGCATTCACCATCTGGAGTGCCATATGGTGGCTGGCAGCATGACCCTCAGGGTTAAAATCTCAGCCAGAGGTTACAGCCAGCTCCGTCCCAATGCCTCAGCTGCTTGGAAGGGAGGCTCACCTTTCTGCTTAGCTTTGTGGCCCGCACAGGCTTGGCCTGTTTCTGTTAACCCTGTGAGGGGCCAGCACCAGCTCTGCCTCGTGGCTATGGTGGTCTGGGATGGGCAGCGACGATCTCCCCGGATGAAGTCCACAGCCGCCTAGCACTGTGGCGCTGCTGGAGGGAGAGCTGCGTATGGCTGGTCCAAAACTACCCCTGCTGGTGTTCAGCCAAAGCCCAGGCCTTTTGAAAAATGAGAACTCAGTTCCTGTTTCCTGCTTCAGAAAACAGAGCACATACCTCTTTGATAGTGGAAAAAGGATTTGCACAATTACTTTAGATTAAATGAGGACCCATTGAACCCTTGTCCCAAGGGCAAGCTGAACTTTCTGGAGGTTTAAAGCTCCCCCTTTTCAGTTTTCTAGTGCTTCTGAGTCCAGGCCTTGGCCAGAGGTGGAAACGTTGCTACATTGCAGGGGGAGCCATCCCTGAATAGCTCACACTCTGCTGGATGCCAGGGAGTGTGTCTGCTGGCGTCCCTGCACTCTTGGCATTTTTCATCACGTTCTTTAGACATGAGGCATGGATGGAATATATTTACAAATTAGCATAGTGTTGCCTCTATTCATGGCTCTATTTTTAACCATATAGTTTATTTACTTGTTTCATCAGAGGCACAGTGAGTATATGCCCTGAACCTGTCCTTAGGGATGAAAGAGGAAACACTCACTCCCATGACCCTGCGGTCAGGCCCTAGGAAGCCTCCTTGTGAGGTGTTAACAGCCCCTGACGAAGCCATTGGTTAAACAAACCAGTCAACCTCTGATCTTTCCAGGAACATGAAACAGGGCAAGTTTAAAAGAACCAGTTCTTGCCATTTGACAATACTGAGAACTCACTATGCTTTCAAAGTAATACGCTTAAGCTGAAAATAGATGACTAGCCATTCAGGCTTGGAACCAAAAATCTTACGTATTGTGTTTAGGCAAGTGAGCAGCTTCTAGAATCATCTGGCATCCCTTATTTGGGAATTTAAGGGATTTGTCCACATGGGCAGCATTGCAAGCACATTGAGCTCCAATTCTTATGTCGCCAGTTTGAAATCTAAAGAAAAATGTCGTCAAATGGGCTTAGCTTGCATGTAATTTTCGTAGTCCGACAAACTTAAATTTTTTTTAATGAATTTGTCACAGAGCAGAGGTTAGGATGCCAAACATATGCTTCATTTATTTTTAGTTCTTAAAAACTTGCCATAATCTTCTCAACCCATAAAATGCTTTCCCAGCGATAAAGCAGAACATGTATAATTTTATAATCGAGTTTAAATAAAAGCTCCCATTGCAGCTCCCATAGTCTTCTTCCTCATTTTAGAAATGCAATCCCAGTGCATTTTTGTATATGTAGCTTATTGATTTGATAGGAGAGGACATGACCAGAATATCTGTTTAGCAAACAGGTCTGGCTGTGTCCATTTGCAGGAGGAAGAAGTAACAGTTCCAGAAGAGAAGCATATGGCGGAAGACACAGGAGGGAGCCAGGTTCTGGGTAAATGGAGACAGATGCTTGGGTTCTCAAGACAGCAGTGACCGGGTGGCTTGGCCTTGGGGTCGGATAATGGATTTCACGCTTTCCTCTTTCAGAATCATGTCTCCGTCATCCTTTCTGTATGGCGAGTCTGTGGACGCATCCAACTTCGTTCAGCTGGATGACCTGGAGTGCCATTTCCAGCCCCTCAACGTCACACTTCAGGTACCCCCAACCCCGGAGATGACTCTCTCTGTTACTGGGGGCCCACGGAAGGATCCAGGGGACGTGCCTTCTGCTGAAAGGCAGCTGAAGGGCCAGGTTTTTTCCAGGGGCAACTGGTCCCAGACTGGATGGCTGGAGTGTGTGTGAGAAGGAGAGCTGCATGGTGAACACCAGCTTTCCCCAGGAAAGCCTCTGGGTGCTGAGACCCAGGCCAAAGCCCAGCCTGGTGGCCCAAAGGACCCCCTTCGGTTCCCCACCATCCTTTATGGGCAGGACAGCCTGGAGGATTTGCCATGTCCCCTCCCGCATGGGGTTCTCCATGCTGACCTAGCCAGAGGCCCACTCTTCCTGCAGAGGGACAGCCTGTCGCACTGTGGCTTTGCCAGAGCAGAGCAGGGTGGGCCCAGGTGACTCCCCGTGGGAGGGCCATGCTGCCCCTCACGGAGAGTGGCTATCTCTCCCCTTCGTTTCCCAAAGGTCCACTCCATGTGGACTGTGGACATCATGAAGAACACTGTTCCCACTCTAAACCCATGGGGGGCAAACCTTTTCTGACAAGGGCCAGAGGGTAAGTATTAGAGGCTTCGTGGTCCATATGGTCTCTATTCAGCCATGCCACTGCAGAGCAAAAGCAGCCACATTTGGCCTTCAGGCCTTAGTTTGCTGACCACCTCCCTAAAGTACAGATCTAGGCCAGCACTGTTTAGCATGAGAATCTCTGAGTATAAAGCTAAAGGGACCCCAGCATCATCCAATCCATTCTCCTTAATGGGAAAACCAGGGAGATGTCAGCCCACATGGGAAAGGACACCCAGCAGAGCCCAGAGCTGAGAAAGCACTGTCAGACCTTGACTGCACACCCCGTATGGCCCCGTGTCCTACCAGGAGCTGCACACGGAGTGCGGGAGGAGCAGGGCCTGCCACACGCACGTTCACAGTGGTGTCCACGCCACATCCCAGGG
>JAQQAC010011420.1:29874323-29981835 GCA_029783875.1 Phataginus tricuspis | reverse complement strand
CCACTCCACCCCCACAAGATGCTGTCCCTGCCCCCACTCCACCCCCCTTCCCCCTTGCAAGATGCTGTCCTTGCCCCATCCCATCCTCACCCTGAAAATATGCTGTCTGTTCTGGCATTCACTATTTTAGCCAAATTATTATTATTTTCTGCCCCTGTGGCTATTCCCAGGCGGGCCAAGGGGGTGACAAATCATGACGGGGAAGGGTCCAGAGAACGAGGCAGTAAAACATTTGGGGTCTCCCATAGACAATGGTCTTCCTCTCTCCAAAGCATTCTCCCATGCAAGACACCTCCACAAGCATGATGGATAACACATGGCTGGCCCCAGCCCAGAGAGGATACGCCTCCGAGCAGCTAAGCCCCAGCTGTCACACCCCATGCTGATTTACAGGGAAGAAGGGGGAGCTGGGGTAGACTTGCTTTGAGACCTTAGCAGGATGGCTGTGAATAGAACCTCTGTGTTTCTGAATTGTTTCTCAGACTTAGTTAATTTTTCTCCATTGCTTTTTATCATTGGGTAGAAAATGGATAAAGACCAAATAGTTATTTCATCTTACTTAAATCACTTTGGTTTTAATTACAAACCTACTCTTATAGTTTGAGGTATCTTAAAATAAAAGCTACAGTCAGGAAAATTATTTAGAGGGCTCAAATGATACTCTCCGTGTGATGAAGAGGGTGTAGGTATTGCAAGGGGAAGGCAAGAGGAATAGCAAGCTATATAAAAGATGCAAAAGTGTTCTTATCAAAAGAGAAAGAAAAGAAGGCAAGCAAAGAAAGAAATCAGGAAAGAAAGCTCAGGGCATGTGATCAGTCGTGTCTCTTGAAAGGCATTTGTGCAGGGAGCTTGAAGTTTGGTATTCAGGCAAAGAGCCGCCTCCACATCTGACCTGATACAGGAGGCGGCTAGATAACAGGGCGGGAGTGAGCGACGGCGTGCCCCGCAGGTGTACCTCCTGATTATCAGTTACCTGAGGAAGTACAGCGTTCTGGGCAGGATTAAGAGAGGTGGCCGGGTCTGAGAGGTGGACAGTGTGTCGCTGATTACAAGGAGATCTCCTGCGTTAGCAAAGCTGACAGCTTCCTTGAGAAATGCTCCAGCACCTCATTTTCTGGTATAATGGTCATTATTATGGCCGTCCTACAGGAAGCCCACTGACCACGTTGATGGTGATAATGACCAAGAGGTGGAGATAGTGGGGAGGATGGGGTCAGGAGCGCGAACAAAACCCTCTTTATTTCCTTATACTGACAACATCATCCCTGAAAAAGAGCACCAGGCTCTCCGTATAAAGCAATTTTTCTGTGTCTTTTAAAAGCTATTATTCAAAAAGCAACATAATTGTCTAAAGACTCGACTGCAGATGCAGACGGTTGAAATGCAGGAATACTAGTCATGGGCCTGCTTTTTACATTTCAGCGGAGTTTTCTTAACAGCGACATAAAAATTTTTTGACCATTTAAAGGCTTTCTTTCTTTTCTGGGCCAAGAATCAACCATTTCCCTCACCTGAAATACAAAATACAATGATGAAAAATAACGCAGATGTTGCACAAGAACATTTGCAGAGAATCAGATGTTAAGCTATTAGTTAAAAATAAATAAATAGGGTAATGCAAGCGCTCCCATCCTTCTGGCTCTGATAAGTCATGGAAATCAAAATCATTTCCTTCTTTCCTCCCCCCCCCCACACCTTTAAATAGGATTTCTTTTCAATTCTGTGCTCTCACATTTCACTTCAAATGGTTTCAGTTGTGGCTGGATATTCCGTCCTTTTCTTGTGTCTGACGGTTGTCTTTGGTGAATTTTGTTCTTTTTTAATCAAGAGTTGGCAGCAATCCCTCTTTTGCTGTATTCATTTTTTGTGTGTTCTTTGAAGCAGAACCAACTATTGCAAAAAAACGGAGGCCCGGTTTTCTAGGGAAGAGCTGGCTGGAGCTAGACCCTGACACGCTTTGTCCTCTGTGCAGACTTGGCTAGATTCCCCGCCCACCTCCTGGCCCTGCCCTTCTGACCTCCACCCCAGAGGTGCCTCAAATCCCTGAATTCTTCCTCATCTCTAGGCCACTGGGCAGCAGTTCCCCTCTTCCTCTGTCTTGCTCAGGTCCATTATTTTTTTAAAAAATAACATCTTTATTTATCATTTGCATATGCTTTAAAAAAGTTCACCTGTTAAAGTGTACCATTCAGTGGTGTCGGATACGTTGTGCAGCCATGGCCACAATCTAAGTTTAAAACATTCTCATCACCCAAAAAAGGAACTCAGCCCTACAGCCATTCCCAGTATCCGTTTCCTGTTGCTGCTCTACCAAGTTGCCACAAACTTAGTGGCTTAAAAGAACACAAATTATTTTCTTATGATTCTGGGGGTCAGACATCCAAAGTAGGTCTCACTGGTTAAAATCAGAGTGTGGGCAGGGCCACCTTCCCTTGTGGAGGCTCAAGGGGAGAATCTATTTTCTTGCCTTTTCCAGATCCTACAGGGGGCTACGGTCTTTGGCTCATGGCCCCCTTCCTCTTCAAAGCCAGCAATGGCCAGCTGAGTCTTTCTTGCAAAACGTGCCCCTGATTCTGGCTCTTTGTTGCCCTCTTCCCTGTTGAAGGACCCCTGTGATCCCATTGCACCCTCCTGGGTAACCCAAGACAGTCTCTTTAAGGTCAGCTGATTAGCAATCTTAATTCCCCTTTGCCAGGTAACAGTGTATCGCAGCTTCTGCAAATTAGGACGTGGACATCTTTGGGAAGTCATTCTGCCCACCACACTCCCCATTCCTGCTACCCTAGCCTGAAGCAACCATTAATCTCCTTTCTGTCTCTATACCCCGACCCATCTTTCTGTTCTCCTTCACAGCCCGTTTCTTCCTTGAGTTCCATGCTCAGCTTTCCATCTCCTTCTCTGATTGGCCTCTCGGTGCTTGCCGTCTTCTCTCTCATTCCTCAGGAGATAATGAGCCACTGGAGACCGAAAGTCCTGGAAATCACGGGGGGAAAGATGGGTAAAGTTGTACAGAATCAAATGCTGGGACAGAAAAGAGGTGTGCAGATGTCATCAAACAATATTAGCAGGTGTTCAGCTTCAAGTTGCAGAGAAACCAAATCAGCTGGATAGTGTAATAAAAATAACCCTTTCTGTAAGCTATCTCCCTTGGTTTTAGGACAACCCACTTTATCTGGGAGGGTCTCAGTTACCTCTAACTATGAAAGGAAAGGGGTTGAACCAGATCAGAGGTTCTCAAAGTATGTTTACTGGGCCAACAGCATCAGCGTCTCCTGGGAACTTATTAGAATGCAAATCCCTCAGCCCTACTACCTCCCTGCCAAACCTGTACCTCCCCCGAATCTGTTTTAACAAGAGCCTTTCTGGCTCTTCTGATATATGCTAATGTTTGAGAACCACTGGACTGGATTATGTCTGAATTCCCACCAAGTGAAATTGTCTTTGAGTAAATTTCTAGGTATATAAAAAATATAATTTTTAGCAGGAAGCAGACATGAAAATGCTAGAAGAGAATGTCAATTGAAGGTTTGGGATTTTTTTCCCAATGCGTATTGGGGTTTTTATGTCTTTGGACTCTCCCATCATTTGATACTTCAAGTCATGCCTTTCTTGATCCCAAGCCCTAGAGTCTTGGTGTATCAGTCAAAGAATTTTGGAGTGCACGTTGCAGGACATGAAATGAAGGTCTGAATTTCCATTAAAACTTGCTGTGTGTGCCTCACACCCTCAGGTCTATAACACCGGGCCAAGCACCCTTCCTGGCTCATCTGTCAGCATCTCTTTTCCCAGTCGACTGTCACCCGGAGGTGCAGAGATGTTTCACATCCAGGAGGTGGTGGTGAGTTCTCCTTTTCATCACTGTTGCTTTCAGACTGGAGCCCGCCTGTTCAGTTTTACTCTACCTGAATTTCTACATTGACTGTTTGCTGCCAGAAGACCTCTTTGGGAATGGGGAAGGTTTGGTTATGAACCTGACTTGTGGGCAGACTTTACGGCTCTGGGAACCCCCAGCAGCTGCCTGTAGTCTTGTGTGTTTCCTAATGCATTTTTCTGAGGGAAGATCCACAGCATTAAAGGATCCTCAAAAGGCCACTAATGCCTGGAGGATGGAGGATTGGTTCATAAGACATAAATTCATGTTGAAACTCTAGTTTATATGCAGAAAATGCCACCCTACTTGATCCTAAGTCCACTGGAGAGGATTTGGGGTCAAGGGAAGCTTGATCACTAGCATGTGGTCATTCCTGCTCTTTGAAACCTTCTCCTTGGCTCCAGGACATCACACTCCCTTGGTTTCTGCTTTCTCACTGGCTCTGCTCCTCATCTGGCAATTTCTGCAGGGCCCAGGGTCTCCTTTTCTCTACACTCAGTCCCAGAGATCTCACCCAGACTCCTGGCCTTATATTCAGTCTGTGCTGATGGCATTAGATGTTTCCCTCCAGCCCAGACGTCTCCTGTGAGCCCAGACCTGGACAGTCAGCTGCCTTCAGGCCATCTCTACCTGCATGCCTAATAGGAATCTCAGTCTTATCCAAGACTCCTGAACTCTCAGTGGTGCCCTTCCAAACCTGCTCCTCCCACAGCCCTTCACATCTCAGCAGATCGCTGCTCAGCCCTTCCAGCTGCTCAGGTCACGCATGTCCAATCCTCCAGCAAACCTAGCGTCTCCACTGCCACAGCAAATTGGAACAGAACCACTTTTTACACCTTCACTGGCAGCTGGGCCCAGGCACCATCACTGGTCACCCAAGTTATTGTGGCACCCCTCCCTGGTGCCTCTGCCTCTGCCCTGGCCCCCCTGCAGTCTGTTTTTGACCCAGCAGCACAGTGAGCCTTCCCAAACGTGGGTCAGGCCCTGTCATTCCTCTGCTCAGCAACCACCCCCCAGATGCCACAGCATCGGCTGGCCTCACAGCCCCTCTCCTGTCTCTCTCTGGCCCCAGTTTGTCCTCCTCGCCACTCTGCCCTCTCCTGCCATGCTGCCACCTGCTGGAGCACAGCATGTCCCGCCCAGGTAGCCCCATCACCTGCCCCTCACCTCCCTCAGGTGCTCACTCAGGTGTGCCTTCTCGGGGAGACCCTCTCGGCCCTGCCCCATCCCCCTTCACCATCACCTCCCTCGCCAGATGACTCCTGTATTTTCTTACTTGGCCAGTTTACCTGCCCCCACTTGGCCCTGACAGTGTGCAGGCAGGGATTTCTACCTGTCTGCTTGCTGTATCTCAGGGCCTAATCCAAGCTTGGCGTATAATATATGCTCAGTAGGTATTTGTGGACTGGGAGAAAAAAATCCATGGTACAAATCAGAGCTGTTTATTGTTTCTGCGTGAATTCAGGAAAAGTTCCACACTGATAAAAGTTGCCTCGGAGTGCCTGAGGCTCATACAGTGGGTGCAAGGGGGAGCCCCCTCCAGGGCTCGTGCAGGAAGCTCGGGAGAGTCCTACACAAGGAGGTGCACACAGGCCATGCTGAGAGGATTGTGCACCCGTTATGTGGGCATGTGAGGGACAGCTCGCCAGACAGAGGGACAGCCTCTCCCGTGGTGGTTAGATAATCAGGGAAGCAGGGCCCAGGGCCCGTGTTACACACAAGCCCACAGCCGAAGGAGGTGCTGCCCACAGGAGACTGGCAGGTGTGATGTGATGGCAGTCATCCAAGCATCACTGTCTTCCTGGTCATGTGAGCCGAGGAAGGTTGGACATGGAACTGGCTGCCCCTGAGTGGCCTGCTCAGTGACTTCCAGCCCTCACGATATTCCACTCATGTTCTTTGAAGCACCTGTGTCTGTGAGCCCTGCTGAAACAGAGCTCACCCTGTGTTCCGAGCCAAGGGGGCCACGGTTTGACCCTGGCATGAGGTTGCAGAGCCACGGGCCCGCCTGCCCTCTGAAGTGCCATTAGCCATCCCCACCGTCCCCCCTTCTCTGATGCCTGGGAAAGCCCTCCTCACCCAGCATATGCTCTAAAAGTTGTTCACATAAACATTGAAGTGCCTGGGGGAGGTTTTCTCCCCAGGGACAGAATTATTGACCAAAGCAGGGAATGCAAGTCACTCAGATTCTGAAGGGGTCTCAGAGCAGAATACATCCTTTTTGCTCTTTACTAATCATCAACCAAGGGAAAACCATCAGAGTGGACTTTGGGGCACATTTGTAAACAGCCGGCTTGCCTGGAAGGCATTAGAAGAGTCCCGAGCAGCTGCAGAACCACCCCTCCCAGTCTACCCCAGCGGACCCTCAACACCCGGGGGATGTGAGTGGGCTGCTGTCTGTTCTTTGAGTGCTAGGTAGCAAGCCCTTTGGATTTTCAGAACTGTGTTTAGGATTTTTAAAAGTGTATCAGGGTTTTCAAGGATGGCCAAGCCCTCAGCTGGATACCCCAGCCTGTGGCCAGGGGTCTGTGGCATTTTCAGGGAATGGAAGGTCAGCTTCACTGGCAGATCTCACCAAGTGGATCGGGGCCCATGTTCTTGTCACTGGCTGTCGGTGGGGGTGCACAATGAGAACGCCAACGCACGATGTGATGCGGTGATGAGCAAGCTTCTGGTACCTGCTTCCAAGGCCCCAGGCAGCACACCTCTGCCCTGAAGCCCACGGGCTGAGATGAGGGCGTCCTGCACCAGCATGGTTCCCAGCCTCCACCCTTCCCTTCCTCAGCAGAGCCTGGGAATGCTTGCAGGGCCAGGTGTGGCTCACAAAGCTCAAGAAGTCCCACTTTGACCTTCTGGGACTTTGACCCGAGCCAGGGCTTCATCCTGGGGTTTTAGGTGGCGTGGTGCAAGGTGAACTTGCTCCTCTCAGGAGAAACCGAGGCTCAGTGCCTCTGTTGCACCAGGAGGTGACCCTAAGGCCTGGTGACATTCCCTCCCCACTTCCACTCACAGCCACCCCGATTCCCCAGCCCCAGACAGGCTACAGATCAGCCAGGTGCCAGCTCCCTGTTCAGCCAACTGAAGCCCAGAGGCACATAGAGGCACTGAGGGAAGACCTTCCTGCCTCCCCAGACGCTCTGATCATTTCTCCCTGTAACAGTGCCTATGGGCACCGTGTGGAATGCTGAGGGTGGGCATGCTGGTCCCATGGGCTCTGGGCTGTCACCCCACCTCCGGCTAGGAGCAGGTGGCACAGTTTTCCAACTGTTGGCGCAGAATTCATTCATGAGTCTCCAGGGCTCAGCTGGGGTCCCCGGGTAGGACAGACCTGCCACTAGGTTTCACTTAAGAGTCTTTTGTTTTGTCCCAAAGGGTTCCCTAAGGCCCGGCTGTCCAAGTGGAGAGTGCCTTTGCTGACAGGGAGAGATTTTTATAGGGAAGCCAGTGCAGGGACCACTTCCCACTCCCGGCTATGGTTCATGATCTTCTCTCCTTGTGGGAAATGTTATGTGCCCCTCCGCCCTGCTTGTGCTTTATTTACAAACAGAGCTGTGGTGGTGGTCTGAGGAAAGACATCAATTTCCATTGCCTCCCACCTGTCAGGGTTGTGTGCAGCCCCAGGAACTTGCTGACCTCACAGCTTAGCAAAAACCAGGGCAACTGTGAACGTAGTGCCCACCAGGAAGCCACGTTGGACTAACTGTAAAAATAAGAGGGTGAGAGAGAGGGAAGCATGACACACTTTTCTAGTCCATCCAAAGTAAATCATCACAAGTAATAGTCAATCTGGATTCATTCTGCAAACACTGGTAGAGAAAGCACCAGTTATGTGCCAGTCTCTGAGAAGAGAAATAAGTCACACAGCATGCCCAGAAATTCAGTCTTGCAGGAGGCAGATCTGGGAAATGTAATTGCAATCCCATGTGACAGATGCGATAATGGAGCATGCTCAGCCCCAGGGATGGCACAGTGGCACAAAGCCCACCCTGGGGAGGGCAGGAATGTAGGAATTCACCCGGGGTGAAGAGAACATTGCAGACAGAGGGAACGGTCACTACGTGTACATGTACAATGGAGGCAATATCTGGTTCTCCACTGGCTGTGTCTGACTCTTAGACAAATAGGTGGAGTGTACAGCAGGTGGATGTCATGGCAGTATGACAGGGACCACTCACACCATTCGTGTCCCATGACAGTTAGCAAGTTCATCATTCCTTCTGGGCTGCATCATTTGTGTGAGGGGCCTGCACCTCCATGTCTGCTGACAGGAAAGGGAAGGCCAGGCCCTCTGCTACCAGAGGCTGTCTAACCACATGTCATGGGGTTAAGAATACAGTCCACCCAGAACATGTTACATAAACCAGCTTTGATGTAATTAACCACACGGCTAAGACATATAAAGCAACAACTGACAGAAATACCAGAAGAATTGACACATTCACAATCATAGCAGGAAACCTCAATACACTTTCCCTGAAAATTGCCACACAAGGAGGCATAAAAAATGAGTGTTTGAATAATGCAACTAACAATTCTGATCTCGTAGGAAGAGAGAGAGAGAGACCAAGACAGAATGGGTTAGAATGTCTGGGTTTCATTAGTGCCGCCTTTTGGTCACCTTGAGGGAGTTACCTAAACTCTCTAACTTATTTTTCTCATCTGTAAAGTGGGCTAAAGAAGCAGCTAATATATATGGAGCAATTAGTAGAGTTCCTGATACATAAATAAGGGAATGCACATTCTTTTCAAACATATGTAAACATTCACAGATTGCCAATGTATTACACCACAAAAACAAATCTCCATAGAATTTTAAAAGCCAAACACAGGCCACATTCTCAGACCACAATGCAATAAACTTGTACGCTAACAACACGTTGGCCAAACAAACAGCCAAGAACATGACCACGTGGGAATTTGTAGGCACCATTTCAATTAGCTTTTTAGATAAAGAAGAAATCAAAGAGGGAAGGATGAACAAATTAGAAATGAAAGACAAGGAAAGCTTATTCATATCAAAAGCAATGGGACGTGGGCAAAACCCACACAGAGGAAAACGTCACTGCTTATATATCTAGAAAACAGGAAAAACAAAATAAGTGAGTTAAATTGACAACATAAAAGCCAGAAAAGGGACAATAAAATAAATTCAGCTTTAAGAAAGTAAAATGAAGATACTGTGGAGAAAAAGCAGAAGTCATGAAATAGAAAACAAAAGTATTTTACATCAAAGTATTTTACATCAGTAAGACTAAAAGCCAGGGTTTTTTTGGCCTAACAATAGACAAAACCTGCAACAAACTTGATCAGGAAATAAAAAAGAGTGGTGATGTCAAAAAACACTAAAAATGATAAAAGAACCACATCCATATGGGGAAGACTTTTAAATTATAAGCTATTTTTACAGTCTTATTCCCACAAATATAAAAAGCCTAAAAAATGCATGAGGTAAAAAATTCAATTAGACCAGTTACCTTAGAAAAACGTCAGAATAGCCAAAGACATATGCCTTAAATGTCAGACCAGTGGCTCTACAGGCAAGTTCTACCAAGCTTTCAAGGAATGGGTCGTTCCTGTATTGTATCAGCTGTTCCACAGAGTAGAAAAAGATGAACAGCTTGTTCTAGAAGATTAATATAATCCAGGTTCAGGAACTGGAAGTGGAGAGTGGGCACTCACCCAGGAAAAAGGAAACCAAGGGCTAAACTCACTTTGAAAACACACACAAAAGTTCTAAATAAATGTTTGCAAATTGGATCCTATTAGAAGAATATATCCTGAGGAAAGTAAGATGTAATCCAGGAATGCTAGGTTGATTCTCCATGAAGAAATTGATTAACATTACTCACTGTATTAATCTTAAAGGGATTAAAATTGAAAGAACCAGATGATTATCTTGATGAGGGCTTCTCAAAGGCCAAGAATTAAATTTAACATCCATTTGTGTTGGTGGTGGTTTTTAATTCCCAGTAATGAAGGCGTGGAAGGAAAGCCTCACCTTGACAAAAGTCTAGCAGAAACCTAAAGGAAATGTCCACCTTGTGCGGAAACCTCATGAGCCATCATGCTGAATGAGGACCAAGACACCAGTGCCTGCTCACATCCCTTGGGTTTAGTAGTGTTGGAGGCCTTAATAATAAGAAGAAATGAATAACCTTTTTTCTAAAGAAAGAAAAAAAGTATCCCTATTGCAAGCAATGTCATTGTCCCACTGGAAAGTCTGAGAGAATCAACTGGCTGAATGGGAGGCCTTGGAAATGCAGAAAATAAAAGCCAGGGTGCGTATCAGCTGCATAACTTTGGAATGCATCCCTCGAGCCACCCACAAGCCCATCAGCTAAGGTTGGAAGCCTTACTGGACCCAGATGTTGATGTACCACCTCTGACTAATCATTGACTGATCACGAAGCTATGCTGACCCAGGACAACCCCTTGGAAACCAGACTTAAAAGCAAGTGTAGGGGACTTGCAAGATGGCGGCGTGAGCGGTGAGATGGAGAACTCCTCCCAAAACCACAAACAGTACAAAAATATAGTTAATTAATACAACTAACCTTAAAACAGCAACAAGAAAGAAGGCTGAACCAGACTGCAAACAGATTTCACGAACAGAGCAGACCTCACGAAACAGGGTAACGTATGAAAGCCTTAATCAGGCAGGACCCAGGCCCTTCCCCCACCCCAGCTCACCAGTGGGAGGAAGAGAAACGGAGCCGGGGAGGGAGTGGAACACTGGGACTGCTGAACACCTAGCCCTGGAGATCTGCTTTGTGAGCAGAATCCCAGTGTGTGGTGCTCTAGGCGTTCGCAAGCTCGGACAGGTGGAGTGCTTGAGAAATTGACATTTGGGCCGTTTGTGGAGGACAGGATCCACACCCGGCCGCTCTGTGTCAGAGGAAGTCTGAGAGGCTTCCTAGCAGCCAGAGGGCTGCTGAAGGAGCGGGATTTGCACAAGGCTTGCTGTGCGGGAGAAGAGAGAGCTGGACAAGGTTGTCTGGGCCCACTCTGCCTAGCTGGTTGGGAACTTTGGGGAGCTTCAGGTGCTCCATCCTGCTGGCTGCCTACTCAGCTCCAAGGCCCCCGACTGTGACACACAGCCTGCTGAGCCTTCCTACTGGCCTGCAGGTACCTGCTCACAAACCTGCAGTCACCACACAGGCATCAGGCCAGCTAGAGGGAGGCCCTGCCTACAACAGCTAGAGATGCAAAGCACAGAGGTTTACACGTGTGTGCTTGGCCCACTGGCTCTGACACTGGAGACAGGCACTGCAGACGGGAAGCAGGAAACAGATCTTTCCTCTCCCCAGCACCAGCTCCACTCCCCTACATCCCCAAACCTTACTCTAGGGGCTGAGCAGCTCCAGAGACTGGAGTTTCTGCTCACTACTGGGCACCACACAGAAATATGAAATGACAAAACAACATGGTTCAGACCAAAATCTCACAAACCCCAGAAAGAGGGCCAAATGAAACAGAACTCCCCTATCTTCCTGAAAGAGAGTTCAAAATAAAAATTATAAACATGCTTATGGAGGTACAGAAAAATATTCAAGAGCTCAGCAATGAATTTAAGTTGGAGATTCAATCATTAAGAAATTCCATATCTGAAATGCAACATACAATGGAGGTATTTAAAAGCAGATTAGATGTAGTAGAAGAGACAGTAAATGGAATAGACTCTAGAGAAGAAGAATACAAAGAAGCTGAGGCACAGAAAGAAAAAAGGATCTCTAAGAATGAAAGAATATTGAAAGAACTGTGTGACCAATCCAAACGGAACAATATTCACATTATAGGGGTATCAGAAGAAGAAGAGAGAGAAAAAGGGACAGAAAGTGTCATTGAGGAGGTAATTGCTGAAAACTTCCCCAATCTGGGGAAGGAGATAGTCTCTCAAGCCATGGAGGTGCACAGATCTCCCAACACAAGGGACCCAAGGAAGACAACATCAAGACATATAATAATTAAAATGGCAAAGATCAAGGATAAAGACAGACTTTTAAAAGCAGCTAGAGAGAGAAAAAAGATCACATACAAAGGAAAACCCATCAGGCTATCATCATATTTCTCAACAGAAACTTTACAGGCCAGAAGGGAGTGGCATGATATATTTAATGCAATGAAGCAGAAGGGCCTCAAACCAAGAATACTCTACCTGGCAAGGTTATCATTTAAATTTGAAGGAGGGATTACACAATTATCAGATAAGCAAAAGCTGAGAGAATTTACTTCTCACAAACCACCTCTACAGTGCATTTTGAAGGGACTCCTATAGATGAAAGTATTCCTAAGGCTAAATATATGTCGCCCAAGGGAAGACAAAGAGTACAGAATATGTTCATCAGGGATATTGGTCTGTAATTTTCGTTTTTTATGGTGTCTTTGCCTGGTTTTGGTATTAGAGTGATGTTGGTCTCATAGAATGAGTTTGGGAGTATTCCCTACTCTTCTAGTTTTTGGAAAACTTTAATGAGGATGGGTATTAGGTCTTCACTAAATGTAATTCATAACATACAAAGAATGGAGGAGGAAGAAAAAGGAGGAAATAAAAAAGAACCTATAGTATACGAAGTAAGTTAAATTAGACTGTTAGATAGTAAGGGAAGTGCCCTTGAACCTTTGGTAACCATGAATCTAAAGCCTGCAATGGCAATAAGTACATACCTATTGATAATCAGCCTAAATGTAAATGGTCTGAATGCACCAATCAAAAGACATAGAGTTATTGAATGGATAAAAAAACAAGACCCATCTATATGCTGCCTACAAGAGACTCATTTCAAGCCCAAAGACATATACAGACCAAAAGTAAAGGGATGGAAAAAGATATTTCATGCAACTAATAGTGAGAAAAAAGCAGGAGTTGCAGTACTTGTATCAGACAAAATAGACTTCAAAACAAAGAAATTCACAAGAGACAAAGTAGCACATTACATAATGAGAGAAGGGTCAGTCCAACAAGAGGATATAACTATTATAAATATCTATGCACCCAACACAGGATTACATATGTGAAACAAATTCTAACACAATTAAAGGGGTAAATAGAATGCAATGCATTCATTTTAGGAGACTTCAACACACCACTCACTCCAAAGGACAGATCAACCAGACAGAAAATAAGTAAAGAGACAGAGGCATTGAACAATATATTAGAACAGATGGACCTAACGGACATCTACAGAACACTCCATCCAAAAGTAACAGGATACACATTCTTCTCAAGTGGACATGGAACATTTTCAAGAATTGATCATATATTAGCCACAAAAAGAACTTCAGTAAATTCAAAAAGATTGAAATTGTACCAACCAGCTTCTCAGATCACAAAGGTATGAAACTAGAAATAAATTACACACCCACAAACACATGGAGGCTTAATAACATGGTCCTAAATAATCAATGGATCTATGACCAAATAAAAACAGAAATCAGGCAATATATGGAGACAAATGACAATAATTCAACACTGCAAAATCTGTGAGATGCAGGGAAGGCCATGCTAAGAGGGAAATATATTGCAATACAGGCCTACCTCAGGAAAGAACAATCCCAAATGAACAGTCTAAACTCACAATTAATGAAACTAGAAAAGGAAGAACAAATGAGGCCCAAAGTCAGTAGAAGGAGGGACATAATAAAGATTAAAGCAGAAATAAATAAAATTGAGAAGAATAAAACAATAGAAAGAATAAGGGAAAGCAGGAGCTAGTTCTCTGAGAAAATAAACAAAATAGATAAACCCCTAGCCAGAGTTATCAAGAAAAAAAGAGTCTATACACATAAACAGAATAAAAAAGGAAAAAGGAAAAGTCACTGTGGACACCACAGAAATACAAAGAATTATGAGAGAATACTATGACAAATTATATGGTAACAAACTGGATAACCTAGAAGAAATGGACAACTTTCTAGAAAAATACAACCTTCCAAGGCTCACCCAGGAAGAAACACAAAATCTGAAGAGACCAATTACCAGCAACGAAAATGAATTGGTAATCAAAAAACTGCCTAAGAATACTGGACCAGATGGTTTCATTGATGAATTTTATCAAACATTTAATGGCAACCTAATACCTATCCGCCTTAAAGTTTTCAAAAAAGTAGAAGAGGAGGGAATACTCCCAAACTCATTCTACAAGGCCAACATCACTCTAATACCAAAACCAAGCAAAGACACCACAAAAAAAGAGAATTACAGACCAATATCCCCGAGGAACATAGATGCAAAAATACTCAATAAAATATTAGCAAACCGAATTCAGAAATATATCAAAAAGGTCATCCATCATGATCAAGTGGGATTCATCCCAGGGATGCAAGGATGGTACAACATTCGAAAATCCATCAACATCATCCACTACGTCAACAAAAAGAAGGACAAAAGCCACATGATCATCTCCATAGATGCTGAAAACGCATTCAACAAAATTTAACATTCATTCATGATAAAAACTCTCAACCAAATGGGTATAGAGGGCAAGTACCTCAATATAATAAAGGCCATATATGACAAACCCACAGCCAACATGATACTTAACAGGGAGAAGCTGAAAGCATTTCCTTTAAGATCAGGAACAAGAGGCTGCTCTCTGCTCAGAGGCAGCCATTCTCTCTTTCAGGTATTTAAATCTCTTGTGTGGGGGGAAAAAAAGATCAGGAACAGGACAAGGATGCCCACTCTCCCACTTTTATTCAACATAGTTCTGGCGGTCCTAGCCACAACAATCAGACAACACAAAGAAATAAAAGGCATCCAGATTGGCAAGGAAGAACTCCAACTGTCCCTGTTTGAAAATGACGTGATACAGTACATAAAAAACCCTAAAGAATCCACTCCAAAACTATTAGATGTAATATCTGAATTCAGCAAAGTTGTGGGATACAAAATTAATACACAGAAATCTGTTGCATTCCTATACACTAATGATGAACTAGCAGAAAGAGAAATCAGGAAAGCAATTCCATTCGCAATTGCATCAAAAAGAATAAAATACCTAGGAATAAACCTAACCAAGAAAGTGAAAGACCTATACCCTGAAAACTACAAGACACTCTTAAGAGAAACTAAAGAGGACACTAATAAATGGAAATTCATCCCATGCTCTTGGCTAGGAAGAATTAATATTGTCAAAATGGCCATCCTGCCTAAAGCAATCTACAGATTCAGTGCAATCCCTATCAAAATACCAACAGCATTCTTCAATGAACTAGAGCAAATAGTTCTAAAATTCATATGGAAATACAAAAGACCCGAATAGCCAAAGCAATCCTGAGAAGGAAGAATAAAGCAGTGGGGATTATGCTCCCTGACTTCAAGCTCTACTACAAAGCTACACTAATCAAGACAATTTGTTACTGGCACAAGAACAGACCCATAGACCAGTGTAACAGAATAGAGATCCCAGATATAAATTCAAGTATATATGGTCAATTAATATAAGATAAAAGAGCCATGGATATACAATGGGGAAATGACAGCCTCTTTAACAGCTTTTGTTTGCAAAACTGGACAGCTACATATAAGAGAATGAAACTGGATTACTGTCTTCTAAACCCACACACAAAAGTAAACTGAAAATGGATCAAAGACCTGAATGTAAGTCATGAAATGATAAAACTCTTAGAAAAAAAATAAAGGCAAAAATCTCTTGGACATAAACATGAGCAACTTCTTCATGAACATATCTCCCTATGGAAGGGAAACAAAAGTAAAAATGAACAAATGGGACTACATCAAACTAAAAAGCTTCTGTACAGCAAAGGATACCATCAGTAGAACAAAAAGACATCCCAGTATGGGGAATATATACGTAAATGACATATCCGATAAGGGGTTGACATCCAAATAAAGAGCTCACACACCTCAACAAACAAAAAGCAAATAAGCCAATTAAAAAATGGGCAGAGGAGGTGAATAGACACTTCTCCAAAGAAGAAATTCAGTTGGCCAACAGCTACATGAAGAGATGCTCCACATCGCTAATCATCAGAGAAATGCAAATCGAAATCACAATGAGATATCACCTCACATCAGTTAGGATGGCCACTATCCAAAAGACAAAAAACAACAAATGTTGGTGAGGATGTGGAGAAAGGGGAACCCTCCTACACTACTGGTGGGAATATAAATTAATACAACCATTGTGGAAAGCAGTATGGAGGTTCCTCAAAAAACTCAAAATAGAAATACCATTTGACCCAGGAATTCCACTCCTAGGAATTTACCCTAAGAATGCAGCAGCCCAGTTTGAAAAAGTCATATGCACCCCTATGTTTATCGCAGCACTATTTACAATAGCCAAAAAATGGAGACAACCTCAGTGTCCATCAGTAGATGAATGGATAAAGAAGAGGTGGTACATATACACAATGGAATATTATTCAGCCATAAGAAGAAAACAAATCCTTCCATTTGCCACAACATGGATGTAGCTACAGGGTATTATGCTCAGTGAGATAAACCAGGCGGAGAAAGACAAGTATTAAATGATCTCACTCATCTGTAGAGTATAAGAAGAAAGAAAAAACTGAAGGAACAAAACAGCAGCAGACTCACAGAACCCAAGAATGGACTAACAGTTACCAAAGGGAAAGGGACTGGATAAGAGCGGTCAGAAAAGAGGGATAACGGGGAAAAAGGGCTATTACAATTAGCACACATAATGTAGCGGGGGTGCAGGTGAGGTAGGGGGATACGGGGAAGGCAGTATAACACAGAGAAGACAAGTAGTGATTCTATAACATCCTACTATGCTGATGGACCGTGACTGCAATGGGGTATGTGGTGGGTACTTGATAACGGGGATTCTAGTAACCATAATGTTGCTCATGTAATTGTATATAATAATAGCAAAATAAAATAAAATAAATAAAAGCAAGTGTAAATAAATACTGAACAGAGACATCAGAGGCCACACACTCCAGTAGTAAGACTCTAGAATTAGTCCAGGCAAGTCACTAAACAATCAAATGGAGGGGTGAGAATCCAGAGTTGCTACAATATTGATCTGAAGTGTTCAGTTTTTGAAAAAAAAATGTGCAAAGCTAGGTACAGGGGAAATGATTGTCTACAGCATAAGGAGGCATGAGTAGAGCTGTCTCTGAGGAGCCCAGGTGTGGGACTTAGCCATCAAGAACTTCAAAGCAACTATTAAAAATATGTTTAAGCAACTAGAAGAAATCATTGTTTAAAAGGGCTCAACAGCAGATTGGAGCTGACAAAGAGTCAATGAACTTGAAGACAGGTCAGTAGAGACCACCAATCCAAAGGACAGAAAGAAAGAAGAATAAAGAACAATGAGCAAAGCCTCAGAGACCTGTGGGCCACCATGAAGCATACCAAAATACATGTAACTGGAGTCCCAGAGAGAGAGAGCAGAGAGCAGGGCAGCAAAAATATCTGAGGAAATAATTGCCCCAAACAGCACAAGTGTATGGATGCCTTCACAGTAAATAATAGGAAGAAAATGGCTATCCATTTGGACAAAATTACAGAAAACCTGTAAAAAAAAACGAATTAGAAAGTTATATGTAAAAAAGTATAGCAGAAATTAGTGAAATATTTTCATAATCTTTGCATGGGAAAGCTGTTCTTCCTAAGCAAGTCATAAAATCCAGAACCCGTAAAGACTGATAGATCTAAATTCATAAAGCTGTTAACCTTTTGTGTGATCAAAATACTGTATAAAGAAAACCAAAAGATATTTGGGAGAATATATTTGCAACATAGTTAACAAACTAATAAAGAATATGTTAATGACTTCCATAAATCAATAAGTAAGGAGAAGGCCAAAAACTATAAAAATGGAGGGAGGGGATATTCAAAAGAAGAAATTTTAGTGGCAAATATACATGAGCCTCACTAGTAATCAGAGCAATGCAGACTCAAGAAAACGAGGGTTTTTTTCCCCCATTAAACTGGCAAAAATCTAAAAGATTGTTAATGTCTATTGTTGATTAAGATGAAGAGAAATGGGCACTCTCAAATGCTGTTGGTGTAGATACACAATTTGACAGTACTACCAGAATATAACATACGAGTATCAACAATGCCACTGCTAGGAACCTGCCTCAAAATTCTCATTACATATCCAGCAGAAATTTCTAACTTTTCGATGGAGATGTGTATTGTCATTGTTCTCAGCATAAATGTATTCTTCTATTTTGGTAAGGTAGAAAATAAGTTAATAATACTCCATTAGGGTTCTGTTAGAGTTAGGCTAAAAAACTAGTAGTAGTAGTAATAATAATAATAATAATATTTTATTAAGAACTTATTATAGATGAGGCACTATACCAAGTACTTTCCCTGGACAAATTCATTTAATCTTCATGATAATTTGGTGAGAGAGCAGAGATACATACAGCGGGATAGCCAAGGTCACACAATTGGTAAGTGACTAAGTTGGGGTTCCCTCCGTGACCAAGTCAGGGTTCCCTGTGAACCCCTAGACTCCTGCAAGGCCTCATGATGTGGGTTTGTCTGGATACATAGATTTCACCTGGCAACCAGCATTAGCGTTCACATCACCTGGAAGTTAGGGATGCAGCAATGCAGGCTCTCAGTCTCCACCCAGATGTGCTGAATCAGAATCTGCATTTTAACAAGATTTCCAGTAATTCATTTGCTCATTAATATTTGAGAAGCCCTGGTCTAAAACATGTTACTGAAATCTCTCCAAGCTTCCCCTTCATCTTCTATAAAATGGTGATGACAGTCCTTGCCCTGTAAGTCTGCTATGGAGAATTTTTTATCCACACATTCACTCTGAGCAAATACTTTACACCCACCACATGTCAAGCCCTGGGTTATTACTACAGGGAACAAAACAAATAAGAAATCATCATTTCCAGCCCACACATAGCTTACATTCTGGTGGAGCAAGACAAGTAATAAGTAAGTAGAACCCCTAGTATGTTACATGATGGTAGATACTACAGAGAAAAGTAAAGGAGGCAAAGGGGATGGGGGGTGGTTTTTCATGGGGGTCAGGGCCGGAGACCTTCATGGCCAGGTGGGGGGACCCGGCTCGGGGGTTTGCGGCCCCATCCTCTGCTCGTGAAGGCCATGAGAACGTTAGCCCGACTTGGCTTCTCTCCTTTGACATGCCAGCCCCATGGTGCCCCTGCTTGGTGTCCAGCCTGACCATCCAGGAGTCTGTGTGTGTGCTCATGAGCGCTCAAACCAGGGGAGCTTTCTGCTGCGACTCGAATTTCAGGCAACTGGCAGTTGACAGTAACTCTGATTTTTAAAGCTGGCTGGTTGTTAAGGCACATTTTGCATGAGAAAAGTCCTGAGTTTTGTGGCTTAGTTATGTATGGAGGGTAATCGCAGCAAGAAGTCTCCGTGCAGCAAAACTCCCTGGAGGCCAAAGACAGCTCGTGCATAAGCCAGGCCTGGCACTTTAAAACAACCAGCAGGTGACCCAAAGCAAAACTGGACTACTTGATTTTTTTTTTCACTGTCTACTTCTCTCCCCCTGTGGCGAACATGGGCTTCTTTTTCTCCCCTCCTCACCCTCAGTTTTTTCTGGTAGAGATTTGACGGCTTAGCCTATATCAAATCAGAGCTCATCCCAGGTTGGGAGGTTCCCACTAACAGGAGCTCAAGGCTTAGAGACCCTCCCAGGGACGCAAAGCCCCTAGGGGGGTGTTCTTTTCCTTGATATCCTGTAACTGAAATGGTGTGGTTATAACTGTTAACCAGGCAGTTCATGGCCTGTGGTAAAGGGGTAAGAGAGGGAAGGAAAAAGAACCCCCTGTCCAGCAGGGGGAGATGGGGGAGATTTGGGGGATCACGTGATCCAGCCTTCCGCCTCTGGACAGGATACAACTGAAACATCTCCTCAGTGTAACAGAACCATGTTTCCAGCAGGTTGTCCTAGTTAAGCCATCTGGTAGCCTTTGAATCCGCTTTTTATGACTATCCTTGGTTCTTCCTGCTCTGATTTCCGTGACCTTTTCTGAGCTAAAATGCAAACAGTTGCCGAGCTCCCTCTGTGGAGAAGTTGAGCTGTTACTTAGTCACTCTGCCTACTTCTCTTTCCAGAAAGACCACAATTCCTTTAGTTCTTTCCCCATTCTAGGCCATCCTCTTTGCTTTCTCCATAGTCCCCAAATAAATAAAAGTTCAAAACTGAGCACCAAATACCATGCCTCTTAGCCTGTCCAGATGCTGTCCACCATTTGACAGCATGCCGACTTCCACTCCTAATGGTTTTTTGGTGTAACTCTCAGAGACACCCCTGGGGTTCCCCTAAAAAGATCAATAAGGACACAGATATTAATGGCCTAAACCACGAGGCCCTAAACCCCGCATGACCTCCCCCCACCTTTCTAGGCAATGAGCTCCAACATCCTGTGCAGCTTTACCCATAACCTTGTCTTCCCGCCTCTCTGGACCATGATGGCTGCTGAACCACCTACGTGCATCTCCCTGGCCTCCAGATCTTGCTTACAGCTTCTTCCTGCCCTCTGGCTATGGAAAACCCACTCCTTCCTCAGTACCCAATTCACACACCATCCCTTCCATCAGCCCTCCCAGATGCCTTCCAGACAGTCCTGCCTCAGGGCCTTTGTACCTGCCTCTGCTGGGAACACTCTTTGCCTAGATCTTAGTATTGTTGTCAGGCAGCTGTATCTGGGGATGTCCCTCCCTGCAATAGGTGAAACCTCAGGGCGGGCGGGGGAGGGTTCTTGACTCTAATCGGGAAAGAATTCTCAGGTCAAACAAGAACCATCAAGAAAGGAATTCATTAAAGCAAGAGTGGAAGTGAATGTCAGCAGCCGCGCAGGGAGCAGAGAGCAAGGAAGAGCAGAGGGAGGGACGGGAAGCTCATTGAACTCCTGCTCAGCATAGGGCAAGTCCCCTGCCAACTCCTAAAGCCGGGGTCTCCTGGCATCCAGTGTCCACTTGATCTGCACCATGTGGGAATAATATCCCTACCACCCCAGAATTTGGGGGAGCCACAGAGCACTGCATGGAGTGAGATCATGTCCCAAGAACTTCCACTTCCCTACTGGTCGGAAATAAGCAGGGACAGAGAAAAGGATTGTGAAAACTAGAAAGCCGAATAAAATAGCAAAGTGATGAAGACATTTACCCCTGGAGGTGGAAGTCAGCGGATTTTGTGTATATCATGAAAATGAGTTGAGAAACAAGTTAATTCAGTTTATGCAACAAGAAAGTTTTTTGATAAGACAGTACACACTCAGATGGGAGTGCGGCGACCTCAGGGGGGGGTGTGGTTTAGGGGTTTACAGGGCCTGTTGGGTATGGGTCAGCATAAAAATGATATATACACCTGATTCGTAATTCCTTTGAAGCTTTGTCTTAAGGATAGGGTTATTTGGGTGACTGTGGGTGACTGTGTTGACCCAGATCTCAGCCTTCCTTATACCCCCATAAGTTAATTTATACTCTGGAGGTCTCTCTCTCCTCCTGGTCACAAAGTTAACTTAATTGATTGAGGGGCTGCAAGAAGAGGAAGGACCGCATATACATTAAGTTAAAGAATAAACGGGGCTGAGTAGATTGTACAGTGGCATGACCCTTGTCCCATGTCCCTGCTCTGTCTCAGTGTGACCGGCTTTCTCATAATGCTGCTCTGAGCCCAGCTCACCTTTTCAGTGAGGTCTCCCCTCGCCACCTTGGCTGAAGCTGCAAACCCCCGTCAACTCTGTCCCATTTCCCCAGGTGTTATTTTCGTCTTGGCACCTGCCACTCTCTAACATTACTGTTTTTCATTCTGCCTTCTTCCATGAGATTAAAAATGCCCTGAGAGTCTGGGTCATGGCTGCCTTTTTTCCTCTGTTTCCCCAGCCTTTGGTGCCAGACCATAGTCTATGCTCCCGTAAAGGGAAGAACTGGCTGCTCCCGCTCTGTTGGTATCACCTGCACAAATATTTCTTCCTGCCGTAGGACAGGGTGTGTCCTTAGACACTCGTATGCCCTAGGGCACATCCCACAAGCCCCTCATGTGTCCTAAGAACTCGGAATATTGCACTAAGTTGAAATCCCCAAGTAGATGTTTCAGCTACTTCCCATTAACCCACCAAGGGTTTACTTAATTTCAATGTGGGAATAAGTAAAAGTAAGTGTAAGACTTCAAAATAAAGGGCTGACTTGCTTATCAAAAATGAAGGCTTTTAGGGGCAAACTTAAACTTCACAAATTTTGGTCAGAAGTATAGCGAAAACAGTCTCATTGTCTCTGTTTCTGTCTCCCTTCTTCTCTCCCTCCTGGCGCACATGCCAGTCGAATGTGCTGATGCCAGCAATGGCCCCAAACCATTTTTTTCTCTTTTCTTTCTTTCTCCTCATGTCTGAATGTGAGCTGATAGTCAAGTGCCTGCAGTGGGTCAGGAGTCAGTTGGCTTCAATTTTTTTCTCAACAGAAGCCAAACACTTAAAAGAGGGGAGATGGCTGATTAAATTCTGGAGCAGAAGTTATGTTCCTGGGATGGTGGGTCAATTTTAGTTTTGGCTGGAGGGAGAAAGAGAGCATTTGGGGCTGCAGGGGTGCCTGCATGCAACACAGCTCACACTTACCCCCTGCTAAGCCTCTGCTGGGTTGTGGGGGGGTGTGGTCCGGGCTGCCCTTTAGCTGAGGGACAGAGGAGCCACCATGCCAGCTGGCCACTCCTGCCAACCAGGGACCTGCCTGATGGGGGCCTGGGGGCTGTGCCCAGGCTGGACATCTGGAAGCATTAACGCTTCGATGCTGGCGTGTGGACCAGCGAGACTGCAAATGCCTGAGTGCCAGGGGCTTTCTGAACTCTGCCATGAATAGACCTTAAAAGTTGGTGATTATGCAGTTTATTCTCTTTCATGCCTTTTTTGTTGTTGTTCCTTAAAAGCAGCACAACACGGAGCCCTGTGTTTTCAGGGGTGATGGGCTGTTACCAAAGTTGATAACAGGAAATCTCACTGAGGATAAACAGAGCTCATCGGTCATTGCCCAGGGACACATGGTTCTAATTGAACCTGCCGAGGACTGACCATGTGTGCTTCCAAAGCACAAAAACAGGAAAGCTGCTCTCTGACACACACACCGAGTTTCTTCTGACCAAAAGGAACTTCGCAACATTGTCAGACGCTGAGAAGTAGTTATCTCCCCAGCTGTCAGGGAGCCACCGCCACTCACTTCTCATCCAAGTTTAGGGCCTAAAGCATCTTTCAGGCCTCCCATAAAGTCCTGGACCTTTAAGCTTCATGAATGACGTCTAGGTTTCTCTTTTCACTGCTCTGATGTACATAGTCTCTGGAAAGTAGTGTGGGTTAGACAGGTGTGTGCGCATGAGACAGCCATCAGAAAATGATTGTTATTTACTTTTTGATAAGAGGGTAATAATAAAGTGATGCATCTCATAAATGCCGAGGCGGCTCAGGGAGCCAGCAGCTGTGCGATCTTACCCTGTACTGCCCGATGGCTGTGAGCTTGGGGCTGTACCCCCAGGGGGTCCAAGAGCTAGAACCAGGATCAAAAATAAACAGATACAGTTCCAAGAACGGGGTTGTGTCCCACTCGGGGGCTACTGACTCATTTATTATCCAAATCAACAACCATTCTGCTTCCAAAATGTTTCATTATGTGTGGAAGGAAAACATTTTTGGCATGCATGTCAAGTGCTCAGATAACATATTTACGTCTCACTCGTTCACTAAAGAGACTCTAACCGCATCTGGAAAGCCTTTTGTGTCACTGCTTCTCTGAAACCACATCCCATCTGTATCACTTTAACTCCAGTAAAAGGCCATCCCCATGCTTGTGAAATGGGCTTCGGTGCGGGGGGGGTGGGGGCGGGGGGTCGCCTTTCTCTGATTAAATGGAGATGAATTCTGTTTCACCCGGCAGCCTGTTGGCCTGTCACACCCAGAGCAAAAGGGTGCAGGGGAGTGGACAGGGAGTGCCACTGTTTCAGCCAAACCCTAGAGCTGGTGGGAAAAAGACTTAGGTTTCACCAGAAAAGGTGAATTTTTTCTGAAATCATGGTGGGCCCAGAGAGGTCAAAGTCGCATCATTGGGTGTGCTCTGCCTTTCCCCCAGGCGGTCTGTTTGAGGTTTTCCCCCATATTTTCTGATCAGTTATAGTCCTAATAACACACCAGCCTTTCAGACCTAATACAACTTTTCACAGTGGTATGACCCTCAGGGATGGGGCAAGGGGTTGGAGAAAGCATGTACATATTTTATTTAGAAGATAATTTTCAATTAGAAGAATATAGAATGAATGTTAGGATCTTTTTGGGCTTTCAGAAGTTACTCATTTCCCTTTATGGGAATTAAGTGACGCCAGGTCATCATGAGTGTCTTGCTCCTCCCGCTCTGTCCCCCGCTCTGCAGGTTTGGCAGGGGACTGTTACTTACTGGACCGCTATTATGTGCTCTCTTTTACCTTTTTGAGTTCAGAACCAGAACGTGACTCTTCATTTGAGGGTCAAGCTAGGAGAGACTGCAAAGCTACAGCCTCCCATTAACTTACCTCATAGAGTTGTGATCATCAAAGTGTTTTGTGTCTATTTGTCTGGACACATTGGAGTCTCTCGCTACACACAGAGGTAAATAAGAGGAAATCAGAACTTGCCAAACTAATAAACAAGGGGACCCTTTCCCCCAGAGCAAAAGAATCCATGGCTCTTCAGCAGGGCCGACCAAAGGATGCCTTCAGGAACTCCTCCCTTTAAATGAGATGATGCATACACACACAAATTATGTTTTCAGTCTTTCAAATACCTTAGTGACATAAGCTAGGCATTTCTAAGATTGTCATCTGCTGTTTCTCTGCTCTCATGGTAAATGGTGTCATTGTAATCAAAAAGCCAGGGTAGATAGATGGAGCCTTTGAGCATTCACCCCTTCCAGGTTACTCTGGCTTGGCATTATTACAAAGACTTGGAATGAATGATGATGCATGAAAATATTTGTCTTAGGATTTATTATTAAAATGTCATCATTCATTGGTCATTGGTCAATACCAAGAAACACTCAACAGTATATCATAGCAATACAAAGGGCTTTGTAAAACCTTAAGACTGTTTATCGCAGTTTATATTTTGCTGAATGGAAAATACATAGTTCTTATTTATCTTTCTAGTTGTAGACATCTTTGGTCAGCCTCACTAGCCAGCTGATACTATTTCTCAGTCATTTGATGACTACTCTTTTTATTTCTAACCTCATAGCCCTAAAATTAGCATCACCAAAGCCACTGTGGTAAAGACTCAGTCCCTCATGGCAGAAAGGGACCTTTTGTCTTCTGCTACCTTGTTCTAAGACTAGGCAATAAGTAATTGAATTAGCAAAGGAGGCATTCAAAACATTCTCTGGGTTTTCAAACTCAAGGGGCGTGTGAATTCAGAGGAGCAGGTGGTGAGTAGGGACAGGTCATGTTTACCCAGTTGCCATCAGCTGTGATTGATGTAACATGACACGGGAAAATGGCCCAAGGGTGTAACAGAGACCCTAAAGCCCATGATTAAGAGATAAATGGGAGTTAACATGAAACACATGTCACTTAAAAAAATGGACCTATGCCCCTTTTACCCAAGTCAATTTGAAGTCTTCAGATCAAACTTCATTCGAGACCCACGTCGGTGGCACTAAGCATGGCTCGTGGGAAATACTGTTGTCATTTCTCCTTTATTGGCTAAGTACTGCCTTCAAGACAGTACACTTCGTACATCAAGCCAGGGACACTTGGGTGACCTTCCCATCCCTGGAACCCAGCCGCCTGGAGTGCAGTCAAGGACCGGGCTGATGCAGATGGAAAGGGGCATCTGTCTATGCCTTAGTTATTAAAAATAAACCAGTAAAGCCACGGGCCTCGGGTGAGAAGTGGGTCCTTAAATTTGAGGCATGTGAACCCATCTTCTGGGTACTGCCCCCATCTAAGATTGCCTGCGGGCCCTCCTCTGTGCCCTGGCCCACCTCTCCTGCCTCATTTCTGCCCACAGCTATCCAGCGTTCATCCAGGGCTAGGGCCATATTGACCTCCCAGGCTCTCAACTCCAGCCTGCAGTTTGGGGCTCGCTACTTTTGCACATGCAATCACCTTCCCCTTTCTTTCCCCACTCTCTACAAATTCTCTTTATCCTCCAACATCCACCTAAGGGCCACCTCCTTTGAGTCAGATGCTCAGATCATGACAGGCGCTGGCTTGCCGGTGTGGGGAAATCTGTAAACAAGATTTACAGTCACAATAGGAGCTCTGCCCTGAGGGCTGTGAGAAGATAAACAAGGTGAAGGCAGTGGGGCTGGGAACAGAGGCTGTGCAGCACATGCAAGGAAGGTGGAACAGGCAGGACGTGCCCCTGGGGGACTGGAGATGGTGCTCCTGCCATGTCCAGGTGTGTAAGTCCTCGGCCTGGCCTCTCTGGCCTCAGTGTCCTCATCTGAGATGAGATGTCCCAGTGTGCCTGGCACGTCCCTGGTGTATGTCTCTATCTTGCTCTTCTTTCTGGCTGACTACTACTGCATTCAAGAAGTGTCCCAGTTTGGACAATAAATTATATGCTCACCCTCCTGATAGCAGTACCCTCTGCCCATGGGAATTATAAGGATTCAGCAGATGCCGTACCTCTTAGAATAGTACCTAATGTTAGCTAGTATTGCCATTTATATCTGACCTCAGTGTAGAGATAGGGGACTTAAGCAACTGGAATTGGTTTCCAGGGCGATATGCTTGGGGCAGAAGCCTCGTAAAACAGATTGGAGGACTTTACTGTTCCTCCAGTTGTCAGGCCCAGGAGCAGGGGCAGTGTTAGGGCCGCTCTGTTCTGGGGACTGGGTGGGTGACCTGTGTCCTCTCTGCTCTTGGACAGCAAACCGCCCTGAAGTACCTTATGCAGGTCCGTCTCCTGAGGCTACGACGTGGAAATGCCCTTTCCTCCAGTCCCTGTATCAGACCACCACAGCCCCGAGGCTCTATAAGAGCTGTAGGTGACCCTTTGAATCTATCATTCAAAACACAGTGAATTCTGATTTTCAGTATTGTATCCCGGGAGTCGCCCAGATTCACACTCCGAGCTCAATATTTCAGGACGTGAGGTTTTGCCAGAGCACCTAGAGTGTGCTGGGCACTCCATCCTCAGCCAGGCCTGGGACCGTGGACGCTCCTGACCGCCAAGCCCTCCAGCTGAGGCTGAGCAGGCCTCTGCCACCACGTAATGTCCATATTTTCCTTGGGCTCCCGACAGTTTCCCAAATCACCACCATCCCTTGGTTTCAACTTGCACAATGTTTTCTTTGAGGTTAGGGCGAGGGGAGGTGGGGCAGCCAAATGCCAACAGAAAACCCCCAGGAGCTGCCTTGGCGGATTTCAGCCTCGACACTGTGTCCCGCATCCTCTTGACCCTTTGTGTGGTTGGTAAAGTTCTCTTACGTCCCAATAGGCAGGGACCTCTTCCAGCTCCCAGGGGTCCTGGGAGATAAATGGCCGTGCATGGGAAGCATTTGGACTCAGTCTGGAAAACAGATGAGAATGAGTGGGCAGAGAGGGGTAGGGGCGCTGGCCACAGAGCCCTTGGCCAACCAAGGAAGTGAAGCTGTTGGACGTTAGCTCTGTGGGGCTTGGTTGTCTCCAACACAAGACAAAGTGGTGTTCATCTTGATTTTGAGCAAAAAAGGGTGGTTAGAACCAGGTTGGGGGGTCAGCAATTGCTTACCTTAATAATGTGAGATTAGGCAACACTTTGCTTAATAAAAATGCATGGATAGTCCTCAAGTGTGAAATTAGCAACTGGGGACAACCTTAGTGACCACGTGCGCCACCATCCTGATTTTACACACGAGGAAACTGAGGCCCCGGAGACCCAGGTTGGCACGGCTCTTAGGAGACAAAGCTAGCCCTGTAGCTCCAACCGTCCAGGGTTCATCAAGGCCATCTGGGCCCCAGGATTCCTTCGACGAGTGCCCCTTGCTGCCAACAGCCGACCACGTGACCTTGGAGTCATGGAACTTGGGGCCTCTAGTCCTTATCTGTCAGCTGAGGCCAAGGGGCCGCATGATCTCGGAGCTGCCTCCCAGAAACAACATTCCAGGGTGCTCTGTTCCCTTTCCAGCCTGAGACAGCACACAGCGGCCTGGCCTCCCCATCGGCAGGCGCTTTTATCTCCCACAGTCTGGGCGGGAATCGGAGGGGGCTTTCTGCCACCGTGGCAGAAATGGGTCGGGATGGAGGACCCTGGGAGTCCTAGGCTTCTGGCTGGCAGTTCCTTCCTTCTGACCAAACCGCGGGCAGGACGGGATGGTTTCCCCACACACCCCCTGTCCACGGCCCCCACTGCAGCCCGCTCCTCCGCCTCCCTCCCTGAGCATCAGGAACTGGTTCCCAGCGGGCCTGCGGGGCTAGGTGGCCTGCATTCCAGCCCTGCTCTGCCGCCCGCCAGCTGGGGCCCCCTCTGCCTCTGTTTCTCCTTCTGTGAGATGGGGTGAGGGCTGATGGGCTCCTGTGTGTGAGGCGCTGGGAGCCTGGCACACAGGGCTGCCGTCCTGAGCGCTCTGCCCAGCACGCAGAGCCTGGCCTCCGATGAGCCTGGCCAGGCACTGAGTCACTTGATTGAGTCAAGGATTAGCTGGTCTGAATCAGACCCGGGCAGCATCGGGCAACCTTCAGTCTCCCTTCGAAAAGAGGACCACCCTGAACTGCCCAGAAAAGCATCGTTGTCCCGATTGGAGTGATCCCTGTGTCACCATAGTTAGGAGCACAACAGGCTTAGATCTCTACTCACTGCACACCCCATCTCCACTTCCCTCTCCGGGTTCCGCTGAGGCAGCTCCAGTGTCACACCAATGGCACCCTGTCATCACGACCACTCTGTTCACAGGCCACCAGGGACTCCGGGGAGAGAGGGAGGCAAAGCTCTGAGCACGTCTCTGCCCCGTCGGGTTGGCCCTGAACCTTCGGTGGCCTTCTGGCCCTGCCACTCTCAGCTCTGCCCTCCCGCCGGGGCCTAGGGGATGCTGCTGGTGCCTGGAAACCAGCAGCACCAATTTCTGAGCCGGGGGGGAGCTCTGCCCCCTCCCTAGCTTTCCTAGGGATGGAGGCATCCTGCAAGATTCTGAAGTTCGGCTCCTCTAAACCCAGACCAAGCGTGTTTGGGTGGCCAGGCCTGCCCATCTGGAAAGAGGGGTGCACTGGCCACAGGGCCGCAATGTCTTCCTGCTGCCTTTCAGCAAATGTCCCTTCCAGAAGACAGACAGGGAAGTGGAGACGCCTGCAGTGGAGAACATGGGCAGTCAAATGGTCGCTGGAAAAGATGTTTGCCAGCCAGGATGTGCCACAGAGCTGGCAGAGAGGGCAGCCCCAAATCACACAGTCCCCACTTACCTGATGAGGTGAAGCTAACAAATTCTTTCAGCCAACTTAATAGAGATCAGCCGTGGGTGACTGGAGGCAGGGGCTGGGAGTTGACTGGAAAGGGGCTGTGGGAGCTTTCTGGGGGTATTGGATGTGTCCTGTGCCTTCACCAGGGCGGTGGCTCTGGGGCTGACTTCATTTGTCAAGTGCATCAGACTGTCCCCTGAAAAGCTGTGCATTTTAGTAAATGTAAATTTTACCTCGATTTTTAAAAGTTAGAAAATCATTTAAATAACATCTACTTATAATATTTAACCTAACCATGTAGTTGTATACTTAACATCACATAAGAATATGTTAATTTATACTGTTCCCATCCACACCTTTCACAAAATGACGTGATGCAAATGTACATCTTTTGAGATCAACGTGCACATTTTAGTTGACTATTTTTCACAGCATATCGTCTTCAGTTTCTCTAATTGATTTGAAATGCAGAGCACGTTGACTCCATGATGAAATTGTTCTTGCAGCTGAAGTTTTATTGCAAAACACAAATGCCCTTCTGCATGATGTTGTAGCAGTTGTTTTTCTCATTTGTCCTACAAGTGATATTTATGACCCTCACTACATAAGCAACTGAGGTTTCGCTTCCTAAAATGAGTTTTAAAATACCACAATTTGCTACTGTACCCCAGGAATAATCACCAAATCTGTGTTAACCCTCATTGCCTCCCTCCTATTTGTTCTCTCAGTGGCCACCAAAATCACCTGAAACCAGCACTTGAGACCATTTCAGGCTGGTATAGCTTCCCAGATTTTGTGGTTCAAATACAGTAATTGAGAGGGTACTAAATTATAAGATCCTTTTAAAAAGTAAGCCCTAAACTATAAGATATTTGTAAAGGCAACACTCTTTTTCTAATAATTGAAGGAAATACACCTTCTTCATCTTATTGTTAGGCATTATAGTAAATCCTGACATAGGAGTTCAGACCAAAGATAAAATAGAAATTAATTTAGCAAATGTGGGCTTCTTGTTTATAGTTCAATACTAAAAGATTAGCATTGTTGGCTTAAATCAGAAGTGTCTTGATGTAATAAGTTTTACCCTAATCTTGCTCCAGACCATGCATAAGCAGTTGGAACCTTCTTGAGTAAATTGAGACACACTGTGTTTTACTCAAGGGCATTAAAGATAGTAGAGTTTAAGCAGATGATTCTGGTTAGAAATGGGATTGCAAACAATTCTAAATTACCAATTACTAATTATTAATTTTGTGGTGTGGCCTTAAGCTATGTCCAGTCTTCAGCTACAACCAGCGTGATGTGACGATATATCAAGAAGACTTTGTCTTTTCAACAGTGCCTCAATTTAGACATCAAAAACGGTGTTTTTCTTGAAGAAATCAGCATGCGAGACTATACAGTGTTCTGTTGTTTTGTTGTGTTTTGTTTTCAGCGTTGCTGTTGCCCAGCACCCCCACCATTGCTATCAGAAGCAAAGTCAGATAACTCACCAAGAGCTCGCAGGGCATATAAGCTCCTGTATGGCTCAGTTCAGTGGCTGCCTGACAATTTTTTTCTGGCAGCAGAACCCTGGTTTTAAATGACATTATATGTGGCCAGTGTTCTGTTTGGAGCAGAGTTGGGGGTCCCAAGCAGTCCTGCTGGTCGTCTCTTCTCCTCTCTGGGGACACTGCTAAGTGATTTTACAGCACCCTAGTTGCTCCATGGCACACAGGGTAAAATCCTCTGGGGGCAGATCACGCATAGAGGCTTGGTCTCAGAAGACCTGGGTTCAAAATCTGGGTTCTGGACTCTGTGATTGTTGTCAAGTGGCTTAGCCTGAGTCCCATTTTCCTGTCTGGACAAAGAACATGATCGCTCATCTCAGAAAGTTGCTGTGAGGCTGCTTGTAAATGTGCTTTGGAAACCAGGAAGGTTTACTTTGTTCCTGAAGCCTTACTGTTCCCTACACACATTGCATTTACATATTACATGCCATCTCACTTCAAATCTTTAAGGACTTAGAATCCACATTTTCTATTGTTTGGCCTAATGGATGTCACCCCTTTTGCCTTTCAGCTTTTTACCCATCGTTGTCCACTGTGGAATGGATGGGGGAATGGGGGAAAGCTGACTCTCCTGCCACCTCTGCGATAAGGGGCTCCAGGCTCACGAGCCATTCCTGGGACGGGCCACTCTGACAGATTTCTTTCCATTTCCAGGTGGGCCAAGAGAAGGGGAACTGTTCTTTCCAGAAAAATCCAACCCCCTGCATCATCCCTCAAGAACAAGAAAATATCTTCCATACAATATTTGCTTTTTTCTCAAAGTCTGGAAGAAAAGTCTTGGTAAGAACATGCTTACTGGCTGGGTTTACATGGGTGGTCCTCACTAGGAAGGCAAGTTGAGATGAGAGGCCAGCTTTCTATTATTTTCTATTTGGCATTTATTATTTCCCAAATCTGGCTTTAATCGGTTGGCTTATGAAGTCACAAGGACTGTGGTCAACTCCTGTTTTTCAGCCAGAGGTTTCAATCAAAGTGTTAAATTTACATCCCAAATCTCACTGCCCTGCAAAGGGAAAAACCTTTGCAGCCCACCAAACACAAAGGAGAACATTTCTCCAACTAATGAGTCTAATCAAGAGTGGTGGTTCTTGTACAAGCCCTTTGGAAAGCTGTTGTACGTTATCTATAAAAAAAACAGACAGATCCATACCCTTTGGCCTGGCAATCCCCCTCCAAGGTATATCCCCAAGAGAAATGAGTACTTGTGTCCACTCAAAGATATGGACAAGAATGTTTGAAGCAGTCTTATAGCCAGTTGAAAAATCCATCAACAGGAGAATGAGTAAATAATGATGGTATATCCATACACTGGAATATTACAGAGCAATAAAAAAGCTGCTGTGTGCAACGTGAATGAATCTCACAGACATAATATTGCGTGAAAGAAGCGAGAGACAAAAGAACATTGTAATGTCTCACGTGAAGTTTAGAAATAGCAAAACTCTCAGTGGTCATGGAGGTCAGGATAGTGTTTACTTTTGGAGGAATATCAACAGGGCAGCATGAGGGAACCACTTAGGTACCGGAAATATTCTACATCTTGGTCTGCGGAGAAACATATGCAAAAATATATCAAGATAGACCCTTAAGGTTTATTCTATTTACTGTATGCAAGGTGTACCTCCAATTTTTTTAAGTGAAGATAGAGATGGAATCCTATGCTTTTCCAAAGTGTCCTTTCCCCATATCTTTGGTTACATCTCTTTAGGGCCTGGCTTCAGCCTAGGTACATCTCACTCACATTTTTTCCCCTCACTTTTTTTTTCCTGTAGAAGCAGGACTGTGTGCCGCTTGGAAGGTTGGCTTTTCACTTACATTGTGCTGATGATACAAGTATTTTTTAAAGCCCATTGAATTGCTAGGCATAGTGGTAACTAGTTGTTTGACAGATATAACTCTGTATCTGGCTGAAAATCTTACCCCGCTAGCAAAACATCCTGAAGGTATGTACATATATCATGGATCCCACAACGCAGAAGAGAAGAATTCCTCTTTTGTATCTTAAATTTGGAGTTTAGGTTTCTGTTGGCAGTTCTTGTATTTTCTTGGTCAAACATGTTTTTCTTTCCTTGTGCTTTGTCTTGAGTTCTCTGGGGATTTCTTAGCCCTCTCATTTGCCCTGCCTAAAAAACATGGGTGTGAAAGTGTATTTGCTTCTGCACAGGCAGAAATTTTTACATAATGCAGGAAATATGGCTTGTGTTCAAAACCTGTAAGAAAAATGCTTTCAGAATATGCAAATGTGTTTCTCTTTAAAAACAATTCTTTTGTTTTTAAATTATTGTGAAATCCAGTTTTTCAGTAGGGTAAGCCAGTGAGCTGCTGTCCTCCCAGTTGCTTGACTTGAAGCATGTTCGGGCAACCGCTGGGCAGAAAATCCCTCGATTGCCCTCTGGCGGCAAGAGGATATGACTGCACCTTCCCGTGGAATTCCTCTGCGTGGAATTGTCTTCGTCACCGCAATAGAAACTTGCGGAGTCCTCTGCTCCACAAATTGCATCTGTCTTTGTTCTTACAAACCTGTCCGACTGTTCTCTGATTCTTCTTCTCAGGACTGTGAAAAACCAGGAGTTTCTTGCCTAACAATGCACTGTAACCTTAGTGCGCTGGCTAAAGAAGAAAGTCGTACTATAGACATTTATATGCTGCTGAACACAGAAATATTGAAGAAGGTAATTCCTGGGGAACTGCATTCTGTGGGTTCATTTAAAAGCATTTGAACTGGTTTCCTCATGAAACTCTGCCTGCTCGTTTAAAAACTTTCCTGACAAGTACCAGTGGCAATTGGGCTGCTAGAGGATGCCAGGAAAAGGTGCCAAGAGTGGTCTTCGAGAGTGGTCCAAGGTCCCACAGTATCAGCATTGCTGGAGCTCATTAGGAATGCAGGGTCTCCTATAGCCTCTCACTACGCTGATGGACAGTGACTGCAATGGGGTTGGTGGGGGGGGACCTGATGAAGGGGGTAGTTTAATCACCATAATATTGCACATGTAACTGTAGATTAATGATACCAAAATAAATCATTAAAAAAAAAAGAAATGCAGAATCTCAAAGTCCACCTGAGAATTACTGAATCAGCATCTTCATTTTAACAAGCTCCCCGGGTATTTTCTTTGTGCATTTACATTTCTCAGCTTTAGCCTGCATGAGAATCATCTGGAGACCTTGTTAAAACACAAAAGATGCTGTAGTTCTGACAAGCTCCCAGGTGATGCCAATACTGCTGGACTGGGGACCACATTTTAGATCAGGGGCTGGCATTTAGATCTGTAAAGGCCTAGTAGTGAATATTTTAGGCTTTATGGGCCCTACAGTCTCTTGCCATGGCTCAGCTCTGCCATCATATTGTGAAAGCTGCCACAGACAATACTGAGTGAGCATGGCTGTGGTCCAATAAAATTTTATTTAGAAAAACAGGCAAAGGGCTGGATTTGACCCATGGATCACAGTTTGCCAATCCCATTTAGAGGACAGTTTGTTTCAGAGAAACCCAGCTTTTAAACCTCAGGTCATTTTGTTATTATGGTTTATCCATAGGGGTTCATAAAAAGTACCTCAGTGAATTGGAGGCCCTTAAAAAATCATACAGATTCTCTATTTTAGCATAAGAGCTGCTGAGTATGAAAGGCCACATCCAACAAGGTGCTTTAAAACTAATCACATGTGAAGATAAAGCAAAACATGCATGTTAACCACAGAGATTCTATTTATTTTCCTTTGGAAAAACGAAATGTATTAGTCTGTATAAACCTATCAGTGTATGAATGCATACTCAGAAAAATCATTCCAATGTTATTTTTTCAATTAGGCATGGCAGTAACATGCTGGCCTGAGAAGGCCCAGGCACAGGCCACGGGGGGCCACGTCTGCAGCCCCCACGCCCCCTCATGCAGCTGTGAGACCTAGACACAGCTCTGCTTTCCCTGGTTTCCTTTGAAGGGAACCTGGTTTGGGTCAGGTTGGGCTCACACAGCACTGCTTCCCTGTTACATTTCTTCCTTAAAAAAGGAAAGGGTTGGGAGAGAACCAGGCACGAATCAGAGCACCTCTGGCCATCCTGACTCCGGAGGGAGTCTGGCAGTCCCCATCATAGAAGTGCCTGCCTGGCATGGGTCCCCAGGTCAGGTTGCAGGACTGTGATATAGCCCATTCATCTGCTTGACCAAGGGCCCTGGTGATAGTTTTGTTTCCTGGGCCACACTTGCCCCTGTCCACAGAGCTCTGATCATGGGAAGCCACTCTGATTTCTCAACCCAGATGGCTGCGACTTGCACTGCAGTCATTTGTGCTTAATTTAACTGCCGGGCCTCACGCCTGCCTTGTACACAGCTCTGCGGGGTGGTCTTCAGCATCGCTCCCTCTCTCCGTGACTAATGACAACCCTTTGCCAAGGAATGTGTCCCACTGACTTGCGTCCCTGTGGACTGTCCATCCCAGTCTGCATCCAAAAAGAGTAGAAAGCAGTAGGTCATATGTGGTATGACAGGGTCACTCTCCCCAAAAGTGTCCTTTCAGCAGAAACCAATAGAAAATCCAGGTGCAGAGGAAGGCCTAGGACACAGCTGACCTGTAAGCCAGATGGGACCCCAGCTGCTCCCGGGGCTCGAAATGCAGGATGTGGGTCCCTGAGGCAGCCACGGCCTCCTTGGGGAGTGGAGCCTGAGGAGGCTCGGGGGCCCCCCCACCGCCGGAGGGTGTGGACCAGCGCCAGCCTTATGGTTTGCCTGGGCCTGTGTTTATTTCCCTTGACCTCAAGGTCTGGCCCCAGACAAGAGAATTTGAGGTTTATTGTTTTGACCTTAACAAGTTTTCATTTGAAATGTGGGATCTGACTTTTGAAATTATCAGAGGATTCAGATTTCTCTGAAAGCGCTCTTCTGCAGCCGCCACTCGGTCCTGTCCTCTATCCGGCTTCTCATCTGCCCGGCCTTTAACTTGGACAATTATCAGCATCGTTGTTATTTTTATTGTCTTTATTAATACCCAAGATGATGGTGATTATCCAAGATTGCGAGTATGGCAGATCCTGACACAAAAACCACTTGCTTACAGTACTGCTAAATTGGTAAAAAAAAAAAAAAAAAGGTCATTTGCAATCAAAATTATTTACTGCTCAGTATCAACTAATTGGAATAGCTGTTTTGAGTCACAAGCTTCCCAGATGCATTCAAACTATGTTTCATTGCTGTTTAGAAAAAGAAGAGCAGTTAGTTCATGACTCCCAGGCAAGGGACACACAGTGACAACCCCACGTGTCCTCCCAGGAAGGTCTTCGGCAGAGACGGGCAGAGGCCCCTCAGAGCTGCTGTATATGGAGAAGAGTCCTCCACTTGTATTTCTGGGTGTTGCCTTAACCAGACGTGGGTCAAGGCTGGCATCTGATGCAGACGTCCTCGTGTGGCAGGCCAGCTGAGTAAACATGGGCAGCTGCCCATGGGCACCTTGCTGGCAGAGCCGCAACCACTCCCACAGGTGGGATGTGGGCTCCCGAATGATCCATTATGTGGCCTGTTTCTGTGGCGGAAGCCGGTGTTCCTCTCCACCCCACAGTCAGTGCAGCAGCATCTGTACCACCGGCTCGAGGTTCTGGCCCTGCCCTAAGCTGTGGTTTTTACCAGCCCCTGTCTTTTACAGATTCCTTTTCCATCCCTGCTTGGAGCTGTTGAATGGGCTTTGAATGTGAGCCTGCCTGGTGGGGCCTGCCCGTGTCTTGGCCATGCACCCCATCCCCGCAACCGCCAATCCCCTTTCCCTTCAGGCCATCCATAGCCTGATTTATAAGCCAGGCACTTCCCGCTTTACATGTTAAATGGCTTTGACCCCAAAAGAGCTTCTTTTAAGAGCAAAGAAAGAGTTAAAAGTACATCATGTGACGTTTGAGGGTTGTGGTCAGGACAGGAAGAAGCTTGAGAAATGTAAGTCAGATGCCTTCTATGGAATGCCAGGCCTGGACTTATACACAAACACTTTTATTTATTCTTTACTCTTTGTGAATATGTCAATATCGCTGTCCAAATATCTGGCTCTTACCACTCAGAAACCACAGCACATGAGCCTGCATGTGTTGCTAGTTGGCAGAGTGCCTCCGGTTTCCAGCAGGCACCCTGGTATGAAAGAGTTCTCAACAGAGAGACTGGAAATCTCGGTGTGTGGGTGTCTGGGACAGGGGGATACCTAGTTCAGTGATAAAAGTGTGTCCGGTCCACACGGATCCTTGGAAATTCAGTTCTGCTGGTACCTGAGGCCCAGCTGTTGCCACTGAAAAAGCTCACCATGGATTGTGTTATTTCCTCCACAGGACAGCTCATCTGTCATCCAGTTCATGACCCGTGCCAAGGTGAAGGTGGACTCTGCCCTCAGGGTGGTGGAGATAGCCAGTGGGAACCCAGAAGAGATGACGGTGAGTCAGCCACCCCTGGGACAGCCCTCCCAGAGGGTGAGGGAGTCTGGGGACTTGATGTGGAGTTTGGGGGTAGATGATCTCTGACCCCAGACACTGGCTCTGTGGTCAACCCAGGACCATGCCTGCCTGGGCGCCCAGGCCCCCTTGGGAGCCCCTGCAGTCTGCCCTTGTGAAACCACTGTTCTTCAGTATTGGCTCTAGCCAGCCAAAGGAAAGCCATCCGAAGGAGCCCTTGATGGGGCTTGGATTTCCACTCGAAGCCCAGACTATTTTTATCTTTCTCAGGCCTTTCCCTGAAACTTCATCTGCCTTCCCAATCACACCGCTCCCTGGGTAAACACTCGATGTTTCAAAAACAAGCTTTAAGAGGTCACATACAAATTGCCAAGTCCTAGCACCTTCTCCTTTGTTCTCCGCATGCCCCTTGTCCTCCACGAAGGCTTCAGAGAAGCGGGAGGCACACCAACCAGAAGGTGTGGACTGCGGGGTGGGAGAGGCTAAGGGGGAGTGTGGCCCCGGACTTTACTGCCTTCTGTTGCTGCCCACTGGGGTGGGGTGGGGAGGGGTAATTCATCCTCTGGCACCCGCTCCCAGGTCCTGGGCAAGTAGAAAGGGGAGACAGCCGCCGATGACCTGGTTTTCCCGTGAGCCACACAGTGGTGCCAGCTTCTCATATCTCCTTCCCTGGAATCTGCCCTCTCTCAAGGGAGACTTTGCCCAGTCAACATTGCTGTGACAACGTTTACAAGTGATAAACTCAAAAAGACTATTAACTTACAAAGAAAAGATTAACTTATTTCCCAATAGCAAGAGAGATGCCACATATCAAAATGTTAGGGTGGGATGGGACCAAGCCCACTCTAGAAGACCCTGGCAGGGGAGGGTTCATGGAGAAAATACACCTCTGGGTGCCTTTTGAACTCTGAGTCCTGCTCCTGTTCGTGGTGAGCAGGAGACCAGAGCATCGGCTGGCACAGAACGAGTGTGAGTCTGAACGGTGAGGACCGTAATCCTGCCAGGGGGCTTGGACGTTCATGCTCGGTGCAGAGGACCACTGGCAGATGGAGAGCTTTGCTCCTCTGTGCACACTGAGAAATTGTCCAAGCAATAATTTTAGTAACAGAAACTGAATGGAATGAAATGGAACGACATGGAGCCTTCACGACAGAGGGTCGGTTTTCCTGGCAGGCCAAATATTCTCAGTTGGCTTTTCCCTTTACCCCGTGACTTCTGGCCATGTCACTGCTTCTGAAGACCTTCACCCGGGAAGCGAAGGAGAGTGGTGACTCACGGCTCATCGTCACGGCTCTGGTTAAAAAGTTTTATAGGATGAAAAACATGGCCAACCTAAGAGGTTTAGAATGTTCTAGTAGACCATAGTGTTCCCAACTGAGAGCAAATGGAAGTAATTTAAAAGTTTCCTACAGGTAGAATCCCTTGTGTAGATGGAAAAAAAAAATCATGGGGCACATTGCCTTTGAGTAGAACACTGAGCTGTGGGATCCAGGAAGACATCGCCTAGCGTCACATCCTGAGTCAGCTGCCTGCTCTGGAATGCCTGCCCATTAATTTCTGCTCCATTTCGAGCACTGTGGTGATATTTCCATTATTAAGATCTCTTTGGAAGAGGCTGTCATTTCAGCTGACCTTTTGCAGTACTCCCACGAGCAAAGTAACCCCATCAGGATCCCATGAAGCCCCCGTCTCCCACCCTTCCAAGACTCTGCCTTTTCAGTCCATGAGCTAAAATGAAGTTCTGCAATCTGTTCTTAACTTTCCTGGCAGAAAAAAAAAAATCTTTTCTGAGCAGGAAGGTTTGTCTTTTTAGAACAAACACGTTCTTCCCTGCATGATCCTTCTGAAGGCCTGACTCTCTGTCAACCGTCCATCTCAGGAAATTTCCACAGAGGCTAGCCACCAAATTTAAATCAGGCAAAATTCCACAAGATTTTAGATTAGGCACCAAATTTTTATGGCCTTGGAATGAACAGGAAATATAGTTGAAGCTGGCATAGAACAGGGTATGTGTGAGGAGAGGAAAACAATCGGATTTTTAACCACCTAATGTGTATATGGTGGTAAATTCAGCTGATCAGGAAATCAAATAATTTCCCTGTGACTCTGTATCTTTGATTTTTATGCTGTGGTGTGAGTGGTGGTTTTGAGAGCATTTGGGTGAATACCTAGAAATATGTACTAGGTTCTTGAGGCTTCTGCTCTGTTTATTAATAAGTAAATCTGGGGGTACTTCCAGGTGGACATGTTAGCATGTGGCTGAGGCCAACCACACCAAGCTTACCTGGCCTTGTATAGAACCTGAGACATCCAGGGGAGGCCTGGGGACTGCATTCAGTGCTGGTTGCAAAGTGCCAGTAACACACTGATTTTCTCATTCTATTTATTATATTCCACCCAACCCTTCCTGCTTTTCACGGAGAGTTTCCAACAACTGAGGCTAGAAACTCTCCCGGGGAAAACCTCTTTTTCTGATGTTTTAAACTTAGTGAAATATATGCTGAACACATAAACCCACAGATGAATAGGTAAGCCATTGCCATGTGCATCCACACCAGACTGAGATCTTAGGTGCAAGTAGGAGGGACTGACTGTGTCTCATTTTGGCAGAACCAGAATGGATCAGAAGGCGATCTGGTAGCTCTCAGGATTGCCAGGAAGGCTGGAGAACCAGGCTGGGATATGAGAGAAGTCAGGAGACCCGAGGGGCCAGGACCATGAGCTCAGTCATGCCTCAGGAGGAGCCGGTGTGGTGCCCTGGACACCGGTGGCCCTGCCTTCTCTCAGCCTCTCGCTCTGAGTTGGGCAGGAGCCCCTCAGTGGCTGAGCTGTGTCCCCAGCACTGTCAGGAGGTTCAACACTAGGCCTCTAAAAAGTGACAAATGCCTCTTCCAGTGTGCTTCTGTAATGCTCAGGGCAGGATCGGACAGCCACCTGCTGGCTCTCCTTAAGGCTCCCGTCTGAGCCAGGGTCCTTGTTCATTCAGACCACATTGTTGGTAACTTCCAGGGCAAGCAGCAGCCTTAATGAAAGGACATGAAGTCTTTGTCCAAAGATCATTGAGGAGCATTTCTGCTTTTTGCTTGTTTTATTTTTTAAAATAATGTGCTTAAATGAATGAAGCTATCTTGCTAATCTGACAAGGCAAATGTTTGGGGTCCCCCTCTGCCATGGTTCCATGGGAACCCCATGTCCAGAGAGGCACTCCCCTCTCTCCAGCAGCCCACTGCCGTCAGCATCCATCACCCTGCAGGTGGGAAGATGGGTTGTGATTTTGACAAGTCCCCAGAGAGTCTGCTGTGCCTCCCTGGGTTAGGACCACTGAGATTCTTCCTCAAGTGAACCAGGGGCCTCTGAGACAAGATCTCACAGTGAGCGTGCCCAGGACAGTGCCCAGAACTCCTGACTCCCAGCCTGGGGCTCCCCTCCCCTCTCCCCTGCAGCCCTTCAGTCACATGGGGAAGCACCGAGCCTTCTTGGATGAAAGAGTCTCGACAGGGGCAAGTATTCAGTGTGGAAGCAAAATCACTGGCTTGTTTTATCTCTGTACAATGTCTCTGTTCACACTGCCTGGGTGCCCCTGGAGCCCAGCCAGCTTCACACTGGCCCTGGCTCTGCTCACGTTTCCCTCCTCAGCCTAAATCAGACCCCAGAACAGAGCCTCGTGATGGCAGCCCAGCTTCCACCTTTAAGTAAACCCACCACATCTAACTGATCAGGAAAGTAACTTCCAGCCTCCTTTCCTCTGAAGCCATCTGGGGTCAGGCCTCAGTCCTGGCCTTTTCGGGAAGGTCGCCCTTCTGGTTTGGCCTTTCCCCTGTGGACAGGGAGCAGCACACCTCCCCTCGGGAATCAGAAAAGCCTGGGTTCAAATCTATCTAGGGTCCTAACTCTGTGGCCCTGGGTGTCAGGAAAGCTGCTTTCTACTTCCTGGAGACCTCCCTTTGCCCTGCCCCTGCCACCGCCCACGTGCCCACCAAAGACGCGAGCCCAGGTATCGCAACCAGAGGGCGTCAGCTAGAGTGGCAAACAGAGATTGCCCCAAAAGGCACCCCTTGCAGCTTCTGCATTGTAGTGCCTCGTGATGCAAACTTTACAGTGTTTAGCGGCACCAAGTAGGTTGTGACTTGTACTTCACCCTGTTGGTGGCCAGGTACAGTTAAAGTCACATGCCACATGGCAAGGGAGGGTTTTCCCCCTGGTCACTCAGGTTACATTGAGATGTAGGATGAAGGGGGTCATGGGAAGACCACCACCACCGCCATCCTGTGCCATCATCCAGTGGTGCTCGGAGGGAGCTCTGGGTCACAAAGAGCGCCTCAGAGTTTGTCAGCCTTGATGCAGGGCAGCCGGGCTCTCCTGAGTCTGCGCCGGGGAGCCCCACACCCGAGGTGGTGAGCCCAGATGCAGCTGGGGGAAAGCAACCCAGGCTCCCCATCCTCTGGAAGGAAAGCGTGCAGAAGATGGGGCGCCCTTCTGAGCAGGTGGGAGGGGTCACCGTCACGGTGGTGAGCAGCCAGCCCCTTGTGAAGGCACGCCCTGGGCCCGGATGGTCTCAGCAGCACACGGTGCTCGGGACATAGAGGTCTGTTGACTGGCGTCCCCCTGGCCTGGCCTGGCTGTTAACCAGGCGCCGGGCTCCTCGGCAAGGAGCATCCACACCCTCTGTGCCCTCAGCCCTCCCCTCCTGCCAGAGAGCTGCCCTGAGGGTCCTCAGGCGTCCTGGGCATGTAACCACCACACAGTGTCTGGCACATAGTAAATTCTCAACAAACGAGACCCATCCTTGACAAAGAATGAGCACAGCCCGGCCCACAAGTTCTCACACGGCAAACCCGGCACCAGGCCAGCCTCGGCACGCGTGACAGTTCCCCACACACACATGCCCGGCGCCCACCTTGGCAAATGCACGGCTTGCTTTCTGCTGGTTGGTGTCATCTCTGAAGTGTCCCTGTCCCCTGAGCTGGCGAGCTCTCTGCTCTGGAAGTGGGTCAGGGTGCGGGTCTGGCTCTGAGCATTTCAGCCTCCACACCTCCATCCCCCACCGCCCCCGCCCTGGCTAGTGGAGGTATCCCAAAGCAGGCGAAAATGTCATTTCATTAACTGCAGCGTGTTCTTCCCTTTCCACTTTTTCTTTGCATAAATTCCTTCCCTCCCTGAGACACATGTGTGACATTGCGCAGTAAGGACCTTCAGCCACCTGGGGCTGGGACTAAACCTCCTGGGGAGGTGCTGACTCAGCCGCCCCCTGGCCCCGGAAGCCCCCCATCCAGCAGCAGCTGGGCCAGCTGGACCTCAGTATGATCAGGTTCTCGGGCCTCATGGAGACCTGAGCATTTCCAACTATGAGGTTAGGCGCGTTTGCACCGGTCGGAGCATACAGGTTTCCGAAGCACAAGTGAAGCAGATGCTGTGGTTCAGGCTGGCCAGTTGCCTCAGACTGGGAAGGGCTCCTGGTGGCTCCCTGATGCCAGCTTGCCAGCCTCGGGTGCTTTAAACCTTCCCAGCAGGCAGGGTGTCCAGGGTCTGGGCCTGCCATCCCCAAGACTGTCTGTCCTCCTCCAAGGACTGTTGAGGCAAACCTCACGCTCCTCATTTTCTAACATCTTATTAGTTACCATCTAACACAGAAGCCCTCCTCCGCCCTGGCCATCCCTTTGCTGGGTGGAACCTCTGTGCTCCCCAGCTGTCAGCTTCCTGTCACCCCTGAAGCCAGACTTCCCCCAGTCCTGACTCTTCTTTCCCTTCTCATCACCTCCCTTCATCCTGGGCGCGTGATATCCCCCTGGGAACCACCTCCTGGCAGCTCTCTAATAGGACATTTGTTTCTTGAGCCTCCATGTAAAGTTCTCCCTTCTAATCTGTACTCACTCTGCAGCTGGAATGGTCTTTGCAAAATGCAAGCCATGTCACTGGGGGTTAAAGCCCTCCGCTGGCTTCCACTCCTCTTGGGATAAAGCATATCATTCTTAGTCCCCGCCCTTCCCCTCTCTCCAGCCTCGTGTGGAGCAGTTTCCTTGGGCCTCTTGTTCGTTCTGTTTGCTCCAGTGCTACTGTCTGCTGGCTCATCTCCCCATTTCCAAGCTTACTCTTGCTCCCGCGTTTTGTACATGCTGTTCCTTTTCCTTGGGATGATGTTCCCTTCCCTCTCTGGCTAGTTAACTTGGGCTTATCCTTTAATTCTCAGCTCAGGGAACTCTCTCTGACTGTGGTGCCTATCTCAGTCTTTTATAACCACACACCTGTCCCTCTGGACACTTTCCAAAACTCTAATGTTGCATTTATGTGTCTAATTGGCCAGTATCCTCTGTAAGCCAGGAGCTCTGTGAGGGCAAAGAGTGTCTGCCTCACCCAGCAGTGAGCCCCCACAGTGCCCGGGTGTGGTAGTTGCTGCATGCACATTTGTTGGTTGGGTGGATGGGTGGATAGACAGAAAAATGGGTGTGTGGACGGACAGAAGGATAGGTGGGTGGATGGATGGATGGATGGATGGCGGGATGGCCAGGACTTTCCCAAGAGAAATAACATTTGCAAATATATTTTTGAAGTAGACAAGAAACACACTCAGAGACTCCAGGTTTAAAACTCTATTCTCTTTTGTTCCAGACTGAATCATATTCATGCTTCATCTAATGTTATGGCAGAAAAGACTCTGAGTTTATTAATTTATGCATTCGTGAATCACACAATGAATCACTACCTTGGTTTGGGTGACAGGAGAACATGCACTGGGACCCTTTTCCTCTTAGAATTCACAGTGTGCTAGAGGCCATCCACAGGAAGAAACATCATACCTTCTAGGGTGAAAAGAACTTGGAACTGGGGCTGTGAAATGTTCAACTGTGGTTTTAAAACAGCTCTGTGGAGCCCTGGGTTTTCCCTCGAGTTGGTTCAGGGGATGCTGGACTGGGATAGGCAAGGACATGCTTGGGAAGGAGGGCTGAGCTGGGGGTGGGAGGGCCTGGTTGCCCATCTTCTTTATAACCAGTCTATGCTATTTTCTGTTTTATATATCAGGTTTTGTCTGCTAAAAGGGGTTGAAAATTGCATTGATTCCAAAAGCTCAGAGAATGATTGATTAATTCTGCTGAAAAGAGAGGAATAGGTCAGGCTTCTTGGGAGAACTATTAGAGCAGTCTCCTTTTTTAATGTTTTTTAACTTGACTTTAAAAATATCAATTAAAAAAATCTTTTTAAATAGTAAAAAGTAGAAAAGAGAAAAAGATACCCATAATCTCAAACAGCCTTTATGTATCCCTATTATTTTTCTGCAAAGCTGAAGTCTTCTAGATATTAAATCGAAATTCTGATCTTTTTTGACTTATAATGTTTATCATGATCCCCATGTTATTATCATGTTTTCGAAAGTATTTAGAACTTGAAAATCAGGCAAGCAGATGGCTGCATGTCCTTCCAATGGCATACTTCCCTAGCCTCTTTCCCCAAGTGTGGTCCATGGACCAATGACATTGGCATCACCAGGGAGCACATCTGAAATGCAGAACATCGGGCCCCAGCCCAGACTCTCGCATTCAGGCTCTGCATTTTAATAAGGCTCCTCATGGGATTCTTGAACACATTAAAATTTGAGAAAAGGTTAAACAGGCTTGCCTACCTTTCTAGGGCCAGATTCTGTAAAGTTACATAGTAACTTGTAGAAGACTGATAAGTTATGAATGCCTTTCACCTCTTTGTGTGAGAGACCAGACTTGGACTGGAGCAGAACTAGGGATGGAAACCAGAGGATGGAGAGAGGGGTGTTTAGAGAGGTATGGGGCTCGACCACACTCACCAGCTTGTCCATGTGGAGGCAAGAGCACTTCCCAAATCTCCCCAGAACCCCTGCCGCTGTTCCTTCCTTTGGGTTTTTATCTCAGATGTGACTTCTTAGAACTGCCGGACACTCAGATCATCACAACAAATGAGTTTATTAGAGTCGTGACGTGTGGGAACCAGCTCTCCCAAAGCGTAAAACACAGCCAAGGCAATGAGCAGCATTACTAAAAATAGTAAAAGATTAAACACACATTCCAGGGAAGTGACAGGGCATTCCTGTGGAATTTGCTAGACTAAACTGTAGTGGATACTCTTGACTGTCTCTGTATCCACAAAACCAGACTTCCAGCATGCCTGTGCTGGGACACAGATCTGACACCAAGGGGCAGGCAGTGTCCCTGAGAGGCCATCGGGGTTGTCCAAGGGGCCGGACTTCACAGCTGACCCCCGCTGAGCTCACAGCCTGTCTTAGCAATTCACCATCAGCTGGAGGTTCAACAGACTTGTACTACACAACCGTATCCCAGGACCTTTCCCGGCGCTGCCTGGCTTCCCTCTCAGACCCCATTCCACAGAGGAGGAAGCCGAGGGGGGTGTCCTGGTTGACTGAGATGGCACTTCCTGGCCACAGTGCCTCAAGGTCATCTGTGCAAGGCACCCCGAGAGGTTCCGAATGTGGGAGGTGACTCGATCCACAGCTTTTTAGGGTCAAGAGCCTAATGTCATGTATCCATCTGTAAAGAAGGAATCTCTAATCTGAACCAGACAGAAAATAGCAGACTTACGACAGCAGGCTTTAGAGCCCATTTCTGTCCCACCACCTCCTGCCCCAAGGATTCTTCTGTCAGGATTGCATATAGCCTGCAAAGCACCCTAAGTGGGCAGGGTGGGTAAGTGGGGGCCGGAGTAGCTACACAGAGGCAGTGAGAGGAAGCAAGCCGCGTTCTGGCGGCACCTCCTGAACACAAGGCTGGGAGGAAGAAGCAGGCACGGAGTCCCCACTGTGCCAGGCCTGCAACGCCCAGCAGAGGCAGCTCTGGAGGTCAGTGTGGTGCCTCCCTGGTGGACAGGAAAGGCATGCGGCGGGCACCCTGAGGAGCTGGTCCCAGTCGGTCCCTTGATCTGGTTACACAGATACACTTAGCATTCCAGATGTAAAGCTGCAGTGGCCGGCTCGAGCGCTTAGGTAATGCGTGCTCTCTTCTGTGCAGCTGGGCGTCCGTCAAGGGCTTTTAAAGATTGAAGAGGAGCCTGCCAGGTACCACCTCAGTAAAGCCTGCCACCAGTGTTGATGCCAACAGGGGAGCCCCCGAGCATCAGGGTGGCTCTGCCAGGCACTGTGCTGGGGGCTCGATGTGCGTTGTCCCCACAAATTCTCTGGGAAGGTATTGTTCCACCTCCATGTTGCAGATGAGACAAACGAGGCTCAGAGAGGTAAAGAACCTTGCCTAAGGTCACACAGCCAGTGAGTATGTGCTACAGAGGCCTCGTTTCCATTCCCAGAGTGATCACACAGGAACAGAACTTCTGCTCTACTCAATTCCCCTTGAAGTAATACTCTGGATTCGGGATCTGCAGGTGAAGCTGAGGCAGCCCCTCTGCCTCATGAATGACTCCCGCTCCCCACAGCACACACCCCACTCTTGCCCTTGCTGTGGCTGTGGACACACAGAGAGAGATGGTCACGTCTGCTTCCCCATCACCAGGAAGAGACAGTGCAGGGCCCACGTCATCAGCAGATCATCTTCAAGGAGTGGTGGTGACAAGCTCAGATTTGGGGGCTTGGGGCTAGAACTGAGTTCCGATCCTGACTCTGCACTTAAGCTCCATGGCCCAGAGCAAGTTGCTTGTTCTCTCTGGGCCCATGTCATGCCCCTCGGCACAGTGGGTGTTGACTACCTCATGCCTCATGGGGTAGTTGTGTCAGTTAGATACGTCATTGCAGGAAAAGCACAGAGCCTGACACAGTGGAGCACCTAAGAAATATTAGAGAGAGATGGGATCCAGGCCGCCCTAGGGGACCACAAACAGTGCTGCTTAGTGTCAAGTCCATACGGGGCCCAGGCACCTCTGAGGCTTGGACAGGGCCAGGACCACAGGGCTCATGATCAGTGAGGCCTCCTGGCAGAGGCAGGACATCCGCTGGCTTCCAGGCATGAGCCGGGTGTGGAAGAGCCTTCCCCAAGGAGGGATGGGCATTCCAAGGGGCTGGCACAGCTTAGACAAAGACCTGCAGGTGGGCCGGCCTGTCTGCAGCCTGACAGAGACCATGACGGCCTGGGGTTGGCATCTTTGTCTCCTCACAGTGAGGCCTGGAATGGGGCAGTGGGATGTTAAGGAGGGTCTCTGGGCAGCAGAAGACACATTAGAAGCTTTGAATTCTACAAGATCAGACTCTGCCATGACCAGTAAGGGGACTAACACACAGACAAAGGACAGTCAGTGCTGAGCTAATATATGTTAAGCAGTCAGTTCTCTGGCAGGTGGGAGGCCCTGATTTGCTCATTTCATGGCCCATTTCAAACTGCCACGCAGGGTCACTAGCTGTGGAGTTGGGAGGAGATAACATATAGTCAACTCCACCACACAACTGAGTTTCCATAAAAGTTAGGAAAACTTTCCTCACCAGACATGGGACCCGACTGCACACGGCTCCCCTTGAAAACCAGAGCACTGCTCCTCCAGCGAGAGCCTTCGGTGTGCCGGGCAGGGCCAGGAGACTGAGGACAGACTGCACGCCAGCCCTGTGGCATCCACAGTCTGCTGGGGAAGCCGGCATTGCTTAAATCTTCACACTAAGTGACATGCTGAGCTGAGCTCAGAAGGACGTGGTCTTATATGGAGGGCATGCCCGTGTCCTTTGTTCCAAACCACAATAAAAGGACATCGATTGTCTTCCCTGAATTGAGAACACAGTACATCCTCTGCGTTCGCTCTGTGGTACTGCAGTCAGGCAGGCTTGTCAGTACAATCCTTCCAGGAGCTGGGGCTTTCAGATTTCAAGTGCTTTTCAGATCCAAGTGAAAGCCCATTCATCTACAAGCAGGAAAGCTTGCAACAGAGTCCATTTTTAGCAACAGTGGTCTGGACCCCTATCTAGTTCATGGCAGATGTCAAGCCCACCCTGGGCTCCCGCACTGCAGGCACTTCCATCTGGGAAGTGTTCTCACCTCTCCTTTGCCTCCTAGGTGGTCTTCGAGGCCTTGCACAATCTGGAGCCACGTGGCTATGTTGTGGGGTGGATCATCGCCATAAGTCTGCTGGTGGGAATCCTCATCTTCCTGCTGCTGGCTGTGCTGCTCTGGAAGGTGAGTCTGGGACCACAGGTGCCTGTGGAGTCCCCACCTGGGAATGCCCAGCCCCCAGACCCACCAGGGTAGAGCCTCAGGGAAGAAGTTTCCTGCCAGAGCTTCCTTTGTGCTGGAGGTGCAGCGGAGGGCGGCAGTGTCCCCTCTGGGCAGCAGTGGCATCTGGGCTCCTCTTGAGGCCAGTCCCGGCCGAGGACTAGACCACTGTAGAGGGAGAGCAGAATCTCACTGCCCTCTTCCCTGGCCCTCCCACCAGTCCTAACAGGATGGGGGGAGCCTGACTCCAGAACAGAAGCTTGGGGCATAACTGCTGGACTGGGGGTTGCCGTTTACTTGGAGAAAAAACAAGAGAGGGAACCACAGAGCAACTCTGCACTTTTCCCACACGGAAGGTAGAAAAGGTGCCTTCCCGGAAGATGGGGTCACAGATGCGCAGTGAATCAAGGTGCTGCCTGGGGGCAGCTCTGTAAGTCCTCCCAGCCCCATGGTGGCTCGTGTAGGTGACCCAGGGTGTAGATTCCCTGCCTCCATCCCAGGGCACACCTCCGCATCCTTCCTGTCTTGCCTCTTCTCACCTTCTCACGGAGAAAGGGGTGCCCACACCCCAAGCCTAGATGGTTTCTTTGCCTCTGAGACCTGGAGTCCTCTTAACCTCAGAGCCTCTCTACTCCCCAGTAACAGTCCCGGAGTCATTATCTGATAAAGGTCTGTCTCCTCCACTGGATAGTAATGTTCCAGTGAGTGGGGCCCATGCCGTTCTTGTCCCCCTGTGTCCCCAGCTCCTAGGACAGCAGCAGGGGCCGTAGCTGGGACTTCCTGACACCAAAGCCCTGCTTTTCCCAGTTCCAGGTTTCAGATGCAGGTGGCCACAGCCTCTTACATTATTATGAATGATGTTTGAAGTGCGAGTAATTTGTCTCTCTGGGATAACAAAATAATTTGTATATGTTGGTCAAACATAGTAAGATAGCAATAAGAAAAACCAATTGGAACATGCTCAGGAGTCCACATCCCAGAAATAACCGTGATGTGAGCACACTGTTGTCTCTTCTTGGCCTTTTCCTCTGCGTGATAGACATGACCAGGCCTCCTCACGGCAGCTACTTATTTTTGAAAAATAATGTGTTAAATCTTCTGGTAATACATTGGATATATTTTCAGATGCAGCACCTCTACAGTTAAAGCAATGGGTTCAATTATTAACCTGAAAAGTGTATAATAAATATACTTTTATCCAAGAAGTCTAGAAACACAGGAAAAATAAGTGTTTTCATGATACGTTTTTCAGACTGACAACTGGACTGATTGCTTTAAATGTAGAGATACTTTACCTAAAAAGTGTCTGCAGGTTGAAGAAAAATATCTTGAACTTATTACTTGAAAATTAGTTTTGCCTGTGTTTCCATGCTTTTTGGACATCCTGTGCGTCCTGTTTTTCACAGATGACATCCCGAGCATCCTTCCCCCGCCTCCACTGCCTCAAGGCAGCAGTGTCCGCTGAGCCCACCTAGGCCCCCATGTCGGAATTTAGCTCCTGGTCTCATACTGCTCTTAACAGTGCCATGGTGAATATTCTTGGAGCCAAATATTTGCACAAATCCTTCATTATGGGCTTAAGATGAAATCCTAGGAATGGAATTAGTCGAAAGAAACGCATATTTTAATCCTTACACGACATCCTGCAGATGGCCTGTAGGAAGGATTACTGAGTCACCCTCCCACAAGGCTGCTTCAGAAGGGCCCAGTTTTCCTGTATTTGCCAGGAGTGGCTTTTACCTTTTTTTAAAAATCTGCCAATTTGTTGTTTGTTTAATCTGCATGGCAGATAGATTCTTAATTCTCTCTTTTCTCCAAACTCCAACTCCTTCCTGCCCAGATGGCCTCAGGCTTGGGGGTGGAGAACAAAGCCAGCTCAGTATTTGTGATCTGAAAAGACAGTAGGGCTTTGAGGGTGGGGTGGGGGGTGGGGGTTCTTTCTTTCTACCTTTGTGTGGATGCTTGACATTAGAGTAGACGCTGTCCTCCATGGCTGGCTGTGTGGGACCAGATAGGGACGCCCATGGGGAGCATGGTAGCCGTGCCCACTCTCTCCCGTGACACGTATGCCCTCCTTCTGGCCGCCCTGCTTGGCTTTGCCACTCAGAGTGTCCCATCTCCCAGGCGCATGCTCCTGCCTCCTTCCACCTGCCGTCTGCTTAGCTCTGCTTCTGTTGTTTCTGTAAAGAATGTGGTTGCAGGAGGTGGCTGCCGTGAGGTAGCCAAGAGCTGAGGTCACCCAACTGTGTGTGCTGCAAAGAGCCAGAACACAAGAAGGCAGATGTCACCTTGCACCATGGACGGGAGACGGCAGGGTGGTGGCAGGACTAGGGGGCCTTAACCCAGACAAGGCCCTGCCATCACTGGGGAGGTGGAAGAAAAAGGTCTAGAATGCTTTGAGAAAGATGTCAGATGCCACATATGGTGATGACAGCTTTGCCCATCGTCCAAGGGCAGTACCTCACTTCAACTCACATTTACTGAACTTTTGCTTTGAACCAAACACTGGGTTAGGCCCTGGATTCAGCAATGACTGTGACTCTCCTGCCCTTCAAGGCCTCACCATCTAGCACAAGGCCTCACCATCTAGCACAAGGCCTCACCATCTAGCACAAGGCCTCACCATCTAGCCCAAGGCCTCACCATCTAGCACACAGACTGGAAACCTAACAGAGGTGGGTGACGGCTGTGGAGCTGGAAACAGAGGAGACCCCACTCATCCCCCACCCCAGGGGGGTGGAAAGGCCAGTGAGGTAGGTGAGCACACGGGCTTGCAGGCTGGCAGCTGTGGACCAGAGCCCTGGCTCTCACACTTACCAGCTCTGTGGCCCTCAGTTCCTGCCTCTAAAACAGACCACGACGTCTAGCTTGAGGTCCAGGCAACACAGGCAGAATGCTCAGTGCTTAACACACAGAAGTTCCCATTACAAGTCAGAGGACACCTCACGAGTTAGGTGTCCGGCCTTGAACTTGAGTTTTCCAGGCAAACGAAGGGCAGGTGGACACTCCATATACAGAAGGAAGAGGAGGTGAGCAAATAAGCAGGGCTTGGGGAAGCAGCTTATGGGGTGTCAGAGGGGCATCGGACCTGCAAGATCATCTCGGTGTGAGGGACCCTGTGACCGGGAAAAAGGGAAACCAGGAGTCTGTAATCAGAGTGGTTGTGACCAGACCTGCTTCCCGGGAGAGCTCTGAGGACAGTCGTGGGCTGAAGGCAGTTGCCACAGGTAGAAAGGAGGGGACCACATTAGAACAGGCAGGATCTGGTGATCAGTTGGACTTGAGAGGTCAGGGCAGGGAAAAGTAAGTTGCTCACTGTTTTTAGCTGAGACAATGGATGGATTCCCTTACCCATGGGAGGGGAGGAAGGATTTAAAGATGTTCGGGGACAGGAGTTTGGCATCGGGCTTTTTGACAGGCAGACTCACTTCCAGGCGCCCTCACCCGGGGAGGAGAGGCCGACAGCATATCCCTGTCAGCTCTTGCACGAGCGCTTTCTCTTCAGTCTCCAGGGCCAAGCATACTTACCGCAGGCATCATGGAAGCCATCTTTTACAGTTGCAAAAATCCAGAAATCCATTCCTAGCCACATAAGCAAGAAAGCGATTGTAAGGATGCAGGAGTACTCGCAGATCCCGAAGGAAGTATGTGCTGCCAGCCCCAGGGCGTGCAGAGACCAAGCAGCGTCCTCCCTGCCCTGCCCGCCTCTGGCCACTGCCCCTCAGTACCTGCACCGTCTCCTCCCACGGCAGACCTGCTTTCTTCATGCTCCCTGGTGCACAGTGGGAAATGGTTGCCCCCAGCCCCTCCACATTCACATCTCGGTGACTTCTAGCCAGAGAGACTGACCAGCTCCCTGTGATTCCCAATTCTACAAGTCTGGGAGAGAGAATCTGGTCAGCTCAGCTCTTCAGATGTCCACAGTGTGGCCCATGGCAAGGAGAAGGCAGGGAGGGAATCTGACTGGCCGGTTTGGCTCGCATGTCCCCCACAGATCCAAACAGCTATGACTAGGGTAGGAGAAAAACGCGAGCTGGCAGTCTGGGGAGGCAGGCTGCGGGTGGGGGTGAATCTCAGAGAAGGAGGAAACTGGGCAGATACCCCAAAGTCATTCATTCCAGCATAGTTTCATGTGGTTAGTGGTGCTGCTATTTAAATTGTAGGCTTTTATATTGTACCAGTTAGCTATACTGTGTAACAAACTGCCCCCAAATTGAATGGCTTTAAATAACCATTACATTGTATCGTACAAATTTATGGCTCAGGAATTCAGGAAGGGTTGGCTGGGTGGTTCTTCTGCTCCACCTGACATTGAGTGGGGTCACTCAAGTGGCACTAACTTGGGAGCTGGTCTGATCTGAGAAGTCAGACAGCTTCACTCACCTGCCTGGCACCTTGGTGGGGATGGCAGGGAGGCTGGATTCAGGCAAGCCCTTCTCCCGCTCCTTGGCAGCTCAGAGCCTTTCCATGTGGCCCTTCTAGCAGAGTGGCCTGACTTTTCATGGTAGCTTAGACCCTAAGAGAGCTTGGTAAAAGCTGCCAGTTCTCTTAAAAGCTGTCCCAGAATTGGCACAGCATCATTCTGACACACTCTGTTGGCCAAAGCAGTCATATGCCAGCCCAGAGTCAAGGGAGTGGAAACAGACCCTCCCTCTAGAGGGTTTGTGGTCATCTTAAAGCTGCCATATTCTTGATGGTCAGAAATATGGGCAAATCTTAATCTTTTCTTTAAAAGTCATGGTTGTTTCAAAGTGATGAAACCTCATTTCTTTCATAGTGTGATAGATAAAATCACTATTGAGCTCCTCTGGCAAAAAGGGAAAACAGAATAAATCTTGGTGCATCGTTCAGAAATGCACTCAACATTCAGAGTGGATCATCTCTTCAGGCAAAGCTACAAAGCTTATGATGCAGTAAGGAACTTGCCAGAGGGAGTTTCTTTTTTCTTTTTTTTTTATCATCATGGTGGTTCAACTGTCCTCCTCCCCCTCCACCCCACCCTTACCCACTCCCCTCCCTTTTGGTAACCACTAGCCACTTCTCAGTGTCTATGAGCCCACTGCTGTTTTGTTCTTTCTGTTTTGCTTTGTTTTTATATTCCACAAATAAGTGAAATCATATGGAATGTGTCTTTCTCTGCCTGGTTTATTTCACTTAGCATAATACCCGCTAGATCCATCCATGTTGTTGAAAAAATCAGGATTTCTTTTCTTTTTAATGGCTGAATAATATTCCCTTGTGTATATGTACCACTTCTTCTTTATCCATTCATCTATTGATGGACACTTAAGTTGCTTCCCTATCTTGGCTATTGTAAATAGTGCTGCAGTAAACATAGGGGTGCATATATCTTTTTGAATCAAGGATCTTATTTTCTTTGGGTAAATTCCTAGGAGTGGAATTACTGGGTCAAGTGGGAATTCTATTTTTAGTTTTTCGAGGAACCTCCATACTGCTTTCCACAGTGGCTGCACCAACAGTGTAGGAGGGTTCCTATTTCTCCGCACCCTCTCCAGCATTTGTTATTTCTTGTCTTTTGGACAGTGGCCATTCTTACTGGTGAGAGGTGATATCTCATTGTGGTTTTAATTTGCATTTCCCTGATGATTAGTGATGTGGAGCATCTTTTCGTGTGCCTGTTGGCCATTTGTATTTCTTCTTTGAAGAAGTGTCTGTTCAGGTCTTCCACCCATTTTTTGATCAGGTTATTTGTTTTTGGATGTTGAGGCATGTGAGTTCTTTATATATTTTGGATATTAACCCCTAATAAGATGAGTCATTTACCAATATATTCTCCCATACTATCAGATGGCTTTTTATTCTGTTGATGGTGTCCTTTGCTGTACAAGAAGCTTTTTAGTTTGATGTAGTCCCACTTTTTTTCTTGGTTTTTGTTTTGTTTTGTTTCCCTTACCCAAGAAGATGTATCCAGGAAAAATTGCTCATGATTGTATTCAAGAGATTTTTGCCTATGTTTTCTTCTAAGAGTTTTATGGTTTCATGATTTACATTCGTGACTTTCATTCATTTAAAGTTTACTTTTGTATATGGAATTAGTTATCCAGTTTCTTCTCTTCCATGTAGCTGTCCAATTTGCCAACACCATTTGTTGAAGAGGCTGTCTTTCCCCCATTGTATATTCATGGCTCCTTTGTCATACATTAATTGACCATATATGTGTGGGTTTATATCTGGGCTTTCTATTCTGTTCCATGGATCTATAGGTCTGTTCTTGTGCCAGTACCAAATTGTTTTGATCACTGTGTTTTTGTAGTAGAGCTTGAAGTCAGGGAGTGTAATTCCCCCCACTTTGTTCTTCTTTCTCAGGATTGATTTGGCTATTCAGGGTCTTTTGTGGTTTCATGTGAGTTTTAGAACTATTTATTCTAGTTTATCAAAGAATGCTGTTGGTATTTTGATAAGGATTGCATTGAATCTGTAAATTGTTTTAGGCAGGATGGCCATTTTGACAATATTAATTCTTCCTATCCATGAACACAGGATGCATTTCCATTTTTTGGTGTCTTCTTTAGTTTCTCTCATGAGTGTCTTGTAATATATAGGTCTTTCACCTCCTTGGTTAGGTTTATTCCTAGGTATTCTATTCTTTTTTTTTTTTTTTTTTACAATTTATTTTGGTATCATTAACCTACAGTTACATGAGCAATATTGTGGTGATTAAACTACCCCCTTCATCAGGTACCCCCCACCAACCCTATTACAGTCACGGTCCATCAGCGTAGTGAGATAAGAATCACTACTTGTCTTCTCTGAGCTGTATAGCCCTCCCCGTGCCCCCCACCTTATGTCTGCTAATTGTAATGCCCCTTTTACCCTCTTATCCCTCCCTTCCCACCCTTCTTCCCCAGTCCCTTTCCCTTGGGTAACTATTAGTCCATTCTTGGGTTCTGTGAGTCTGCTGCTGTTTTGTTCCTTTAGTTTTTTTCTTTGTTCTTATACTCCACATATGAGTGAGATAATTTGATACTTGTCTTTTTCCACCTGGCTTATTTCACTGAGCAAAATACCCTCTAGCTCCATCCATGTTGTTGCAAATGGTAGGATTTGTTTTCTTCTTATGGCTGAATAATATTCCATTGTGTATATGTACCACATCTTCTTTATCCATTCATCTACTGATGGACACTTAGGTTGCTTCCATTTCTTGGCTATTGTAAATAGTGCTGCAACAAACATAGGGGTGCATCTGTCTTTTTGAAACTGGGCTGCTGCGGTCTTAGGGTAAATTCCTAGGAGTGGGATTCCTGGGTCAAATGGTATTTCTATTTTGAGTTTTTTGAGGAACCTCCATACTGCTTTCCACAATGGTTGTACTAATTTGCATTCCCACCAGCAGTGTAGGACGGTTCCCTTTCCTCCACATCCTCGCCAACATTTGTTGTTGTTTGTGTTTTGGATGTTGGCCATCTTCACTGGTGTGAGGTGATATCTCATTGTGGTTTTAATCTGCATTTCTCTGATGATTAGTGATGTGGAGCATCTTTTCATGTGCCTGTTGGCCATCTGAATTTCTTTGGAGAAGTGTCTATTCATGTCCTCTGTCCATTTCTTAATTGGATTATTTGCTTTATGTTTGTTAAGGTGCGTGAGTTCTTTGTATATTTTGGATGTCAACCCCTTATCAGATACATCATTTATGGATATATTTTCCAATATTGTAGGATGTCTTTTTGTTCTACTGATGGTGTCCTTTGCTGTACAGAAGCTTTTCAATTTGATATAGTCCCATTTGTTCATATTGCTTTTGTTTCCCTTGCCCAGGGGGATATGTTCATGAAGAAGTCGCTCATGTTTATGTCCAAGAGATTTTTGCCTATGTTTTTTTCTAAGAGTTTTATGGTTTCATGACTTACATTCAGGTCTTTGATCCACCTTGAGTTTACCTTTGTGTATGGGGTTAGACAGTAGTTCAGTTTCATTCTCTTACATGTAGCTGTCCAGTTTTTCCAACACCAGCTGCTGAAGAGGCTGTCATCTCTCCATTGTATATCCAAGGCTCCTTTATCAAATATTAATTGACTGTAGATGTTTGGGTTAATGTTTGGATTTTCTATTCTGTTCCACTGGTCTGTGGGTCTGTTTTTGTGCCAGTACCAAATTGTCTTGATTACTGTGGCTTTGTAGTAGAGCTTGAAGTCAGGGAGCGTAATTCCCCATTTGATTCCTCCTTCTCAGGATTGCTTTGGCTATTCGGGGTCTTTTCTGGTTCCATATGAATTTTAGACTTATTTGTTCCAGTTCATTGAAGAAAGCTGTTGGTAGTTTGATAGGGATTGCGTTGAATCTGTAGATTGTGTTAGGTAGTATAGCCATTTTGACAATATTTATTCTTCCTAGCCAAGAGCATGGGATGCATTTCCATTTGTTAGTGTCCTCTTTAATTTCTCCTAGGAGTGTCTTATAGTTTTCAGAGTACAGATCTTTCACATCCTTGGTTAGGTTTATTCCTAGGTATTTTATTCTTTTTGATGCAATTGTGAATGGAATTGTTTTTCTGATTTCTCTTTCTGTTAGCTCATCATTAGTGTATAGGAAAGCAACAGATTTCTGTGTGTTAATTTTATATCCTGCAACTTTGCTGAATTCAGATATTAGTTCTAGTAGTTTTGGAGTGGAGTCTTTAGGGTTTTTTATGTACAGCATCATGTCATCTGCAAATAGTGACAATTTGACTTCTTCTTTACCAATCTGGATGCCTTGTATATCTTTGTTTTGTCTGATTGCTGTGGCTAGGACTTCCAGTACTATGTTGAATAACAGTGGAGAGAGTGGGCATCCCTGTCTTGTTCCCGATCTTAGATGAAAAGCTTTCAGCTTCTCGCTGTTAAGTATGATGTTAGCTGTGGGTTTCTCATATATGGCCTTTATGATGTTGAGGTACTTGCAGTCTATACCCATTTTGTTGAGAGTTTTAATCATGAATGGATGCTGAATTTTGTCAAATGCTTTTTCAGCATCTATGGAGATGATCATGTGGTTTTTGTTCTTCTTTTTGTTGATGTGGTGGATGATGTTGATGGATTTTCAAATGTTGTACCATCCTTGCATCCCTGGGATGAATCCCACTTGATCATGGTGTATGATCCTCTTGATGTATTTTTGAATTCGGTTTGCTAATATTTTGTTGAGTATTTTTGCATCTACATTCATCAGGAATATAGGTCTGTAATTTTCTTTTTTGCTGAGGTCTTTGCCCGGTTTTGATATTAGAGTGATGCTGGCTTCATAGAAAGAGTTTGGAAGTATTCCCTCCTCTTCTATTTTTGGAAAACTTTAAGGAGAATGGGTGTTATTTCTTCTCTATATGTCTGGTAGAATTCAGAGGTGAATCCATCAGGTCCGGGGGTTTTGTTCTTGGGTAGTTTTATGATTACCACTTCAATTTCGTTGCTGGTGATTGGTCTGTTTAGTTTTTCTGTTTCTTGCTTGGTCAGTCTTGGAAGGCTGTATTTTTCTCAGAAGTTTTCCATTTCTTCTAGGTTTTGGAGCTTGTTAGCATACAGATGCTCATAATATTCTCTTATAATTCTTTGTATTTCTGTGGGGTCCGTCGTTATTTTTCCTTTCTCATTTCTGATTCTGTTTATGTGTGTAGATTCTCTTTTTCTCTTAATGAGTCTGGCTAGGGGTTTATCTATTTTGTTTATTTTTTCAAAGAACCAGCTCTTGGTTTCATTGATATTTTCTATTGTTTTATTCTTCTCAATTTTATTTATTTCTTCTCTGATCTTTATTATGTCCCTCCTTCTGGTGACTTTGGGCCGCCTTTGTTCTTCTTTTTCCAATTTCAGTAATTGTGTCTTTAGACTATTCATTTGGGAATGTTCTTCCTTCTTTAAATAGGCCTGGATTGCAATATACTTTCCTCTTAGAACTGCCTTTGCTGCGTCCCACAGAAGTTGTGGCTTTGTGTTGTTGTTGCCATTAGTCTCCATATATTCTTTGATTTCTGTTTTGATTTGGTCGTTAACCCATTGATTCATTAGGAGAATGTTGTTAAGTCTCCATGTATTTGTGAGCCTTTTTGATTTCTTTCTAAAATTTAATTCTAGTTTTATACCTTTGTGATCTGAGAAGTTGGTTGGTAGGATTTCAATATTTTTGAATTTACTGAGGTTCTTTTTGTGGCCTAGTATGTGGTCTATTCTGGAAAATGTTCCATGTGCACTTGAGAAGAATGTGTATCCTGACGCTTTTGGGTGCAGAGTTCTGTAGATATCTGTTAGGTCCATCTGTTCTAGTGTGTTGTTCAGTGCCTCTGTGTCTTTACTTATCCTCTGCCTGGTTGATCTATCCTTTGGAGTGAGTGGCGTGTTAAAGTCTCCTAAAATAATTGCATTGCTGTCTATTTCCTCCTTCACTTCTGTTAGTATTTGTTTCACATATGCTGGCGCTCCTGCGTTGGGTGCATATATATTTATAATGGTTATATCTTCTTGTTGGACTGACCCCTTTATCATTATGTAATGTCCGTCTTTATCTCTTGCTACTTTCTTCGTTTTGAAGTCTATTTTATCTGATACAAGTACTGCAACATCTGCTTTTCTCTCTTTGTTGTTTGCATGAAATATCTTTTTCCATCCCTTCACTTTTAGTCTGTGTTTATCTTTGGGTTTGAGGTGAGTCTCTTGTAAGCAGCATGTAGATGGGTCTTGCTTTTTTATCCATTCTGTTACTCTGTGTCTTTTGATTGGTGCATTCAGTCCGTTTACATTTAGGGAGATTATTGATAGATATGTACTTATTGCCATTGCAGGCTTTAGATTTGTGGTTACCAAAGGTTCAAGGGTTGCTTCTTTACTATCTAAGAATCTAGCTTAACTTTCTTGTTAAGTTATTGTGAACGCCGTCTGATGTTTCTTTATCTCTCCCTCCCTATTCTTCCTCCTCCTTTCTTTATATATTAGGTGTTTTAGTCTTTGCGTTTAGTTAGTATTTGGATGGTCTGCTTTCTTTGCTATGATTTTATTTTCTCTGGTGACATCTTTTTAGCCTTAGGGGTGCTTCCCTCTAGAGCAGTCCGTTTAAGATATCCTGTAGTGGTGGTTTATGAGAGGCAAACTCTCTCAACTTTTATTTGTCTTGAAATTGTTTAATCCCTCCGTCATATTTAAATGATAATCGTGCTGGATACAATATTGTTGGTTCGAGGTCCTTCTGTTTCATTTCGTTAAATATATCATGCCATTCTCTTCTGGCCTGTAAGGTTTCTGTTGAGAAGTCTGATGACAGTCTGATGGGTTTTCCTTTGTAGGTGATCTTTTTTCTCTCTAGCTGCCTTTAATACTCTGTCTTTATCTTTGATCTTTGCCATCTTAATTATTATGTGTCTTGGTGTTGTCTTCCTTGGGTCCCTTTTGTTGGGAGATCTGTGGGCCTCCGTGGACTGTGAGACTATTTCCTTCCCAGTGTGGGAAAGTTTTCCGCAGTTATTTCTTCAAAGACACTTTCTATCCCTTTTTCTCTCTCTTCTTCCTCTGGTACTCCTATCATGCGAATATTGCTCCGTTTGGATTGGTCACACAGTTCTCTTAATATTCTTTCATTCTTAGAGATCCTTTTATCTCTCTCTGCCTCAGCTTCTTTGTATTCCTGTTCTCTGTTTTGTATTTCATTGACAGTGTCTTGTACCTCATCCAGTCTGCTGTTAAGCCCATCGATGGCTTGTCTCATTTCTGCATTGTCTTTCCTCATTTCCTCCCTCAGCTCTTGCACATTTTTCTGTAGATCTGTCAGCGTGGCTATGACTTTTATTCTGAATTCTTTTTCAGGAAGACTGTGCATGTCCATTCCTTCAGGTTCTCTCTCAGAGGTTGTGTGTGTCTGAAGCTTTGTATCATATTCTTCTGTCTTCTCATGACTATAGAATTGGTTGTTGGTAGTTGTCACATATGTCAGCTGGGCTCTTTATGACTTTAAAAAGGAAAGAGAAGAAAGAAGAGAAAAAGAAAAAAATACCAATAATAATAAAAAAAGAGAGAGAGAAAGAAAGAAAAGAAAGGAAAGAAAAAGAAAAAGCAGCAATACCTGAAAAAAAAAAAGAAAAAAAACACCCACCGGGAGTGGTTTCTGTGTGAATGCTGTAGGTGGCACTGTTGCTCCACTATTCAAGAGCCATGTCCGCGCCACTCTGCACGGCCCTTTAAAACTGTGGCTGGGGTGAGAATGAATGGGAGGCTGTTGAGCTCTGTGGGAGTCCTAAATATGCCTACCCTTTCCCAGTCACCCGCTATGGGGTCTGAAGCTCCCCAGGATTCCCAGCCTGCTGGGCTGAGAGTGCCATGGTGATGAGGTTCTCTGCTGGACTCCTGTCTCTTTAAGACTGCTGCAAAACAAAGCGTGCACTTTTCTCCTTTTTTTTTTTTTCTCTTTTCTCCCTCCCTGAGCCAGCCGCGAGCAAGCAGGCACATTCCCGCTGAGACCCTCCGTCTCTCCAATCTCCGCCACACCGCGCTTTGTGCGCCCGCGCTCCCAGGGCAGATCGCCGGGGCTGGTTATCTCCTGGGCCTGCACTTCCACTCCCTCCCGGCTCTGAATCCTCTCCTCTATCGGTGCGCTGGGGTGGGGGAGTGCTCGGGTTCTGCTGGGTCGCGGTTCCGTTTCTTACCCGCCTCGCCAGCTGCCGAGTCCTCTCAGGTGTGTCTGCACGGTGTGCACTTTCCTGTATGTTCTGGTCTCTCTTTTAGGAACAGTTGCATTTGCTGTGTTTTCGTGGATAAATATAATGTTGGGAGGAAAATTCTGCCGCTCCGTTCATGCCGCCATCTTCCCGGAACTCCATCTATTCTTTTTGATGCAATTGTAAATGGAATTGTTTTTCTGATTTCTCTTTCTGCTAATTCATTATTAGTTTATAGGAATGTAACAGATTTCTGTGTATTAATTTTGTATCCGGCAGCTTTGCTGAATTCAGTTATTAGTTCTAGTAGTTTCTTTAGGAAAAATATTTTCTTTCTTAAATGGCTGACTAAGCATGGTAACTTTGTAGGAAGTTGAAAAGGGCACATGAAATGTAAGATTATTTTGAAGACCTACATATTCCTGAAACTTCAAGTCCAGACCTCTTTCAACTCTACTTCCCATGTGTATAACCTAAGAATGATGTTTTCCTGTAGTGACTGAAGATCCAATATCACACTGACAGTCCAGTGCCTGGATATCTGTTGATTGATGAGCCTAAAGTCCTGCCTAATATTTGACTTCTGTGGGAGGTCTTAATGGTTCTGGCTTATTACCATATTTCACGTACAATTCCCTCCATTCCTGTCCAGGGGAAAGCCACTGAGTGGTATCCAGTTGCCATTGCTGAGCAGGAAATATCTCACTAGGGCCTTTGAAGAGAGGTGGGCAATGTCCAACTCCTCATCCCTTTATGGAACCACATCTCCTGATGTCCACTTTAGAGCAGCTCCTGACATTGCTGCCCTCAGCTGCTTGCCACTGCCTTGAGTTTATGAGACAAAAGTGATTATTCCCCATGTGTCACGTAAACATGCATCATGACAAGGTACTGAAGCAGAGCAAAGAGCTGGCTGTGCTGATGCAGGCTTTGTGCTGCAGGCCTGTGGGGCAGCATGCTTTACACTTGCAAGATGGCCAGTGCCTCCATTCAGCAAACAGGTTTGGGCCCCTGCCAGGAGGCGGGCTCTGGGCAACGAGACACAGGTAAATGACAGAGCCCTTCTCATCTGGAAGACCTTGGGGAAGGCAGTTAGGTGACCTGAGATGATGGCTGAGCCAGGTACGCCCTGAGAAGTGAGCCGGACTCAGCCAGGAGAAGGAGAGTGTGCCACCAGCCTCTGGCCCCACCTATGCCACTGTGATGCTACTAACACACCCACTATCCACTGTTTACTTGAGTAGAAACTTTACAGGGCCAGCAAATGCCTCTTCCCAGCAGAACTCTGGGTTCCCACCTGGCACTCAGCCGCCTCCTCTGTCTCTGGGTAGACCCAGGGCTTCCCAAAGGCCTGCCCGCTGGCTCCTCAGGCACTCTCATGCTTGGTGGCGGCAGGGCCTGGCTCCGGCACAGAACCCACAGTGAGGGCCCCGAGCTAACCAAACACTTCTTCAAATCCTGAAATGGAGCCTATCAGCTTTGCCAAAGCTGGGATGCCAGCAGACTCTGGGAGCCGTGATTCAAGCTTTATGTGCGAGAATTACGGTAGCCTGCCAACCCACCAGGCAGGAGGAAAACTTTGAAATATGAGACTCTTTTAAGAGAGAAACCCAAATGAATCCCTTCTCCTGTCCTTCAGCCCCGGCCCGGGTTTGTTGCTGCCTGGGCCTGGTGTCTTCTCAAGACAATCATGGGGGGCTGTTGGTAGGAGGAAGTCTCACTGGTCAGAGGTGCCTTCAGCATAGCAACTGGGTATGTGACTTGCACCTTTTAAGAAGTGGCTTAAGCTCGTTAAGCCAGCCTTTGAGTCGAGTGATAAGACACTGAGGATGCTGGGATGGTTTCCTTTAGAAGAAAAAGCCTCATTTAGGGCCCCAGGCTTCTCCCTCCTTCTCCCCACTCCCTTGGGCAGCTTGCCAAAACACACAGGCCACCACTCAGTGAGGGAGAAAAACTGCATCCTCTTCTACTGTTCTCAGCCAAGGAACGCTTCGCCTCCCTCCTGTTTGCCCCGTTTGCAAGCCGAGATGGCTTAGAGACAGGAAAGTGCGCTGCCTTGCCAGCGGTGGCCAGTCTCCCAAGGAGGCCCAGGACCTGCTAGCTCTTGCCTTTCGCGGGCAGTGAAGAGGCAGCTGCCGAAGGTGTACCCTCTGCCCGTCAGCTGGGGCGGTTCCCAGGGCCTGCCACTTTAGAACCAGTTCTGGGCTCAAGGTTTTTTTTGTTTTTTTTTTTATCTCATTACTTCTGACCTCAAGCAGAAGCACTTAGAAAAATAAATCTATGTGATGGCCAGAGAACCTCTAAAGACTGGCAGGCTCTCCAGGGTCACGGGGTTATCATCTTCCTCCAGCCAGGCTGGGAGAACCACCCTTTGCTTCTCCTCCAAAGGAAAGGGAAATACTCATGCACACAAACGCCTTTCACAGCCTCAAGCCCTGTGCCAGAGACATTTGGAGGGGGCTTATTTATGTTTGGAAATAAATATTGGGCTAATGATGCACTGTCAACATCTCAAGACAGAGACACGCTATGTAAATAGTCAAGGAACTGCAGGCACCCATAAACACGAGGCCCCGAGTTAGTCCCGAGAAGGGGTATGTCCAGGTCCTTGGAATAGCTGCCCAGGAGGCAACCCAAAGGCGTGGGGAGGAGGGCTGGCGTCTCCCGGACGCTGAGGAGCTGTGCAGCCTGGCCTCACCTGCAGACCCCAGGACTGGGCTGGCCTTACGTCCTCCTAGGCTTTATGCCTCACACCACACCTCCCTCTTTAGGGCCATTCAGGGGAAATCTGCTGTCTCCATAGTAGTGTTTTGACAGCCATTTGATACAAGTTTATATCAGAAAATCTTAAGTCTGTCAGGAGGGCTCAGGGAGCTGTTCTTTGAGGCTGCAGGCCCCTATCAGGACCAGTACTAACAACAAGCCAGAAAGCACACTGCCCCTCAGCTTCCCACTGAGCAAAGCTTGGCCTGAGCCTCTCCTCCTCTAGGATTTCCATGACATTCCCTGCTACAAACAGAACAGTTATAAACAGCCTTTTGCCCCTCAAGTGGCAAAGCAAGCCGTGGAAAGTTCCAGAGAACATCCAGAACACTGGCTCCCTTGGACTGGCACTGAGTGTGGGGCTGTGGGTGATGCAGCGTGGACTCATCACTGCGTCTCCCAGCTCCCTCCGTGGGGTCAGCTGACAGCACAGATGGGTCTGCCCAGAGTAACCGTGAGTGCCAGCGACAGGGAGAGTACGTCCTGCGGAAGGCCGGTGCAGGAGGGGAATTTCTTTGCGGCCTTGACTTATCTTAACTTTTGACAATTTTGTAATCCTTTATACTTTGTAACACATCCGTTCTGTAATAGAAAAATTGAAAATTCAATTTTCTAAAAATTTCCAGAACGCTGAGAAAAACTGACACCAGGCAAGGACTCTGCCTTGCACCTCCTTAGTGTGAATCCTGGGTACACGGCTGTGGTCCCCACAGGCTGCAGCCCTGAGTTTGCTTCAGGGACCATCGTAAAAAGCGGTCACTGCATTTCAGGGCAGGAAGAGGTCCGAGAATGCCATGGGTCTCCTGGGCAGAGACAAAGACACTGGGGCTCAGAGCCAGTAACCTGCCCCGTGGCCAGGAGGTGGTTGGGGCATAAGCAGTAACCAGGTCTGTGGGCTCCCCTGCCACATCTCTTCTGAGCAGGTCATGTGGCACTGGTCGGGCCTGGCATGACACAGTTGTTTGGGGGACCATCACTTGGTAAACTCAGAGCCTGGACTTAGGGTTCCACATCAAAAGCCAGACCAGCTCTAAATGAAAGCGCTCTCCTCTCCTGAAGCCGAGTTAGTTTGCTCATTTAAGAAACAATGTCAGTTTGACTACTAGACTATCTGGCACCTCTATGTAAACCAGTAAATAGTGTCCCCTCCTCCAGAAGTTTTACTTCCATCTGTCAGAAAATTCAGAAAAACCTGATTTTGTCAGAAAGACACTCGACTGCCATCTGCTGGAAAATAGTTGTAATAAATGTACGCATCTGTGACATCTGAGGTGAGACGCACACCCCATATGCAGTGCACAGCCTGCACCACTGTACCTAGCCTTCCCCAGCCATGAGAACGGACTGTGCTTTAGGAAGTAGTCTTTGGACTCCAAAGGACAAACATCAGTGGCAGCTCCACCTTTCCATCTACGAGCTGTGGATTCACTGGCAGCCAACTGCAGAGATTGCTGGTCTTGAGCAATTTCAAACACTACTACAGGGATTGTAAGCTAACGACATTGTGGTGCCACAAACCCTCAGTGCAGCAGACCTGCCAACAGACCACGTGTGCGTATGTCTGGATTCCGTTATTCAAAAAATGAGGATCTGAGGGCAGGTAATGCATTTGGAAGGTGACCTCAGCATACATTGTTCTAAGCAGGGAAGAGGACACCAACAAAGGATTAGGCTGGTTAAGCTGGTTACCACTGAGGGCAAGTTCCCCCAGGAAACTGGGAGGACACACACCTTTGAGGCATCACAGCCAACGAGGGAGGGAGCTGGCACATACCCACTCCAGTCATTCTTAAGGGCAAGTGCCGGGGAGGATGCTGACCTCAGAAACGGAGGCCATGCCTCCCTGAGCATGGGAGAAAAGGTCAGCTTTGGGCTCCAGAAAGTTGCTTAAATATCTGGCAGGAGTGGTTGTGATGGCTCTGTGGGAAAACGAGAAACTCGTCCTATCAAACATGAAAAGCCATAAGATATCAGAGGCTGAAGGGAAAGAAGATTTCAGAGCCAAGGGAAAAGAGACTGCCATCCTGGATCAGGGTGGGATGCCAGTGATGGCATAGCACGAATGTCACAGGCTTGAGAGAAAGTTCCAGAGGGCAGCAAGGTAGAATGCACATCTGCAGGCTGTTTCAGAGGCCTCCTATGGGACAGCAGCATTTACACGTTATGCCACAATAGCTGGCATCTCTCAGGATATTAATAAGTGTATCAAAAGCCAAATGAGCTCAGGAAATGTCAAGTCCCTGAGTCTCTTAGACCCTTTATGGTTCTACTGTACATCATGAATGGCTTAAGAAAGAATGCAAAGGGGAGTAAGGGACATTATGATTAGCACACATAATGTAGGGGGGCACAGGGAAGGCAGCACAGCACAGAGAAGACAAGTAGTGACTCTACAACATCTTACTATGCTGATGGGCAGTGACCTGCAATCGGGTGTGGGCGGAACCTGATAATATGGGTGATGTAATAACCACAGTGTTGCTCATATGAAACCTTTATAAGACTGTATATCAATGACACCTTAATAAAAAAGAGAGAGAATGCAGCATTTTTCAAACTTATTTGACCCTGAAACCTGTTTTACTCCCAAGCCCCTTGGCGTGTCAGTAACTAGTGTTCCCCAGCCCGCAGTTTGTGAAACGTTCCACCAGAAGCACTTTGCAAGGAGCAGTCATAAGAGAGCCGGCAGGAAGGCCATGCATTTTGAGAAGTGGCTCCACCTGATGCTTTCTGTAAACCAGCCCATGGGGAGTTCATAGGGCGGCCAGGCTGCCTTGCAATCGAAGTGGCTGCCTCTCCGGCACTTCTAACGTGGCTTCCCCTCTCTGCCTTTCAGATGGGCTTCTTCCGCCGAAGGTACAAAGAGATTATTGAAGCTGAGAAGAACCGGAAAGAGAATGAGGGCAGTTGGGACTGGGCCCAGAAACACCAGTGACCTGCCACGCCAGCCACACCACCCGCTCCTTCGCCTGTCGTCCTTGGGCGTGTATCTTCCATATTTGGAAGAAAGAATCTTCTCCAGATTTTTCGGAGGCCCCACTGATGCTGTTCTCTTCCTCATTCTGTCAAGCCCAGGTGCCAGCCTGTGGCTGCCACTTCGGCCAGGTCACATGACTGGAGCCACCACCATTTCTTTCTAAAGATGACCTCTGACCTTTGGAAAGCAAGCTACAGAGCTGAGCAATATTTATGGATGCAACATGAGTGGTCAACCCTCAGGGGAAAACTGTTACTGAGAAGTATTTTTATAAATATAAGCCTTTTATACTGATTATGTCTTTATATTTGTATCGATGTTTTATTATTTGTATTAAATAGTTCTATAATTCACACAAGCACTGATAACCTGGCCTGAAATCTTGGAAATGTACATTCATATGAATTTAAAGGATAAAAATCTGATTGTACTTTGGACCTTGCTGTTAGAAAAGACTTGCAGATAAAATAATCAGAAGGAGCCTCAAAGTAATGAATGCCAAGCCGGCAATGCCGCATACAAAATGGTGGTGGTGGCCCAACCCTTCGGCATCTCACACCCTTACTGCCTGGAATCCAGTTTGAAGTCATGTGCTCAAGGACTGTAAGTGTGTTTTCATATGCACCTTTCATTGAAAAGTCCCAGCAGGCATTTGGATGGAAAAACCTGATGCTAGCAATAGTCTGCTCTGCCTCACTTTTATACAGCAGGCCCCTCAGCCTCCTTCACCTGGATGCAGGATGAAAGCTTGGAGCAAGGCCAGGTGCTCATCTGCTAAACCACAGAATGGCATCTCGTCCCGGACACCAAGCCTCAATCACACACCACATGGACTGTATCAGTGCCCTCCATGCAGAGACTAGCGTCTTGATGCTGTGATGTGTCACCTTCATATGGCAGTTTGAGTTCAAAGGTGTCCACTTCCCTATTGCTCTTGCTGTCCCAGATAACAGTACAGAAGGTTCCTTCCTAGAGTGATCATTCAACCTGTCCTTATTTTTTTAAGTTGTGTCTCAGGTGGGGTCCCCAAGAAGCTGTCCCTGAGACAAGGATTTATATGCAAGTACCTCCTGAAGGGCGTGTCCCCAGGGGACAGCAGTAAGAGAGTGAGGAAGTGGGACAGGGAAGGCGGGGAAGCTGGGAAGGGTCCTAGGCCAGGCCAGGGCCACAGAGGGTGGCTTAAGTTTGGTGCTGCAGGGGAGCCCTGGAGCGTAGGTTATGTGCCAGAGTCATCCCAACCTGAGGCAAGGCAGCTAAGCTTTCGAATTCTTGTGCCCAGGGGAGGCATAAACTTTCTGCTCTCAGTTCCTACGAGCAACATGGCTCCAGGAGCTCACAGGCAGTCTTCTGAAGGAGAGCGGCAGGTGCACCCCAGCCTGGCATGTGTGCTGAAATGATGCAGAGGGGCCTGGCACAGCCCAGACACCCTCTCTAGCCCTGCAGATGTGAATGCTGAGTTTGGCCTTCAGACCCCAGTGCTCCATTTATCAGTGTTGGCTATCACATGCACTGTGTCGCCCCATTTTGAGTCCAATGTGACTTTCTACACGCATGGGCCATGAGAGGACGGACTGGCCCAAGGTGGACGCTAAATGACTGTTAGCAGCCGGCCTGCTCCCCCTGCTGGAGAACATCAGATAAGAGGGTGACAGAGGCCTTAATGGCTCATCACAGCTCGCTCAAGTCCCAGATGCATATAGGTGGCATCAAATGGGAAAGGCACAAGACACAAGGTGAAGGATCCTTCTGACAGGACCTCATTTACTGGAAGCCAACATGTTGGGGATCTGTGAACATTGTTGAAAAGACACAGAACTCACCTTCAGGGGAGACCATCTTTCTGTGTACATACTTGGCTGATAATTGCAAACAGAGCTGGGTTTTGGGAGAATTATGAGGGTGCAGGGCAGCTGTGAACCTGGCATGGAACACATGTCTTTTCATTTTGAATTGTGCAGTTGATGATGAGGAAGATAATGTGTCATGCGTCCCTGGCTGGTGAATATGGGAATAGACAACAAGAGCTAGAGGGTCAAGGGCATGACCTAGGCTGATCCCAGAGTGCTGGCAAGGATGTTGCTTCTGTAGGAGGCATGGAGGCCCAGAGGTAACTACAGGGCAGATGTGGGCAAAGAAACAAATTCCCTCTTGGAGTTTGCCTATGAGTTCTAGCAAAAGTAATCAAAGCAGTCTTGGTGGATTCTAGTCACTCATTAAAGGATATCTGTGGAGCCCCTCTGGGTACCAGGCACTGTGCTGGGGAACCGGAGGACACAGGCACTTTGCCTGGGAAGCAGACCTACCTACATGGGAGTGTAGGGTGTGGATTCCTTCAACAGACCCATTTGTAGCTTTCCTTCAATGGTCTTTTGTCCACCGTCATGTTGTCCTTTAAGAAATCATTTAAGATTCTTAGGGGATAGGCCTGGGACAGTTCCATCAGCAGCTTTGGACAAATGCATTTATAGCCACTAATCAGCCTCCTGCAAGGGGTACAGACACATCGGTGGCAGTGGAAAAGGCCCAAGTTTCTGCCAGCCAGAGAGCGAGCCGAGTTTTGAAAGGGCAGGCTCCCATGGGCAGCCTCAGAGCCAGGGCTCATGGGCCTCTTGTTGACTCTGTATGGTAAATGCAGGAGATCACTAAGATGTCAGATAGCAGGTCTTTAGGAAAATCACCTGGTGATTGGCCAACAGGAGCAAATACTGGCAGCCGCTCCAGGAAAGAGGGTCTGGAGAGAGATGGTGCCTCGGCTTGTCTGATCGTGCCAGTAGCAGGTGGTGTTATGGGGACCAGGGACTCAACCCTTTAACACAGGTAGAGACAGAGGTCAGTCGTGTTGTTAGCATGCTCTCAGCTTGTGCATTTCACCAGCTGCACCCCAGTTCAGAGGCCCTCTGGAGGCTCTCAGGGGAAGCCGACATGGTGAGTTAGTGTGTGTATGATGCTTCTCCAGAATATTCCTTTAAAATACCACAGTGCCTTTCCATGTCTGTCCTTCCCCTTCTATGGGTTCACTGTGGAATCCTGTAAGGCATTCTCTTGCACAACATTAATTCAGTCTGCTTCCACGCTTGGTTGCAAATTCACTATGGTTTTATCTAGCTGTTGGAAGGATTGACATGTTTTTTAAATATGAAAAAGGACCTTTGTAGAAATTGAGTAAAATAATGCCTCTTTTCAAAAATGACTTGCTTACTTTCTATTTACATGGGACACCCCCAAAGTGAACCCTGGACCTGACATGAAGAAGAGGCCACAAAGTTGAGGAACAAGGAGACACATAAATGAGTGGGTCCATTTTCTTGTGGTGACTGATGGGCATCTATCTGGAATCACGTATCCCTGGGGTCACTAAGGGGCTTTCTCAGTTCTTCAGGAAAATTCCATCAGCATCAGGAGTATTCAGAAGCTTGGTAAACATTGTAGAAAATCCAGTAGAAAGCCCTTCACCAAGTCATGCAAAGCCTGCTTTCCTGGAGCCAAAGGCAAGGAGGTTAAAAACAGAAAGCCAGCAGGCCTGGGAACATGTGGGACCCGTTTTCAGTGCGGAACTGTATGAGGTCCCCAAGAGATAGGCCTGCTGTATGCTGCCTGTTAGACTCCAGCAAAGTGGTTCTTAAAGGTTATTCTACTTTTGTTTTGGATAAGGCATTATGGCCAGGTAATGCACAGGTTACACACGAAACACATCCAGTGAAATCTACATATATCTGATACAAACTCCAAATTTAGAGGCATTGTGAAGCATTTTTATTTAGTGAAAATGGCCCTCTACCAGATAAAAGATAGAAAATGAGTGTCATTTCGGAAATGCTCCAATATCCAGGGATTTAGCTGATGTTCTGTCTGCTATATAGAGCAATAATATACATGTGGGGAATATTTTCTGAAACAAAGGATAGCGGAAGGGGGGCGTACAGGGCCAAGTCGGGCCAAAATGAACCTTCTAGAATATCCTCTGATGTTCTGTACATTGTGGGGATGATGAACAAGTTTCCCATGGGTGCAATGCTTTATAGCACAATGCTCTAGATTTCAGGCTGTGTTAAGGTTCTTTTAAGTTTCTGGTGTGCACGGTGTGACTGGCAGAATGAGTTTAAAAGCTTTAAGAGCAATTAATTGCATGGCAGGCACCCACGCTCACTTCACTTCCAGAACTTGACTGATGCATCCATGTACATTTCCGCTGAATAATTTTGATGGGAGGGGTGTTCCTCCTCACAAAGTCACATGTATTAAAGTATATGCGGTCACTTCTAATTCACTTGCACTGTTTGGGAAATGCAGGTTTACAAAAATATATGTGTGGAATAAAAAGTGGCTGCAAATGAGTCAGGAGTTTGGTTGGTAATTTCTTCGCCAGTGAAGAACTTGAACCTTTTTTAGGGTGTTGAAGATGGGGTTTCAGTGTAATACAACATGAGCATTAACAAGCACACAAAGGTCTGACTGCACACCGACAGCCCTCCCCAGGGCTGAGCTGTCCCTGCTCCTCGGCCTCCATTCCATGGCCACCACCTTTCCTGTGCATCACCCACCTATCCAAGGCCACATCTGGGACCTTGATCTTGAGATAATTGTGCCCCAATTAAATGGATTCCTCATTGTTAGTAGACGGCCCACATGCATCCAGTCACTAAGCATTTTCCCAGAAACCTTTTGGTAGCATTCTTGCACATGTACAAACATTGTGCTCTCTTGGAGTTCTAATCTCCTCCATCGGTCTAGTGATGTCCCTGCTCTTATCTCAGATGTTGTTCTGTTGTGTATTTTTCTCTAGGATGAGACAAACAAAGATCTACCTATTTTATTGGTCTTTTTCAAGAATAAGCCTTTGGCTGCACAGATCCAGTCACTGGTTCTAGCTTCCTGTTCATTAATTACTGCTTTTAGACCCATTAAAATATATTTTATTGCCCTGTGGTTAAAATTCATACACATGCACACCACACAGTTTAGAGGAGCCATGTGACGTAATGAGTCATAAGAAATACATATTTCCCAGATATATTTGGTCTTCATCCAGTTCCTAAAGACACTGCAGTCTTAAAGGTGAAATGGATGTCTTGGCATGTTAATGAGAGGCTTCTGGACCCCACCAAAAGGTAGGGACTGGAGGTTGAATCAGCCAATAGCCAGTAATTTAGTCAATCATGACTGTTCAATGAGGCCCTCCTAAACCCCTGGGAAGATTATTGTTCCTTTTCAGCCGGGGAGAGCTTCTACGCTTGGGGAACCAGAATGCCTCCATATGCCACTGAGCCAGTCCCCAAGCTCCACGAAGATAGAAGCTCCTTTATTTGGGACCTTGCCCTGTGTCTCTTTTCATCTGGCTGTTATCTTGTATCCTTATGGTGTCCTTTATTAAACTAGTAAACCTACGTGTTTTCCTGTGTTCTGTGAGCTGCTCTAGCAAATTAATCAATCGACCCCAAGCGGGAGGTGGTTGGAACCTCCCATCTGTAGCTGGTAGATCAGAAGCACAGGGAACTGCTTGGCGCTTCCACAGTCATCTGGAGTTGGGGGTGGAGGGCAGTCTTGTAGGACAGAACCCTTAATTCCCCCTTAACCTGGGGAATCAGAGATGTGTTGCAATCTCTCACCTTCAGTTTAAAGAAGGGCCAGGGAAAATACTGAGGCACAAGGGCTGCAGGTATGCGGACCTCCGGACCAAGAGCTTCCCATGTGCTGTGTGTGGCTAGAATAATCGTGGATCACGTGCTAGGAGAAGAAACCCCCCCCACCTTTTACAGGACTAGCAAAAGAGCCTACTTACAAGCAGGGAGTGCAGGGAGGATATACACCCACGGGGGTGACACATGTTCAGGGGAGTTGCACGTCCATGACGGGAACGCCACAAGCTGGCATCTGGGAGTGCAGCTCTTCAGGGGCCCCCACTTAACGCACTGCCTGGCAACCTCGGGGTGCTTTCAGGATCGCTCAGGAACAAACCTGCTTCTCTCTCCATACCCACTATGGCTGTGGATTTTTCATCTCCTTCTAGTTCTGTCCTTTTCTGCCTATTATTTAGGACTGAGGCTATTTTATTAAGTACCTCAAAGTTTAGAATTAGTTATCTTTTCCAGATGAAACTGAACATTCTGTCATGATGCAGTGACCTTCTTTATCTCCAGTAAAAACTTTTTTGTCTCAGAATCTGTTGTGATTAGTACTCGCACACATTATCTTTTCCCATTCTTTTGTTTATAGCCTTTCTAAATCCCTGTGTTTGGGATGTGTCACTTCTTAACCACATTTACCTAAGTTTTAAAAATCCCTTCTAACCATCTTTTTCATTTCACTGTAATATTTAGTTTATACTCATTGTTATTAATGAAATAATTGGATTCCTTTTTTATTGAAGTGTACTTGATATACAATGTTATGTTGGTTTCAGGTATACAACAGTGATTTCAACAATTATCCACATTATTAAATGCTCTGCATTTATGTGTCATTTGATTTTGTGTTCTGTCTGCCTTTCTATGTTTCTTTTTCTTACCTTCTTTTCTCTTTCACATTCTAGCCTTCCCCTCATTTAATACCTCTCCTTGTATTCTCCACATGGATACCCAGATATCTTAGAACTTTAAGACTTACCATTCCACAGTCTAAAGTTAATCACTATATTTTAACATACCTTAATTTTATGTTTTAACCTCGTGAGTCATTGCTTTTATGTTTTCTGGGATAAATGTTTGTCTAGATTTGCCCATAGACTTGCCACTTCTTTTTGCTCTTCATTTTTTCCTCCTGGGGTGCCTACTCCATCCATCACAATTTCCTTTAGTGAGAGTCTGCTGGTAGCATGTGTTTCTGTTCTGTTTTATTTGAAGATGTCTTTAATTTGTCCATATGCTTGACTCTGCTGGTATAGAATCCTAGATCAGCGATTATTTTCCCCCAGTGGATAAGTGTATCACTTCATTTTCTTCTGGGTCCTGCTTTTACTGTTAAGAAGTCAGCAGTCAGCCCATTTGTCTTTCCTTTAAATAGGATCTGTTTTTTCTCCCAAGCATCTTTTAGGATTTTCTCTTTGTTTTTTGTGCATTCTTGCTCCACTGTGATGTGTTAGGTGGAATTTCTTTTTACTTACTCTGCTTGTGATTTGCGAGGATTCTGCAGTTTGATGTCTTTCATCCATTCTCTTCATCTCTATCTCTGCCCACCCTCATTTTCCTCTCCTTTTAGAACTCGCATTAAATGACCATCTCATCCCATCCTTCTTGCCTCTTCACCTACCTGTCCTACTTCATCTCTCGTCTCTCTGTCCAGCCCACTGGAGTCTCTCTTCCATCCTCTTTTCGTGGTCATTATCTTATCAGCTGTGTCAAATATGCCTTTAGAATTTATGGAGACTTTAGTTTCATTTATATTATTCTTAAATTTACAAATTCTATTTGGTTCTCCTTCAAATATGATTGGCAATTTCTTTGGATTTTTCTTATTCACTGCATGTAATTTCAAGTTTTTCTTACATCTTCAAACATGATAATCATGGTTTCTATTTTGTGTCTGATAAGTGCACAAACGGGTCTCTTTTTGCTTTCTGGGTTTTTTTTCCTGATGATTCTCACTCGTGGTGTCTTGTTTCCTTGTGTAATAGTGGGTTTTTTGTTGGTTGGTTAGTTGATGAATTTTTATCTGTTTGGTTTTTGCTGTTAGCTGCTTATTTTCCTCGGGAAGTATTTGTGGTTACTCTTCGAGGTATAGGATGAAAATGTGTTTCCTATAGAGAGCATTTGCTTTTGCCTCTACCAAGTACCAGTCTGGGACCATAACCTGAGGTTTTATGGAACCCCCATGTGATATGAATTTGGACAACAGTCTATGTTAAAGCCAGCGTGATATTTCCATTGCCACCCCTTCCCACCCCATGCTCTGCTCAACGATGAGGCACCTTTCCCCAGTTCCCTGGTCCTCGGGAATACTAGTGGGAATGAGGTTTTCTATTGCTGAGTGATTCTTACATTGAGATTATAGCCCTTGAGTTCCCACTTTCTGCATCCATGAGCCCAGCAAGGCCATGAACACCAAACTCAACTGTGTTAGGTTGACACCTGCTCAGCATGAAGTGACTGCAAGCCATTCACGTACCTCCCTGCTTTGCCACCCTCAATCAGATTTTGGCCTGATAATTTCATACTTCTGCTGTCTCTTCAATGCTTTAAGAACATGTTGTTCAAAATATTTTATTCTTCATTTTTAGTGGTTTATTGTTGGGAAAGTCGATCTGCCTTTATTGATGGATTAGAAGTCTAGATATCTACTTTTCAGGTGTCAAATCTCCTTATCAATGTGTGTGTGTGAGACACTGTTGTAAATTTCAAACATACAGAAAAGTTAAAAGTTTTACAGTGAACACCTGTATGCTCACCATCTAGATTCCACCACTAACCCGTTGCTCTATGTGCTTTCTCACACATCTGTCCATCCCTCTCTCCAATCATCCACCTATCTCATTATTATGTATTCTGAAACAAGTTGCAGATATCTGTGCATTTTTCCCGGAATGTCAGTTACTTTGTGTGTTTGCTTGAGTTGTTAATTCAATTACAGTTTTCTTCCCTATAAGTCCTATTTGATTCTTTTTTAAAATCTACTTGGGCACTTGTTATAGTTTCTCATCCCTGCACATAATATTTAAGCTATCTTTTTTAAGTATAATGACCTGAATTATTTTCTGATGTGAATGTTATTTGCAATGGCTGCTGTCTTGCGCCGTTGTCTGCTTCTCAGTCATGGTGCCTTATTTCCCTCATGTTTTCTGATTTTATTATCAATTGCTCGTGTTTTTTAGAACTTACCTGTCGGACTTTGAGATACTTCCTTCCAGGAATGATTTTCCTCTGCTTTTGCAAAGTGGCTAAAAGATGTAATCATTGGAAACTCTTTTGAACTAAATTCCTGCCTTGAGGTTTTTCAAACCACCCAGGGAGTGTGTAGTCAGGCTGCAGACTGATGCCAGGGCAGGCACAAGTTTGTGAATTCTGTGGGGAGATGTTTTTTTCTCCTCTGCTCAGCACCAGGGCTCTAGTTGGGCAGTCTTGGGGTGCTTTGGGAGTGGAGCAGTGCTGCATTCACTTCTCATTCACTCTCACATTGACAACATAGCTCTGAGGCATCCCAGATTTATGGAAGGAAGAGACTCCTTTCCAGTTACCCTCCTTGAGTGGTTCCAGGAGGATGATATCTCCAGTTCCCCATGATACTGGGAAAACTCACGCCCAAGTTTGCCCTGCCTGGCTAATGTCCCCAAGGCACCAGTTGGCTTCAGGACCCTGCTCACCACCTCCACCTGGGTCCCCACCTGAACTTAGTGCTCAGCCTGGAAGTGCCTTCCTTTCTTGCCATCTTGTCAGTAATTTAAGGAAAGCAAGGTTACTATTTCATCTTGCACTTTTAGATGATTTCAGCAGGAAAGTCAGTCATACTATCAGAAATGGAAGTCTGTATTTCTCTATATATTTGAAATATGTCCTCATTCTTAATAATCTAATGAGAAGAAAAATGTGGTAACTTCTTCCGATCTCAAGTAATTCTCTATTAAGAACTTAATCAGTTAAACTCTGACATATGGAAAAATTGGTTATATGAGGTCCTGAAGCAAGATTAGCAGCTCTATGCAATATTTATAAGTTTTCCACCTTCTGAGTTTTTCAATTAAGCGGAGCTACCTTTGAGTTGAGGGCTTATTAATGATTCTGCTATAGATGTAGCTATTGGCAATAACAACATGTAGTAAAACTGATTTTCTACCACACTAATGATTAACTATGTGTTGAAATCATGTGAACACATGAGCTGATGGACCTAAATGTACAAATTAGAATCCTATTTGTCTGTGTTTAATGGAAGCAGGAATAATAATTAGGATTGATTTTTATGGTGCTTATGTAGCCATAGCAAATGTTGTAAACCCAGACTTAACCAGAAATGTCTAAGAAGGTTGGGCTTTGAGAAGATACATAATTTCAGACAAATTATGTCCTTTCTTTAAAGCAAACTAAGAAAGTACACCCTAACAGAAGCCAGATCATTTCTTGAGTGCTCCTGGAAGCCTCTTGAGACAATAAAGCAATATTTATACATGGCCATGAGGCCTGGGTTGCTCTGGGCCTCTGAGAATGAGTGTGTATCTTAGAATACCAGTGCCCTGGTGATGTGGTTTGCTTCTGTGTCTGACTGCTCTCCAACTAGTGGGCTGGGGTGGATCTACGAGAGGGTGTTGAGGTCAGGGAGAGGTGATAAGCATTGTGTGTTCTCATTCCCAGCTCTTCTCTCTGCCCCTCCTTAGTCCCTGCTAAGTTAGCTCCTTAGTGTGGGGTTTGACACATGAGAATAATCACATATACTGTATAACCCAGCTATAGCAAGTGATGCCACTTCCTAAAAGAATCCTATATTCTCAGGACAGGAGGTAGATCTAAGATACTGTACATTAACCATTAAAATATTTAGTAACTCCTTCCATAATAGAACTACAGACTGTGGTCCAAGATCTTCTGAGAAAGGATGACCATCTGTGGATTCCACATAAAGACTTTCCCTGGATATCTGTAATATGAAATATCTGTCATGTTCTCATGCTGAATCCGTACCTGTTGACAGATGATGTGTGAGGTACAATATGGGGTGTGAGTGAGAGGATGGACTCTTGATTTAGGCAGATCTGCCAAGATCTCCCAGCAGGAGAGAAGAGTAGCAGGCCCTGAGGGACCAGCGACTGGCAGAATGAGCCTTAGTCATGGGGGAGAGAATCCCTACCACCCCACCCTGCCATGTCCCAGAATCTCGCCTAGGGATCTGAGAGAAAATGAGCTCGCCTTGGACCCTCCAGGCCAGACGGACACAGGGAATAAGGCCTATGATCACCGTCACACCCAAGAAAGGGATTCTGGGACATTAGATTAGATGATTCTGGCTGGGGCAGATACTTTGGGTATTGTGTGCCTATGGCTTGTGGATGCTTCCGTTAACAGTAGGGTCTGGCACACACCGGTTACATCTAGAATCCAAATCGCGGAATTGTCACCTACTCTGGAGATCTTGCACTATGGGAATTCTGCTTCAGCATCCCTGAATTCGCATCCCTCCAGCCCCCGCTCAAACATTCCCTTGGACGGCACAGGTGCTGCACTTCACGGTCCACTGCTCAGCGTCTCGTGAACTCCCTGTTTCCCCAGATCTCCCACCCTCCTGTGCTGAGTCTTCCTTTTTTTTCCCCCTTTTTTTTTTACTGTGGTAAAATATGCATAACATATAATTTACCACCTTCACCATTTTAAATGTACAGTTGAGTGGGATTAAATACATTCACATTGTTGTACAATCATCATCACCATCCATCCTCATAATTCTCTTCATTTTGTAAAACCTTGTCCCTGTTAAACACTAACCCTCATTCTCCCCTCCCCCAGCCCCTGGCACGACCATCCTACTTTCTGTCTCTGTGATTCTGACTCCTCATGCCTCATGTAAGTGGAGTCATACAGCATTTGTATTTTTGTAACTGGCTTATTTCACTCAGCATAATGTCCTCAAGGTTCATCCATGTTGTGGCAGGTGTCAGAATGTCCGTCCTTTTTAAAGCTAAATTTTCCATTGTGTATTTGTATCACATTTTGCTTTTCTGTTCACTAACTGATGAACACTGCGTTGCTTCCATCTTTTGGCTATTGTGAATAATAGCTGATATGAACATGGGTGTACAAATCTCTCTTCAAGACCCAATTTTCAGTTCTTTTTGGTATATATACAAAAGTGGGATTGCTGGATCGTATGGTAATTCTGTTTTTAACTTTTTGACAAACAACCATACTGTTTTCTGCAGGAACTATGCCATTTTACCTTCCCACCAACAGTGCATAAGGATTCCAATTTCTCCACATCCTTCAACACGTGGTATTTTCTGCTTTTTTGACAGCAGGCATCCTAATGGGTGTGAGGTGGTGTCTCACTGGGGTTTGATGTGCATTTCCCTAATGATGAGGGATGTTGAACATCTTTTCAGGTGCTTATTGGCCATTTGTAGATCTTCTTTGGAGAAACGTCCTTTCAAGTCCTTTGCCATTTTTTAATTTGGTTGTTTTGTTTTGTTCATTTTAGAAGTTCTCTATATATTCTGGTTATTAATCCTTTATCAGGTATATGATTTGCAAATATTTTCTCCCATTCTGTGAACTGCCTTTTTACACTGTGCATAGTGCCTTCTGACACCCTTCTTGGAAGTAATTACAGACTCACAGGCAGTTGAAAAATAATGCAAAAATTTCCCATGCACTTTCCACCCAGCTTCCCCAGTGGTAATGTCTGGCATAACAATAATAGGGGCAGTTGTGATGGCTACAATCTGCAGGTCTTACCCAGATTTCATCAGTTTTTTTTTTTATTAAGGTATTATTGATAAACACTCTTATGAAGGTTTCACATGAAAAAACAATGGGGTTACTACATTTACCCATATTATCAAGTCCCCACTCATACCCCAGTTCGGTCCCAGTGATACCCCATACCATGTGTACTAAACATAATACCCCACAATCCCCTTCTCCCTCCCTCCCCACCCACCTTCCCACAACCCTCCCCTTTGGTAACCACTAGTTCCTTCTTGGAGTCTCTGAGTCTGCTACTACTTTGTTCCTTCAGTTTTGCTTCGTTGTTATACTCCACAAATGAGGGAAATCATTTGGCACTTGTCTTTCTCCACCTGGCTTATTTCACTGAGCATAATATCCTCCAGCTCCACCCATGTTGTTGCAAATGGCAGGATTTGTTCCCTTCTTACGGCTGAATAGTATTCCATTGTGTATATGTACCACCTCTTCTTTATCCATTCATCTACTGATGGACACTTAGGTTGCATCCATATCTTGGCTATTGTAAAAAGTGCTGCAATAAACATAGGGGTGAGTGCATCTTTTTGAATCTGAGAAGTTGTATTCTTTGGGTAAATTCCAAGGAGTGGGATTCCCGGGTCAAATGGTATTTGTATTTTGAGTTTTTTGAGGAACCTCCATATTGCTTTCCACAATGGTTGAACTAGCTTACATTCCCACCAGCAGTGTAGGAGGGTTCCCCTTTCTCCGCATCCTCGCCAGCATTTGTTGTTCTTAGTCTTTTGGATGCTGGCCATCCTTACTGGTGTGAGGTGATATCTCACTGTGGTTTTAATTTGCATTTCCCTGATGATTAGTGATGTGGAGCATCTTTTCATGTGTCTGTTGGCCATCTGAATTTCTTCTTTGGAGAACTGTCTCTTCATATCCTCTGCCCATTTTTTAATCAGGTTATTTGCTTTTTGGGTGTAGAGGTGTGTAAGTTCTTTATATATTTTGGATATTAACCCCTTGTTGGATGTCATTTACAAATATATTCTCCCATACAGTTGGATGCCTTTTTGTTCTGTTGATGGTGTCCTTTGCTGTACAGAAACTTTTTAGTTTGATGTAGTCCCATGAGTTCATTTTTGCTTTTGGGGTTTCAGGAGATTTTTGCCTATGTTGTCTTCTAAGAGTTTTATGGTTTCATGATTTACATTCAGGTCCTTGATCCATTTTGAGTTTACTTTTGTGTATGGGGTTAAACAATAATCCAGTTTCATTCTCTTGCATGTAGCTGTCCAGTTTTGCCAACACCAGCTGTTGAAGAGGCTGTCATTTCCGCATTGTATGTCCATGGCTCCTTTATCATATATTAATTAACCATATATGGTTGGGTTTATATCAGGGCTCGCTAATCTATTCCATTGGCCTATGGGTCTGTTCTTGTGCCAGTACCAAATTGTTTTGAGTACTGTGGTTTTGTAGTAAAGCTTGAAGTTTGGGAGCATATTCCCCCCTGCTTTATTCTTCCTTCTCAGGATTGCTTTGGCTCTTCGGGGTCTTTTGTTGTTCCATATGAATTTTAGAATGATTTTCTCTAGTTCGTTGAAGAATGCTGTTAGTATTTTGATAGGAATTGCATTGAATCTGTAGATTGCTTTAGGCAGGATGACCATTTTGACAATATTAATTCTTCCTATCCATGAGCATGGGATGTGTTTCCATTTTTTCCATTTATTGGTGTCTTCTTTAATTTCTCTCATGAGTGTCTTGTATTTCTGAGTATAGGTCTTTCACTTCCTTGGTTAGGTTTACTCCTACATATTTTATTCTTTTTGATGCAACTTTGAATGGAATTATCTTCCTGATTTCTCTCTGCTAGGTTATTGTTAGTGTATAGGAATGCCATAGATTTCTGCACATTAATTTTGTGTCCCACAACTTTGCTGAATTCAGATATTAGATCTAGTAGTTTGGGAGTAGATTCCTTAGGGTTTTTTATGTATAATATCATGTCATCTGCAAACAGGGACAATTTAACTTCTTCCCTGCCAATCTGGATGCCTTTTATTTCTTTGTGTTGTCTGATTGCCGTGGCTAGGACCTCCAGTACTATGTTGAATAGAAGTGGGGAGAGTGGGCATCCTTGTCTTGTTCCCGATATTAAAGGAAAAGCTTTCAGCTTCTCGCTGTGAAGTATAATGTTGGCTGTGGGTTTGTCATATATAGCCTTTATTATGTTGAGGTACTTGCCCTCTATACCCATTTTGTTGACCGTTTTTATCATGAATGATGTTGAATTTTGTCAAATGCTTTTTCAGCATCTATGGACATGATCATGTGGTTTTTGTCCTTTTTGTTGATGTGGTGGATGATGTTGATGGATTTTCAAATGTTGAACCATCCTTGCATCCCTGGAATAAATCCTACTTGATCATGATGGATGATCCTTTTGATATACTTTTTAATTCAGTTTGCTAATATTTTGTTGAGTGTTTTTGCATCTATGTTCATCAGGAATATTGGTCTGCAGTTTTCTTTTTTTGTGGTGTCTTTGCATGATTTTGGTATTAGAGTGATGCTGGCCTCATAGAATGAGTTTGGGAGTATTCCCTCCTCTTCTACTCTTTGGAAAAGTTTAAGGAGGATGGGTATTAGGTCTTCATTAAATGTTTGATAAAATTCAGCAGTGAAACCATCTGGGCCAGTGTTCTTAGGCAGTTTTTTGATTACCAATTCAATTTCTTTGCTGGTAATTGGTCTATTCAGATTTTCTGTTTCTTCCTGGGTGAGCCTTGGAAGGTTGTATTTTCTAGAAAGTTGTCCATTTCTTCTAGGTTATCCAGTTTGTTACCATATAATTTTTCATAGTATTCTCTCATATTCTTTGTATTTCTGTGGTGTCCATAGTGATTTTACCTCTCTCATTTCCGATTCTGTTTATGTGTGTAGACTCTCTTTTTTTCTTGATAAGTCTGGCTAGGTGTTTATCTATTTTGTTTATTTTATCAAAGAACCAGCTCCTGCTTTCATTGGTTCTTTCTATTGTTTTATTCTTCTCAATTTTATTTATTTATGCTTTAATATTTATTATATCCCTCCTTCTACTGACTTTGGGCCTCATTTGTTCTTCCTTTTCTAGTTTTATTAATTGTGAGTTTAGACTGTTCATTTGGGATTGTTCTTCTTTCCTGAGGTAGGCCTGCATTGCAATATATTTCCCTCTTAGCACGGCCTTTGCTGCGTCCCACAGATTTTGTGGTGTTGAATTATTGTTGTCATTTGTCTTCATATATTGCTTGATCTCTGTTTTTATTTGGTCATTGATCCATTGATTATTTAGGATCATTTTATTAAGCCTCCATGTATTTGTGGGCTTTTTCATTTTCTTTGTGTAATTTATTTCTATTTTCATACCTTTGTGATCTGAGAAGCTGGTTGGTACAATTTCAATCTTTGTGAATTTACCGAGGCTCTTTTTGTGGCCTAGGATATGATCTATTCTTGAAAATGTTCCATGTGCACTTGAGAAGAATGTGCATTCTGCTGCTTTTGGGTGTAGAGTTCTGTAGATGTCTGTGAGGTCCATCTGTTCTAGTGTGTTGTTCAGTGCCTCTGTCTCCTTACTTATTTTCTGTCTGGTTGATCTGTCGTTCAGAGTGAGTGGTGTGTTGAAGTCTCCTAGAATGAATGCATTGCATTCTATTTCCCCCTTTAATTCTGTTAGTATTTGTTTCACATATGTAGGAGCTTCTGTGTTGGGTGCATAGATATTTATAATGGTTATATCTTCTTGTTGGATTGACCCTTTTATCATTATGTAATGTCCTTATTTGTCTCTTGTGACTTTCTTTGTTTTGAAGTCTATTTTGTCTGATATAAGTACTGCAACTCCTGCTTTTTTCTCCCTATTAGTTGCATGAAATGTCTTTTTCCATCCCTTCACTTTTACTCTGTGTATGTCTTTGGGTTTAAAGTGAGTCTCTTGAAGGCAGCATATAGATGGGTCTTGTTTTTTTATCCATTCAGTGACTCTATGTCTTTTGATTGGTGCATTCAGTCCATTTACATTTAGGGTTATTATGGATAGGTATGTACTTATTGGCATTGCAGGCTTCAGATTTGTGGTTACCAAAGGTTCAAGGTTAATTTCCCTACTATCTAAGAGTCTAACAACTCACTTAATATTGTATTACAAACACAATCCAAAGGTTTTTTGTTTGTTTGTTTTTTTCCCCCCTCCTTTTTCTTCCTCCTCCATTCTTTATATATTAGTATCATATTCTGTACTCTTTGTCTATCCCTTGATTGACTTTGGGGATAGTTAATTTAATTTTGCATTTTCTTAGTAATTAGCTGTTCTATTTTCCTTACTGTGGTTTTATTACCTCTGATGACAGCTATTAAACTGTAGGAACACTTCCATCTATAGCAGTCCCTCTTAAATACATTGTAGAGATGGTTTGTGGGAGGTTAATTCTCTCAGCTTTTGCTTATCTGGGAATTATTTAATCCCTCCTTCAAATTTAAATGATAATCTTTCCGGATAAAGTAATCTTGGTTCAAGGCCCTTCTGCTTCATTGCATTAAATACATCATGCCACTCCCTTCTGGCCTGTAGGGTTTCTGCTGAGAAGTCTGATGATAGCCTGATGGGTTTTCCTTTGTATGTGATCTTATTTCTCTCTCTGGCTGCTTTTAATAGTCTGTCCTTATCCTTGATCTTTGCCATTCTAATTACTATATGTCTTGATGTTTTCTTCCTTGGGTCCCTTGTGTTGGGAGATCTGTGCACCTCCATGGCTTGAGAGACTATCTCCTTCCCCATATTGGGGAAGTTTTCAGCAATCACCTCCTCAAAGACATTTTCTATCCCTTTTTCTCTCTCTTCTTCTTCTGGTAGCCTTATAATGCGAAAATTGTTCCATTTGGATTGGTCACACAGTTCTCTCAATATTCTTTCATTCTTAGAGATCCTTTTTTCTCTCTGTGCCTCAGCTTCTTTGTATTCCTCTTCTCTAGTTTCTATTTCATTTATCATCTCCTCCACCATATCTAAGCTGCTTTTAATACCATCCATTGTGTTCTTCAATGATTGGATCTCCGACCGGAATTCATTCCTGAGTTCTTCAATATCTTTCCATACCTCCATGAGCATGTTGATGATTTTTATTTTGAACTCCCTTTCAGGGAGAGTCATGAGGTCCATATCATTTAAATCTTTCTCAGGAGTTGTATTCATAATTTTACTCTGGACCAGGTTCCTTTGGCATTTCATATTTGTGTATGGCACCCTCTAGTTCCCAGAAGCTCTTTTCTCTGGAGCTGCTCAGCCCCTGAAGCAATGTTGGGGATTGTAGGGTAGTGGTATTGGTGCCTCAGGGGAAGAAAGAGCTATTTCCTAGTTCCTGGCTGCTATGCCTTTCTCCACTGCCTGAACCAGTGGACCGAGCACACAACTATAAGCCTCTGTGCTTTGCGTTTTTAGTTGCTGTAGACAGATCTTCCCTCTGGCTGGCCTAACGCCAGGGTAGGGTTTCCTGGTTTGCAAGCCCAGCGGGGCTGGCCAGGAGAAAGGCGCACTAGTCTGCCGTCACAGAAAGGGATCTTGGAGCTGTGTAGGCAGCCAGGGAGCTAGAACACCTGAAGATCGTGAAAGCTCCCAATCTGCTGGGCAGAGTGCCCCTGGACAATTTTGTCTATGTGTCCTTTCTCCTGAGCAGTAAGCTCTGTGCAATCCTTGCCCCTTTAGCAGCCCTCTTGCTAAGGGCTTCTTTGTTAGGAAGTCTCTCAGACTGCCCGCCTTTCTTTTGTCCCAGAGCAGCTGGGTATGGATCCCTGCTTTCACAAGCAGCTGGAATCTTAGTCTCTCCAGGAAGTGTGCCTGTCTTAGCTTTCCAACCCCCTAATTATGAGAGTATCATGCAAGCACCATGAAATGTAGGTTTGTGCTCCCAGAGCAGATCTCCAGAGTCAGGTATTCAGCAGTCCCAGATCTCCACTCCCTCCCTGCTCCATTCCTCTTTCTCCTCCTGGTGAGCTGGGGTGGGGGAAGGGCTTGGATACCACAGGACCACAGCTTTAGTATGTTACCCTTTTCCATGAGGGCTGCTCTTGTCTCCAGGTGTATGCAGTTTGTTGCAGTCCTCTTTCCTGTTGCTCTTTCAAGAGTAGTTGTATTAGTTATATTTTCATATTATATGCAGTTTTAGGAGGAAGCCTCTGTCTCACCTTTCATGCCACCATCTTTAATCCCTTTTTTCTTCATCAGTTTTTATATACATGACTCACTTGTGTGTGGTCTGTAGTTCTATGCAATTTGATCACCTGTATGGATTCCCATAACCATGACCACAATCAAGATTCGTCACCACATTTTGTTGTGCACCTGAAACTAATATAATATTATAGGTCAGTTACAACTCAATTAAAAAAAATTTTTTTAAATCAGTCACCACAAAGGGGACTCACTCACACTACCCATCCCCCACCATCCCTAAACCCTGACAACCATTCATCTGGTTTCCATCTCTAACATTTTGGTTTTTGGAGAATGTTTTATAAATGGAATCATAGAGTACATAATCTTTTTTTTTTCTTTCTATTTGTAAATTCTAGTCAGGTTTATTTCTACTCACAGAAATTGTTCCTTTTTTTTTCTTCTGCAGGAAGTACTCACTTTACATATGTATAATGTATATAAATGACCATGTGTGGAAAGCCCTCTTCAGCTATGTGGGGAGAGTGAGAGGAGGGAGACTCCCAGTTTTACTGAGAAAATTGAGTTCATTTCCTCAGAGACCACACATAGTTGTTTCTGTGGTGGTAGCACGGGTACTATATTACATTATGGATTCAATAGGCTTTTTTGACTGGACCAAGTGCTATTCTTAACATTGCTTCTATGAGAAAATATACTCCAAAGTCCAAACTGGGAAACAACCTGTTAATTGGTGGCTGCAAATACTGTGTTGGAATTGTGTAGCCAAATTTTTCTTTGTAGCCAAATGTTTGTGTGGACTGGGAGTAACTTTTATCTGACTAGGGTCAGAGAAACAAAAGTATTTCAATTTCTTTTAATTGTGGCCAAAAATAGTATACAACCATTGAGACTGGCTTTTTCATGCAGTATAGCTCCCTTGAGATCCATCAGAGTTGTTACATATATCCACAGTTTTCTAGATTATACCATGGTATGGATGTACCACAGTTCTTTTGACCATTCATCCACTGAAGGGCATTCGGGTTGTTTCCAATTTGGGGCTATTACAAATAATGATGTAATGATTAGGACATTGGTATTCAGTTTTTTGTGGCACATAAGTTAATTTCTCTGGTGATAAATGCCTAAACACGTGATTACTGAGTAGTACAGTTAGTATGTATTTAGTTTTATAAGAATCAAATATTTCCCAGTGGCTGTAACATTTTACATCCCCACCAACAATGTGTGAAAGATGTGGTTTCTCTATGTTCTCACAGTGTTTGGTACCATCACTATTTTTCATTCTCGCTGTCTAATAGCTGTAATATCTCATTGTGGTCTTAGTTTGCATTTCCCTAAGGACAAACAATGCCAAACATCTTTTCTTATGTTTATTTGCCATCAGTGTATCCTCTTTGGGGAAATGTCTCTCTGAGTCTTCTGCCCATTTTCTAATTGGTTTGATATTTTACTGCAGCATTTGGAGAGTTCTTTATATGTTCTGGATAATAGACCTTTGTTAGATATGTGGTTTAGAAATGTTTTCTCCTTGTCTGTAACTTGTCTTTTCACTTAACCAGTTATTTCTTTTATGGGTCATGTTCATGGTGTCATGAACTCTTCAACTAACCCAAGTTGTGAAGGTTTTCTTTCTAAAATGTTTAGAGTTTTGCATTTTATATTTAAATCTATGATCCATTTTGAGTTAATTTTATATAAGGTATAGAGTTTAAGTTTGAGGGAGGTTTTTTTTGTTTGGGGGGATTTTTTATTGTTTTTGCCTTTTAAATAAACTTTGTATTTTAGAGCAGTTTTAGGTTCACAGCAAAATTGAGCAGAGCGTACAGTATGTTCCCACATACCCTCTGCCCCCACACACAGCCTGCACCACTGTTGTGCATCTACTGTAGCCAATGTATCTACACTGACACATCCTTCTGAACCAAATTTCACAGTTTACATTAGAGTTCGTTTTGGATGTTGTACATTCTGTGTGTTTGGACCAATGTATAATGACAGGTGTCACCATACAGAGCAGTTTCATTGCCCTAAAAATCCTCTGTGCTCTGACTATTCATTCTTCCTTCCCCCAAAACCTTTGGCAACCACTAATTTTTTTTAATTGTCTCCATAGCTTTACCTTGCCCAGAATGTAAATAGTTGGAATCCTACAGTATGTGGCCTTTTCAGACTGGCTTCTTTCACTTAGTAACACTCATTTGAGTTTCCTCCATGTCTTTTTGTGGCTTGATAGCTTCTTTCTTTTTAGCACTGAATACTATTCCGTTGTCTGGATGGACCATGCTTATATATCCATTCACCTGCTGAAGGACATCTCAGCTAGTTCCAAGCCTTAGCAATTATGAATAAAGCTGCTAAAACATCAGTCTGCAGGTTTTTATGTGGACATAAGTTTTCAACTTATTTGAGTACCAGAGAGTGCCATTGTTGGGTTACATGGTAAAGGCATGTTTACTTTTGTAAGGAACTGCCAAAGTCTTTTTCCAAAGTGGCTGTCCCATTTTGCATTCCCACCAGCAATGAATGGGAGGTCCAGTTGCTCCACATCCCTGCCAACACTGGTGGTAGTGTTCTGGGTTTTCATTGTTCTAATAGGCATGTAGTGGTATCTCATCACTTTAATCAAGGTTCATTTTATTGCCTATGAAAGCCCAGCTGCTTTAGCACTTTATTCTTAATATAAGAATAAAATAGTCTTGATATAACTAAAGACCTTTTGTCCTCAATTCCTAGTACTGTTCTTCTCTGAGGGAACCACTACCATGAATTCAGAGTGCATCTTTCTGGTCCATTTTTTACATTTTGACAGACCTGTAGATATGTGTCTGTGAACAATCTGGAGTATTGTTTTATGTATTCTTAATTTACACAAAGGCTATCATGTTATGTGTATCACTTTTACTTGCTGGTTTTGCTAAACCTTTTGGTTTCAAGACACCAAATTCACTAAGCACACTAGGATACTCAAAAGCAGCCCTCTTGCCCTGCTGGTGATATTTATAAAGTTAGTTCATTCCTTTTAAAACAATTATGTAGTTCCATGATATGATTTTGCCACATTTGATTCGTTTACCTCACTCCTAGAGGACTCATAAGTAGTTTCTAATCCCCATGGTATATTTACACATTTGACTTTTGGAACATACGTCATGACTTACCATTTGTACTTTGTAAGGGAGATCTGGTAGGATTTCAGCCACCCACAACTTGTAATAACTCTTGATATATTTTGGGAATTTCCCACCTTATAACATTGCCTCTCCACATTAGAAGCCAGAAACTCCCTTTTCTCAGCCTCCTTTGCAGCTATAGGACCAGATGCCGCCTGTGAAATACAACTGCGTGTGACTTTGATTCAAAAGTGAGTGACAGAGAAGGAGGGGCCAAGGTGGAGAAGCAGAGCCTTCAGACAGCAGGGCAGAGGCCCCTGGTGTTGGCACACAGGACTTGTAGGGGCTGTTCCCTGAGACAAAATCAAAATCCCCTAGGGCTTGTCAGCAGTGCAGTCAGGGTCCTGCTCCTGGCTGAGGAACTGCCAAGTCTCAGTCTCTAGGCCTCTACATTTATTTGTGCTTAAACTAGCCAAGGGGTGTTCTGGTTTGCTGCAACTAAGAATCCTATCTGATGTAGATATTAGTATCCGGACTGACTGCAAATGACAGACCCGCACGGAGATGGGGCTCTGGATTTGTGTCATCCTCTGTGCTGCCTGGGGTGGGGAAGCACCAGGTGTTACAGGCGATGCTCCAGCAGCCCCAGGCAGGTCAAAGCCATCTGGGAATGAGGCAAGGCTCAGGGAGGGATTGAAACTCTAGGGAAGGCCTGAGGTGAGGAGATGAGAGGGACCCAAGAACTGCAGAGGAGACGCTTGTGAGGATTCTGTGAGCGCCCTCTGCTCCCCACCCACCCACCCCCATCTCCCAAGGCTGCTCTTGCCTTTTTGAAGGGCATATGCATCTGGAGAGGGAGGCCCCACAGCCAGAGGCACAGTGCCAGGACAGGCAGGAGAGGCAGAGCCGGGGGCTCCATTAGTGGGTGGCTGGAAGGATGGTGGTGCTCTGCCCGCTCAAACCTAGAAGGGAAGGCCCACAGCGAGGCAGCCCTCGCCACCCAGGGTCTCAATCAGCTGAAGAAAATCAAAGAATCTGGCCACCGACTGTCCTCTGGTGGTTAGCACATGTCAGGGCAGCCTTTCTAACAGCTGTCTAACTGTTAGAAAAGCATATGGATATTTTGGTATGTATGGGAACAGAACATTTAATTTCCTAAAACATCAGAAAGGTAGTGCTCAGGGGCAACAATAATCAAGAAACAGTCATGCAATTAGTGGCAACAGTGGGAGAAGCAAAGCAAAGCAAAAGCCTTTTAAAAGAAGTAAAAAGTAGTCAACCATAAACTTATAAAAGCAATTTTTAAATTGGGCATTTGTTTCAAGATACAGAACCACAGAGAAACTGAGAATTATGGTGAAGCCTAGAACATGATCTTTACTGGAATGAGAGCCATTCTGTATGCACTGCCTTGCAACCTACTGTCCCCATCTGGCCCCCAAACTGTATCACTGTCAAGGGGATTCACACGTGGTCTTGTTACAGTGGGTGAAATGCCCCTAAATCAATGGGTGTCTCCTGACAACATTTTCCCTACAATGTCATTGCTGCTACTAGAAAAATCCTAACTTTAAACACATTTTATAAACCAACAGAGGCCTACTTTGAATCTAAGCTGTTTATATTCTTCCTATGGTGTTCAATATAGTAAATATGAATGCTTAACTGGATGTGCTGAGCCTGCGAATTGAAAACACTTTTCATTGCACATAAGTATCTTTACCCTCAGGTGGTTTATGCTACAGTTTTTCGAAAATTAACGTTCTTCTACTTTGAGTATACGGCCTTGAGCTGTGGCATACTGAATTAAAGTATCAGAATTTAGCCTACCAAAGATGTTAAGATTTGTTGTTTTAGATACCTTCAAGGGTGTCAAACAGAATAGCTTGCCACCGGGAATTTTTTTTAACTCCAAAGAAACAGCAGCAATACCAGAAAAAAATTTAACTATAAACCAAAAAAAAAGATAAAAGACAAGTTGAGACAGATACATCCAAAATATTATCTGGCACAGTATTCTAATCATTCTCTGGGCTCCCCAATTAAAATATTTAAATAAATGCAATGACAGATACAGATTCATCTATTTAACTGATTTGAGTAACAGCACCCAGCTTAAGACAGTTTCTTTTTTAAAATTTGTTTCACACTTATCATATGCCATGTGCCAAACCCTGTGTAATATGTAAACTCTGTTATTCTCTGAGAATTTCCTGAATTCTCATTTTAGTGTTTCAGAAGATCTTGCTTTCTATCCTTCTAGAACTATAGTTACTTGATGAATTCTTTGTTGCTAAATCCCCCATATTGCTAGCTGGAATATTTATCACCATTACATCTTGGAACTTGCTCTACTTCTCCACTGGGTGAAGTGGTTTATTGACTGTCAATTTGTGAAGTGCTCTCTGGGAGTATCTGAACACAGGATAGTAGGAGTGGAAACATATTTCATTGTCTTTTCTGTCGAAATGGAATTAACATGCACAATATATCACCTTTTAGCAGGAATGGATGAAGTAGCAGAGGGTGATCTGGACTCTCCACCCTGGGGTTGTCCCTACAGCGAGTCCAGGCTGAATAGTTGTAGTCTCCAGGGTGTGTCAGTTTCCTCTACTGTCTTTTTAGTTTAATAGTTGTTTTTATATATGTGCGTTTGTCTGTATGCATACATCATTTATATATGCATACAGTATTTGGTTTAAGACCTGCTCCTCAGAGTCCTGGAAAGAGAGACAGAGACAAAGACAGGGAAAGTCTCCATCCCAGCCTGTCCCCACCTGCCTGGTTTCACCACCATGCTTTGTCACCCCCTGCTTACCACTGTTACTTGTTTCATATGAGTTCATCCAGAGTTCTTTGTGTACTGGCAAACAAACAATGAATATAGATCTTTGGTTTTTTTGCCTTTTATACATAGCGAGTAGCCTGCTATGTACATTATTCTACACCATTGGTTTTCCCCTCTCAGGTTATAGAAAGTATCCTAATATTTCTACTACTGCACCATGTTCCACTATTCAGATGTATGATAAGCATAATTTTGTAATCAGTCCCCTTTTGAAGGAAATTTAATTTCTTCCAATCTTTTATTATTACTGCAGTAAATAACCTAAAATCATAATTTTGCCTGTGTCCAAATATACTTTAGGACAAATTTTTAGAGGGAGACCTGTGAAGACAACTGATGTATGCCTTTCTGATAGATGTTGCTGAGTGGTCTTCTGATGGATGTTGCCGAGCTGCCCTCTGTAATTGTTGTGCCAACTTACTCCCACCCTAATGTACTGGTTCTACTTGATTTGTTTTCAATGGTTTCCTGAAGAGAGAATAGGTTTTGATAACTTCTTGTTCCCTACCTACAAATGTTTATTCATTGAACAAATATTTACCAAGTGCCAACTAGGCCCTGAGCCCTCTTATTAGGCTCTGGAGATACAGCAGTGAACAAAGCAGACACTACTCCCTTTCAAAACATTTTACTGTGATCCACAGAAATGGATGACTAAGGGTGGACATGGAATATAACTTTCCTGACCATCTCAAGCCTGAGTCATCAATTCAGAGGCCATACAGGGAACTTAAATGTGTGAAGAAGGGCAGGGGTGAGAGGCTGGAGGACGTGGTGGGCATCATGAGGTCTGGGTAAAGGCTGCAGCTATCGATCTGCTCTACACTGTTAGGTCACGTGGAAAGAAAAGACCTCCCTCCCCGTTGACAAGCCTTTCCAAATTTCAAGAGAAACCAGGATTTCATATTTTCAAGTGATATCTCCCCATTTTAAATGTTGTAAACTATTTCAAAATTTTGGGAACATTTTGAAGATAAATTATTCTGTAATGGGGCTAGACAAGTTGATAATCAAGTTTATATGGAAAAACGAACATGCAAGAATATCTAGGAAAATATTGAGGTAAAAAAAAGCAATAGTAGGGGTCAGGGGCTGGTCCTCCTACACATTAAAACATCCTCTAAAGCCTGTGTAATGAAAACAGTGTGCTGTTGGTTCATGGACAGACAGACAGTCCAGCAGGACAGAATAAAAAGCCCAGAAATCAACCTAGGTAAGTGTGGAAGATGAATAAATAAGTGACACCTTGAGTCACTGGGGCAAATACTGACTTTTTAATGGTGCTGGGACAACAGGGTAGCCATAGGACAAATTAAAACCTAGTTCCTCATCTCACACTCTACCAGAGAATCAGCTCCAAGTGGATCAGAGATCTAACTGTAAAAGATGAAACTACACGAGAAGACATTAATTGGTTCCTGCGTACTCTGGGTGTAAGGAAACACTTTTTAACTGTGACTCACAGTCCAGTGGCAACAGAGAACAGATTGGTAAATTTGACCATATAAAACATTTCCTCTTGGCAAAAAAAAAAACCATAAGCAAAATGACAAAATGAGAGAAAATATTTGCAGTCTATGCAGATAAAGGGCCAATATCCTCCATATGGAAAGAACTCTAAAATATGGGGGAGGTGAGATTTAAAAAATAGGAAAATGGGCAAAAGACATGAATAGACAATTCACTGATTATATACATATATATATACATATTAAAATGGGCCACAGACATATGAAAATATGTTCAATTCACATAAGAGAAATGCACATTTAAATTATACTGAGATGCCATTTCTCTCCTAGCAGATTGGCACAAATTTTAAATATGACAACACATTCTATTGTGGTGGCTGTGGGGAGACGCCCTCCCATACATTCTGGTGGAAATACAAATTGATAAAACCTTTCTGGGAGGAGACTAGCAACTCCTAACAAAACTAAACATGTTTACCTTAAGATACTCCTATGCAATGTCAAAAAAAAAATGAGGAAAATCTCTCTGAACTGAAATGGAGGGATTTGCAGGCTGTATTATGAAGTGAAAAACAAGTAAAAATGAGTACCTAGTGTTTGATACCTTTTATGGAGGAATGAGAAATAGTAATATGCACATGTGTCTGCTATTTGTACAGAACAAGAAAATAGCACACAGAAAGGATAAACCAAAAACTAAGGAGAGTGGTTGCTAAAGTCAGTGCTAGGGCAGAAGGTGGATAGAGAGGATGCAGGGTTAGGGGTGAGATGCAAAGGGTGGGGCAGTGACACTTCTCTGGGTATATATACCTTTCTGCATGGCTCTGACTTTGGGGACCATATTTATGTTTCATTTGCCTAAAAAATCAAGAATGGGGGGAAACAACATAAAATAGAATACAGACAGAAAAAAATGACCCTATCTTGGTGGTGGAGGAACTAACCCAAGTAACATTTGAATAGAGTATTTTGACAAAAGACTAGGAGACTTACATGGAGATGGGAGCACAGCATGGCGAATATAGCCAATGCTTCTATAACATCTTTGTATATTGACAGATAGTAACTGTACTAGTGGGGGTGAGGATTTAATAATATGGGTAGCTGTCAAACCACTGTTATACACTTAAAATCAAGACAAGATTGTGTATCAACTATACTTCAACTTTTAAAAAGACAAGGAGACCTGTAAACAAATACTGAACCCCACTGAATGGGTTGGCTTTTTGCAGTGGAATGGGCTAGCAATTCTGAAGGTACTTTCTGAGTATCCTAAGATTGGTATACACATATATTGTGCATAACAGGAGTCAAATTTCTGACTTCAGAGAAAGGAGTTACAAATATTGGAAGAGGGAGGCTATAATAAATCATGGGGTGTTAGATAGGCATTAGACATATCTCTATGAACTCATGGTGCTGATAGATTGAATATGGAGAGATGACGCTAAAGAGATGAGATTGATTGATGTAGACAGAAATTGTAGAGAGAAATGGATATAGATGTAGACAGATGGATGCATAAATTTATACAATTGTGTCGACTGAGGAAACCCAGAATCACCACGGTAGCAGTGAGCACTTCTAGCGCCCAGATCTTGGTGTGTAAATATGATTCTCCACTAAAAAGAATCAAGGCTCCTTAGACAGACGACTGATTCTGGGATAAGTCCAGTGAAAGGGTAAAGTGAGCCTGGAACATCTTGTGGTGCCATGAAACAAGAAAGAGCTAAAAAAATACTGGGGAGATGCCAGACACACACAGAAACGAACTTGAGCAGGCTCCCACTGACCCAACCGAGAAAATTGGACAGCAGTCACTGATTCAGGCAAGTACCATCAATACATGCTAAAACTAGAGGGTAAACGTTTGATGAGAATAAGGCTATTTACACTGCCTGAAATACCTCCTTACAAAATGCTTTTTAACTAGGGGAAAATACAAAGGGACAATTGACAGTGGACAAACCTTAGAGATGCTGCCTTAACCAAGGGAGCAAAGTTAATGTGACCAATCATATTACAAAGCAATATGCATACCTCTTTGCATGATGCACCGGTAAGGGTACAACAGCACTTCTGGAGAATTTCTGCCAACAAGGCATGTGTGGATCTAATCATGAGGAAATGACGGGCAAACCTCTGTTGAGGGGCATTCTACAAAATAACTGGCCTACAGTCTTCAAAACTGGCAAGATCGCGGAAGACAATGAAAGGCCAAGGAACTGATGCAGAGTAAGGGAAACAAAAGCAGCATGACATCATGATCCTAAACTGGATCCTGGACCAGAAGAAATAAAGTCTCTCCCTTGCTATAAAAGGCAGAATGGGTCAGCTGGTAAAATGTGACTAAGGTCCATAGATCAGATAATAATACTGTATCAGTGTGAACTTCCTGATCTGATTGTCATATATGGTTATGTAAGAGATGATTCTTGTTTGGTAGGAAGTCTTCACCGAAGCGTTTAGGTGTGGGTCTGCAATTCTCAACTGGTTCAAATGAAAATAATATGGGGAGATAAAAAGTGAATATTTAGGGAATCTTATGGAAGGGCATGTGGGCATTCTTTTTTTGTTGTTGTTATCATTAATCTACAATTACATGTGCAACATTATGGTTATTAAACTCCCCACTTCATCAAGTCCTCCCCACCTACCCCATTACAGTCACTGTCCATCAGCATGGTGAGATGCTGTAGAATCACTACTTGTCTTCTCTGAGTTGTACAGCCCTCCCCGTGCCCCCCTACATTATGTCTGCTAATTGTAATGCTCCTTTTTCCCCCTTGTCCCTCCCTTCCCACCCATCCTCCCCAGTCCCATTCCCTTTGGTAACTGTTAGTCCATTCTTGGGTTCTGTGAGTCTGCTGCTGTTTTGTTTCTTCAGTTTTTTTCTTTGCTCTTATACTCCACATATAAGTGAAATCATTTTATACTTGTCTTATTCCGCCTGGCTTATTTCACTGAGCATAATACCCTCTAGCTCCATCCATGTTGTTGGAAATGTCTGGATTTGTTTTCTTCTTATGGATGAGTAATATTCCATTGTGTATATGTACCACCTCTTCTTTATCCATTCATCGTACTGATGGACACTTAGGTTGCTTCCATTTCTTGTCTATTGTAAATAGTGCTGCGATAAACATAGGGGTGCGTCTGTCTTTTTCAAATTGGGCTGCATTCTTAGGGTAAATTCCTAGGAGTGGGATTCCTGGGTCAAATGGTATTTCCATTTTGAGTTTTTTGAGGAATCTACATGCTGCTTTCCACAATGGTTGAACTAATTTGCATTCCCACCAGCAGTGTAGGAGGGTTCCCCTTTCTCCACATCCTCGCCAACATTTGTTGTTGTTTGTCTTTTGGATGGTGGCCATCCTTACTGGTGTGAGGTGATATCTCATTGTGGTTTTAATTTGCTTTTCTCTAATGATTAGCGATGTGGAGCATCTTTTCATGTGCCTGTTGGCCATCTGAATTTCTTCTTTGGAGAAGTGTCTATTCATATCCTCTGCCCATTTTTTAATCATGTGGGCATTCTTTATCCCTGCAATGTTTCTGAAGTCTATGATTGCTTTTTAAATCCATTGTGCAAGCCACACTGTACAAACAGAAGCAGAGAACAACATAAGAACAACAGAGAGCCAGGTCTGCAACCAGCATGGGCCTGTGAGCCGGCACTCACCCCAGGTGCCAGCCTGCAGTATCTGGCTTGAACTATTTTCTCAAGCTGATGTTTTGTGAAGTCTTGCAGGTAACAACCACACCAACACTAGTGGATACTTTGTCGCACCTGGAACTTTTAAACCAGCTTACCAACAAGGAAGATGCAGAGACAGCCTTCATATAAATACTCAATTTGGTAGTAAAGCAGTTTAAACCTGAGCATGGCCACAGTCCTCACAGATGAAGAAACACAGCTGTGATCAGACCCTCTGTTATGGAAGCGCTGCATTCCATGAGCTGCCTTTGGAGAGGTGCAAGCAATCTTGCTTCCTGGTTTCTGGTCTCAGCCACACACATCACTTGAGGGGTATCTAAGAATCTTTCAGAGCCCCACTGTTGAAGAAAATATGTCTGTATAAACAAAGGGGAGAAGGAAATGTTCAAGTTGAATGCAGTAATGAAGGGAGAAAATGTGTTTCAATATTGGAAAGGGGAATGTTTTTCCTAGCATATGGAGCTTTGCCAGGTATAAAGCAGACCAGAAAAGCAGTAGGGTCCCCATCAGGGGCCCCGTGCACCTGGGGTGCTCTTATCTTGAGGGCACAGCCCAATCTGCCAGAGCCAGGACTGGTTAAATCAGTTTGCAGACTCATCCAAGTGACATTCAGGCAATTGCTCTTTCCTGATTGATCAGCCCAAAGGCCAAGGGAGCACAGACCAGGAGTCCTCAACTCAGAGGAGGAGGCTCCCTGACCATCTGGGTCTTGGCAGGTGGGGAAGAGTTAAGCAAGGTGAAGAGCAGGGAACAACATTCTTGGCAGAGGGAACAGCATATGCAAAGGAGAGGGCATGATAGATATGACATATCTTTGGGGCTCGGTCTTACTCTCTTGACATTCCTCTCCATCCCCTCATATCTCTCTTGGGACAGTCCAATAGCTATGCAGTCTGGAGTTGTGAGTTTAGCTTCGTGAGGACACAGAGGCCTAGTGGGCACCAATCTAGTAGATTCTGAATCTCAAGCCTCATTATCCAGAACACAGAACAAGCGCCCATTTCAACCTGATCATGTGCTACTCATTGCCCATAAGCATGTCTCCACTCAGACTGAGGAGGTTTTGTTAATTAGGATGTATACCCCAGAACACTGTCAGTGCCTTGTCTTCTTCAACTAAATCATGTGTAATCATCCTTTGGGCCATCCTACTTTAGGCACAGTGTATAACAGTGGCAGGACGCAGAGTCAAGATCTGGAAACTCTTCCAACGAATGACGTGGCCTGTAGTCTCAAGCAGCTGCTTCCTGACAGAAAGAAGCCCCCAGAGGAGGGCATCTGCTAGCATCTCCACGTTGTACTCAAGGTGGGTGGCTGAGCTCACCTCTAAGCCTTTCTGATCCTGGGTCATCTGTCAATGGCATTACTAGTTCCTGTCTCACAGGCCGTGAGAACTGGGAAAGACAAAGCCCCATGATCATGCACCACATTCCAGATGCTTCAGCTCTGCCCCCAGCAGCGGGGCTGGAGGGTGGCCTGTTTTCCACACTGCAGGGAACACCACTACCCCTCCGCTGCCAGGTGGATGAGAGCAGGCCCACTTCTGACCTCTGTGAGGCAAGAGAACAAATGGAGGCCCAGATTCTGCAGGAGTCGTGTTTTTCTTCACGCCATCCAATCCAAACCATGCAGCTGCACAGAAACCTGAAGCTGGAGGCCCAGGTAACATCTGAAGTGATGGGATTCCTTGCATCGTGCACTGGAGCATGACCAAGCCTGGGCTCCTGTCACAGCCTGCCTCCCTCCTCTCCCCGGCACATGAGGCCCCCTGACCAGACATGGATGCTGCTCTCCCTGCACATCCCAGTGTGTGCTTGCCCTCCCCATAGCCTGCTGCCCTGACCCTGCAAATGGCCACCTTCGGCCACTCCTCAGCAATGAGGTGGCTGTCTTGAGACAGACCCTGTGAGGAATGCACACTGAGCTGAGAAGTGAGTTCAGAGCTCACTTACCCTGGGTAAGAAATCTCAGGGTTCTGGGTACCCCAAACATGTTCTAAAACAGGGCGGGTGTGCACTGACTGCAGGGAGTCCCATGCTGCAAATCTTCCTCCCATGGAGAAAGGGAGAACTGGGCACTCTGAAGTGCCAGGCCCAGGCCAGGGGACCCCTCTTGCTCAGGTCTAAGGGCAACCCTGGGACAGATTGGACATGTGACTTGCACACAGCCTAACTGCTGCCTGGCCACCAGGAGGTGCTCTGGCAGGAAGCGCTCTGCCAGAGATGGTGATTTGGCAGGTTGCCCCCTCCCAAACTAGCTGCCATGTCATTCCCATTTGTATGCTCTTCTGTCACCTTGCCAGGCCCCATCAGGATGTGGCATCTATTTTTCCTCCCCCTGAAGCTAGGTGGGACTTGTGATTGCCTGGGTGAGGAGAACACAGCAGAAGGGACAATGAGCATTGCTGAGACAGGTTGTAAAGAGCGGCGTACTCCCCCCAGGCTATCTGAGGACACAGCCACCCCCATGCAAGGAAGCCAGGCCACTGAAAAGACCAATGGTTCAAATCACAGGTTTTGTGATACTCAGGTATGATGAGGCTACCAGATCAGGAGATGACTGCCATAGAAATATAGTTTGTTACCCTCGTAGTTTCAAGGGAGGGGGGTACACCATGCCACGAGGTCAGACAGGGAAGCACCAGATTGTTCAGAAGGCAGACCAGGGAGAAAGGCAAACTGTGACAAAAGACTAATTGTGGCTTCCCCAGAAAGGAACCGGCGAGGTGGGGTAAGCAGGTTTCCAATTGACTAGTTTGAGTAATTTCACTGGCTCTGAGTGTAGGGACTGGACCTAGTTGTCTGGAACCCAGCACTGAGGTGATTAGGGAAAGGGAATAGCCTCCTGGACTGTAGGAACTCCTACAGGAGTGGCTGCACAAGGATGGAGAGGGCTCTGAACTGCTCGGTTTGCATAAGAAAGGCATATTTGTAGGAATGAGCTAGTGCTGGGAGGGGCAGTCCCTCCAGAGTCAGCAAGGCCCCAAGATGTCAAATCCTCAGAGTATCACAAATTAAAGGCGTGTTAATACAATCCTCTGTAAGCTTTCCAGCCAACAGCCCACAGTCTCAGCATACAGCTGACATCAGCTGTGACGTGGGCGAAGCTTCAGATGATTAGTAGCCCCCAGCCTGCAAGCAGCCCAGGCGACACCATGTAGAGACGAGCTATCCCTACATAGTCCTGCCCAAATTGCAGATTATGTACATATAAATATTTTTGTTGGTTTTTTAAGTAAGTTCTAGAGTGATATTTTATAATAACATAGCAACTTGAACAATGGTAATGAGCTGAGCCAAACAGAATTTCTTTCACCAGAATTTAAACTAGGACTTATAAAAATTAGTGAGGTGCTTGCAGGAGGGCATGAGATTAAACCCAAGGAGAAGCAGTGATGGAAGATGTAGCTGGCTCAGTCTCAACAAACAACTTACCCTGCAGTAAGAGGAGAGTGGTCTGGAGTTGGCCCTGATCCTGAAAGACCCAGTTTCCAGAGGTCATCCCAGAGGCCTGCCAAGTGGTGGGTTCCTCCAGGGTCTGAGCTGGGTTCCTTCAAGGCCTTAGATGGGGCAGAGACCCCCACTGTGGGACTCTCATGCTTGCCTTCCCCAGGAGAGTCTCCATTCCTTGCAGCCAAGGGAGCATCTCACCCTTGGGGACACGTGGCCCCCAGACAGAGCTGGGTGTACAGCAAGCAAGCAAGATGGGTAACTCCCACCTCCTTCATGTCTCCTGCCAAGAGCCATGAAGGCCTCACAGAGACAGTAAATGCTAGGGAGCTTTGTAAACTTTCTAGGTCTGGCCAAATACATGTGGTTAGTATCTTCATTTCTCAAAAATGTTTTGCTTTTAATATTTAAAAAATAATTTTTAATGGTTCCAAAATATCCAGAAATTTTACTTGCTCAGTGCCATCTGCAAGCTCAGGCCAGAACAGGTGCCCCCTCTTGGTTTGCTCTCACTCCAGAGCCTTCATCTGGGTGACAGACCATCCCCTGCATGTTCCTGCCCAGAGAAGAGTGCTTGTCTGTGGGCCCCCCTCAGGGGAGATGGGGCCTCTTCCGGCCAGGGACGCATGTACTTCCTGTGCACCAATGCCAGCCCAGCTCTCAGGTATGGAGCTAGATGGCGCCGCCCACGGCCATGCCAGCACTGGGGCTGACAGCCCCACCTGAGAGTCAGCTTTAACTATGCATGCAACAAAAGGGTGGCCTGCACACCTGTGTGTGCTGGGGGAACCAGGGAATGGGGAGGGAGGGAGAGTGGGATCAGGGGTAGGCAGACTTATTGAGATCATTTATTTTCCTCACCATATTCTCCCCACCCCCATTTCTTTAAAAGAAGATAGCTCAGCCCTCCACCCAGGTGCGGGGAAAGTGTGTATGAAAAATAGAAATTGCCAGCAGACATTCCCTGGCTCTCACTTGTGATTGTGTATGTGAGGAAGCGTCCATAAAGGAGGGTGGGAGGCAGGGTTCAAGGAGAACTGAAGGGGTAAGGTAGTGTGCAGCAGGGTTGGGATGTGGGGGGAGCCAGAGGGCAAGAGAAAGGGAGAAACAGGCGGTGCCAAGGCAGGAGAAACCAGCCTGGGCAGAGAACCTTATCACATGTGCCCCGAGTCCTGGCATGTATATGAGCCTGTGTACATGAGCTTACACCCATGTGTGTCAGGGTATGACTATGAACTGCTTGAAATATCTCATGCCACAGGTGGTGGGCACATCTGGTCTTTCCCCTCACCTCCCACACAGCCTCTGCAGGCCCAGGCCTGGGGAGCCAGGTAGAGAGGCCAGAGGCCAGCAGCCAGGCAGGAGCAACCTCCACCAGGCAGCCAGTGATACTTGGTGTCCCAGCACCTGGGAGGTATTGGAGAGGCAGTCCATGTGGGTGCTGCAAATGTGGCATCCCACCTCAAGGTGCTCATTGGCTCCAGACTCACCAAATCAGCTTGGGACTCCATGACTCTCTCTGCCCCTTCCGGAGCCAAAGCTGCTCCTGCCAAGTGGGCTGGGGCACACAGAGCTGCCCTGCCACTCTGCTCCAGTGGCTACTCCTCTGTGACAGGGTTTCAGAGCAGGAAGTGTCCTCCCCTAACCCAGGGCTCCCAGGGAGGATCTAGGCACAGGGCTGTGTCTCCTTATTCTACCCAAGTTCTCTGGGCAGCGAAGGCCTGGGATTTTGGAAGTAGGAGGAGGGTAAGTGGCTGAGGTGTCCTCCTTTAAGAAGGCTTCTTGGATTTCTGGATACCCTGAGGGTGCGGCCTCTCAGCCCCAAGTCCCTGGGGTCTGTCTCAGACCAGCATGTGCATTGCTCTTAAATTCCCCATACACTTCCTGCCAACTTCACGCCTGCTGTCCTTTTTACTCAGTGCTCAGGACCCCTGGCTGGCTGCCCTTTTCTCCATCACCAGTGGCCAGCATCCACTCAGTCACTTCCTCTCCTCCTCCAAGACTGGCTGTCAAATGGTGCACATCACACCAGTTCCTCTGTTCTCCACCCCTCCAGACAAGCTCACAGGCCTTCACATTCCTGAGGGCTTTTCTGTTAAAATCCTGGGGAAAGAGGAACAGGAGTGCATATCATAACTGGGTGAAGTAGGGGACACAGCAAGCCCACTCTGGTTACCCCCAGGGGCTGGCAGGGAGAAAGGCCACCTTCCATATTCAGGCAGCACATGAAGAGGACCTCACAATATGGGGGTCACCAGAGAGTGGGCTACATCTGCTGGACCACTGGCCTAATAGGAGGTCTTATTCTTGGGAGTGAAGCATCTGTAGGTGGGAAGGATACTTTGCACAGGTCTCATGCTTGGTCGGATAGAAAGCGCCCCCGGAGCTGAGGGCAGAGGGAAAAGATGGCTAGGAAGCCCAAGCCCCTGGTATCAGTGGGCATAGGCATTTGGTTGAAGGAATCCATGGGTGAGGGAGGGAGGGGGTCTTGGAAGGGAGAGATCTGAATCTGTTGGAGAGAGGGTGTTGAGAGGAAAATGGTCAGTTGTTAGGGGCCCATAGGAATGAAGTCCTGAGGCAACCTGAGTGGGGTTAGACAAGGCAGCGTGTCTTGGGGCATAGGGAGGCCCTCTGCTTCCCTAGCAATTTGATCTCCAGGCCATGGGGAGGACAACTTGGACCTCAGGGCTCCTGCCCTTAGGCCACTTCAGCCCAGGTATGTGACCATGGTTTGTCCCATGAGCCAGGATTGTCCCTACTATTGCTTAAGCGGTTTGTTGTTCACTTCAACCTACAGATCTGAACTTGTTTCTTAAATGTTGCCTGTTCCTTGCTCAGAAAGTTATCAATATCTCCAGGTTACTCTAGGTTAAAGTCCACACTCAGCATGGCCCTCAAGACCCCAATCTCTTCTGTCATTATGTCCCACTGCTTCTCATATGCAGCCTTCTCTGTGAACACTGGGATGGAAAGTCCTCTTATATGGGAAATCTGAAGTTGACTTTGTTAGCGTCATCTACTCTTTGGGGACTCCCTGGACTGTCAGAATAAATCAGTTCCCTGTGTCAGCCTCTTATTATTCCTCTGCCACCTCCATTAGGCTGAGCCCCTTGAGGGCCCTAGGTCCACTGCATTTAGCCCAAGCCTGGCACACTGAAAGTTCCCAGGACATACTGGAGGAAATAAAAGGACCTCTATGGGCAGGGCTTGCCTACCTAAGCTCCAGCAGGCCTTTCTGGTGCTGATTTCAGACTCTGGGCTTGGTTCACAGTAGGAGAGACTGCTGCCTGAGGGACCTCATCTGAAGGCCCCAAGATGACCCCAAGGGACTTGTGGCGGGAATAGGTTAGTACCCACTTAATTGACCACCAGGAATCTCTGCCCAGATCCTACTGCCACTCCTTTCCCAGGAAACTTGCAGCCCTCAGGCCCAGCTCCTGAGACGAGGGAGGGAGACTGAGCTAAAAGCACATGTATAGCTAGAATTGGACAGAGAAGCAGAAAAGCACCATCCTGAAACAGAAACTCAGTAACAGACACAAAGAACTCCAGACTGAGTTGCCCACAGAGAAAAAACCAACCAAGAACAGAGCCTGGCGCACAGAGATTCAGAGGACAGCAGGGCAGGGGCAGGCTGGGAATGGCACCCCCAGAGAGCTTCACAGCATCTCCTTTCTGGATTGATGTAACACATTCTGTGCATATCCCTACCTCATACAGTGCCCCTGACCCAATCTGTTAATCACTAGGAGCTTTCTAAGCACATATCTGAATGTGGCGTTCCCACTGCCTGGTGGAGCTCTACCCCAAGGCTCTACAGAGACTCCAAGCCAGAATGGCCTGGCCAGTACCCTCCATCTTCCCACCTGCCTGTCACTGGCCCCTTCGGCTTGCCAGCTCTAGCCCCAAGCCCCTCCCCTTCTTCCCTAGTCTCTGTCTCTCACTCTGCATAGTTCTTCCTTTTTAGAGTCATGTATTTAAAAAAAAATCATATCCACTAATTTTCTATTTAAGGTATTCTACTTAAATGCAAATTAAGTTAATTTAAAGAAAAACACTAAATAGTGCAGGTGGTACAAAGACACTGTATGACAGGAGCTTGGGAAGCATGACTCAGCCAACATCTTGGAGTTCTATCCAGATCCTCTTAGATCCCTTTTACTGTTTCTGGACTTCCCTCTCTGGGGCTTGATGTGCTCAGATGGGCTGGCATCTGTTCTTAGGCCCCAGGGCTGCTTTGCTCCCATTCCCAGAGAGCCCAAAGTTCAAGAGAGCTTAAGACCCCACAGGACAGCACTCAGCTACAACTGACTTGTGAAAGCATAATAACCCAACTCCCAAACTCTCATTTTGGACAACCCTGAGATCCTGTGTCTAGAACAAAATCTAGCACATAATAAATATTTGTTGAAAGGACAAATGCAGCTAAATTTATCGATCTTATCTTCTGTAATTTCTGGAGTTTTTGTCACTCTTAGGCCTTTCCTACCCAAGATCAAAAAAAAGATTTACCCGTATTTGTTCTATTAACTTATTTGTGAATTTTTAATAATTATTTGATCCATCTCTATATACTGTAAGCACCATGGTATGTATTTTCTCCTCATGGCTCATCAGTTGTTCCAATAGCAACTCCTGAATCTGTCCTTCATCTGTAAAACAAAGATACTATCTTATCTAAGACTTGTACAATGAGGTATTATGCAGTTATTTATAATGGTAATTACAATGATTATGCCACCATTTAGAAAAAATGCTCACCTTCTCTGTTATAACCATGGTTTTTTATAGCTACATAAAAATTATGTCAACATATAGACAAGGACAGAGAGAAATGGAGGGAAACTGATTTAAGGAGACTGATAGGGCTTGGGCTGAAGTTTTTCTTTGATTTCTATTAATATTTACTATTTCTATTAATATTTATTAATTTCTATTAATATTTATAAGTAATAAATTGAAACCTTAAATGAACAGAATATGGAGGACAAGAAGGATTTAAAAGATAGCAAGCTGTTTTCTTGCTTAAGCCTGAGACAAAGACTTGGGTAAAGGTAAGACAAAGACTTCGTGTATGTGTGTGAGTTGGAGGTGATCTCAGGAAGCTGAGAATTGTAAAGGATGCAGGTAAGGGACAACTTAGTAGAGGGTCCTGCAGTCATTATTACAGGAAAGGCCAGAGAAATCTGTGTATGAAAACCACTTCCTTTATTGGTGTACTCCTGAGCTCTGTGCTCCTCCCCAGCATCAGCTAAGTCCCTCTTAGCTGCTAAGAGCAGAACCTCTGCAAGTCCACCACCCAAAAGGAATCCAGGTCTCAAGCACGTGTGTGAGTCCAAATGCTTCCACCCCCTGCCACTGGGTAATGGGACGCCTCATTAACCAGGCAGTAGAGATGCTATCTCTGTGGTTAAGTACTAACTGTAGGAGAACCATATCTTTCTACACAGCTGTATCTGGAAGATCCCCCTCTGACTTCTCAGAATTCAGTCATTTTTGAAAATTGAATACAGAGAACATTTTAATTCATCAGGTCCTGGACCAGCCATACTCTCATAACAAATGTGAAAGAGTATCAGAAGTGTGGACAAGGACGCCATGGGTGGCCTGGGGGCTCTAATCAGGTCTGTGTACTTGGGAGGGTTAGGCAGGACATGTCCTGGGGCCTGGGCAACTTAGAGTAGGGAGTGCCTTCCTAACCAAACTTCATTTCCACCTTCATGGCTCAGCTGCCCCAAGGAAATTCACTGGGATTCCAAAGGTTCCATTAGGGAGTCAGCTATTCACGAGTGAGCACACTCCAAGGAAACTGGTACCAGGGCCCACCCACAAACAGCAAGGATGTTGTCACCTAAGATCCAGGGTTTGGGAACAAAACACCCATAGCCTGCCTAACTGCCTTTTACAGCAGCTCCCCTGCAGTACTTTCCCACCTGAATGGGCCACAGGAGCCGGGTCCTGGGCTGTCTCCCACTCTCGGGCCCTCCCTGGGCTCCACCCCTTGCACAGACCAGCCCGTCGGTGGGCTGCTCTCCGCCAGGGGCGCTTTTAGAAGTGTCCTTTGAAACTGGAGAGTCTCGCTGAGTCCTCCGGTGAGCAGGCGACCGAGCTCCGGGTTTCCAGGATCCAGGGTCTCCGAGAAATGAAATGACCGGCGGGCCACACCGCCTCTAAGCACCCACCGGCTGGTCCTGCCACAAGGCCTGAAGCGCCCGCGGGGATGAGGAGCTCTAGGCGGCTGCAGGCTGCCCACGCAACCGGCCCGTCTACGTCAGGCTTTGCAGGCCCTCCTACACCCTCCTGATTGGCGGGGGCCGCGCGCGAGGGCACCAGCCCCGCCCCCTCACCCCCACTCCGCGGCACTGCCCCGCCCCCTTGGCATACAGGCCTGCGGGCCTGGTTTCCAAGTTGGAGCAGAGAGGCGTGGGCGCGGAAGGGCTCCGGCCCTGTCAGGCTGAGGGGCACTTTCCCGTCATGCTCGCGCTCCGGCCCTCGCTCCAGGCCTGACGGAAGCACAGTCCCTGCCCACCGCGGCCGCCTTTGGCGCCTTCCCCTCCTGAGCTCTCGACCGGTATCCCGACCCCTTAATGCAGAGCGCCCGGAAGCGCCAATGCCACGGCCCCTCGACGCCTACATACGCGTGCCGGGAGGTGGGTCCTGGGACCCGCCGCCCGGCACCCGGCTCTTGGCCCAACGCCGATGCGTTCCGCCGGCGCCCCACGCTGGAGCCTCCTCCGGGCGCAGACGCCCTTCATGACCCGCTCGCTCCCGGCCCCTCTCCCCGGCCCCCAGTATTCCTCACCCTCTGGGGCGCCTCCTACGCCCCGCGCCCCCGAGCGCTTACACTCAGCCGGGGACCACTACGCGGGCCGCCGCGGCGTGAGGGCCCACGTAGCAGCTTAGGCTCCGCACACCGCTGCCTTGCGCGCCTCCGACTCCGGTTCCCGCTCCAGGGAGCCCCTCTCCCTGCACATTCCGAGGACACCCTGGCGGGACCTCCCTCCCCATCTACCGCAATCCGTCCCCAGGCGGTCCTGGCTCCCGCAGCCCGGCGATCCCGCCTCCGCCCCAGAGCCGCACACCGCTCCCCACACCCCTCACACCCCACTTCCCCAGCTCCCTGACCCTCCCAGGCCCCTCACCCCCTCCCTCACTTTCCCGGCTCCCTGAGCCCACCCCTCTTTCCCGGCGCCCCACCAGCCCGCTCACCCACTCACTTTCCCGGCTTCCTGACTAACCCCCACTCCCCCACGCCCTCACGTCGGCGGCCACATCCTCTTTGGGGTCGCCAGGGCTGCCCAGGCCCCGGCGCGCGCCCCTCCCGCCCCCACTCACCGCCTCCGCTCACCCCGCACCCCTCTCCCCGAGCTCCCGGGCCGCACCGGCGGCGGCGGAGGCAGCTCCCGGGCCGTGACACACCCACCCGCCCGCCTCCCCTTTTCCCTCGCCCGCTCCCGCCCTCCCGCCCTCGCTCTTCGCTCGCTCCTTCCCCCGCGCCCGCGCCCGCTTCCCGCGGCGCCTGGCCTCGCGCTCCGCCTCCCGTGCGCGGCTCTCCCGGGCGCGGCTCCGGGTTCATGGTGACGAGGCGGCGGCCGCTCCAGCCCAGCGGCGGCGGCGGGAGCGGGGGCGCGGGCCGCCTCTCCCAGAGCGCGGGGCCGGGCGGCGGGCGCGCCCAGGCGGCGGAGGCCAGCGCCCT